>OX465528.1:9400000-10025000 GCA_950022985.1 Udea ferrugalis | reverse complement strand
AGTTAAAATGATGCTATCGCTTTCAATGTAGAGTAATTACGGTGATTCGACTAATTGTTGAGTCGAGGGCCTCAATGGCTTTTGTTTTCGAGCGCAATCCCGCTTTGACCGTGTTTTCGCATGCCATATTGAAATTGAAGTGTTCGTTCTTTGTTGCCATTCGTTTTTGCACAAACCTTTTTCGAGCGTTCCCGACTTTATTTTCAGCCAGTATGCGCATTCATCGGATTCGAAATTTGAACTGGCTAACTTTTTTAACAGAATACAGGTTTTATGCGGATCCACCAGACCGTTAGCTTTATTTGCCAATGATTTTTAAGCCAGTTTTTTTGGTTAGTACAGTACGGTCATCCATCAAAATTATTATGAAAATGATTCACTTTGTACCCCGCGTTTTTGCAAACCGTTTAGGGTTGAATTTCGTGTAACTCTTTCAAAGCAAGGGGTTAAGTGTTTTAGTATTCATATCGTCGTTTAATTACACATTCATATGCAAATGAGTAGGCGAGTGCCGCAAAGATTTGTACAGTTCTCAACTGAGGTTTTGGCTCCCTTTGCTGCGAATATGCAGAGGGTACTATACATTATGTCGTTCCGCGTAGAGGTGTTAAAGGCGCGAATATTTTCAGTACTTGAAGCCCAAATATGTGTTGCCTTTTGTACCGTAGATTTTACCAGCAAATATGCATTCATGCGTGCTTCTGTACATGTCGGCACTATAATTAGCACCGCCGTGAATGGGAGGTTTTTATATGGGATTAAAAAGTAGACATTTTTATTGAATATTTATGGCTTGTGTTTTGAACTAAGTCCCAGGTATTCATTCTAGTCTTACAAAACAATATTTATTTTATCGTATTTGTTCTGTATCAAGCTACGTATCTAGATGTATCAACAATTTTATGAATTCCAAAGGTAATTGAAGCTACTTAATTTATTTATTTTTTTGCTGGCTTTTGATGGCAGAACCAATATTTTAGTATCACTTAAAATCTCTCTGATAATTGTTTTTTCTTCCAAGAAAGTACTCCTTATCTTGTCTTTCCTAAGTAAGCATTTTAGCTTGGTTAAGGCCAAGGTGACCATGAGACTTTCATATATATTGATGCCTATTATAAAGTAGTAAGTAAGGTAAAAACAAAAATCGATAAAAAGTTAATAACCAATCCCCTTTCCCCCTTCGAACGCATAAGAAACAGAAAAAACAAATAAACCACTTGAAATTTTATCCGCCCTAATTTCCGCCAAGTAATTTTATACGCACGTAATTGTTCCGAGTTCGATTACACATTATTAAAAACCAAATTTTATGCGCCAACGCCGCTATAAATGTAGTCGACTGACTTTTAGTCGTCACGTACAAGACACAGATTCAAATGGTGTGCTTCGAGCAATAAAATAAATCACGACTTAAGAGGTATACCTGAACTCGACCCTAAACAAGCCTCAAGCCTTCGTTACAGCCTTAATTAAAAAACAAAATCAATTTTATTAATTGGAAGTGTTAAAAACGGGCGGAAGAGGCGTTCGGATCTCGTATCTTGATCGTATCTCTTCTTTAATCCGACAGAGAATGTGTTATTTTTACTCTCCACAGTGAATTTCGAATAAATTTTATCGCTTGGGACTAATTTGGTTACAAATTTATTTGGTTGTGGCATCGTTAACAAGGGGAGTACATCCACATGGTTATCTGGGCCAAGCTCTTTAGTACCAGCCCCGGCCGTTATAACAATATATCGACACTTGGCTCTTGATAAAATGAAGACGACACTTCACTTAGGATTAAATTATATCGTTTTTTTAACACAGCGAATAAAAATTTTATAGTTACAAACATGAGTACCTTTATGCTTTCAAGCGGACGTCACTATTCGATTGTTTATATTATTATAGTTGTTTTAATAACTATGTCACGTTGGGAGAATTTATTACGCGTTATAACGCGAGAGTTTTGCACTTAACATAAAATTTTGTAAGAAAATGACAGTTAACACTTTCGAAAGTGAAAAAATTAAGCTTTTAACTGAAACGAGCTGGTTATATGTAGAGCTGGGAAGGTTTATACCTCTTAATAGGTTAGTAAGTATAAAATGAAAATGGCTGGATAATATGGAAAAAAAACATTTTTCCGAATTATCTCTGGTAGTGTTTTCTCTATACTAAACATATACCGAACGGGTTAGTCAGAGGCACACTGATTGTTGTGGTGAACGGAACATTTAGAAGCCCACACTCCACCGTACGAATTAAAACCCTATGTGGTGAGAGGATAATCCGGGGTTGCCGGGTTATGTAGGGAATACATGAATGAAAAGCTCAATGAAACTGTAAGAGAGATCAAAAATAAATAATTAGTAAATATGAGATAACATCATACACATTGCTCTAATCCGAAAGTAAGGTTTTCTCTTGTGTTACGGTAACCACAAAAACCTAGACCCAGTACAAATATCTGTTTCATTAACAACCATAATAATAATAATATGTACTGGTAAGGGAATCGATCCCCCCCCCCCCCGAAAAACCCTTTCGAGTTTCTATACCGGCCCTTTACTTATCTTAATAAATATATTTCCTCATTGGTCTTTTAGAACTGTAACAATAACAAGAAAACATTAAGGTTGGGTTGCACCATCTGACTTTAACAATAACAAACATCAAAATTTCAGTTAAAGTTAAAGTTAGGCCCAAAAATGACGTCAAATTGTCAAATTTGACAAAAACTTTAACTTTAACCTTAACTTCTACTATGGTGCAACTTACCCTAATTAAATTAGTCGCGCCACCCCTATCCCAAGCAAGCTTCGAATCAAAACCCCACACTTAACAAAGTACATATCTATATTCACGTAATGTCAGTGACTCTGTGGAATGCAACTCTTCGGTGCATACTTCGCGCTAGTTCCAATAATGCCGGCTGAATTCCTAAGCAGCTGTTAAAATTAATAGCCAGTTAGCTACCACACGGCGTAGAATGTTTACTGTATAATGAATGTAAACGAAGATGTTTCTCATTTACCGAAGTATTGTTTGAAGAGGATTTGTTGACGAGATTCCGCGGAACATTTTGCGTTCATTGTACTCACATTATTGCACGGATGGAAATATATGGATATACCTGGCAGTCTTTCGGCAAATTAGAATTAAATATGTGTGTATTTTATTACTAGTATTGTATAAAAATGACACGGTCTGGAGTATCGTGGTCTTAATGCTAATTGATTTCGAATATTTCCTTCATACTTGTACAAAAATCAACTAACTCTATTTGGTATTATTAAACTTTACCAATTAACCCTTTTGATACAATAACACGAATTACAATTAGCTTTCCATTATTTAAGTAAATATTAAACACTCGGGTTATTACTGTCGATCCAGTACAAACTTGACAGCTTATTAACCGGTATAATACCGGTTTGTTTATGAAAACAGGTGTCTTATTAGAACAAACAGAAATCCACCGAAGTGACAATGACATGGTATTATGGAAATAAGTACATGGACAAAACGCTTTTAAATTGCAAAGACAACGGATATTTTTTCTATATCGCGTCAGACCGGTTTCGGAACAACGCTTGAAAAGTGTTGTGAGGCGAACAATGCTGTGGACACGTCATGAAATGAAACAGTGCGGAGATAGCTTATAGAGAGCGACAATTAACTGGAAGTGCCATCGTGAAGGAAATTAACATCATCATCAACGGCGTCTGTGTCTTTTTCAGATGTTTTATCTTTTTATTTTCCTGCAATACAGGCTCTGAAAATATGAAATAATTCCAGTAACCAGGCTCTCACAATACGCATGTATATAAATATTTTTGGAAATGATTGTATTTTTCATTCTAATGGGCTTGCGTTTGATTTTATAGCAATAACTTGTAGGCCTTTTTCTTATGGCTGAAAACGTCTAAAAGCTGACACAATCAAAAGTAACTACTTAACTGGCTGTAAAATTTATCCTGGATCCGATGGTTCTTATTTATAGCTTCACAATATTGGCAGAAAAAAATGGTACCTACAATTGCTGTATTCCGGACAGTTCTTAAAATAATGTAATGTAAACGAAGACGAGGCACTCAGTCAACGGTGTGTAGGTAAGTCGGGAGAAGGAGTAATGACTCTGAGCGATATTTATCTTCAAATTTGGATATTATTTTGCATGAAATTTGGAATGTTTGAAGGCAGTTTTAGATGAACTGAATAACCCTTTGTTAAATTCTAAGTTTCATTCTCATTTAGTAAAATCGTTTAAGAAATGAAAATAATGAGGAGCTAACATTTTTACTACTTACGAATAAAATATTATTATATACAATCATAACAGTGAAACATCTTTAAAAGCTCCAAGCGAACTAAATTTTGCGTCTAAAGACATTTAGATGTGATAACATTATGACGGGCGCATCCAGTGGTTTGATTCTGATGTCAAAGTTGTTCAGAATAAACAGATCACGGCGTATCAGAGTGTGGGTCGGCGCTGAACACGGCGCAGGCGCGGATTGTAACTCTTGGGCCCGGTGGTACATTTGCGCAGGGCTGGATTAGGTCGGGACGATTCTGATTGAAACCTGGCACTTTTAAATTAACTGAAAAATCCTCTGTTAAATTTCAGGCTTTATCATTATTTAGTGAAATCATTTCAAAAAAGAAAAAAAAAGATGGTAACATTTTTACTACATGCAAATAAAATGATATTAAACACAATTACAACAGTGAAACATCTTTGAAAGCTCAAAGCGAACTTAATTTTGCGTCTAAATATACATTTAGAAGTGATAACATTATGACGGGCGCATCCAGTGGTTTGATTCTGATGTCAAAGTTGTTCAGAATAAACAGATCACGGCGTATCAGAGTGTGGGTCGGCGCTGAACACGGCGCAGGCGCGGATTGTAACTCTTGGGCCCGGTGGTACATTTGCGCAGGGCTGGATTAGGTCGGGACGATTCTGATTGAGACCTGGCACTTTTAAATTGACTGAAAAATCCTTTGTTAAATTTCAGTTTCTATCATTATATAGTGGAATAATTTCAAAAAAAAAAAAAAAATGGTAACATTTTTACTACATACAAATAAAATGATATTAAACATAATCACAACAATGAAACATCTTTGAAAGCTCAGAGCGAACTTACTTTGCGTCTAAATACATTTAGAAGTGATAACATTATGACGGGCGCATCCAGTGGTTTGATTCTGATGTCAAAGTTGTTCAGAATAAACAGATCACGGCGTATCAGAGTGTGGGTCGGCGCTGAACACGGCGCAGGCGTGGATTGTAACTCTTGGGCCCGGTGGTACATTTGCGCTGGGCTGGATTAGGTCAGGACGATTCTGATTGAGACCTGGCACTTTTAAATTGACTGAAAAATCCTTTGTTAAATTTCAGTTTCTATCATTATTTAGTGGAATAATTTCAAAAAAAAAAAAATATGGTAACATTTTTACTACATACAAATAAAATGATATTAAACATAATCACAACAATGAAACATCTTTGAAAGCTCAGAGCGAACTTACTTTGCGTCTAAATACATTTAGAAGTGATAACATTATGACGGGCGCATCCAGTGGTTTGATTCTGATGTCAAAGTTGTTCAGAATAAACAGATCACGGCGTATCAGAGTGTGGGTCGGCGCTGAACACGGCGCAGGCGCGGATTGTAACTCTTGGGCCCGGTGGTACATTTGCGCAGGGCTGGATTAGGTCGGGACGATTCTGATTGAAACCTGGCACTTTTAAATTAACTGAAAAATCCTCTGTTAAATTTCAGGTTTTATCATTATTTCGTGAAATCATTTCAAAAATATAAAAAAATTGATAGTAACATTTTTACTACATATAAATAAAATGATATTAAACACAATCACAACAGTGAAACATCTTTGAGAGCTCCAAGCGAACTCAATTTTGCGTCTAATATTTAGAAGTGATAACATTATGACGGGCGCATCCAGTGGTTTGATTCTGATGTCAAAGTTGTTCAGAATAAACAGATCACGGCGTATCAGAGTGTGGGTCGGCGCTGAACACGGCGCAGGCGCGGATTGTAACTCTTGGGCCCGGTGGTACATTGCGCAGGGCTGGATTAGGTCGGGACGATTCTGATTGAGACCTGGCACTTTTAAATTAACTGAAAAATCTTCTGTTAAATTTCAGGTTTTATTATTATTCAGTGAAATCATTTCAAAAATAAAAAAAAATTATGGTAACATTTTTACTACATACAAATAAAATTATATTAAACACAATCACAACAGTGAAACATCTTTGAAAGGTCCAAGCGAACTTAACTTTGCGTCTAAGTAAATACATTTAGAAGTGATAACATTATGACGGGCGCATCCAGTGGTTTGATTCTGATGTCAAAGTTGTTCAGAATAAACAGATCACGGCGTATCAGAGTGTGGGTCGGCGCTGAACACGGCGCAGGCGCGGATTGTAACTCTTGGGCCCGGTGGTACATTTGCGCAGGGCTGGATTAGGTCGGGACCTTTCTGGTTAAGACCTAGTTAGCATCACCTACAAAAATCTTGTGTTGCGACTATTATTATTATTCTGTGCGGCAATCTGCGAATCGAATAATGATAGCTATATCCTATAATAATTGTTTATTTATTTGAAAAGCAGACTTCATGCTTTAACCGTTACCCACCCGACGACATATCGTCATTTCCCTGTTAGTACTAAAACAATGTGTGAAAAGCTAATTTCAGTAATCTGGTAGAAAGCTTTCCTGCAGCTTGTGAGTTAGTTAAATTGTGTTTTTTCTAAATGATTCTACAAAAATGTCCCTGGTTCCAAAAAGCCCAACTTTTTTACTGTCATATCCAGTACTTTTCTATCGAAGGAAAAAAAAATCGATGGTCTAGTTGCTCTTTATTTCTCTATTAGACTATTTTCTTATTAATACGTTATTTAAATAAATAGGCATAACAAGGCATTTTTTCACCAACGCAATATTTGTCAAGCCGACTGAAGTCACCTAAAAAATTAATAACCGATCTCCAAGTTCGACTCTGTGATGAGTGAAGTGCAAAACACTGTCGGCGCGGCGCTGCCGTGATATACTGCGCGGGGGCAACGTGGGCTGCGCTCTACGCCATCGCGCCACCTCAAATTTCCGATCATCTATGGAATGCGCGAGTAATATTCAAATAATACGAAGAAGATTTCTGCGCCTAACAATGGTTTAAAAATAACTCAACTTTAAATCATGACTACTCAATCTAAGAACATTTTCAGATTAAACAAGAGTATCAAAAAGCGCTTAAAGTTAGAAGCCAAGTTGTTTTATATTAGTTAACAATGTCGTTCATCATCATCATCAGCCTGTTGTAGTCCACTGCTGAACATAGGCCTCTCCTTTTGCACGCCACTGTACTCGATCTTCGGCTGCTCGCATCCAGCTCCTGCCAGCCATCCTGCGCAGATCATCACTCCACCTTGCCTGAGGACGTCCTACACTACGCTTGCCGAGACGCGGTCTCCACTCAAGAACACGTTTACTCCAACGGTTGTCGGTTCTACGGCTAACATGGCCAGCCCACTGCCACTTCAGCTTGCTAATCCGGTGGGCTATGTCGATAACCTTGGTTCTCTGCCGTATCACCTCATTTCTGATTTGATCTCGCAGAGAAACGCCGAGCATAGCCCTCTCCATAGCCCGCTGAGTGACTTTAAATTTGTGGACCAGCCGTGCCGTTAGTGTCCACGTTTCGGCTCCGTATGTCATGACGGGTAGGACGCACTGATTGAAGACTTTTGTCTTTAGGCACTGTGGGATCGACGATGTGAAGACTCGACGTAGCTTCCCAAACGCTGCCCAACCCAACTGAATTCTTCTGTTCACCTCGTCCTCGAAGTTGTTTCTACCTAACTGCAATGTCTGCCCGAGGTATACATATTTTTGAACAACTTCGAGAACGGCGCCTTGTATCGCAATCGGTTCCGGTAGTACATGTTCATTGAACATGACCTTGGTTTTGTCCAAGTTCATCCGTAGACCGATGCGCACAGAAGAGTCAGCCAGGTCATTCAGCATCTGTTGTAGGTCCTGCAGCGTTTCTGCCACGATGACGATGTCGTCAGCAAATCGCAAGTGAGAGATGTACTCGCCATTGATGTTGATGCCACGTCCTTTCCAGTTCAGCGTCTTGAACATATCCTCCATTGCATTTGAGAACAATTTCGGGGAGATAACATCCCCTTGTCTCACACCTCGATGCAACGGTATAGGACTTGTTTGTTGATTCTGGATTTGGACGGACATAGTGGCTGCTTCGTAAAGGCATCTCATCACTTGGATGTATCGCCAATCTACTTGGCATCGCTGCAGGGACTCCAGAACAGACCAGATTTCAATCGAGTCAAAGGCCTTCTCATAGTCCACAAATGCTAGGCACAGGGGCTGATTATATTCTTCAGTTTTCTGTATAATCTGCCGCACTGTGTGGATGTGGTCTATGGTGCCGTATCCGCTCCGAAACCCAGCCTGTTCCGGTGGTTGGAATTCGTCGAGTCTTCGCGCAAGACGGTTCGTGATCACTCTTGAGAACAGCTTATAGACGTGGCTTAGAAGGGAAATGGGTCGATAGTTCTTCAGTAGGGTTTTGTCTCCCTTTTTGAAGAACAGGACGACCACACTCCTACTCCACGCCTCTGGAGTTCTCCCTTCAAAGAGGACAGCGTTAAAAAGCTTTTGGAGCTCCCTGAGTACGGGTCTGCCTCCTGCTTTTAACAGCTCTGTTGTTACGCCGTCCTCTCCAGGGGCTTTTCCATTTTTAAGCCGCCCAAGAGCGATCTCGATTTCGTCAATGCTGACTTCTGGCAGGTCTTCGGTGTAGTGGCGTGTAAGAGTGGCTCTAGAGTCCTCATTTCCGGGGTCAGGTCGAGATGCATGCGAAGCGTATAACCGGCCATAGAAGTTTTCCACTTCCGAAAGGACTGCCGGCTTCGAGACAACGACTTCTCCACTTTCTATGGTCAACTTCGTCAGGTGGCTTCTTCCAAGAGATTGTACGAACACTTTTGAACCCCGGTTCTGCTCAATCGCTCTCTCAATAGAGAGAGTACTGGAGCAACGGAGATCGCGTCGCACGTGCGTACTAATCTCTCGGTTTAGAGTCCGTTTCCCTGACGAAGTGACGGGTGGGTTTTCCCGTCGTCTCTTCATTAGCCCCAAAGTCTCTTCGGAAAGCTTCGACTTCTTGCCTTTACGCTGCATTTTACAAAATCTCGTACCTTCTTCCCTGAGGACTCGAACCACATCTTCAAGGTTCTGGTTAACGTCAGTTGTGGTTTCCACGGCAGCAAATCGGTTCTCCAGATTTGACTGGAACGCTTCAGATCCCATGATAGTTTGAAGCAGAGTTGGTCGGAGCCTGGCCTTCATCAAGCGGACTCGTTCAGCTCTGAAATCGATATTCAGAGAGCCTCGAACGAGTCGGTGATCGCTACCGGTATTAAACCTATTGATCACGGAGACGTCTCTGAATATGTGCTTTTTGTCCGCCATGATGAAGTCGATCTCATTCTTTGTCATAGTGTCGGGGCTTTGCCACGTCCACTTCCTTTGGGGTTGCTTCTTGAAGAATGAGTTCATCAAGAAGAGCCCCTCCCGTTCGAGGAAATTGACGAGCATTTGCCCCCTATGATTTCTGCTTCCATATCCATGGGATCCTACTACCGATTCACTGCAATTTTGTACTCCCACTTTAGCGTTAAAGTCCCCCATAACAACGGTGAAATGGGTCTTGGTAGTGGAGTGGAGGGCTCTCGATATGTCATCGAACATATCCTCCACCTCATCGTCCGAGTGTGACGAGGTCGGTGCGTACACTTGCACCACCTTGAGGCTATACCTCTCGGTGAGCTTGATGATGAGGTACGCCACCCTGTTCGACACACTGGACATTTCCACAACGTTGTTAGCTAGGGACTTATTAACCAGAAACCCAACGCCACCTTGGGATTTTTGGTCTCCCTCTCGGAAGTACATCAGGTGGCCTGAATTGAGAGTTATGGTGTCCTCTCCCTCTCTTCGGACTTCACATAACCCAAGTATGTGCCACCTGATGTTCCCAAGTTCCACCTCGAGTTGCGCCAGATGCGAGTCAAGCCGCAGCGTGCGTCCGTTGTACGTCGCCAGGGTCAGTTGGTTGTGGTGGCCTCCCGTAGCCCGGAGATTCTTTGCACCCCCCGCCCCACCGTTACCATGGTCGCCACCATAACCAGGAATAGTGGGGCTGCCGGGAACTGGGGGCCGTGGCCTTTGTCGTGCTTCCATAGGAGGTTATGCCCATAATCGCCACGCTGGGCAGGCGGGTTGGCGATCGCAGGGCGAAGCTTCTCGCACCGGTGACGCTGCTGCCCGTCACCGGTCTGTGGTATTTAGCTCACCTATTCAGGACGGATATACCGCCGTCGGTCGGTCGCCAGAGCCTCGTTCGTTGCTCAGCAGGATGCACCGCGTGCAGGTGAGGTTGACTTGGGGCGATAGATGGAGGTTCGCCCCCTTACACCCCCTATATTATAAGTTTGTTTCATATTATAAATATTGTTCATTATACCAATATTATAAGTTTGTGAGGAAAAACCGTCACACTCAATAAGTTATCTTCATTTATGGATGTTTGATACTTCTTCCGGCAAAACCTACTTGATGGTTTTTCATGAAGATTAAAATGTTCCAACTTTGAATTCGCCCACCTAAACGGCGAAATCGTGGCTTTAAGATGATTAAAATAAATAACTGTTTGAATTAAATTCTAATAACAAAACAGTGACCAAATTCTCTGATAGCATAATTACAACGAGCTATAAGTAATTCGAATTACCTTCTTCCCACAGCATAAAAACTTGAGCGTCGTGTGAGGTGTGGGGTCAAGCGGCCTAGAGATAAAGAGCGTGACGTCACATGCGCCGGAGTTCAGCCGTGATTGAACGTTGATTTAACACGCCTGTTAATTTTAAAGTCGCTGGGGAACACCTCTGTTTATGATGATTTATAACTTTGTTGCTTTAGTGAAGTGAGTTGTGTGTATTAATTGGTTTTGCGATCATTTTTATCTAAGTAAATCAAGTAAGTAATCAAGATTTTCAAAATAGTTAGTTTTTTTTAATGTTAGTAGGTGTTCAGTCAGGTGACCGATAGACTGAAATAAATTGAGCTGCCGTATTCTCGAGTTGTCAGAACACCACCGAACGCCGGAACATGTCCTTGAATCAAGACATAAGTGTCCGATTGGCGAGATGCTGGCTGGGTCAAGTTCAATGCCAGCAATACCCAAGTCAGAGAAACTTAGCCAATTTCTTTTGACTCCTATACTTTCCAAGAAAATTCTGTGCCGATAACCGATAGCCTTGAGCTCCTCGGCATCACGTTGACTTCTGAAGCATAACAGACTCTCAGAAATCTGGACATATGGCAAAGGAGAGGGGGTACCTCTTTCTAGTACAATTGCTGAATTTGTACCAAGTTCAAGTGCGATTCTGCAGTGCAATTAGGTTGCTATGTACCTCGAAGCTTAGAAATCTAGTGGTAAGCAAAAAGGCTTATTTGCGACGACGGTTCAGTAAGTTCCTACCAGGCTCCAAAGCCCAGAGCTTCTTAGCATGATAATCGATATTCAATCGGTTCCATTTTGAAGAGTGTGCTCTGGAGTTGCACAGCCTACTTCCCCACCCCCTAGACTACCAGACTCACTAGCTTGCTTCACCGTTTTACTAGAGACGTGCCACAGAAACGCACTGAGCTTGCTTTGCTTTATTCATCATAATGCGTACTGCTAAAAACTGGACTGCTTCGCAGCTATCTGTGTTACATGCTTCCATAACTTTCTTAACTTTCAAATCAATCAACACCACTGAAAATCAAAATATTCGACAGGTTAGCACAGAGAAGCAATCTGCACAATAGATTTTTACGTAGATTCCTATCATGTTCGGCGTCAAATCGTGGCAAAAGCAAGCCAAAAGAATTAAGCAAACACGCCAAAAACATTCGAAGATCATAATGAGATATAATCAAGGTGGAGATCCATGTATTTTGGTCACGTGTAGGTACTACATTCGGCCGATGTGACCCGGGGTCAAGCTCTCGCCCGCCGTATCATAATTACCAGTGAAATAACCTGATTGTGATCACCGCACGCACACATATAAGGGCAATGGATCATTGATTCTCAAACTGCAGACAGCCCCCAAAATATGTTATTTAAGCACTCACGCCACAGCTAAAACTACAAGATTATATTTCTGAGATCAAATAATCATGTTGCATATTTGTTTTTATTATGTTGACTAAATGGCACTACCAACATTTGATTTGTGACACTTCATTCAACAGTGATTAAAGTTATACTTACTTTTGAATGATATGATATTGCCACTTTTTAGTTGACTGATGACAAAAGCAAAGGCTAACACTAGGTTAAAAATTGCGCCTTCTGTTGTGGAACTTTTGATAATTTCATGAGTACTAATTGATTATTAAACTAGTAGACCAATAGCCTATCAATAGGGACAGTATTGCCATTTTTAATATTATCGATAGTGAACTATCAATCGGCAACACTAATAAGTACTTACTATACATGTGTTCTAAAGCTTACTGAATTACCCTTGACTGTCCACCATGGCACTTCCTCAAACAACATTAAAATACAGTTTTACTGACTGTACATTAATTACAGCAAAGTTTGAGAACCGTACAAACAATGTATGCCAAAGCATAACAACAGTTGGGGCACACTAGTATGGCACCCTGACGTCTCTCGCATGCCTTCGATCCACCATTTTGTCTAACCGCCTGTTAAATAGCCGACTCGACCCGTCGATACATCAATCACACAAACAAACACGTATCATTTGGAACTAGTAGATTTTTTTCTACTCAATTAGATCTTTTGTGGGCTCAGTACAAAACGGACATAAGTCTGAAATAAAATTAAATGCGTCGTTCGGCATTTAAATTTGGTTTAAAGCTATTGTTGGAGAATGTATTGTTGTAGTTGTTAAGTGATTCTTTTTGTAACATTCATGTTGCGGTATTGATAATTTTAGATCATAACAATAGATAAATTATGTTTATCATTAATATTATCGAATTTGTCTGATCTGTTAAACTTTTGCAAATACGACGTTATTGGTTTTTTAACTTTAATGGTTTTCGTAAATCATATTATTATTATAAGCAATAAGTACAAAAATTTACATTGAAATAGAATCTGTTAAAATAGCATAAAAACATATGCTAAATTATTTATAGGACTGAGTCATAGCCATTAAATGATAGAGTTATAATAACAACATTTTATGACAATCACTGCTAATTTAATAACATGAACATAAAAAAGCCATTAAAATACCAAAGAAAATCTATTCAAAAGCTCACTGTCCATCCATTTTGCGTTATTAGCATAGCGCATAACTTAATAACTAATTTTAAATATCAAATTTCTAATAATAATAATATGAGAGAAAGATTTATTAATGTTGGTTCGAATGATTATCTAGTCAAACATATTCACGGTTAATTTAGTTACGAATAACTTATAGATACATTAATATACACAAACATGCGCTTTAAAATACAAGTCATTTGGTTTAAGCCTGCCGTTTGGATTCCCAAATCACTGCGATCAAAAAATACAAGATCCCCCTACGAGTTTACCTGCATCATCGACTAAGTACTAAAGAAAATCATATTTATACTTTTCTGATTAGCCCTATGTCGGACTGCTAGAGAATGCTTTGTAAACTAAACCTTACATAGTCTTACAAAAGTCTGCCATGCTAAATTTTAACTAAAATGCTTGGTATACAAGTGGGTTTAAAATAATTTGCTGTAAATGATCTTTTTTTTAACAGCATTAAATTGATTTATTTCTTTGAATTGTTTCTCTTCACGTACTGAATTATCTGAAGCTATTGTTACTTCACCTCCTCATCTGAAATGGTTATTAATTCTGGTCTCTGAAATAAACTCTTTAATTTTTTCCTTGTGCCTGCCACAGATATCTTGAGCGGAATGATATGCATTGTACGATAAATTTATTGTTATTGTGTTGTTGTTGTCCGGTGTTCTAGTTGTACTTTTAGCTTTTATCATTGATATTTGTAAGCTGTTAGCCTTCCTAACAAAAAAAAATTAACTCTTTTGGTGTCGAGCTACAGCGTAGTTTTTTGCTTTAATTTATCAACTAGTTCAGAGACCTCCTATGATAGAATGTTCTTCTTGTTTACGAATGACATGGGAAAACTTGCCCATGGATCTTGTCCTATCATGTGCCGTGTTGGCTTCTCAAATCGGCGTGGTCATATGTCGATCATCTTAATTGATCATTCAACGTGCCCGCGCTAAACGGGAAATATTTAAAACGCAGACACTTAATCAATTTACTGAGATCGCAGGCACCACTCAATCATGCCTCTGAGAGAACACGTAAATTGCAGAACCGTTACTCTTATGAAAACTTCAAATTTCTACCTGTAGAAAAAACATAACCCAACGTAGCTAGCGTATTATTAAATATCGTTGGTTACAGTTTTCGTTATAACTGGTTAAAAAATCAAAGTTCTTTCTCTTAATATTGTTGGTTACAGTTTTCGTTATTTTTTAAACTAATAACAATAGTATATTTTGAATAAAATTTGCCATCTTCTACACTCAAAGTGGGTTTCCACCAAAAAACTGGTAAAAAAAATCAAAGTTCTTTCTCTTAAATTTAATTTTTATTAAATAATATTTAAATTTTATTTCTCTTAAATAAAAAAAGTACTTTGAACGTCCAGACCCTAATCAACCTTTTACCCTATTATATTTGCTTATCGAGTCAACGGTTACCTAAAAGTTTCCACTTCCTTCCATTTCACACTCCTCAAAGAAGCAAGAAGTAGGTACCTACACGATTTAAATAGACCAGAAATGACCGCTATCTCACCCGATGAACGCGACGATGCGGTCTTATTCACTCTTCACTTGAAGACTCCCAAATTGTACCGGAAAAGTCAAACACCGACACAGCGTCCGCACCTTAGAACTCAACTTTCAACTACGCAACCTATCGGCGAAACACCTAATCCTTGCCTCCCCCAGTCAATTCGTCAGCATCGTCGAAATCGGTAAAGGGCAATCTTTAGCCGATTGGGTGCAACCTTATCTCGCTTTATGGTTCGATCTTAAAAAAGATTTATGATAACTCACGGTCAGGACGAAGCCCACAAACACTTTAAAATAAATGACAAGGAGTCACTTCCAATTGTGATCGAAATGCTTTCTGCAGTAAAATTAAACGATAACCTCGTCGTTTAGAGAGATTTAAATGGCTTAGTAGCTTTTATTGGATCTGCCTACGTTTAGTTTGGCCGGGTTGTGATCCCGCACGATTTTATGTTTACCACCTGAGATGTGGTATTGTTATGTTTATGTAAGATATAAATGTTTGTAACCCTTTGTTAGGTCTTATTTGTTCTATTTTGATAGTCAGAATGTCATTTATTTATTGCATAATAGCCTCCGTGTGCGTTTTCACTTACCTTTCATTTACTGAAATCAAGGCTTGAGGAAGCTGTACGTCGATACTTCGTGATTTAGTCATTCATAGATAAATTTATGAAGATAATAGTGAAGTAAATGATGTACCTTTTTATTGAAACAGTATAATATTTTGGTAGGTATAATACCGCTGAATTGCACGAGTAGTAAAAGTTTATCTAGGTCTTTGTCTCATAAAAAATAACATGCTATATTTTTTATTTGAAACACTTTCAACATTATATTTAAACTTACTTAAAAAAATAAGAATGTCCAGTTATAAAACTACTTAATTCACTATTATTAGGTTGTTATTGATTTGGTACTTGTATCAAGAAGATAAAGTTTTAATATTGCATTGTTCCCATTCCTGGTCTGTTCAGAACACCGAATTAGAACTAAATAATTGTATCAGAACTTCTGCGAACAATTCATCGAAGATTTGCAATACCTTGAGTCATCGGTTTCACCCAATATATACCAATATATAAATATATTACGTCTGTAGCATTACAAGCTATGCACCAGGTAGTTGTCATTATTCTTGCACACCACTCCTGTAGTGTCATTGTTGGCTCGGTCTATTAATACCGACTCAGTAACAATTTCAACTACATTATTAATGCTTCTGTTACCCCATAACTAGCACAGGTTATTACTTTTATTAGCAAAACTGTCCATTTGTCGACTACCTATTTGACAAAGCTAATTTCGCAACTGCAGTCATTGATGTATAAATGTCTGGATGAAGTTCCGTAAAGTAATGTTGTTTTTGAATCTTCAAACCTTTAGCTCGATAATGATACATAGGACTTAAAAAAGTTGCCATTGGTAGAATTTTATTTTCACGATTATTATTTCAAATGTATATTGTGTCATATGTTTAGAAAATTCAGCTTAACTTGTCAACTCATCTATATAAATACCAAAAATCACTGATACAGGCAAGACTGTGGAAGGTAAGTACTTCATAATCAAAATCAAAGTTCTTTGTATATTTCAAATAAAAGCACTCTTTGGTATAACATACTAGTGAGAATCACATTGAATACGAATAATACAGATTTCAACTTTATTAACCCAAAATAGTAAACAATTAACGAAACTTAAATCCTACTTAGAAACCATAATTTGAAAGCAAATGAAAGGGGTCCTGGAGTTTGAGGGAATTGATGGTTGGATCACGCTGTAGACCAATACAAAACGCCTATTCATCAGAAAACATCATAAGCCTAGTTGTTTAATCATTCACCTAAAAACGATATAAAACAAAGTCCCTTCCAGTTCCAACCGTAACATTAACCACTAATTTCTATTACGAGAAGTTTAGCAAAGGTTTTTGAGCCAAAACGTCTGGTCGAGAACCGCGGGTGGTCGGCACTGGGTGCAAAACTGCAACTTATTTACATATAACGCTGTTGGTAAACCTGCAGTAAATATAACGATTTAAATTCTAATTACGTATTCTTGTCTAGAAACACCAGTTTGGTATTGATAAGAGATTGAGTTATACTTAATGAAGTAAGTGTTTTTCGTGTTTGGGCAATTGAATAGCAAATAGGCGCTTGTGAAATGGTCTATGCCTCCGCAGAGATTGTTATTTATCGAAGAAGTGGTTGTTATTTTTAAATTATGACTGTGCTTACAAATTACTAGAAGAACTATAATAATCGTAGCCGCCAACTTGATAATTTTCAAAATACTCGATACATGTAACGATCAATAACATTTGATGTTCAAAAAAATACGGTTTTTGAGTTAATTTTATGGTTATATTATAAAAGCTAAGTACAATCAAAGTTGTTTCTTTAACCACTAAAAGAAATCTGCTAAATATCGAAAAACAAGATCTTTGAACAGAACAGATTAGCAAAAATTTTAATCTCCCAATCTCTAGCAAAAGATTCTTCATCAATAATAATCGTAGAAAGAGATCTCATGAAATAAATTCTGCATAAAATGTTATCTCTAACTTTTGTGCTTTGCAGATTTGAAGAACAGCGTGTCTAATTAATAAAAAGCTCATCACCATTCCATAACTCAGTCAAATTTATGCTGATAATCAGAACTCTTATCTTCACCTCCTGAGATTATCTTGGACGCAGTCACACGTTGTCATTGAAATCATTTTATCTGTTATTGAAGAGGCACACCGGGTTATCATACGAAATAATAATAACATTACAATATTTTGTACATTAAGTGCATTCGGGGTGTGGTGTCTCGATAAGTGAGCCGACGGCTTATGCGTTCCTTAAGATACTGGGGCTATAGGGTTAGGAATTGGCTAGAGTTGACAGGATTTCAAGATCATCTTAAAAATAAAGCTAAGATATTCTAGGATGGATAGGAACCCTTTTACTTTTAGTTAATTCATTACTCCCACTAAACTTTATGTTTAAAAAAGGTATAATGTTGCCTGGGTACCTACAGTCATTACGGACATGTCAGTCGGTATGCAAAAAAAATTACCAAATCTACTCACTTGTTTTTTTAACATCTGAAGAAGATGGTGCATTCAATCAAGAAATTATCATCATGTTATCTTATCAAATATCTTTAATTAAGATAATACTTACTTAGAAAATAGCGCTTAAATGCAGCACATTATTAGTATTCCTAGAATTGTTTAGCACCATTTAGATGTTATCTCCTTAATTGAAGCTCCAATTGTTATTGTAAGTAGAGTACTCATTCAATCAGACTTCGTTGATCAGAATTAAATTATTGACAGGCGAGTATTAAAATTACAATCGACTTACGAGTAATACCTACTTGTCTCAAATGCAATACTGAAAGGCCTTATAAAACTTAAAGTGCTGCTGACAAAAACTATATTTATTTAAATATTGACACAGCGCATACTTTTGAAGTCATACAATCAACAACATAAACATCCGAAGGCTTAAAATACTGTGTCACATTAAACCTCAAAAGGTTCAGCCTTAATAGGCAGCCACTGTAATTTTCAAGAGGTTATTTAATCATACTAGATATTTATTGTTGTCTTTATTTCAATATTATTTTAAAACATAATATTGGGGTGGTGTTTTTGTGGTATTGTTTTTTCAAAATCATAACGATTTTTTCAATGACCTTTTAATGTTTTCCATCTTTGATTAGGTATTATTATCAAGTAACCCCTTTTTTAAATTAGGTTTTGGTTTATTTGACTTGTGAGGTAAAATCAAAACTCAAAGCCACTCTGTTAGATTCTAAAGCAGTGTAAATCCAGACCGTAGGCGTCGCTAACGATTTTCCAAAACGTAATGTCGAGCCTAAGCAAGTTGTACTCTGGCACCTCCACCATTGACAAACGCCTTATTTTTGTACTTTTTATTTCATTTTATCCCTCGCTTGTGGGTGCGACAACAATTTGTTTTAATAACGACACTTAAACAGCACTTATTAAAAATGTAGGCGTAAAATTATTTTTTAGTTTGGAAAGTTTATTGTGAGGTCGTGTCGAATGTTATCTCTTGTACCAACTTGATTTCAACGTTAAGTATTAATGTAAATACTAAATTAGAGGGCTTATTCACAAATTAATATCCGTGTTATGTTGAATTTATTATTATAGCCGAGGAATTTAATGTGCAATATCCTTAGATAATGTAAATGGACTTCCAATTCTTGTATTGCATTAGGACTTACCGTGTTTTGTTTTGTTTTCTAGCATTATTATGTACACCAATGTACATGTGATGAATTGTAACTGAATCTAAGAAATTACTTTAAACTCAACATAACGTGCTATCAAGGGTATTTTTAATTGAAATAAACTTATTACTTACGGACTGGGATGAAGTAACTTGGCTGAGTTTTTTTTAGGTGCTGCCAGCTTTTTAAAGCTTAAAACAAATTCAATGAATTGGTACGTTTTCTTTGTTTATCCAAATCTTTTGGTAATATTTTTTTTCATGATTGCATTATTGATAATTCTAATCAAATCTAAATTAGCCATGAGGATGCCGCTGCTGATCATCATTCATTTTTTGTAAATGTATGGTATATCTAAGTGAAATTCCTAGCCAATATGCTGACATTGCTGGGTGGAATTGCAATAATCCCTGGTGATGTTTATTTAATCTAGCCACGCTTAAAAAAAACCCAATACTTTTACAACAAACACAACACCTACAATCGGACTTTTTATGACTTTTTAAACTGAACAAAATTTCAAACAGCGCATAATTTATTCGCGTCATAAAATGAATCTTATACACTTCAACTAACGATTGTCATTGTTATACTAATCCCCAAACAGCGCTATAAAATGTTTATGTTAATTGGCTGAGTCCCGCTCATTCCGATGTCGCGCTAAAACTAATCACGTCGTCACTTAACCTTTTAATTGACACGACGATTCGAGTTCGAGAATCATCCCGTCGCAATTAAAACAATCGACCTATGCTTGGTTCGGATAGGATCCGCATTCCTTTTGGAGACTTTGTAAGACTAAGGTTTAAGATAGATCATAGTTTTACTAGCTTTTATAATTCTAGACATTGATAAACATGAAATGAGGAAAGAAAAAATAATCATTAGTTGTAATTTTTTTATGAAAATTTCCTCGTTTTACGAAAAATAGGCTAATAAAACCAAGTTAATTTAAAAAGGCATCATTTACTAAACCAACCAACTTTATTTTGATATATCAGGTTTCTCACGGCAGGGATAACTATTAAAGAAACCATTTGCACAGTTTCTTTCAAGTCCCTAAAAATAATATTTTTGTATGAAGGCTATCTGAAAATGGCAAATTCAGATACTAATAAAATTTTGAAGATTTATAATTAAGGTCGATAAAGTTATTTCTGTTACTATAAGCATACAATAACGTTCTAGTGATCTACAATTACAACTGCCTATCACATCACAACCGCTCATCACTCACTCTTAAACGCTCAAGTTTAATTCCTTCAAGAGTCATCCCGTCGCAATTAAAACAATCGACCTTTGCCTGCTTCGGATAAGATCCGCATTCCTTTGAAATACTTTGGAAGGGGCTTTGAGAGATAAAAGATTTCTATATAATGTTGTTGTTAAATCTAATCAATGATTTGTGTAAAGGTATCGCGTTGAAGTCAATGCAGAAAAAGTTTATGCATAGGTCCTAATGAAATGAATTGGTATAAGTTTGTGAATCGTCATTTTTTGTTTTGTGACATACATCAACGATAAGTCCGCCTAAATTGTGCATTGCTTTAAATGTAGCTAATGTAATGTGTATGTAATGTTGCTTAGCTGCTAGGTTCTTTGTGCAATGCGTAGTACAGAATATTATCCATCTTCATTATATTGGTTTAGTTCAGTATTTTTCCTATAGTTGGTTACCAAACCACTCTATTGGCTAAAATTAGGTAAGATTGGGAGTTACAAGAATATTCAGATAAGGTGTTGAGAAATCATAAAAAGTTAATATCCGTCACGTCTAAGTTTTTTTTAATAACAGCTAAACATTTCAATCCAATTATAAAAGAACATTGTAACGAAGCTTTTAATAAGAGTGACATAAATCACAACGAAAGAATGGAAGGTCGGAAAGTCGTGGATCTGTCGTTGGGAGAGCGAAACAATTTGAAACCGATCGTAAAAGTGCCGAAACAGAGGATACCAACAATGAGCTGCCTGAGATATTTATTGGGCGATTTTATTGGTCGAAGGAATTAAACCTGAGCGTATATCAGAGTGACTGATGGACGTTGTGATAGGTACAGTCAGTGCCAAACGTGATCACTTTAGTACTTTGTCATAGTGGCTTTACTGACAGCTCTTTCGTTAGTTCTATGACAACTAAAGGTAATGTGACATGGTTCAGAAGTGCTTACGCATTATTGTCGCTGACTGTACTTGTGTAACACTAGAATGATATTGTGTACCCATGAGATCAGAAATAGCCTTAACAAAACATAACATTCGAGATCTCAAATGAGATAGTCAGAGACACGCCGACTGCCTGCCATGGTGAATGAAACATTCAGAAGCCCACATTTTGCCGAGCAAATTCTCAATTCAACGCAAATGCAATAGCGAATGTTCAGAATGAGTTATCGAAAATGATGCTGCTAATTCTTATGGGTAGTTTACAACTCCCGAGACGAAATATTCGTTTTTAACTACTTTAGCTTTTACTAAAGCTTATTTTCAGCCAGAATAAATTATTGTAGGCAACTACAAGTAAGTAGTTGCAATAACAAGCTGATTGATACATTAGATGCATCGCTTGAAATAATTAAAACTTTGCGTTATATAAAATAGATTGCCTGCATCAATGTAGAGAACACGAAGTAACTTTGTCACGCTTCATTTAAGTCGTGATTTATTTTAGGGATTAGAAAACATAGCTTTCTATGAATAAAAAGATACCTTGTAGATAATTCATTGTAATAAAACAGTCTTTTAATCTGCCTATAAATCATTGTCCTATATTAAAATTATCAAGTACGAGTTTCATAGTTAGGAAATAAGAACTGCCTGAAGATAAAAAAAATGTGTCACAATATTTCATGCCTACTAGATATACGATATACCTATCATAGAAAAACAAACACGTCTTCCAATAAATTTACATAACCTAACAATGAACCAATAACCAATAGTGTAAAAAGGCTGACACTAATACATATTAATACAATTCGAACTAATTTTAATGCAGGGAGGCAGTATCTGCGATATTTACAAAAATGTATATACTACCATTAATAGTATTAGTGAACTCTTATTGTAATGTAACAGAGTCGAAAATGGAATAAACTGATGATTGGATGGAGGAATATTGGATGTTGTAGGTTTAAAACTGGCTGGAGATGCTTCAGATTTGGGTCCGGGTGTCAAGTCATCGGTCGTTAATCTATATTAAAATAAAGTTCATTGTTTCAATTATTACCAAAATTCAATTAGAGATCAGACTTTAACAACAATGGACGGATTTAAAACCGGTCAAGATCGTGGCGATGGTGTTAGCTTTTTTGCTTTGAATTGTTTGGAATTAATGAAAACCCATTAACTTGTATTCTTCTCATTCCGGGATCTTATTTGAAATACACAACAGAACTTGACTTTCTATTACTTTTTTTTGGGACTTGTCGTTGAACTATTTAACGGATGCATTTTTCAGAAGTCAAATGACAACCGAATTATAAAATATGATAGAATTTCTAAATGGCAAATTAAAGAAACATTGTCTTTCAATTCCACAAGAAAAAAGATACAATGACCTTTCATGTAGATATACATAGAAAAGATGTCCAAAAAGAGTATTCAATATCTAACGGACATTTATTTGAAACAATATTCACAGCGGTAAAGCTCCGAGCTAATCAGAACGCTAAAGATTGTGTCGGGAGACAAGAAATAAAATAATAAATAAAAAACAATCATAAATACAATAGCGCAAGTCATAGAGTTTCTCGGCGGTGAGATTGCGTCGATAGTGGAGGCTGGGTGTTTGCCAGTTCAATTATCATTACCAGCCGAGATTCAGCAAGTCACCGTGTTGTGAGTGACCCGCATTAAATCGGTTAATTCAAACTATTTATCAACTCCATTCGTTATGCATAGGATCTGATTTTGAAATTGTTTGATGATGTTATGGCATTTGGCCCTATTGTAAGGCACCACCCCGCTTGGCTTAGTTCGATGGGAGTGGACTATGTTAATCGTGGTATAGTTGATTGAATCTATCGATTGGACGTTGGTGCTCATACACGTAAGTATTGGAGGTAAAGTATTTACTGAACAATACATTGTACAAATATCCTATTACATATTTATCTTTCGTATTAAGATCCTTGTAAAGCAGTAGTAACCAATCTTGTTAAGGTGAAAGAATTTAGTCCTGCACAGTAGAAATTTATATCTTCTGAGCCTTTTTGCAAAAAAAAGTATCTATTAAAAATGTATTTTCGATTTTGCATAGGTGTTACGTTTCCAAATACCTTGAAAGAAAATCATATCATATCAAAGTTCTCTAACAGAAATTTTAAATGCCTCTAGTGTCTGTCTAGAAGACAAATGTCTTCATACAATTAGCATAGCCAATAAAACGTCTGTCATAAACAACGGTTAGATTAATGTTAATATTAACATCTGGCACCGATGTTTCGGATCACGTATCGCCATTTTGACAATATCAATTGGCCAATTAGTGACGATTGATACTTGCATAACGATAGATGGTCAGGCAAAACACAGTGCAGAAAAAATACAGAAAGGAACATCTATTGAAAATGATCCCAATGCTAATCATAAAATGAGCTTAATGATGCAACACATGGACAAGAAGATTGCGAGAAATCGCTTGGTGAAATGCGCCGAGCGAAACCTGAGCTTCTAAATGTTCTGTTCAATACGACAGCAGCATTCGGTGTGCTTCTTCTGACTACCCTGATTGGGATGTAGTCTTGAGTGCATGTAATGATATGTTAACAAATGTTATAGTGTGTGGCCTCACTTAGGCAGGGAGATTTTTATACCAATTTTTCCTCCTTTTGAAATTGCGGATATGATAGGCCTTACTCACGCTTGTGCTAAAAAAAACAAACGAATAATTGTATTCTTAAAATGTACAAACATGGTTTAAAAAACCTGCGTTCTGTATGTGTGTCTTCACTGTGAGTGCCTAAAAACATTATTACAATCAAGCGATTGTTCACGTCAAATGAATAGGCACAATGTGGCCGACACAAATGAGCACCTAATTGGAACGTTGCGACATTACTACCAAAACCGTGCACGACCGTGAGATAGCCGCCATTCCCGCTTATACCAACTGCAAACACTGCACTGAGCTAGGAACAGAAACTGACGTTCGAGATGAAACCATTTGAGGCCAACTTGTACGGGTAAACCACTTACAAGGTCCCGAAGAGGTCCTTTCCAAAAATCGGTAGCTTGAAACCCTTGTAAAACTAGGAATTCAATTAAACCGTGGTATCCTCACCCTTTAGAATTAGGTGTCTCACCCCCGAATCCAGACGTCAATCAACGCTAAGCGCGCTCAAGCTCATCCTGTCCCGCAAAATGTCATAGAACTGACAGGGACAGAGGACACTTCTGAGGGATTCTCAACCTTGTTTGCGTTTGTGAATTCGGGGGTGAAAAAGGCTTTGGAGATTTTGACCGCCTCAGTATCCTACTAGGATAACCCGCTAATTAACATTTGCCAATACTGAGGGCTTAAGATCCTAAATTCTTATTCCCTTAACAATTTTACTTATACTTTCTACAAGTACATATTATTATTTATTACTCCCCTTAAAACTCCACTGAATAAAAATGTGATGTTTAATTTTTTTTTGTCTAAAGGCTTCATTTTCACTTAGTTATCCAAACGATTAAATTTCCACTAAGCATACGGCCTATGTACCTGCAATTTATATAAAAGCTTTTTTGAATACTAAGTGTGTTTCTGATAAACTTGGCAAGTGATTTCCCATGCTATTATTCTCAGAGTCTGCAATGAGTTTGAAATGCATTTGGAATACGTGACTGGACCATTTATATAAAGGAAGGTAGATTTATCAAAACATAATACTAGTATGTAATGCCTGGTTTTCGGCAGAGAGGCAGCGTCGTCTGTCTTCTACTGATCGACTCAGACTCTGACTCAAGACTCAGGCGATGCCAATCGTCTAAGTTCCTGGCAGAGTATATTTTTTAGCGTAACGCAATGCTTGCGCGATTTAAAGTACTGCCACTGTCATCTATTGGTAATTTAGTGAAATTTGTCCCTCACCTGTCATCCCTCTGACGTTGTCACACCTATGACGTTGACGTTTCGGTCTGCATTCCCCGGGGTCCGTACTGTGCCTCAGGGTCTCAGAAAAATGAGCAAACCTATAATAGATGAGATGAAATGAAATTTAATTATTTGCTAGATTTTGAGTGAATACAAAATAGGATGTCCAGTTAAGATCTACTTAGATCCAAGCGTGCAAATGTGGAGAGCATTAAATATGTTGGCAAACATCCAACTGACAAAATAATCATTGATGGCGTAGCGACCAGCTGTGCCAGACTCTTTTTTTGAATTTAACCCCACTCAACCCCTGTAAACCCTTAGGCAGAGCAGACTGTCTTGCTTTTAAAAAATGTTGTAAATGAAAATAATCAAATTCCCATCACCACATGCATATTGAAAATCGTCACCTCGATGTGTGTCCGAACCAGATCACCCCACAGTCGCGGCGGAACGTGAGGTCGGCTCGGGCGCGCGTCGCCAAGCCGCGCGCGTGTCTTTGGCTGGAAGAAAGAAAAAAAAGAAGGATGAGCGATTTGTCAATGGGCAGATGACGTGAAAAAACATTGATTCGGAGACGAATTAAATTGCTGATTTTAATTTCGGTGGCCGTTTCTAGGGCTTTTAATGGAATTTAGGAGCGTGATTGTGCATTCCGTGCGGTGATAAATACGTTCGGTTGATTTGTTGGTCCACTTCCGTTTCCTGGCCAGTGTTTACATTGGCGGTTATCGACCCCGGTTATCGATCCGCCTTTAGGGCTTTGAGACCCTTGTTTCCACCGGGATTAGCATTCCTGGGTTCCCAACTTCGTCCCTCAGACTGACTTGCGGGCCTTTTGGGTTATTTGTCCCGAAAAATTCATGAAAAAACAGTAATTACCTTCGAAAACAAGTTCCTGTCAAACTGGCCTCCTCACCCTGAAATATTAGTTTATATCGTGAAAACGATCATCACAAGTATAATGAGATACACGTGTTCGCGTTAATTCCTTCATGTGAAACAATGCATTCTATTAGGCGGTCAAAAGGGTACGGCCATAGAGTTAAAGCGATGCAATGATAATAATGCAAAATGCAATTTGGTGACATTTTGAAGTATGTCATTTGAGTTGCAGTAGCATCGTGTCGTGACGCCCCAAGTGGCGACTTCGTGATCCAAATTAATTAAAGCAGAGACACAAAACTCAAGCTATCACGATTAGTTTCAATGTTTGGCATAATGTGGACGTGCTCATGTTTATGTAGTCTACCAAATCTAAGTTACAAGTTATTTGGTTTTTGCAGTAAGGTCAATCTATAATCTTTAGAAAGGTTGAAAAAATTACATTAATCAGCTTATATTAAATAGAAGTGTCAACGTAATATAATTATACAAACTACATTCCGCAGCAGTTTGTATTCGATTAACACGTGAAAGTAGAAAAGTTAATTCAAAACCCATATCAAGCAAAGTGGATTAAATTAAAATTCATTGATAATATTTCTGTTCAATTAACTGATATTTCATTTTAATAAAGATGATACAAGAGAGTTGAACAAGCCGAACATATCTATAGCTCTCATAAAAATGTCGACACGGCCCACCGCTGAGTGGCACGAAGCTCCACACGCTAACCGTCACATTTCAAAATACAATATGGTAATTAACATCGCCTTTTTTGATTTGCGCTACGAGCTCTCAGAACCGAATGCAAATTCACGACGGCCCTTTAATTACGCTCCAAACACGACTGACGACGGTGTTAAAGATGCAGTTTTGAGAATCGTCAGTGCGCAGCGCGTGCGCGTCCGGATTTAAATTGTAAGCCGATTTAGCTTGGGCAGTGACTATGAAAATGTTTATTACTAGTCTCAGCAGGGTTGCCTCTGCCTTATTCATTATGATGTGCTAACGAGATTCGACATGTGGCGATGTGGTTTCCTTATGGCATACGTTTGATACGTTATGATAGTCAATTTTTGTTCCAGATTGCCTGCAGATGACAAACGCTAATGACAAACAATTGGAAACATTGAAGCAGGAAGAAGATTGATTGTTATTTTGTAATGCTATTTTTGGATGTATAAATAAACAAGTTTGACATAACATTAAAATTGAGTAGTTCTATGAAGCGTCAGTCAGATATTGGAAATGAAAGAAATACAATCAATAATCAAGATACACATGTCCCAGCCACTTGGATGTCCCCAATCAACAATAGAAGGTGACATTAATTCTATCCATCATCCCAATTCAAAAAGGGTTGAAGTTCATTAAAGGACGCATACCTCAAGTATTATTCTTTGGAAACTGGTAATAAAAATAATAACAAGGCGGCCACCCTGCCAAGTGCTATCAGCTCCATCTGTTGTCGCTGCGGACAAACTCGCCTAATGAACGATGATAAATCATATTCGAGAGGCGGCTCGAGACCTCGTCCACGTTATTCTTACGACTGATCATTATACGGAGATATCTTGCTGTGCGTTATACATTGACGCGGTTCGTGACTTGTGGGCATGAGTGGTAGGTTTTGATGGAGTAATGGTTTGCGTTTCTCATTGATGTACGAGTACAGGTGAGAATTTTAGAAGAGAAGTTGTGAGATGTCTCCGAAGCCGTGTCCCTGCCCGCCATTGTGCTTACTAATGATTTTATGCAAATGCAGCCTCTTTAGATCGAAGTCTTAGCGCGATCTCGAACAGTCAGGTACCAAGCTCATTATTAACAATTTGAAATATGACTTGGGAATTTTTAACTAAGTTTGTTTTTTGTATAAATTAGTTTTTATCAGCTTTTTAGGGTGACTTTTTATGATTATTGATTATGTGTTCGAATCGTATCATTAGGGGTCAAATCATTGTGATAGAAAATGTACCTGTGTATTTAAAAAAATAATTCTTTACTTGATTTAATATTTGGTTAGGCTGTTTCTGTTTTGATTCTGTATCTCACTGTAATGGGTAACCTTCAAAGGATAAAAATGAAAAACTCTGATAACGGTGGCAAGCTACTCTCTCACCACAAAATGGGTTTCTATTTTCACTGGCGAAGTGTAGGCGGAAAATTGTACATCTACTAGTGAGCTTAATATTAGATACTTATCTCACATACGAACTAGGTAAGTACTATGAATAGACGAATTCGTAATGCCAAAATCTTAGTAATACCGTCATTAAGCATTAGGTATTCAAGTCTCGTGATGTTCCAGCTAATCGCGCTCGTTTAAGTGACTAATGTTACCAAAGACACTATTGCAAAATTAAAGGAAAAAATTGCTGTAAACACCCTGTAACCATTAGAACACAGCGTTGTAGTTTTTCTAAAAACGAACGTGCGTAAATGGATTTTTCCTTGTTGATTGGTAACTTTTAGTATCATTTCCTTGTTTTATTAATATTCATTTTGTTCAAAGTTTAAACTTTTTAATATAACTCCTACACTCTTTGTCGCTGCCGGAAATGAAAACGAGCATAAGAGCTGCCTGATCACAAGCCCTCATACTCAACAAGTATTTGCTTTGGTGATCTTAAGTCCCATTTTCACACAAGCTAAACTAAGCGTAAGTGTGTGGAACTGTGTTTAAAACTTCTAATCAGTGAATAAAGTTTTAATCTCAATCATTATTGACATCATTATGTCAGATATCAAAACGGATACCTAAAATTTGTTGAATTAGCGCAACTTCACATTACTCAGTTTTGGTGGAAAACGAGCACGAGACATGACTTAAAATTAGGTCAAATTGTGGTCTAGTTCTCATAAATTGTTACTAATCTATCAGTTTTCGAGTGGTTCCTTATAGAATCTGGCTACCACCATTTGAGGCGCTAACTACTAAAAACACTTATTTGATCATTTACACTCCCAACAAGGCAGCACAAAGCTTCCTCAGAAACTCATTGCTTCCCACGCTTCGTAAACAAAGCACCAGCTAATTGTTATTTAACCTTAATTGCGGTAATTACAGTCCACTTTGCTTTGACGAAGTGATTTATTAACAAAGACGGTAGCAATACCTAAGTTTGTCAATTTGCTAATGTCTTCTTTCATAGAGTTTCGGCCGTGGGAATGTCAGATCTTTTGGTATTAATGAATAAAGTAATTTGAGAGACGAAGAGTAATGTTAAGTTTTGGTGTTTGAAATATGATTGATTAAATAGTGGGACATTAAAAAATTGCTTGCGTTTAATAGAACATGTAAATAGATGTCTTATGTTCTAGTAATAAATAAATATGATAAGACATTATTCTAGCCCCAAACTAAACAGAACTTTAACTCTGAGATCTTTTGTTCGACTCTTTTGTTTCATAAATACACACATACAATGAACGAGGAGTTATAAGTCCTAATAATTATTTTAGGGAATAGCTTAAGTATTTCATAAAACGTTTAGTTCATACATATACAACTCATAAACCTATATATTTCCTTATACAGCATTTCTGTGTTACTTGGGCTATTAACATTTTATTAAGTTCACTATGGATCCCAATGCTGGGCAAAAGTCTCCTCTAAATTTTAAACTGCATCTCACCTTTAGTCAGTTATGGTTATATCATAAATATTGAACTTTCGACTGGCAAATTAACATAATAAAATTGATGAACGACGATATTACGCTCTGATAGCAATTTAGAAATCCACTTTATAATTAGTCACTAATTTAGTTATAAGGAGAATCATAACCGGATCTTAAGACATTTCGCAATAAAAATTCCACTCTTTGTATCTGATTAAAATGACTCAGAAGTTCAGTTAAAGTAGTGAAAGTAATAAATGACTCAACTGCGACATTTTAATCATGATTACTAAAATGATATTAGCAATTTCGGAAAATAACCGGAAGTTCTTATACTATCACAGTTGAAACCTCCTTCCTCCTCCTCCTCCTGCTCAACTGGCTGCCAAAAAACTAGGCATACTGGCGAAAGTGAGACGGTACTTCTCACTGGTTACCTATCATAAGACCGAATTTTCTTTTCCCGAATTTCATTTTCCCGAAAACGTTTCGTTTTTTTTCGTTCGGCATTTTTTCATTTTCCCGAAATGACGTTTGCCACTGTATCAGTTGACCAATTATCAACTGGATTTTTTTCGTTAGCCAGACATTTTATTAGGCCACAAAACTTTTTACCGAAGTGTTGATTGGCCGAAATGACACTTGTCCGAAGTATTGTTTTCCAGAACAATCGTTACACCACTGTTTTGATTGCCATATTTTTAGTTTACCGAACGATCATAAAAAGTTACAGTTTAATGCAAGCAGCGTTAAAGCAGACAAGAATTATTTATTTTATTAATTGTTCAGGAAATATACAGTATTTAAATTTTGACTTTTTGAATTTCAAATAAAATAAGAAATTGACAGCATCTAAACAGCATGCAAGTATTCAACATGCAAGTTTAAGGAAAACACAAGAATTCTGTCACGGCTCCGGCACTACGGGGCTCCGGCGGTTCCTCGCGTGCTAGTCGTCGCAGATGGCTTTCGCTCAGCACCGCAGCTTCGGCTTGTTGGCCGGCTTCGCCGGCCAGCCTCAGCCGTGGCGCCTCGCTCATAGCCACCTGCTCCTCCGCCCGCGGGCCGCCTCGCCCCTCCATGCCTACGCGCTTTTAAATAACACTCTTGGGGTAGGGCAAAACAAGTACCACGTGGTGTCGGGGTTGACTGAGTTGGATTCGCCCTGAAGTTGAAATTACTGAAAATCGACGGTAACGAGATGTTGAACGTTATCATACAGTTGTTGTGGCCTAGTAATATTCGGTAAAATGTGATTAAGGCACAGTGATAATTTGCCACATAAGTCATCTGGTAAACGAAAAAAGTTGAAAGAAGACTTCGGGCAATAGTAAAAAGTTTGTTCTGAAATTCGGTTTAACGTAGTTCGGTAAAACGAACCTTATGTCAAAAGATACTTCGACGGGTTAAAAATATGTCAAACAAAACATCTGGCAAATGAAACGTTGGTCTATAGTTTTCGGTCAAATGAAATTCGGACTAGTAAATTTCGGACAAGTGACGGGTTCCCCTTCTCACTGTATGGAGTACTGTTCCCATCTCTGGGATGGGTCAGCCAGGTACCAGCTTGATGCTCTGGCAGCTATTGATCGCCGAGCTAGGACGCTTATTGACCACGACAATCTACTGGATTCCAAGCTCCAGAGTCTAGAGCATCGACGAAAGGTAGCATCGCTGTCGGTTTTCTATCGGTTGTCGCCGTCATCGTGAACGGAACACTCAGAAGGCAAGACGTGGCAAAGGGCGAGCTCACCGCCATTATTCAGGATGCTAGGGTTTTTATCGGTGTTCCACCATCCGGTGATGGTGGAACACTGGTAAGAGTTAGCTGCGATTTGTACAATAACCAAAAAGTAAGTTTTCGACTAGATTTAACTCGGGACGACAAGGGTTAGTGTTTGACAACTGAGTGATTAGTGAGTGAGTAAATCGGATAGTCAAAAAAAAACAATAAGTATAACCTTGTTCTGAGGTGTTGAGTATTTAATATTGATTAAACCTAGACAAAACTCACATTCGTCAAGTATCTAATGATAAGTTCAACTAACTATTAAGATCATTTAGTTACACAAAAGTACATTCCACTACTGATTCAAATCAGCCATTTGCAAGGTGAAAACAATTAACCACTATGATGCCGAACGTTAAACTTCTGACAGGTCCCATATATCCATCGGCCATAGTGCTAATGGTGACTAAGTAATCCTTCTTGGAACCCACTATCACAGTATAAACCATGCAGTAGAACATCTAAATACAAACGTGCCTCTCTCGGTTTGAATGTGTGCGTGAGCGTCGTGCGCCGTGTCGCGATATCACGCACACGCTATTTCACGCACACGCTAGCATAAAATAGGGAGGCATAGGGAGGCGGCAGTACGGACGGGCTGTGCCGCGTATCTGTGTGCACGCTAGGCTAATAACTCGGCGGGCGGCCTTAGATAGCCTACTGTATGGGTTATACTGTGCCACTATCGCATTATGATCCTGGTTTTATTAATTGGCGTCAGAATCGATGGAAAGGACCATTCCTCAAGATACAATACCTTGGGCTTTGTGAATAAATTGTTGTTGGAAGATCGGAATGTCACTGTTACCTAAGACAGCTCGTATTAATGAGGTATTACATCAATACCAGCAGACGATAGGTGCATGTGATGAGTAATTATAAAAGTACTTATCAGATTTATTTTTATGCCATGCCGAAAAAGGTTTTTTATTGCTCTCATTACACGAGTAGAGATCGTCTAAGCTGAAATGACGCGCCCCTCCACTGCATCCACGCTTAGAAGCAAGCACTCTTGTATGCGTAGACGTGGTAGAGGCTCGCGTTATTTCAGCTTAGACGATCTCTGTTACCATATTAGATTTAAACTAATAAATCTTTGACTAAGGCCCGATTTGACAGGCGTTCATTTTTTACTTTTTCCTTTAAAAAACGCGAGCCAACACTGTGTTTTTTTTCAACAGATACTAACGCTTTGCGTGACGCTACGTTGAGCTGGGGTTAAAGGTGAACGCGACGACAACGCAGCGGACAAGCAGCGTTGTCGTGCTTTCCTACAGAATTATTTAGAATTTAAGGCAGATGTAAACCACCTTCAAAGCTAACATCAGCCACGAACTTACCCAAGCCCCAACCACTAATCAACCTGTACAATACCGTTTGGAATTTCCTGATAATTCTATACGTCGGTCGTGTTCCCGATATTACGTTTCGCTTCCATTGTGTTCGTTTATATTAATTAGCGGTTCTTGAGGTCAACAAACATCCGCGTTTCAATGTTTGTCAAATCTGCTTTTAAATTTATTGCTACTTACGCGTAAACACGAAATTTAAGTACAAGTTATGCAATTGTGGCAGCTGAAGTTCGTGAGTTCGAGATTTCCCTATTTTACGAATTTGCTACTGTGCGTTTGATGTCAACTTTCTTGAGTACTAGGCCAATTAATAGAATATTTATTTTAAAAACAAAATAGTGGAATTAAAGCAAAACTCGAACTGCAATCATCCTAAGTGTTCTTTTTTTTAGTTAATGAAGATTTTAAAATGTTGACTGTCTATTATTAAACCTTAATTCAAAACAGCATAACGACACAAATTTCGAGAACTGCCGAGGTAAAATCTTTTGGTCGAATAAAAATTTGACTATTGAAAAATCAGCCCTAAACGAAAAGAAATCAGGTTGAAAATTAGAATGCTGTCAAAAAGCGGGCACATTAGTCAGAGGCAAACAAAGATCCACAATTCTAAATCTTTTAATTGGCTCTAAGTATGACGACAGCTATGACTTGCTTAATCCGACTAGTATTGATACTCACATAGAGTGGCCTGTTACTGTAATGTAATATGTATGTAATAGTATTTCAAAAATACTTCTGTGTGAAGATTAACAATACCAGAAAAATAATCGGTCAAGGTATCTGGCGGGATTCAAACCTACCTCTTCTGCAAACCTGGCAGTTGCTCTAACCACTAAATACCTGATACCCTAACTGACTGCCTGAGTCTTTCTGGTACGTCATTATTAATTCCCAATGTAATAATACATCATAATTATAACAGAGAAAAACCAACTTCTGCATATTTATTATTTTATTTGATTTGGTTTATCATTATCTTAACATCCTTATTTTACCTTCTATGATTCAATGGCAGTCTAGCTGGTCTCGTCATTGTTTGCTTTGTTGCCACGTAGAAAGGTGCTTCCCTGGAAGAATCTTATGTAGACATAATAATCATCATTTGGTTAACTTTACTATCCAACAGCCAATGTCGCTCCTCTAATGCTCGCCATCGAGGCTTATCCTCAGCTTGATTCATTCTGTTCGTAGGATGGCCTAATCAAACGGGGGTCTTAGCCCATTGCCAGCTAAGCGTACCAACTCTGGGAGCTATGTTGACAAGAGTTTGGTTCTCTGTCGGATAGCTTCATTATAAGATTTCAATTACTTTGCGACTGTGGTCGTTTGAGAGGAAAGAACTAAGCCAATTTTTTTTTATTATTATTTACATACAAAATGAGAGAAAATGCTATTTCGGAGTGAAGCATATTGATGATTGAAGAAAGCGTGAAGCACCGAGTTGTGAAGTGATGTCCGCCGGAATGCCACCCCAGCTCTTTCCATAGCTCGCTCAGAGATATTGCGCTGGTGCACGATTCGACCGTAACAAAGGGTAGAAACACACTGAAACATGAGATGTTCTAGTTGCAACAGCTCTATACGATATAGTTTAGTAGATTCCATTCTAATCTGTCACGTCTACGAGGTCGGTGGTGTAAAGTTCATCAATGCTGAATTCAATTACCGATTACACCATTGTGTTCCGTTCTTTCGATTTATATTTAAATACCAGACGTTTACTAGAAATGCATTGTGAAATTTAACTTTAAACGTTTATTGTATTTGACGAAACGGACCGCCCTCCGAGATGGTTTGCTTGATTGGCTGTTCCGAATCAAATTGGAAAGTACCGCAGACATTATTGCAAGTTCTTGGGTTGATGCGTGTGAATTAGTATCCTTTATTGTTGTTAGAACTGTTTTTACATTACAGTTTAAAAAAAAATACGTACCAAGAGGTTCCATGAAGTTTTTGCTGGTTGCTGACCACTACAGAATAAAATAGTGTATCACTTGTATTGTAGTATCACAATTACTAATTTCTTTCATTAAACCGTTGTTAAACATAAAAGGCTTTTAAATGTCCCACTGCTGGGCATAGGCCACTCCTCAATTATGAGGTGGAACGAGCCATACTCCAACACACGGGCTCAGTGCGGATTGTGGGAGGAGTGTAAGATTAATGAGCAACCTTAATGTCAGATGTTATCAAGCCGCCCTAAGGCCTCTGACTAGGCTTAACGACTTAACGACTGCCATCCAGCGACGCCAACCGGGACCAACTGCTTAACCTACCTTCCAAAACACGGAGATGCCCGATAATTACATGAACACTAATTTCGGTCGAGGCGGTCACCCATCCCATTTCTGACCCGGAATGTGTTGCTTTCAAAGCAGCGAACGTCGCCGATCACTGTCACAACTGAGCCACGGACACCTCACTGCCAATGCTCAATGCTAATTTAAAAAGTCATAACTGTGCGTTAAGGGTTTGAATTTTAATTAATTTACGCTTCTTCTCTGGTTCCGGAAGACGTGAAAGAGTCATCTGATCTTCAAAATAAGATGGTATATGCTCATGAAATAAAACAATAAATCGGACCTAGTAAAGAAAAAGCAAAGAAATAAAAATAACACTTCCCTTCCCTAACACAATTAAACATAATCTACTCAAAGACGCACACCGGATAAAATTGGTCAGTGAATATCTATCCGTAACACACAGAAGCTCTCCAATTAAGCAGCGTTGTCATAAACAAAAATGTATTGGTGACCGCGAGGAGCCGTGACAATTTCCTTGGTGGTCCGGGGACCTCGTAATCTGTCATCTAAGCTGTCAAATTACTAACGGACGAGCGACCGATCGGCTACCGAACTTACTATAGATAACAGTTGCAGTGGGCAAAGAGTAGGTTGGCAGATAGATAGAACTGACGAGCAGTTTATGCCTAATTGTAGAGAGATTGTAAACTCGTTTCAATTTTTTACTTGTTTAGGATTTAGTACGCGCACTATTTTAATTCGAAAAGTGATTCAGTGAATATCCAAAATGGGAAAATGATGAATATAATTACATAACTGACTGGTGAATTATTAAGTGAACAAAAATACACACACTGAAAACACATCAATCGTAACCGCATATACAAAGAATACTATTTTATTTGGCTTAGTTAGCTTAGAAACGTAAAGTATTTTATGCTCTTCGTTTGAAAAGTTTGACCATAATTCGTTATTTTGTAGTTATCATTTTAACAAATGACATAATGTTCTTAGGACGTGCTTACACGAAACAACACACTATGCTCTAATACTGGAGAGGAGTAATGTTACTTTTAACAGTAAGCATTTGACAAATATTGTTCCTGTAATACTAAGCTACAGTCTTCTAGACAGATGTTTCTCTAAGTTTTAACCCTTCTGCATCATTGTCTTTAACCAAGTGCACAAAATAAAATTAATGAGTGTAGGCGGACCTCTCTGGGACACCTGATTGCTCTTTTTTGTTTTTTACATGGAATGTTAATTAATTTTCGCTGTCAACCGTAGTCAAACAATATGTAATGATTAATTGTGTTTTTAAGCCCGTACCTGACTTATCTTAAGATATAAACGAAGTGGACGACGGCAAAAAAGGTGTTTTAATGTGATGATTATCTAGAATATTATCTCCGAGTCAGTTGCCTGAATCTTATTTGCATTAATTAATTAATTTTAGTACGCACTTACCTAGTCAGGTTACACCTACTTTGTTTTAGTAACCATGTCGAGCGAAATATACTTTTTGTTTAAAACCAATTTTTAGTTTTCATTTTCGTAATTTACTTTACTTCGGATGTTGGTGTTTTTGAGTAAAGCACGAAATTAAATTATCTGTCAATTGCTACAATGGCGTGACAGTTCAGTAAACTATGTTTAACTGTTTGTCAAACATTGTTTATGCCGTCCGTCATGTACGTTTTTGGAAAAAAAAACTAATTTCCCATTATTTGGAAATCCTTCTTTTTGAAATATGTCAATATCTACTTAGATACATCAGTTAATAACTTCTGTACCAATTTCAAAAATAAAATAAAAGATTCAACCTTTCTGTAATGATAATGTGTGTCTCGTCAGTAAGTTCAATACATATTTTTTCTTCATTGTAAAATTATGTGCATGCAAAACAGTAGAGTATGCACGTCAAGTTGCTATAGGAAAATGGCCCTTAGTGCATTATTTTAAGGTGATACAAAAAGTCAAAGTGTGATCTTCTGTAGCTACTTAACACTCACGAACTTTAATAAAGAGTGAACGCATATTGATTTCCAGGGACAGACGTAAACGAAGAGTCGATTGAAGAGTAATTCCAATTTCATCATCGGATGGTTATTAAGGCCAGGAAAATAATCTATAGTCCAAAAAGTAGCCGGACGAGTCACTCACGAATTTCGTAGGTTTTTTAACGTTGAAAATAAGGCAATAATTGTATCGAGTCAAACGCTGCGAATTCGTCTTTAAATATTTAGTGGCTATAATCGAGTAATAAATTCAATGCAAAATAGTCAATAGTTTAGACATAACATAAATGGCCTATATTACGTTCCACTGCTGGGCATAGGCCTCACCTCGACTATGAGGTGGAACGAGCCATACTCCATCACGCGGGCTCAATGCGGATTGTTGGAGGGGTGTAAGGTTAATAAGCAAACCTAAAATCAGATGTTATCAAGCCGCCCTTAGTTTAGGCATGTTATTGAAAAAACAATAGAAAAGAACTTCGAGTTTTTTTTTCTTTCGAGTGAAGTTTAGAAAATCATACTAAATAATTGCGATTTTGACCACATTACATCCTTATCTAATACTTTTTTTTTTATTTAAATCTTTTTTTCTGCGACAGATGGTTTTTAAAAATTGTAAGTTCAGCCTACCTGGCCTTAATAACACCAATGGACGAACTTATTGAAATAAATGACGGAACAATAATATGTACAGCGCTCTGCAATTTAAGGCTTATCTGTATGAACAAGCATATTCGAGGATAATTGTTGAATTATTGTTGGTAATTCCGGTTAATTTGTCGATCGTGTGAAATTAAATTCCGATATTAATGTTAGAGGTTCGGTTAAGGGTTAAGTGGAATGCCTAATTATTTCCTCAAAACAATAACTTTAAAAGCGGGCAAGTGTGAGTCGTAACTAACACTCATATTTTTGGATGAAAATGCCAGTTTGTGTTTTTTGTTTTGGAATTTTGGAGACTAGCGCCGAAAACGGTTTTATAAAGTTAATAGACATGTATTCGAAAAGTTATAAGTACTTCAGTGTAACCCCCGAATTCACAAAGTCAATCAACGCTAAGCACACGCTCACGCTCATGCTGTCCCGTAAAATCCACATCTTCTACGTTAAATGGACAAAAACTAAATTAGACTCTATTGTAAAAAAGGGACGATTTCATTATTCAAAATGTAAAGTAAACGTGATTACAAAAATATTGTCGTGTGCGAATGTTATTAAATAGTTCTAACACGATAATTCTTTACAAATTGACCCCAACATCCCGTATGGTCTCTACTCAACTTGTTTGACGATGTACTGTTTGTATACATAGATAATAGTAAATCTTTGTGTCCACTTCATAAGCCAAACAAATAACTTTGCAAGGTCCGAGTGACTAGCGAAACCATCATCACATCGCACACTGAGAAGAAGACCGTCACTAAACAAAATTGTACTTTTTACAGGAAGAGCGTTTTAAGTTTAGATTATTTAGTTGCTTTTAATCTACTCAAAATTTGTTTTCGGGGATGAAGTGGAGCTTAAAATATAGAGAAATAACGTAAAATAAATATAATCAGAAACGTATTTGAAATAGTTTATTATTATTTTATTTTATTAAAACATTATTACTATAATGACGTTATACCATGAAAATATTTGTTGTAAAATTAATCGTTTGTGGCTTCTTACCGTCATTACCTACAAGAGGAATTATAAATAAAACACTTTCTTTGGTAAAACATAACTTTTATTTTTTATTTATACTTATTTCTGAAAGAAGCTATTGAACATTATCTGTTTAATCTGAATAAACGTAAAAAATCTGACTTGGTGCCATCTTAAGTGAATTATACCAAAGTAATAACAACAAAATCAATTCTTCGAAATATAAAAATAATTAAAAGAAACTACCCTGTGCTTAAATCGTTTATAACTTAAAAATCAATTACTTTGTGATTCATTAAGAAATTAGTCTTTTTTTGAGATCAACAACAAAATCTAAATTAAATTATAAGGAGCTGCAGTCAACCGACTAGCGCTGCTAATTAATTGAATTTTATTATTTCTAAATATGGATAGTATCTAAAGAAAGGGCTCGCGCAAGACCTCGTTACCATTGTGTAAAGTAATTCAATAAAATTGTAGTCGGTATTCTTAAAAAAGTCTTGACCGAACCCCCTCTACATGTCGTTAGTCATTATCTCATTAAACGTTTTTTTAAATTTAATAAAGCAATAACGGCACTAAACGAATAATGACGGTAAGTTGATTAACACGTGGATAATTCACTTAAATTTTTTACGACACTAAACAAAAAATGACGTTATACGGTTATAACATGACATGTGTTTCTTGAATTTCGAAAAAGGAACAACGACTCTAAACTTAAGATGTCGTTATGCATAAAAATTAACCTTCATCTTACCCGATATAGTAAATCCAAACAGTCACGAAACAAATAGTGTCACTTTTCTTTCAACCGATGATAACAGTTCCCGTTCGATGCCGGATCACTAATAAAAAAGTGTCACTCTGACTTAAGGAAGCACACCCAAACGTCAAAAAATACGTAACGTCACTACGCCATCTAGCGAAATCTATTAGACCTATTAAGACAGGTGTTTTTACAAATCGTAGTTCTCCGCGCCAACTGTAAGATGGCGCTTATAACTAAAAATCACATAATTTCGTATAGTGACGGTCTTCTTCTCAATGTCATGTCAATCCTCAAAAAAGCACAATCAAATTAGTAACATCCCTCATTTGTATGGAAATAATTAAAAATTATGTTCCCACTCAAACGATCACAATAGAAGCAGTTTTTGTGTTTCACATAGGGCGAAAATCAAAGTGAAATGAAGTGAAGTATCTTTGACGATGACACCCCTGGAAAACCTAAACAGACTTCGGACTCTATGGTATTCCGGTTGGCACCAAAACCCAGTCCGCTCGTGGTGTGATCTCTAAAGTTTAATTTATTTGCGACGGTGGTAGTTAAAAAAAAGAACTAAGCCAAATAACATTTTTAATTATTTACTAATGTATTAATGTAATGTATTAATGATTGAAGTAAGCGTGAAGCACCAAGATGTGAAGTGATGTTAGCCAGAATGCTATCCCAGGTCGGTGGATGCGAAGCCTGTCTGTGCAGGAAGACATAATATACAGGGTGTTTCTTCTAAGGTGTCAAGCCGGCGCGAGCTGATAGTAGGGTACCATATCTATCGATTTAACCCCCATGTATGTTCTACGATTTTTTGTAGTTTTCGAGATAATCGTGTTTTTGTTATTTTTAAAAATTTTGTGAGCACTTGGCTTAAAATAATTATAACTTTTTTTTTGTTTGACTTTTATTGGATATTTTCTTTTTATTATAATGTCTATTGATTGTAGTTTCATGATTAAAATAATCCCTGTCCTAACTTTACCACAAGATACAAAAATTTTGATTTATAGTGAAAAAAAAGTGAATCTTGCAGAACATAACGAAAATTCAATCGTAAATTAAAAAAAACAAACGGCATTCCATAGCTTCTTACTAATTTTAAAAACTGCGCAGCATCATAAGCTTCCATAATAATACAAGAAAACATGTCCTTCGTGGGGCATTTTTCGCTGTAATTGATGCTCAAGTCTTGAGTAAGTATCGGAAATAGTGTAATTTTCATACTCAATAATTTTCTAGTATTTTGGCATAATTTTGTCATTTCTGAAATTGATTGTCTTTTAACGTTTAAGCAAAGCTCATTTGTTAATAAAACAGTCATTTTTAAGTTCCAATCATCCGAAAGTCACAACTCCTGTTGTAATTAAAATGTTGAAATTGAGGAAACCGGAACATGTTTTAAATCGATTATCGCACTGTTTTGAGTTACTATGCTCAAAATACGCGTACCTAAAAAATAATAAAGATGGTCCGGTTTCCTCAATTTTAAATTTTTTTTTACACCAGGAGTTGTGACTTTCGGATGATTGGAACTTAAAAATGACTGTTTTATTAACAAATGAGCTTTGCTTAAACGTTAAAAGACAATCAATTTCAGAAATGACAAAATTATGCCAAAATACTAGAAAATTATTGAGTATGAAAATTACACTATTTCCGATACTTACTCAAGACTTGAGAGCATCAATTACAGCGAAAAATGCCCCACGAAGGACATGTTTTCTTGTATTATTATGGAAGCTTATGATACTGCGCAGTTTTTAAAATTAGTAAGAAGCTATGGAATGCCGTTTGTTTTTTTTAATTTACGATTGAATTTTCGTTATGTTCTGCAAGATTCACTTTTTTTTCACTATAAATCGAAATTTTTGTATCTTGTGGTAAAGTTAGGACAGGGATTATTTTAATCATGAAACTGCAATCAATAGACATTATAATAAAAAGAAAATATCCAGTAAAAGTCAAACAAAAAAAAAGTTATAATTATTTTAAGCCAAGTGCTCACAAAATTTTAAAAAATAACAAAAACATGATTATCTCGAAAACTACAAAAAATCGTAGAACATACATGGGAGTTAAATCGATAGGTATGGTACCCTACTATCAGCTCGCGCCGGCTTGACACCTTAGAAGAAACACCCGTATAGTAGTACGGTGCCTCTTCCAGACTGAGGCCAAAGACAAATTAATTGTACATTTCGATATTTTTGGTGATGTTCATGCACGAAAGAGAGTTCAATCTTAGCAAATAACCTAAATGAGAGAGATCATTCAGTTGAAGCACTTCACTGGACACAATACCTTATCCCACGTAAGCTATGGGGTGCAAACTATTATTTGAAGATGAATAATGACAAGAAATCATTGGAATTATGAGTGTGCAGATTCTTCCTTACAGTTGAGGGTATTCGTTAGTCTACAGCGGCTTGATGGATTATTGTGGCTTTCATTGTAAGTGCATTGAGCTTGTGATCATGATTTCTCATTTGAGTAAAATTAAATGATGCAGCGAATGGAACATGATTCATGTTTGTTTTACTATTGGGGATAGGGTTTGGGATTTTTTTTAAATAGGTGAAAGAGGTGCAAAAATAGCGAAGGAAAGTTTTGTACCTACGCTTCTTTTATTGATAGATTTGGTAAGCGTCAAACTTTTTTTAAACAACAGGGTTACACAACACATTACTTTTAAATCACTCTAATTTTTTAGAATCTAGTTAAAAACAAAATATACTTCTGACGACTGTAGCTTCTTAAAATAAATGTAACGTAAGATTTATTGTAATTTTTGGCTCGAATTGCATACCTAGTCTATTTTTAAAATAACGAAAACGTACGTGTTACCAGTTATTTTGTTCTGATTGTTGTAATTTCAAGATGCCTCAGCAACACACGAGTTCGAATGATGTAGCAAGCTACCACTAGGTAACAAAAACATACACAGACAAGAATTGTGTTTATTCTTGTTCTATGTGTTTAGTTAAAATACAAATAAAAAATAAACTGCAAATTTAAGCAATAGTGACCCAATCTCCAACAATAGTATTAAACTTCTCAATCATTCCTCAGCTTATTAATCCTGCTCACAGTCCACAGTTCACAGCGAGGCGCAATTCCATCCACACTTTCATTAATTATTCCAACTTAGATAAGACACTGCATTGTTAATGACGCTCTTGCTCGCTCCATTGCTCATCCGTGTGACTGCACTTTTGTCACTGTAAACAGAGAACAGTAAAATATCTACAGACAAACGTGTCGCTCTCAGTTTGAATGCGCGCCGTGTCGGCACGCGATTTCACGCACACGCCAGCATAAAATATGGGGGAATAAGGTGGCGGCAGTACGCACGGGCTGTGCCGCGTGTCTGTGAGCACGCTAGGCTAATAACTCGGCGGGCAGCCTTAGATAACCTACTGTTATGTTTACTGTGCTTTTGTCGAGAGGAATCATTAAGCTTTGTTGTTCAAGTGGGGATACTTTTAAAGAGGCTTTGAGTTTTTGTTTCTTAGTATTGGTGATTGACAATTTAGATCGTGTGTGGTTGGGAATTATTGGTTTTTGTTCGTGCGAATGATTTTGAGCTTAAGATATTTACAATAATTAACATTGATTTAATAAATTCACTAGTTAGGGATGAGAGTGTTTTGTGCACTTCAGATTGTTCTTTAACCTGCAGCATCGTTTATTTGTAACAAAATATGTTAAGTATTATGAGTTATTAAGAAGTTATATATTATTCAAGGTGAGATTCACCAGTAGTTACTCTTGTCAACCTCATAACTTCACATTTAATTTGCTTTCCATCAAGCCGAAATGTCGCCAACTTGGAGAGCACAATAAAAAAATGTATCTAGAACTTGAGCTGTATCCGAACGAGTCGATAACCCTGTCATTTTGATTTCATATAGGTAGGTCGATTAGCTACCATAATACTTCTTTGAAAAGAATATGTTTTGCACATTGATTAATTGTAGTGCAATGAAAGAAAAAAAACTGCATTATTTATTTTTCGAATGATTACAGTTTGTTTTGTCTATATTAAAATTTAAAAACTCATAAGTCGTTTAATCATCACTACATCTCTTAAAAATGTTCACATTCATATTGATAAAACCGTTTTTTTTAATTACAAAGTAAGATTTAAGAATGAATCAAGTCTTAATAACATGTCACTCAACTTAAAATCAGAGCTCGAAAAAACTATAACCTACCTAATAAAGACAAAGTGTCCTTAAAACCTTTCCAATAATAAGGGAGAGAGCACAAAAAATACCAACATTAAAAGTGAAATCCTCCAGTTTGATTGACCACAAATCAATATTAATGATCTAAGCCAGCGGGAGTTCTGTTTATCTCGCGTCCTTGTCGTTCGTTTGCCTTAGAAAGAGAGGAGGAATGTTTGGACACCTCGCCCTTAGATCGTTTTAAGTGCTAAACGAATCAAATCATTAATTACATGCAATTCAATGTACATATTGAATTTATTCAAATGGTGATAAATGGTGTGCGTTTGAAACAAGAGGCGCGAAGGCTTGATGCCAGGTAATGGCCTGTAGGAATGCAGAGATGATTCAATGCGTGGATCGAGATGCACATCAGATAGGACATTGGTATAGATTCGACTTTAGTGGATATAGGTACTAAGTTTTTTATATAATATAACATAAAATGCCCATTTACGTCCCACTGCTGGATATCGGCCTCACCTCAACTATGAGATGGCACGAGACATACTTCAACAAGCGGGCTCTAGGTAAGGTTAGTGAGAAACCTCAATGTCAGATGTTATCAAGCCATAGGTTGTAAATAAACTATGTTTTGTTATATCTATAACTATTAAAAAAAGAAAATACTCTACCGAAGGTTGTCTGGAAGAGATCGCAAGACCGCCTGAATTGTACAAAAGCACGTCCTTTTGCCGAAACCCTGTAAAATGTATTTTTGTGCAATAAAGATTATTTATCTTATTATGTTTAACTATTAAACAACAAAATCGTGAAAATATTAAAAGATCAAAGGCAATGAGGGAAGGAACCAACTTTAAAAATCGACTGTTCACTGCACTATTCATGCGTTAAACTATCTAAAAGCAGTCGATGTGTATCGCTTACTTATTATCGCTAATTTATGATAGAGATTTGTAAGTTTGCAACAAAGTGTGAAACGGATGCCTCCAAGTCGCACCGCCGAGTATTTTGTTTATTAAATGCCACACGGTTTCAGTGAACTACTAGCGCCATCTCTGTAGGTATAAAACAAACTTACGCTTGGCGTTACAAAACTTTACCGTTATTATACCACAGTAAAGAATATACAAACAATTTTGGGTTAGGGTCTTTTAAATAGGAAGTTTACTGGTTTTGTATCATTTTATTTTCTACAATTATTAATAGTTTTGATATCGAGTAGGTACTAGTCATCGACGAAACAAGTTACTGCTTAATAATTTATAAGTACTGTCGTAGCAGTTAAAGTTCTACGAATCATTGTTTTGATTTAGGTGATCTCTTTTTGAAGATAATATCAAATTTATCTGATTGCTGTCACCAGTCCCTTAAAATGAATTCAACACTAAAGTATTTTTATTTAACAGTACTCAGTTAGTATTCTAGTGCTGCATGATATTGTTTCCTATCCTTAAAGAATGTTTTTTAAATTATTTTTGTAATGTCCAGAATATTTGGCAAGCGTGGTTATTACACCAATTTCCAGTAGCTAATTTTGTAGACTTCTACTTAGCAATGAAATCGAGTGATAACTATAGTCTAATTTCACAAAACCTGAAGAATTTTCCGCAACTAACTACCCAAAAATAGAAACAATTATATCAAACAACCCTCTTCCTCCCCAGTGCTCGTTAGAGGCATTAAGAGGCCCACAAATCTCCTCAGCCTCGGTGTGACAAACGCAAAAACCATAAAATTAAATTAATGTCCCACCACCGCTCGCGATAGTTGCAGTTAGAGCCTGAAGGATTCCGCGAAATGCCAATGTTTTCTCGACTAGAGGACTTTCGTTAAGGACTATTAATTTATCGACAAGCTTCAGCCGACGAGATATTTTCTCTATTTCTGACTTTGACTTGCTTGGATGGAACTAAAAATCGAAAGCTGAGTGAACGAATTTGGGCGGTATTTTGGTTTAACATATATCTAAATATAAATTGGACGTAGTGGACCACTGGTTAAATACTCTGGCTCGGAATACGATGGTCCCGAGATCAAATCTGGCCGGAACACACCTGCTCGCACCTTACCACGTTGGGTTCTAATTCTCTCGGCGAAATGTGGGCTTCTAAATGTTCCGTTCACCATGACGGCAACAATAAGTGCGCCTCGGACTAACCCATTAGGGATATGGTCGGAGGTCATGTTATGTTATGTTAAATCAGCCCAGTCTGTCCCACTCCCACTGCAGGGCAAAGGTTAAATAAGTGAGGCATATAAAATACCTACTTCATTCAAAATGAGATCTTTCCCATAGTTTGCCGTACCTTCTGTCACTTTCCTGAATGTAATCTTCTAAATCGGCAATTAACAGGATAATTCTAGAAAGTTTTATTTGTGTATTTTCAGTACTTATGTGAAAATAACAAATACATTTACGTTTGTAGAAACTCTTATGAACTGTTGTCTTCATTAAAACTTTTATAAATTAATAACAATATCAATCCCGCTAAGCTTTCTTCGAGTTCTTCCATCTCTTTATGAAAATGGAGCCTTTTAATACGAATATTACTCCGAAATCAGTTCGTTTATTACAAAAACTTCGGAATCAATGTTAAACTTTTAAATGGAAAAGTGCGCGGCATTCAACTTTGTTCATTATTAGATTGAACTTACGTGAAGTATGGAATACTCGCAAATGTCCAAAAGAGGTTTTGTGAAAAGTGCCAAATAGCATTTGTGCGATCACTTTCGTAGGTGCCGCGGAAAGTTTTATCAGTCAAAGGTTAGTGTACTGCTAGCGCCATCTAGCGCGGAGTAGCACAAGTAATACGAACATTTTATTTAATTGTTGCTGATATAGTTAATTTAAATCATAGAACCACTTTCGAAAGATATGTTTTATAATAGTAACGTTAGAGAAATTGCTAACATAATAAAGTGAATGAATGAACTTTTGCTTGATTTGGGAATATACGAATACGAGTAGTAGGTACCTACTAACTTACCTAGTTGTTTTGAAAATCTGTTTTCGTCAGCCTTAAAATACGAAAGTTTACTTCAGCACGCTTTTGAGTTAAATTGGCAATACTTTAGCGAACTACCTGTTACAATTTCTCATTTCAGAAATTACGTACGTATTACATGTGTCTGTACGTTTATAACTTGAACTTGATAGGAAAAGTGACAAACTATATCACTGACTGTAAATCACTTAGTATTTCTGCTCGTTGACGATAACAATAATTTAAATTTAAAGAAATGTCCTCATTAACCCTTCAGTGGCCGAGTGGTAATGGGTTTGGTAAGAACTCTCAAATTGGTTTGAGAGTTCTTACCAAACGAGATCTTGGGATCTCGAGTTCAAATCCCGTATCGAGCACAGTTTGTTTTAGATTTTTGAAAACGTAGGTATTGCGTTTGTGCTAATTAAGACAAAACTAAACCTTGCCTTTATTTAATCTTGCAGACCATGAGATGAAATAGAGGCGATCAATAAAATGAAAGCTAAGTAAGTATATTAAATAAATAAACATTAATAATTTAATTCCAATACCTTACCTTATCTTTCCCAATATTTATATTATATAAAAACTTATTTATATAAAAATTATTGGCTTCATTGTTTAGTGTAAATAAATAATTTTGTCTCTTTCTTATTTAATGAAATGTCAAACTACCACCGGTGGCGGCAATGTGGTTTTTGAGAAGACCCACGGCATTGAAACATGAAAAAATACAGACTAGTTATTAAACGTCTATGTGAACTGCAGAAAACCTATAAGACAAAAAGCTGGTTTCACTATATTCATACTTCCATTATTCCAAGTAGTTTCAAAGCTCAAATATCTGTCCGTATAAATTTCATCAGACCAATCCCTTGAGCCTTATCAGTCGACCAGTGATAAGACGGGTCGTCTAATTAATTAGCTACCTAGCCCACACATTAAAGTTTTTACGAGCCTCTTCCATCGCATCGATTATGCCGAATCTTTAATTGAATTGTATCGATTTGTGATTAGATGTCACGACACTAGCGGTTCCAAGCTCCAGTTTGGAAACAAACAAAATGTTCAGGATTCTAGTTAGCACTTACATAAATGGCCTATATACGTCCCACTGCTGGGCACAGGCCTCACCTCAACTATGAGGTGGAACGAGCCATACTCCAACACGCGGGCTCAGTGCGGATTGTTGGAGGGGTGCAAGGTTAGTGAGCAACCTTAATGTGAGATGTTATCGAGCCGCCCTAAGGCCTCTGACTAAGCTTAACGACTGACATCTAGCGACGTCAACCGGGACCAACTGCTTAACGTGCCTTCCGAAGCACGGAGATGCCCGAAATACACATCACTAAATTTCGGTCGGGGTGGTCACCCATCCCATTTCCGACCCGGCGTGTGTTGCTTTACAACAGCAATCGTCGCCGATCACTGTTACAACTGCGCCACGGGCACCTCTGCGCCACGGGCACCTCAGTTAACACTTGAAACTCGAGAAATGCTATGAGCGTTAGAGACTGATGAAACATATTACAACACTTTTAGTTCATACTAGCTGCCCCGACAGACGTTGTTCTGTTGTCAAACATTTAGTGTCACGTGACAGGTAGATAGATGCGGTTGCTAAGAGACAAGTAAGTTGTGGTTATCCACTATATTCCTAGCATTTTCTCATGTTTACTCACCTTTTAAACCTTTCCTGGACCTTCACAAATATTTCGAAACCCAAAATTAGCCATATTGGTCCAGCCATTCCCGAGTTTTAGCTAGACTAACGAACAGCAATCCATTTTATATATAGAGATGTTATTCTTTGGGGGGCGTCTTAAAGTTGAAGGCTTGGTGAGGTGGCAGAGGCGTTGGTCGTCAGGGCATAAAATTACCCCCAAAAAGGACCATATTTTGATAGAGAGAGATACACCTATTAATAGAGGCCGATGTTTGACCTTACCACACTCGGTATAGTTGATGGAGAAGTTATTTGTAGTCGCACAGTCTTTCGAATTCAAGCTGTTATTTCAGAAACTTAAGTTTTTTGTTGATTTCATCTCTAGTTTGGAAATTGTATAAACTTATCAGTAAATATCAGAATTATTGTTCACATAGATTAAGCCAGCAGTCATTAGGTATTTGTTTAGTGTTCCTGATGTAAAGGGAAACAATAGTAATTTCTGAAAAATCTCTAGAAGTGAACTTGTAATTCAGTTTCAATGAGTTTTTATGTTATATCAGCTTGTTCTCATTGATGGGCCGTCAGTTTCATGATTAGTGATCCTGTCTCACCTGCCTGTGCTGAACTGATAGTCAAGTATTCAATTCCCAGGCAAGACGAATACTCGTGTTCATCACAAATTTCTCTGAATGTTAAGATCTGTAAACCCAATACTGACATAGAATGTAAACTAATCCAGTAGAAAAAATATCGAAGAAATAAAATGTTAGTGCAAGATTTATTCCTTGATTGGAATTCGTCAACTATAATGTATAGATAAACTACCGACTAAATAGATTTCGAACCATTGACTCCACTCTACATCCAATGTTTAGGGTGTAAAAGATTTACGTACGCAACGCCTGCACAATTTGAGTACACATCAAAACGAGATTTCCCTACCGATACCGCTTCTTTTGTTAGGAAGGCCGAGAAAAGATTTCCTTCACCTATACACTATGAAGACATATTGCGTTTCGCGTTTTTGAACTCGCTATTTCGACGCGTATTTACGTATTCACACTCGCATTACTTCTAGTAGTACGTTTGAGATGAGATGTGGCCGCGTGTGGGTGCTCTGTGTGAGCGTGAGCTTAACGATACCAGTCTAAGTAGAGCTACAGACCCCCTCGCGGCTCTGCAAAGTTGAACTCGAACGCAGATGATATATGCAAACAAAGGGGTCACATTCCGATGGTGACGTATGTAGGCTTGGCTGTTCATGTGTGCGTTTGGTATGCCAGTCGCCTCTAGGCGCGCAATAGATGGGGGTGGGCAGCCCGAGAGGATGGGGTATAAAGGAAAACCATTTACATTTGAGCGATTCGTCCAATTTAAAATTCCTACAAGATAGCTTAGACACGGGTGCCATTCTTTTGAAGAGCGTCATTCGGGGAGCATACGTTCCGAGTCCGTTTTACTTTTAACGCGTTTTTTTTGTTTACGTTATCGCGGTCAGTATTTTTCAGAGGCGCAGAACCATTTTTCGTGAAGTTGAAGGAAGTTACCGTTATGAATATGAATCTTGGGTGCGGGAATCAGTTCGGGAGCGTTCCATCAAAACGTCATAGGTCGCTCTCAGGACAAATTTGCCGGGTTGCCCACGTCCCGGGTTTTACGAGCAACGCCGACGAAGATTCAGCACCCAAGGGAGACATTCCGCCTCCAAAAACTTTACCCGTTACAAATTTGTTTTTTTTTGCCTTATCTGCTCCCCGCGCTTTTGGCAAACCTAATTCCGTATTCAAAAATATTTCTGCAAGTATTGTGCTCGTACAGGAACGAACGTTTTATTGCCGGCCATATAACGTTTTAAAAGTTACCCAGTTTCGGCACGGCCGCTTCAGGGTGCTATTCGGTTGTAGTGCGCTTTCGAATTTTTCTATCAGTAATTATTATAGTTGTTTGATAACTGTTTTATTGTCTTTTTATAAGTCTTTAAAAGCTCTTGTTTTGACAAAGTTGGTTTATGTTTATTTTCCCTGTTTCAAACTAGTGTTTAACTGAAGCTAACGTTGGCGGCATTTGTTCAATACATTATCTTAGGAAAAAATCTATTCTTATGTTTTAGAAACCAGCACCAAATAAGTTTCATCAACAAACACTTATATAGCACTCAGGTGGGAATTAATTTTGTGATCCTTTGAGTCCCATTGCGTTATATTATTACCTATACGATGGGCCCACTGAGAACCAGCGCTGGGCCCACTAAAAACCACCGTCTGAACCAATCAAGTCCAGCCACAAGCTGAGTGTATTCCATTTTATTCTGGACATCGTAGTACTGCTTCTGGAAGAATTGTTTGTTATGTATTTTTTTTCATTGTTTTTTGGTTTAATTGTTTAAATTGCTCAAATACTTGTTGTTTTCTTGCGGTTGGTAATTTATTTCTGTTTTTTTATATTTTATAAGTAGCGGTGTCTTCTATGAATAAATCAATTTCTATACCTTTAATTTCTTTCAAATACTGATGATATAGACTACGCTGATAAACCCATTCGCCAGATGCAAATTCACTCTAGCCATTTATAATACTTTTTTACTTAAACTGTCCTTAATAAATTGCTTTGAAACAAATAGAAAGAACAAACATAACCTTTAAAACCTATTACATGCCCAATCAGGGACAAAATGACAATACATGCACGCTGCTCACTTATTTTGCATTCATGGAAAATTCTTGAGCGTTGTTCAGTGTGGGGCTTATGCCAACATGCTCATATGGGGCTACGGTGCCACAGCATAAACAGTAGGTTATCTAAAGGCCGCCCGCCGAGTTATTAGCCTAGCTTGCACACAGACACGCGGCACAGCCCGTCCGTACTGACACCACCTTATTCCTCCCTATTTTATGCTAGCGTGTGTGTGAAATCGCGACACGGCGCGCGACGCGCACGCACAGATTCAAACCGAGAGCGGCACGTTTGTCTGTAGATATTTTACTGTTCTCTGTGTACTGTGACGGTGCCATCCAATTTGCTATTCATACATCGACCCAATCGGCCAGGTAATTCCAAAGGTCTGCACGTTATAGATGTATGAAGATTAGGTAATAAGCAAATAAGTCATTCGGCATTCGGCTTTCGTTATAGACGTTTATGTAGATGATGTGCTTTCTCATAATAAGTCATCTTTCGGCATTGGGCTTCGCTGGGGGCATCGAAATCTCTTGATTTTTCTTCTTACCCAGCCACAGTTAATATAATGATTGATTACTTATAAAAAGTACCTCTTCAAAAAAAAAAATTAGATATTCTTTAATTTGTGTACCACGGAAGTATAGTTAAATAATATAGCGATGACTAATATTTCCATATAAATATTTTATGCCAATTTTGATAGCAATTTATTAACTGCCAAGGTGTGTAGCAATATCATTACAGATATTAATTAGGTTACTTGATTTTTAACGGAAGTTGGCAGGACACATATTGTTAAGAGCAAAATAGATTTTGGGCAGAATTTTACTGAAATCATCAATTTTAAATAGGTACATTGTGCCCCAAGGTGGATGGACGACCCGAAAAATGTATTACATTTTATGTTTCACTGTAAACGTCTTATGGATGTGCATGATGATGATGTTTGAGATTAATTACTTAAACCGGCCATAAAATTTAAATCCTTTCAAATGCTGCATAACATGAACAACACAGTAAAAGAAAAACATCAAAAACAACACATTTAAAAAATGGCACTCTGATGATGCAAAAAATAATATCTTAGAAGATACTAAGTACTTGAAAATGAATTTCTGTTAATTAATTTAATGAATTCCTGCACATATTTTAAATTACGTCCGACAGGTATGCATGCAACATAAACTTATATCTTTATCAAATATATTTCCAACTCGCAAGACGCTCGCAAACGTTTCAGCATCATATACAGTTTCAATTTGATTTCCTGCGACGTCTGCGTTGCATTTTTAAGTAGCAATCACTATATCATTTCAATTTCCGACACGACACAGAATATAAAGTATTTGCAATTATTCTATTCTGCTATTGGGATCAGCAAATGCTTGGGAATGAGCGATGACAGTTGGCTTTATACAGACTGTTGTTAAATAGAGTGGATTTTAAAAAACCGATTAATGTGAATACTAAATATAGCTCGATTTTAGGTCCAAAAGGAAAGTTTTGAAATTAACAGCCTATATTATACAATTGAATCTTTCTCACTTAACTACACAGACAGAATAAACTAGTCTTATCACTTCTTAACACAGTTACTAGCGTTAGGTTTTCCTTGACTGTTCAAAAGAGTTTCTCGCAAAAAAAAGCATAACAATATTAATCACATAACTCATCACATTTTCCACAATATACTCACCTACTCGACATACCACCTACAAAGCTGACTGAATGACTCCTTTTAGCTTGTTTGTTCATATTAAAAAATAAACCAATTAATATTGTTATCAGAACGTAAGTGCAAATTAATATTTAAAATCTTGACATGTTTGTAGTAATTCGAATATTAACCGTACCAAAACGCTCAGCGATAATCTTCATAAAGTACATTGGCGATAAAAACGGAATTAACAAACTCGTTCTTAACTCGATAATTATTAAGATTATGCGTGTTTAAAACCTTTACGCCATTAGCATTATGTAAACGGTCATTATTATCAACACCACACATTTAACTGGCCATCAATTATAATAACCAACGCATTTGTAGTCTTAGTTATCTGTGGCAGGTAGGTAAACTTGCAAAATACTTGAAGTCAAAATTCGAAACGTATTTCAAAGAAAAAGACGTAATTGATATCAATGTATGCACTGACTGTCTTAAAATTAATAATTGAATAGAATGATCGATTTAAAAACTATATGTTAAATATGAATACAATCACACCCAATTATTATAAATTCGCGATGGGAGATCTCCCGCTCACGCTCAAACTAGCACTCTACCCCACGCAAAGCAAAGTTGAGCATCGCTCAAAAGTAAAACTGTCTTTTTCAGTTCTATAAACATTTTACGGGTCGGCAAAATTTTTTCGACGTGCTCAACGTTGAGTGACATTATGGATTCGGGAAATTTCAAATTAATATTATGAACTCGTGTTTTTTTTCAGTCGTTTTCGTGAGTTGTGTTCAGTGCCTAAACTTAACTCACGAAAACGATGTATACCTACTTAGTGCAATAAGATACCGTTTGCTATACTAAAATAGCCCTCATGGATTTTGAAACTTCAAAATCCTTTAACAGGAAAACAAGAAGAAATCTCAAACTAACAAAGGTTGCCTAGCCCTGATGTAGTTTCTAAGCTCATCATTAATTTGAACCACTCAAAACATAAACCGCCACAAATGCTTCACTATTCACAATCAAGCTTTTACAATAAAAGTGAATTTCTCTGAGTGAACTAGAAATTTGCCGGTTGTGTCGAATTATCATTTGAATGCAAAATCAATTCAGAATTTACACAGCCATTTTGTCGTCGACTACCGAAGCATGGCCTACGGTTTTATTATTATCAAGGGGCAAGGCTTGTTAGGCATGAATAGGTAATTTGCGTCTGTAACTATTCTTTGAACGTTTACCATGCTTTGTTTGGTTTTGACTTTCTTTAAGTTTACTGTCTTGGAAATGTACGTTTAGGATAGTTATGATTTAGCAAATGGTCTTTCTGAGTAAACAAAAGGTTATGGGCCTCAGATCATTGACAGAACACTATTTCTGCGTCTGAATGTAAAGTAGTTTAAAGTTATTAAAAAACTGCCATAAAGATTCAAAACTACGTTTATTTTATGGGGGTTTGGGTTAGGGTTTTGTTGTTTTAGCGGCAACGGAAGTACATAATTTGTGAAAATTTCAGCTTTCTAGATATCACTATTTATGAGACACAGCCTGGGTGACAGACAGATAGCGGAGAGTTAGTAATAAGGTCGCGTTATAACTTTCACGTACGGAACCCTAAAAAAGTAAATAAATGTTTTCGGTAACCAAAATTACTGATATTATATTTATTTTATTAAACTTCAATCATTTGTTTCTGTGAATGTAAGAGTAGGTAAGTTAACTAGCGACTTTTGAAACGAAGGTTTTAATAATTTAATATTATTTAATAATAAAATATTGGTGTTTGAACAGCTTTCTAAAGTCAATTTAAAATAAAACTCCACTCACGAGTAAATACGAATCATAAATCTGCACAAAACTTCAAATTGAAGCAATCACTTATTAATAATTTAAACAAAGGAAGTCTATTCAGAACGAAACAGCGATATAAAGCCCTGGAAAGGCCATTATGTGAAATTGTCCGCAATTTCCTTGGTATCCACTAAACGGTGTGCCAATGCCGACTCCTCGTACGTCATAATTCTTCGGCACACAATGAATTTGCAACTCACTTCTTAATATTTCCGTATATTTGTACTGTTAAACAAGAGTTGCACGGAATCGGGCGGTTATACGATTTAGAATCGGTCCTGCAAAATCAATTCCTTTCTTCGTGTGCAATTTTGAAATTGACTGAAATAAATGGACTGGGGAGTTTTATGTTAAAGTTCATTGTTTATTATAATAGCATGATTAGGCGCGGAACAATTGTATTAGGGATAGCTTCTACCTGCGACTTTGTCTGTTTACGTATACTAACTCACAGGTGATCTAATTGTAATCGCACTTTCTTAATTAATTCCATCCAGCCCCCTTTATTCCTCTTATGGCACGAATAAAACCATGTTTATAAAGACATTTTTGCAACTAATGCATTATATGAAAACTTCAATAAGTAATCATGAAAAAGGTTTTAGTGCTTAAAAAGTTTTATTCCTATCAAACGGCAAGAAACTGAATATTAAAAAAACAATGAATAAAACGGCAAAGAGACTGAAAACATGCTTACAGACTATAAATGTGTTATGTGTAGTGAACCGTGAACCCGAAATAACAACAACATTATTTTATTATTTACGTAGAACGAAAAATAATCTTGATCCGCAATACCATTCTAAAGAGGTAACTATCGTATCTATTACAGAACATTAAGTAGGAGACACGGAAAGGAAGTCTTTACTAAATACAGCAGAAAAAAGTTGAAAAAACTAACGACTTGCGATCACGCATTCGAAACTTAGCCAAATTAAAAGTTGACTGCAATAAACAATAAAAATACCGAATAGGGTCTTTCTTCATTTGATGCGAGTTCAGTAATGACGAGACTTACCGCAAGTTTGATCGTAAGCAGGTTAGAATGGCGGGCGGAATTATGTAAGTGCCACGTATGGTGTAAGAATGGCTTGGAATAATTTGACATTCATTTTAGTTGTTAACTAGTTAGGTACTGGAAAACTTCCCTGACAAGAGAAGGGGGAGAGGTGCCCGTGGCGCAGTTGTGATAGTGTATTAGCAACGATCTCTGTTGTAAAAGCAACATACGCTGGAATTGGAATGGGTCTTTTGGAAGGCACGTTCAGCAGTTGGTCTTGGTTGACGTCGTAGGTTAAACCTAGCCGGAGGCCTTATGACGCCTTGATAACATCTGACCTCAAGTTTATTTCACCATAGAGTAGCCTGTGGTGTGGTGTGTGGTGATTCGCAAATGTATATTTTCAAAACCTGCCAATTTGAACATTCTCGTTTTTACAGTTTGTGAAGAAATTCTTCAATGTCGTTTGATTTCAGTCTACAGTGTCGGTAAGCGACGCCGTGGCCGATGGTGAAACATGTTGGACCAGAAACTGCCTACCTCGAAAACAGCAAGATTGTAGGTATGCTTCCAAAATCAAAAGTAGAAACAAAAAACAAGTTGCACTGAAGAAAATTCCGCAAATTATGTAATAATGACAAAACACATTATTACAATCAAGATGACCCTCAGCTACCCAGCCATGCAAGCACAATCGAAAGAAAAATTGTCCCAAGTATAAGTAGTTACCAATTACAAAATAGCCCTAACAACTCTGGTTAACTATGCACAAACGACATAGGAAATAATTCTTAATACGACATTGATTAGCTTGAAATCGAGCTGCACGTATATAATGACAATTTAAAGACTTAAAAGGTCGATTTTATTATCATATTGTATGATTCTTGTGGAACTATTAACCCTTATGACAATAGTGTAATGATGTCGACTCACGCAAACCATTTTTCTTATCGCTTCGCTTGTAAGACTTATAATACGAGCATTAGTTCGTAAGATTAACCTTTCTGCATAAGTTAGTGCCCATTACCTACATTTGTTGCTTCAAGTTTGTATTGTCTTTTAAAATACGAAAGGAATTGTTAATTTGCTGAAATAGCCTTTTAGGTGAAATAGATCTTGCTTTTCGCCAAATTGCTTTTTGATTAGCTTTTATTTCTATCACCATTTTTACTTTTAGTCCCAATGCGTTGAACTTCGTTGGAAGTGCTATGCGGTTAATTATAGTTAGTGGTCTTTGATTTGTTCTTGTTTGCTAGCTTATAATTATAATACCTAAAACTGGAACGCGATAGCGTGATGATGTGGAATCCCATATTCGAAAAAATTGTCCACCATATAGGTTGGTCCGCATGGGATCCAGAAACGGTATGAAACCTTTTGAGCCGCAGTTAGACATTAGCTACAGGCTCACCCCCTTATTCATAAAAACTTAAATAGCGCTTCAACAACACGTTAACTTTTGCATCGCCTTGTCTCTTTAATTCTAGTTGCTGCTGCTATTTGCTAGTAAGTGACAAAATACCTACGTTAATTGCTTAAACTATGCTTTAGCGTTGCGTTCGTTTTTATGAATAAGGTGGTGAGTGTCTACTTACTTGCTGTAATCTGCTGTAATGTTCTGCTTTTCCATTAAATCTTATTTCTCCTATCTTACCTCGTATTATGAACCAAGTGTGAAAAAGCGTGTTGTATTCTGCATCATCATTAGCCCCTTTTTTCTTTCACGAGGTTTGCTAATTTAATCAAACTCACTAATTTGATGTATCGGAGTAATGAGCTACTTACGATATGACCTGAGCAACCGGGTGGGCCTCGGGACTCACTAATTTATTAACCACAGCTATCGATGGCCCACCATACAGAAATTAACTTCTATATTGCCTTCATCGTGCATATTAGATAGTAAGAACGAAGGGTCTTGATACTTGCAGATGTATTTTACATCTTGATACGCATTTTAGGTAGTTTCAGATAAAACAAGACCAGTTGTCTGAGTTATTAATCGCTGAAAGTTGTGTGTTTCGTTATTCTTCAGTTTTTTTTTATCCAAGACTCAGTGATCACAAAAGATTGGTTTTACTACATTCACCCCCGAATTCAACGTTGAGAATCTCTCAGAAGTCTAGCTATCCCGTTCAGTTTTATTGACCTTTTACGGGACAGCATGAGCGTGAGCGCGTGGTTAGCGTTGATTGACTTTTGTGAATTCGGGGGTAAGTTACGCACACTGAGTTTAATAAATTGTGATGGCCTTCTAACCCAACTATTTTTGTTGGAGCTATTGATTTGAGTTATTGTTAAAATTACTATCTGACTAAACCTAGGTCTCGGTGAACCATAATTAACTACATTTCACTACCAACCTTTTTCTTCTAATTGTTCCGCTTTACTTTTGAATTTATGTGGCCGAAAGGCGCTAACTAGATGGATCGATTCGATCGATCGACACCTGAAGACGGTGATAAGATGGGACTGAATGCGGAATGCTCAAAATTGGGAGTTCTAGCGCCGAAACCTATGTCCAGCAGACGACTACGACTACTATGATGCATTTTTGAATTAAATCAAAGTATCAAAACTGTTCAAGCCGCGGAAGTACGTCACGGCAACTCATAATAGGCTTGAAATTTTCTTATAGCTTAACTCCTACATTAGATTTTCTTCGGGCGGGGGTGGCTATATGAACGAAATATGCAAAGCCATTACCTTGCTAATCCAAATTGATGGGGCGTCCAAAACCGGACATTCTTTCATAACATTAGTAATTTTTTCGGCGTAAAATAATATAATGAGCGTACCATTTCATTACTTAAGGCAGTCTTAGCAGAAAGAACAAAGCATTTTTTTAACGGCGTTATTTGATATTTTACGTTGCTGCTCGTTATGCGTTCGTTTTGGTTTAAATATTAAATATTATGATGAAAAAACGTAAACAGGTATCCTAAAGGTTAAACAAATTCGCTCAAATGTCATATCTTTTGTCAATTAGCACTGCAAATCAAAACCTCTAGGTAATCAGATTTCTCAATAACTGCCGATGAGTTAAAATAACGCAAAAGTAAGTTACCGCAAAATGTTTCTGCAGAAATGGCAACCAAATCACATCAATGTTTATTCTAAGTTCCATCACATGAAACTGTTTGACTATATTGCCAATATCATGCTTATTGGGGGTGAAAATGATTTGCACTTTGAGGCACTTGCAAATAACATATAACGGGTAGCTGGTAATGTTTGCTTGGGCACTAATTGCATAGAGTAGAAATGATCATTTCATACGTCTACGCATACAAGCAAGCACTCTTGTATGCGTAGATGCGGTAGAGGGGCGCGTCATTCCAGCTTTGACGATCTCTACGTACGTAGTTACTAGTAACAGTTACACAAAACACATAACTAACAGAAACTTATCGCTACAACAAAAATTGTTCTTGTTGACTTTTGAGGGATTGATTACCTGAAAGAACAATACGAATTGATTAAAAAAGTTAATGAAGTCAGTGCAAAATTTCAGTCTTATTAAAATTCAAGAAGACGCGAAGCGAGAGAAGCCAACAATCAATCAATGGATTAATGACTAGAAGTCTCCTTACATATTCTAGATTCTGAAAACTTGTTTCAAATCAAGACTTGTAAGGAAAAACGGCAGTTTTAAGTCTTTGTGTCATAGATAACAAGATGGCATGCAATGAGTCCTAATAAGAATGAACAGTTAGCTTAAGAATGTTATATCTTTGACCACATCTTTGCTTTCCATCTGCTGGATTACTTACTGGTATATCATTCATATCAACACCACCACAGCGTCTCTAGTGTATTCCAAAGATACCATTCACAAAGACATCAATTTCAATATCATCGATAAAACTATAACAATCATTCGTAGACAAAGGTCATTACTCTGTACAATTAGTACCAGATTGTCCATTAAAGCCAGATTCATGCAAATGTCCGTCCATACTGACAATCAGCACCAATCAATAATCTATTGGCGGACTTAATGACTAGTCAAGGAGACGCTCCAACCACAGTATAAACCATACAGTAGAACATCTACAAACAAACGTGCCACTCTCAGTTTGAATGTGTGCGTGCGCGTCGAGCGCCGTGTCGCGATATCACGCACACGCGATTTCACGCACACGCTAGCATGAAATAGGGAGGCATAGGGAGGCGGCCAGTACGGACGGGCTGTGCCGTGTGTCTGTGTGCACGCTAGGCTAATAACTCGGCGGGCGGCCTTAGATAGCCTACTGTATGGTTTATACTGTGCTCCAACCGTCACTGCCAATAATTGGTACATACTGACACTAGTAATTGGACGCTCTCAATAATAATTGGAATAATTAAAGATATCTAGTGCGTTGGTAACAATTGATTGAAGTGTTTTTATTGGATGTTTAAAGTCTAGCATCTATTTGGTATTGAGTGTTGTAATAAATTTGAATCTAATTTCATTTTCCTACCAATGACCTTACTTTTACAGATTGAGATGTTCATAAGTAATTAATTGACGTAAAAATATCTAGTGATGGTTGGTAACATAGTATTATACCTATTGCCAGCAATAGAACTTCAATATTTTCACTAAAAAAGACAACTTACTTAGTTCCTTACAGACTTATAGAGTTACTTATTCAACTACATGAAGAGCTGTTGATAACTATTTGATCCGATGGAATACTAATCGATATTTTTTTCTAATTTAATTTAAAGACCTTCGAAATTCAGAAAAGAGAAATCTGAAGACCTGAGCAATTAAAACAACAGCCTTTGTTATAGGTCCTACTTCTGGGCACTTAACTATGTGGATGAACTACGACTCATCTACGGTACAGCATACATACAGGTTGTAATTGAAAGTAAAAAAAACACATCGAGCTTGATTAGCCTCGGGTTGCAACACACACAATAACTCTACCAATAAAGCTACCGCGAGTTATATTCCACGCACATGTAAATTAAAAATAAACAATTATTCCTGGCGAGACCACCACCAGCCATCATCAAGCCCACGCCTCAATATCCAATAAACTAGAAGAGCAAGGAATCCCACACTCCGCCCGGCAATTGTAGTGCCCGGTGCTAATAAAACGGCGTATATTTTAGCTATTTTGACAGTTCCAAGCTATTTGTAACGGTTGGGATACACTGACGATAAGCCTGGAGAATATACTTTACAGTTTTGATTCGACGGGATGCTGTGAAGATGGGTGCCCGGAGAAATGAGTAAAATGGACCATAACAGATGGACCTGACCGGCGTAGTGGCAGCAAAGGCCATCCCTGAATCCCCAAAAAATCAAGTTGATTTATTATATTAGGAACAAGCCATCCTAACACCACAATTTAAGAATAAGTAGCATTTCACTTCTTCAGTTTTGAGTGACGCCTAAAACAATACACGGCTCTTTTAGTATTAGAAACGTTTAGTATTTCTCAAATAGTATCGATATTTTTGGCCACTGTGAGAGGTCACTTGGTTCTGCTGCTGACCGTACGTATCCCTCAGAAACTATTTTAGAAATTGATTCAGTACTCAAAACGACTGATTGGAAAGAAAATAAGAAACGAAACATTATAGTTAAGTATATCTATTTCATAACTAAATAGACAATGGATTTGAGGCCATACCCAGTGGTGGATGCTTTGTAGCCACTAAGGCGTTTGATTATAAAGATAACCAATTATGTATCTTGAAAAATTCTAAAACGTGAATCTTGGTCACTTGCTGTTCGTTCATTCAGCCCGTGTGTAGTCAATAATGGCTGGAAGCGACTGTCGAGCCGCCTACGGTGTTCGTGAAAGCGTTCGGCTTACAACTTGATTTGTGATTCCGAAGATTATTGCTTGTACACTCCATTACTGAGCTAGTAATTTAGTTTTTAGTTGGGATCACTGGATAGGCCGTTTACACTTTGTTAGCTTAGTCTTAAATCTAGAGATATATCATCACCTCCCACCTGTCCCTAAGTATTGTATATACTGATATCATATTGAGGGACGTGACCACAATCTCTTGAAGCAAGCAATACTGAAATATCAACCTTAAGCATAGCTCCTGGTAGGGTTTAATACATGATGTGCATCAAAGTATTACTAAAAAATATAAGCACAAACAAATGAAAACCAAAAAACTAGAATAAAATAATAAACAATAAACTTTGGCAAATAAATAATTTTATATGTTTCGTCATTATTTTGTTTTTTTTTATTCATATTCGCTTTTATAGTGCCAAAGTTCGCGGAATATTTAAGTTTTACCTTTTGGTAACTACCAAAAGTTTGGTTAGTAAAGTTTTTTTTAAATAATAATATCTCAATACGTTTATACAAAACGAAAACGTATAAATTCGTCCTCATTATGTTATTCTTACGCTTCTCAAAAGTTACAGTTTCCTCTCTCCAACAATGGAGTGCGTTGACTTTGCTTGAATTTCTTATTTTTTATTCGTAACCCAGTACGCTGTTTCACTTTTTTATTTTAATATTTATCTTGGCTTTATGACAATTTTATTAAGGCAGGGGCGGTGCCTACGCAGATCCTCGCTCATTCATTAAAATGGTGTCACCCGTCACAGTGGCAGGACCATAACAAATTATTTAAATATCAAATTAACAAAATTTTCGCTGGGTAACTGAAAATCAGTTTTACTTACTGTGACAATGAATAAAAATGAGAGTTTTTAAATAGAATTTATTTTGCACGTATGTACTAATGAAGATAAACAACATAATTACACAACAAACGCGCTAACAACAATCGGGCTTTTTTATTTACTGATGAAGTGTGTTTGTATCTCGGATGTAATGATGCATGAGTTAAATTACATAATAGTAGATGTTCGCACTTGATGATCTTTATATTTAAATCTTGGCTTTGTGACTGAGATGGACAAACTAGGAAAACCCATCAAACAAACAAACAAAAATAACTTTATTCAAATAGACAATCAAATCTACAAATCTAATCAACACAATATACTTAATAATAGACATGAATACCAACAGAAGTTCAACACCACTTATGAGTTCGAATTTCGTTCGTAGAATTCGAATTTTACCAATATTACATTGAAAACACTATAATTTTTATTTTGAGAATGATTGAGTAAGCAAGTATTGAACAAATCTTGCTCTTAAAAATATTTTATTAAATCTAACCAGACCCGCCATGCAAACGGACACGGACTGAATCTCGGCTTATCTGGTGGATCGCGACGCGGGCGCATCCCCACAAATTATTTCATTACAGGCGGCGAACTAAACAATGAACGTGACTGACATCTACATGCCTACACGCTACCGCGCAGGTTTTTACAAAATCAGTCTTTTGTCGTTTAAGCACCTTTCTCTTTACATAGTTCAAAATTGTACACCTGTCATCATCATCATCCTAGCGATTATCCCGGTTGCTGCCGTTACGGCGCCCGGGGTCCGCTCTCCTGCATCTGCTTCTCCACTTCGACCGGTCTTGTGCATCCCTCTCTATGAAGCCACTGGCACGCATGTCATCCCTCACGACGTCAAACCAACACTTTTTGAGTCTACCCCGTTTGCGGGGGTCTGGCGGAGGCGGCATGGCAAGACATTTGTTTCCCACGTAGAGTCTCCAGGTTTTTTCCGTAAAAACTATTATTTAAGAACAAGGAAGTAAATGAGGTAATTTGACACATTTTCTGAGACAACAGACAACACATGGTTGTAACGCTAAAGCACTTTTGTAGTTTCCAAAAGTACTAAAATCAGCCATGATTCCTGGGGGGCTAAAACAGCAACATTTTAGCATTTCATATTATGAATCATCTATTTGACGTTTCATCTAGACCGCGGTCCGTTTCGAGTCAAAAGTGAGTAACAGCGCGCTGACACGCATCCCGAATTGATAAATTGTATGAACGTGAGCGACGTCAGCGCGCTATTACTCACTTTTGACTCGAAACGGACCGCGGCCTAGATGAAACGTCAGTTAGATGTTTCATAATATGAAATGCTAAAATGTTACCGTTTTAGCCCCCCTGGTCTGGGGACTCGATGACTCGAGTTCAGACGTTATTTTTATAATATAAATTACAGACAGCATCACATACGCTCAAAAATACTTCAGTTTTCATTGTACAGTGATAAAGACGAACGAATAGATAGGTACGAGTTGAAGGTTAGTTCAAAAATCTAAATGATTTTTAATACAAAAATAACATAATCATGGATGACCCATTGACCATACACAGTAGATTAAAAACCTTTGTGCAATACGAAACGTCTCTATCTAATAAACGAACTATTTGCTTTTCAAGTCTGTTAGAAATAAACTTAACTAATCTAATTTGCTTTTAAATTGAATATTTCTAAAGGATTCTTGGTTTCAATTAAGGATTCTCTCGTGGTTTTAACTCTGTGCAAAGTTTTACGCATGTGGGCTTCTACTCTGGGGGAACGTTTGAAGTTGCCTTTATTAGGAATTTTAATCGTTAACGTTATTTAATTAACAATGTGCTATCATGTCATGTGTAAACATACCATATCAGGGAGGTATGGATATGGTGTCAGGCTATCACGACCATATTCCTAATGGCATATATAGTCAGAGGCACACTGATTGTTGCCGTCATGGTGAACGGCACATTCAGAAGCCCGAATTTCGCCGAGTTAATTCGAACCCAACGTGGTAAGAGGCAAGCCTACTGCCGTTATTGGGGTTGCTTGGGTTTTATAATATCGGTGTTTTCCATCACTGGGGAGTTAGCCGCAAATTGTACAATGAACACAAAGTAGAGGTGTGTTTCCGGCCAGATTTGTTCTCGGGACTATCGGGTTCCGAGCCTCACTTGGCCACGACGCTCTTGATGAGGTACACATACACTTTATTATATTAATTTGAGTAAGTAGGTAGGTTTTAGAAAAAAAAGGTTATGTGTTTTAGTCTCAGATATCCACTTAGTACAAGCACTACTTAGCTTACCCATTCTTAGCATAGTTTAATATTGCTTAAGAATACTTAGCTATTTAAAAGAGTTTGCTACCTAGTTACGCAGGCACTACCATCAAAATATGATGGACAGCAATAAAAAAACCATATTTCAAAACTCCAATAGGCAGCGTTATAACCAGAGACATAAAATATTGAAAATCGATAAAAAAATATGGTTTTGAAGTAATAAAATCAGTAATCAGCATTGATGACATTAACTGAGGTTTAAAACGTTTCTAATATTGTGAAAATGAATTCTAATTCTGTTTAATACTGTTGAAAGATACCATCTAACGTTTCTAGGGCTGCCAAAGTCTGAATTTAATAAAAGCTGAGGCAAAATCACTGCAATAACCAGAGCAAAGCCAAATATTCGTATTTTTTTCTATCACTAATGTTCTTTTTTTATATTTCATTACTTATTTCAAACTGAATAACAAACATTGTTTTCCTTGAAAGCTGGTTAGGTAAGAAAGTCTCACTCTTATTGGAGTTAAAAAACTAGTTTCATAAGCATAATCTTCTTTGAAAGAAGGGTATTTGGTTAAAAAAACGGTCCGCTACGGTAACGGTACAGATATCAAGAGAATAGTTATACTATTATTATTTTAAGCATTTTCCATGCTATTCCTTTACTAAATATCCGAAAACCAGAAAAACCACTACCACCACTAGTGCAGTCCAGTCAGGTTTGCGATTTTAAAGACGCGGGTTCAATTCCCCCCAGAAGTCAAAACTAAAATGGCTTTTTCTGGATTTCAGATAATTCAGATTTTAGGCAGAATAGTAATAAATAAGCTAACTGATATTTTGTTTTAGACGTGATGACCTTGCATTATCTTGACTTGCCTTATCTTGCAGTTTGGTCAGGTTTACCTATAGATTTTAGGCAGCCTTGAGATCCAGATATGAGGTGGACAAGAACATTAAAATACATGGTCACCTTTCAGCGGGTCTTTAATTAGCACACATACTACTTTTGGAATCGGTGACCAGCGATCAGCTTGAAGTATCAGCTTTTTAGGAGCAACAATAACAAGCGCTTTTAAGACGTTACACACTGAACACCCAAAAACGCCAAGCGTAGCGATTTAGTCGCTTTTTGGTAGTCGCAGAAACGCGCTGTCCTGATAAAGCTCCCGATTTTCCTGCGATCGAATGCAGAAAGTCCTCAAATCTGGACCTCACGACTGCTTCCCATAAGGTGGAGTGTGGTCATCTTGAAGAGCTCATTAAAAAAACATCTCACTATTTTTATGCGATCGAACGCAGAAAGTCTTTGAATCGTGCTACAGCATCGACGCAGTCGCAAAATCGACAGTCGTTGCTTAAATTAGCTTAATGTGCCTCTTACCAGAGCGGACTATATTTTAAACTCGTCTGCGCGTGGCAGCCCTATAACTTCTATAGTAATAAGTGCGTTAGTGACTTTCGTGCAACGATGAGCCAATAAAGCTAAGAATTAATGAGTCGTGCTGCCGAAACACTGATTTTAATGCCTCGTGACGAGCCTTGACAAGCCGTCTATTCATTTGGACTAGAATTACGATCACGCTCCTTCGTTACAGTGGCTTGTTATTAGGAGATACTAATATTTATTGTATGGAAAATTATTTGCTCGGGTATTGGTTTAATTGGATTTTTTTGGGATAGTAAAAGATAATAATCTTTTACTTTTGCACTCAACTTTAATAATACACGGTATTAAATACTGTGGTATGATGTTGTCAATATTTTATGGTGTTGATATTATAATAAAAACTGGACTACTTGGGCAATTTCAAGAGAAAGCTTAAAGTCCAAAATCGTGTAGAAACATGAAATGCGCAAAATAATATATTTATTATAGGTAAGTAGGTCTTTTGGGCATTGCTTGGTCGTAACTATCACAATCTTGATTATTCTGACCAATTTTTTTTCGGTGTGTTATTCGACCTCAATACGTAAATCTACGAAGTATTTTATTAAGCCCTGATTCAAAGTAGGTACAAGCTTAATTACAGGTAAATATGTAGTTTTTAATTGTGCAGCTCCGATCATCATCATTGGCAGCCGCAAGAAGTCCACTGCTGAACATAGGCCTCCCCCTTTGAGTTACAGAGCGCCTGGTTGCGTGCGGCCTGCTTCTATCGGAATCCCGCAAATATCAGGTGACCCGTCCACCTTGCGGTAAAAGGTATAAGAAAAAACTTGCATCTTAAAATTCCGAATGGGTTTTTTTTCAACCGAAAGTATAATGAAAAGCCTCATATTAAGCAAAAGTAAAATATTTCCTAAAAGTCATTTCAGAATAGTAACTGATAGTACTTAAATTCGCGACGAGTATAGGTACCATTTGTGCGTCACAGTTTAGAACTCTGTGACAACATGGATCTCTGAAAAGAGGATATGGTATGGTTTTTCACTCTTTGGGCGTTTTGATCTGAAAGAAAATAAAGCAGGCGATGTGTATGACGCTCAAAACAATATTTTTCACCTATTACAATATTTTTTAAGAAAAAATACAATTAAGAAACAAATAGATCATTTAACTAAATGCCGTTAGTTGCGTACCTGAGATTTTCTTAAATTGCAATACATTTTTTTTGCTGATATACCTACCTAACGTAAAAGACTGTATGCAGGAAGAGTGGTTGTTTTGTTTCTTCTGTAATTACCTAAAACTCCAATTAATTTAGAAAGCATTTAATCCTTTAAATGCTTTCTGCACACATCCAGTGTGCCTACTTTATGAACTAAATCTGAAGTAGGATGGTTAGAAGAAATAAGTACTAAAATGACGACAAACTAACAAGTTTTTTCACAGCTGTTGTGCTTAAAAACCCGCCATTTTGCCGCATCTATATCTTCAACATCCTTGTCTAACCATTATTCATGCGGCTCGCTATTTATATTAGTTACAAATGAACGGTTACCGAAATAATTTAAATGCTAATTCGATAATTAAGCCGACCCGCCCGTAGCCAACAATACAGACTTACAACTATCATACATTTGCATGTAAGTCGATTGTGTGGCTGCGTGATCGCGAATTGGTTTTTGATTGGGTTTAAACAAAAGGGGAAGATACGGTAATGATGACGTTAAAAATGGGCACGCACACATACCTACAGGCATTTTTTAACTAAATAATTACAGGACGACTTGGAAGTAATGCTCGTTGGGGCAGAAAAGTTCTGAAATTAGGGGGATTTTGATCGCAAATGCGTGGAAAAAAGCAGCCCTTTAAACAGGCTTCAGGACAAATCGAGCATTCAGGAAACATGGAGGAGGCCATTGTTTAGTAAAGGACATCTTGAAAAGTCTTAAATCCCACTTAAAAGCAAGGAGAAAAAAAATCTGAGACATACCTCGTTTAGCTCATCTGTGACTTAATTGCTCAGAATCAATTATTTTCACGTGTGGGACGCAAGCATACTTTTTTTAGTAAATGACAAGAAGTGCAACAGTTTCAGGGTAGAAAATGACAAATGCGACTTTTAGGGTTAGTTGCACCATAGTAGAAGTTAAAGTTAAAGTTTTTGTCAAATTTGACAATTTGACGACCAAAAATGACGTCGAATTGTCAAATTTAACAAAAAATTTAACTTTAACTTTAACTTCTACTATGGTGCAACTTACCCTTAAAGTTTGTAGGTTATTATTACTTTCTGATATTGCTCACTAACATCTATTAAAAGCAAAATCAAGACAATTTCAGTTTCCTATATAAGGAAAGCTGTGAGGTTTGAGAAGTCGTAATTTTGATACGTCCTGCAGCAGTACGTAAATGTTGCCCATGCTTGACACATTGTATGAAATGAAGCTTTCTTCAGCAGATTAATGATAATTTAAGTTATTTTATATGCATGCCTAAAACTCCAATGGAAGTTTATATTATCGTTCATTACAACCCCAAAAATATTAGACCTGGCATCACTTGGCCAATTATGTCCGTCTGGGCCTCTCAAAACTTCAACTCGCGTAAACAAATTAAACCGGCCGACCGGAGTCGCGGGAGCGAATTAGTCGGCTCTTTGTGCAATCAAGCGAGCCCTTCGCCCCTAATGAATATGAATACGGCTGAACACGCTCCGAATGCCCGTACCCACCCGCGCCGACGCAACTCATTACAGCGGCTGGCTGTTACACCGAAGTTACAAGTGACACCAGCTGGCGAAGCAGGCGCACCGCGACAACACGATGCAAGCAAACACCGTAGAGCCGACGAGATAACGCGTGACAAAATTTTGCCCCGCTTCTCAGATGTAGACCCGTTTTATTTCAACAGCCATAGCCAAATTCAGATCATTCGTAAAATCATAGCAATAGAACGAGAGGAGCTGAAAGCTGGCCCTCGCGCATACATGTCATAAGGCAACCCTGAGATTTTTTTCAGTTCATCTGTTTGTCTACCATGGTGCCAGATAAACTTTACTGCACTTGTGGATGAAGTGTCTGTGGCTCAGCGACAACAGGAAGTTGGCAATGACCACCGATATTTAAATATGTACGTTGTGGGATGAGTGACCTCTCCAACTGTTACACTCAATTCTCCGTCATGTTTGATGGACAGCTAAAACAGTATAATTTTAAAATACTGTTGTCAATAATAATTACAAGTTTATTAATTAGTTTCAGAAAACAGGGCTTAGCGACAACAATTTCTAAACGTTATCCTTTATCAGCAAACACAGATGATTACACTTCGGTGTGATTGTCACTGTCTAATAGTTATGAATACGCAAATTCGAGCACTGTTCCGCGGTGCCTGCTGTCTGTTCATTTCGAAGGTGATATGAACAAGTTAATAAAGCAGCTTTGTAGATTAGCAGAGAAAAGGACTTTGGTAATGGATATTAACATGAGTAATTTTGCTTATGCTTGTACAGGGTGGACTCATTTTTGCGCAACTGGCGGGAAAAAGCACAGAATCGGCAGCAGTGGAAACGGGATGGGGAGGCCTTTGCCCTGCAGTGGGAAATGACAGGCTCCTAATAATAATAATAATTGTACAGGGTGTTGGTTTAAAATCTTTTTCAGTTTACGACGGAGATATACAGAATTACTGTTACTTACTGATTTTAATCATCTACAAAAACCTCGTTCTTGTTAAAAGCGATACTCAAAAGTTATGTCGTGTATTTGTTCTTTCTTTCCTTATGCATGAATTAACGATCCAATGCTGGACATATTACCCTGATCCTCTCTTAACTTGATCTCGGTGTGGAAAATCTGGACATGGTTGCTTCTGCTTACTTTTACTTTGCTTCTCTGGCTGGTGGTTTGCCTACACTTCGTCTCCCTGGGTGAAGACTCCTGAACGTGACCTTGTGACTTCATCTTTTGTCTCTAAGGCAAACACACAGTCAAGGTCGCTCATTGTCACTTTAGTCTTACTACCTTAGTTTAGCCCATATCATCGTTTACAACAGTTACAAGTTCTGTAATAACTAAGTCAGTATTTTTAAAAGTTATTCAAGCTCAAATGTCTTTAGCAGTTAACAAGCTTAATATTACAGTAAAATCTAAATAATAGATCTCTAGTATTGTTACGGACCTGTTAAGTTGTCTTTTGTGTTTTCTCAAACATTAAGCTGTGTCACGAAAATTACCGTTCTTATCTCACCGGCGATGTCATTAAGAACATTCGTGTTAACATTAACAATGGCAATAAAAGTTGTAATGACGTTAAAAATAAATATAAACAGCTGTCAAGTGCGAGTGGGTTGGCTATAGCAGGATTCTCTATTTGATTTTATAATTGACTTAAATGTTATCTGTGCGTTTTTGACTTGACTCGTCCGGTGGGCGCGTGGCGTGTGGTGGCAAGGAGCAGCGAAGACTTAAAAGATGGCTTCTGAGGCAGTCTACGTCTAGCATAATGCTAATAATGGGGTGTGATGATGATGATAATGAAACTACCGAACTTCATGATGAACTGCAATCTACCAAATTGCTGCCACTAGTGTTCCATGTCTGTCCACTGTTGGTTTTTGAAGGTCGTTGTTTTTCATTAGTTCCGAGTTTAAACATGTTCCAAACCCATGGGCACTAGGAAAAGAAACTCTTCAAGATCTGAATTAATATTTTGTTCTCTCGCGTATCTATTTAAATATGCACACAAGTAAAAGCCCATTCTGGAATCGTATGATCACCAAAAGGTTCCTTGCAGCCAGACAAAGAACCCTACAAACCTCAGAAAACAGACCGTGCTATACAATCAACACTTCCATTATCCATTCATTACCAAGAATACCGTCTTTCCGGACGAATCGTACCGACAAACGTTAGAATGGCGGAACGAAATTCCCATGAAGTCACAGATGATATTCACGATACCACCGTAACAATTAAACGTAACATTGTTAGAACAAAAAACGTAGAAAGAACCGGTAGCGAGCGTGCTGCTAATATTAAAGAGGTCGTTTTAGAGCTAACTCGGAGTTAACAAAGGTTTACACGTTCTTGTGAAATTAAACCGATGTTTATCTGAGCGGTAATAAGTTGGGCGTTCTGTCATCGCACGTGCACCTTTTAAAAAAACAAACAAGACGTTTGTTAAAGTAAAGCGAAGCGTTTACAGGGATGACGGTTTGATTAAAGATATGACATCTTTTTTCAAATATCTCTAGACTTTTGCAACGGTGTATTATGTTATTGTATTATTTACGTGGTACCAAAAATTCAAATAATTCAAGAGATTACAACGATAATAGTTTCAGATAATCATAGAAAAATGTCATCAGACACTTTTTCATCACATCACTAACTTGAACATCTAATGTTCAGTTAAAGTAAGTGAATATTTAGTACAAGTACTTCGTAAATTGAACCTGAACACAAAACAAAAAATCCAACGTAGCCAGAAGGCTAGCGTTGGATTTTTTGTAACACACATGCAAGAGCATAATTGCCAAGTTGTGCAATATAAACTAAGTATTCTACTCTAGGTTTGACTAGTAAAACATTTTTTTTATAAAATTGACAATATTAACCCTGAAATAACAATCCTACATAACGACAAACACTTTGACATCAATCAGTAAATGAAAAATTCTTTGATTTCGTTTGAAAGCCATTTCTACCTTCAGTGTCCGCTTCACCTTAGTGACATGTATTGTGACGTGCGCCGGCGCTCATCCCGCTCCTATTTCTGAGTAGTGACGTATCTTTGAGCGCACATCACGCTGTTACGTGTCTGCCCACTCAATGGCTTCAAGTGGTATTTACGTTATCTTATCTTAGGGGTTGCGGGTTTTAGTGTCGTGTGGGCAAAGAACTTTTTTTAGTAAATTAACCCTAAAATCGTGTGTCTGGTGCTCATTTACTGAAGCTTAGGTGGACTGTGACTGGAAGTCCATGTTTTCAAATAGTACTTATGAATTTTGTAAGCTTGTGATTGTGATCAGTATTTTTTAACAGAAGTGTTTTTTTAACGAAATTCCATTCAATAATTATTCAAGTGAAAGTTAGAACGTTTTCTCTGAAATATGTTTTTTTTCTTCTCCAACGAAAATCTCTAAAATCATCAATTTGCATAACCTGAACATTGAAACAATTACGATTTGGTTCTAACAGTGTTATTAGAAGATTGGTTTCACCGCACCCGCGGAGGAGGCAATCCTTTAGATCGATCGTCCCGTCGGCGGTTTGTGAGACATTCCCAATATTCTTAAAATCATTCGGGTCGGTATCCGACGTCCCCTGTGTAAGGAAATTGTAATTTTGAATAGTAGGCTGTGTTTGCTTTCAGTGGATACAGCTACGAAAAGCCTAAATAAGGTAATGCAGGAAGCTGTTATAGACAATATAACACACACTTTTGACATTTAGTACACTGAACAAAAGATGACATGAAATAAATATGCATTTTGTTAAATTAATACACATTTAAAGGAAAAATCAGCAACAGTACCGATAACTTAAGTTCAATAAACATTTGGTTATGATTCCGTGAAAACTATGATTAAGTTCCATTCGAGAGACTTTCAGTCACACCCTTCAGAATAAGGGTTTTTTTCATAGTTCTACAACTAAAACATTTAATCAAAGTGCTTGTAAAATAAACTACGGATTAAATTATTTCTAAATAAGTCGTAGCTGAACCATCCTAAAAGGTTTTTATATTGAAAGTGCCCGCTAAAAGCCACCACACAGGGTCAGACAAAACACATAATGAATCAGCCTAATCTAACTTGAAAGTTGAAACATGTTGCGAAACCAACCCCAACGGGATCAAAGACGCCAACTTAAAATTCCCTCACTGCCCCAAAATTCCCTCACAATTGTAATTAATACAACTCAACCCGGAAATATCTGAGCACTCCATCAAACTCCGCGGACTTTCACAAAGGCAATCAAATCGCACAGAACCGATGCCAATTGTACTGTGCAAATTCTGAACGCATACCCCGGATTCTGTGAACAAGTGGCAGAATTACCGACCCTTGCCTTTTAACCCTTCTTGTCATTTGCGAAGAACAAATTAATCATCATCATTTACATGCAGCACCAGTAGTCAGATTTGTTTCTCCGATTATGTCACCCTCGCTTGTTAGCGAGGGGAATGGAACAGATTTTGTGGACTTGTTTTAGTACGTTCAAATCTTAATTACAGATGGGATCATTTGAGCGTTAATTTTGATGTTTAGGGGGCACTTGCCTGGTCTTTTGTTGCTAATGAAATAACTTCTGCGATTATCAGACATTCTTTGCATTCAGGCTGTTCACTCCTGCACAACTCATGTCTCAGTTTTTAGGTTGGAGTCCAAGTATTCGATGTATTTTACACATGATTTTTCACTTCTTTTTATTTTTACCTGTCTCGGAAGTGGTACAACTATTGATAGTTACATAGATTTCTAGAGCGTCTAATGTTTTTAAAAAATCATAAGGTCTTCGTGGGTCAAAATTATACAACTTAGCCATGGACGATTGTCATTTTAGTTCTTTTTGCCCCAAGCAAACCCGTTTTTGGTTTCTACTTTGCTGCAATAGAACTGACAAGCCAGTTAAAATCACCCAAAAAATAATTACAAATTTTAAATTTTCTGTGCCCATCTCCACAGCACTTTGTCCGAGCCGTGTCAAACACGCCTCGAATGGGCAGCGTCAATTATTGCGTTCGTTTAGATTTGGCACAACGGGCATTTCGGACCGCGGGCGAGCGGAGGGTTAAAGGGTGCGTGACGAATCGCCCGCTCTCACAGAAAATTTGTTAAGATATTAATGAATTTATTTTGCATGTTTACTTGGTGGATTAAAAGATAATCCGGGTGTTACAAATTAGGTTTCATGAGAGATTAGTCGTCGTTGGGACTTTTTTTTCGTTGGGGAAAATGTGAATACTTAACTGATGATATTTTTTCCAGATTCTAGTAAATAACTAACATAGGTCATAAATTAATTAAAATTAGCATAACATGCGTTTGTATTGTGACTTTACATGGCATGGCAATTAATTCTCTTTTTTTAATGCAGTTAAGTAACAGAAAAGAATGATATACTCTGCATAATTATGACAGTACTAGCGACCGCCCACGACTTCGTCCGCGTGGACTTAAATAAGAAGAAAAGTAATATTTTTTTTAAAAATTGTAGCCCAGGTTCTATTCAGATGTGCTATGTTATTGTAAAGTTTCATTTAAATCCATTCAGTTGATTTTACGTGAAAAAGCAAACGTGAAAACTACACCTTGTACACATGAAAAATAGGTGGTAGGATTTAAATTTAATAAGATACAGTATGTAAAGGTAACCTAATAAAACGACAGTTATTTCACATAAAATTACAACATCTACTGTGTCTCTTCAACAAAGTGCCATAATTTCAACAATTTAGGAAAGTGAATTGCGAAATTCGGTCGAGTCAAGTGTTTGTTAACACAAAAAACGGAAAACAGTATTAACCGAAGACATTGAGAGAAAGAATACCAAGAAACCTTGAATGGAATCAGTGGAGGACAAAGAGGAATCCTCCGAACTGCCCTCTATCGATATTAACAGGAAATGCTTCTTATAATGTGAAAGCGTTTACATACAAGTTTTTATCTTCCCGTGACTAAATTGTGACACTGAAACAGCAAGTTGTGAAGCGAGAAATAGGATGGATGACCACACCGACTGAAATTTTGTGATATATTTTTCGACCATCGCCGTGCTTTTCGAATGGCACGTTAAGCAGTTGGTCTTGGCTGACATTGCGTCGCTAGATATCAGTCGTTAAGCCTTAGAGGACCTTAGGACCTTAGGTGATAACCTCTGAAGTAAGATTTTTCACAAACCTGACACTGCTCCAGCAACACGCACTGAGTCCTTGTGTTGGAGTATAGCTCTTGCCACGTTATAGTTATGATGAAACCTATTATTATTATTTTTCATTTCGGTGTTTGAAAACAAAGGACCGCTAATGTAAGAATAAAAAAAAAAAATGAAAATGAAAAAGTTTATTTGGTAAATCTACACGTAAAATACAAAATAATAACAAACATCTTTTAGGTAAGTACATGTTTGTTTTGTTTGTTTGATTTGTTGACTCCTGGTCTATACCTGATTTATTATACGTCACTAGGTATCTCACTCTTAGGTGTGGCACTATGCATTCTCCTGACATGTGGAAATCCTAGTGAACAGCTATACAATGATGTATATTCCCCAAAATACCTATAAGTACGAATTCTACGAATTCTAAAATTAGTTCGCGCGAAATTTCCGAAGCCAAACGAAGCTTCCTTATAAATAGAAGAGAAGTTTTCTCCGGTTCATTAGTTCGTCCCCTCTTCAAAGTTTAAAGTATTGAAGGAAGAGATCGCGAGATGTTTGCTTTAGCCTTAATATCGGGGGATTAACGACACCCTTTAAAATTAAAGACGAAATTACTTCCAGATGCCGACCGGGGGCCCAGACTGTATATCCGCCGTGTTAATACAAAATTTATTGACCGAACTAAGAATTATTCGTTCCTATTGTTCCTCTGAAGAAAATGTGACCCGAACAATACATTCATAATTTATTTTTCGAGCGCATCCCTGTTCTACGGCAGATAAAGTCGTGATAACAAATGGTAACTAAAATAATAAAATAAACAGCGGCTGTGTAGCAAGCGACATATTTCATTAATAAAGGCAAAACGAACATCGGGACATCATACGGACTCACTTCGCAGTGTCCATACGTTACTGAGATAAAACAAAAGATTGGAAGAACCGTTGAATTTATGCGTTATCGGAGGACCGATGCTGCGAACAATGGGCGATCGTGGCGCCCCATGCGGCGAGCGGCGAAACCGCAGCCGCAAGCAGCCCGTCCGTGACTCGTAACGACATCTATCATTGAATAGTAAGAACTAGCCACTGCATGTAAACTAGAGGTGAGAAAAGGTTACAAGCTATTTGAATAAATAGCTGTTTTATCGTCTTCATCTAATGTAAGCATGTAAAATATTAGCCAGCGAATAAATTTACCATTCCAACTAAATAAAGGAAGTGTAGATGTGCAATTTGTTCCAAAAAGTTAAATAGGGAGCGTCCCGCCAATGGAAAACTCTCAGATTTTGCCAAAAATATTCATAAGCTGTCATCAGGCGACTGGACCTACGCCAGCTGCGGCAAACCGACGACAAAATATTTCGCTGCAAAATACTTACTTACTCAGGCAAATCACCCCCTCTTTAAAATCACTTTTGAAGAATTGAGGGGCAATCTCTTAGAACGTACCGGGAAAATTATCTATGTCTGAAGTTATTTTTGCGTGGAACAACCATTTGAAGGTTTCGACTGTTGAAATAAGTCTTTTATTTAAAGCTTGTTTAAGATTTGTCTTGATAATGTTTAATTACTTGAATGGATTGACTAAGACGAAATCTAACAAACGAATTAGAAATGTGATAGTTCAGGGTTTTAAAACCTTTTGACGATAGTGGACTACTTTAAAGGCTTTTTCGTGAAAAAACTACCTCTGGAATCGTAGCAAAGGAAGGAGCATCATAGTAACCTTTTTATTCTCAGTGTTGGACTTTGAGCCTACTTTTGAGCCACTCGGTGATGTATGGACCCAGGTAAAAAAATCTACCATAGCATTACCGTTAATTTCGTATGTTTACCCATTTAAGAACAAATGTGTTTAAAAACGACTATTTCAATTGGCAGTTACAGTTGTAAAACACAGATACTTCATGACAGATCTACTGACATTCTGCTTTAATTTAAAAGTGCTCCTAGTGCGAGTAGGGATCAGAGAAACTCTAGTAGTTTCTTTTTTGGATAGATCCTAAAAAGTGTTCGTTTCCACGTTTTCCCTAAACGCGCCATTACTTATAGTCAGTGACTCGTTGCGCGGTTATTTATGCTGCGCATTAAAAACAAAATGATATGCCTCCGCCGCTGAAAATCTAAAAAGAATAAGCAATAAAACGATAAAACCCAAATCTGATACATACTAGGGACGCAGTATCCCGCAGCGCGTGCGAGCGGGACAGAGCCATACATCTGCGAAATGAATACGACGCTACTGTTTCATCTCTCACCTCTATCGGTTGGCGATCTCTGAATCGTCCTAACTCTTCCCGCCATAAACCAAAATTGGACCGTAACGCCCGCGTGAAACGTACACAATCGCATGCAGATTACAACAAATGGATTCGAGATTAATATAGTACGAGTGCCACCCCTTCCCATGCCACCCCATTCGGCGCTCAGCATTCAAATAGGAATCGAATGGATGACCAAAACATAATATCGTCGGAAGACTCAGCCGCTATAAATCAAATGAGAAATAATCTGTTTCAGAACGGATAGTCGCCAGCGCGCCGTCATAAAAACGCAAAACGTTTTGTCTGATTGAAATCTTGCGTCACATTTAGCTTTTTCCGTGGTTCTGTTTCCGACTTTATTTATCCTTGATGTATAATCAATGTGTTAACGCGGGGAGGTTCCGACTAGATTTGCTACACAAAAGATTCTGATATTGAGTTTGAAAGTAGTTTCTCATCTTCTTTTATGTTAATGGCACTTTCAGTGGCGCTCGGTAATGGCCCGAGCGAATACGTCCCACTTTAGTGCGGGACACATGGGACGGGTTAGTTGCTGTTGTTTACACTTGAGTAATTTTCTGTATTAAGAATATTTGCATATTAAATGCGTAGTAAAGTGCAGTGCATTTTAATAATAATCGCGTTTAAAAGACGTTTCTCCTGGGGATGTGAAACTGGGGATATTATTTTACCTTCAGTTTTTGAGAAACAGACAATGCCTTATATTCTTAAGTTGAGGAAGAAAGGTTCTCAATGGAGATCACCAACTCGAAGAAGCAGGTTAGGTAGGCTCCCCACCCAGTGAACATCGGCCCATCTCTTTCGAGCTGGTGCATTTAAAGGGGAGCCGTTGAAAGTAAAGAACCGAAGGCTCTGGCTGTTGCGTTTAATGAAGGATCGAGGCATAGCAGGTTCAGCAGTGGACTATTGAAAGCTTATGATGCTAAGTAACGAAAGTCGCTAGACAAAAGACGCAAACTATTTTACTAACCTGTCATCATGAAGTAAAGCAAGTAGTTTATTTTTAGTATGAGATACTCGACGTTTCAAATCCTCGGTGCATCAGTGGCTATGTGACAACTAGATTTTTTTTTAAGCTTCAATGAACATTTTGTATAAGTATTTAGCTTTTTTATAATGAATTAAATTTAAGTTTAGAGATAAGAAAGATCGGCAGTCTAGCACAAGATTGATACGTATGGAAAGGATTGGTCGACCGACCTTTGCTCAGCAGTATTATGTTTTAAGTTGGAAAAAAAACCGTCATTAAGTATAATTATATAGTCCATAAAGTTAACATAACTATTCCGACCTATTGAGTTCCATTTCATTCATCAAGTTTTTGTACCTCCAAGATCCCTAAACAAATTTAATTAAGCTAATCGCCGCAAAAGCGTTTAACCTGTCAAATTATAATTTAAAAATCGATATAAAACGCCGACAGATTGCGCCACATATGGTCAACCTGTCCCATAACCGCGGCACATGCCATGCCCATCACAATTACCAAAGGAACTCAAAAAAATCCCACCTTTCACCAACAAATACAGCGTCTTAACTCAACCGCAAAGAGTTCAGAATGCACAGAACGGATGCCGACACGAACCATCTGTTCCGGATGATAGTTATCGAAAAATTAACAATTTGTTTAATGTAAATGAAGTGAGGTCAAGCATTCGATAAATTATCGACCGCTTAGCGATACTTTTCGAGTTTTATGCCCACCGAATGTCACCTTTCCTGTATATTGCTTATCTTCGATCGAGGTACGCATTTTAATAGCCTTTTTTTCATCACACGCTTCACTGGACAGCTGGTTTTAAGCTGTGAAGTCCTCCGGTAGTATTTTTAAATTAGTCAATTTGTATGAACAATTCAATTTTGTTATGTCAATAAAATTATTGCAATATTTTTTGACATTTCGAACTATAAAATGTTTATTACTTGATGTAACATGCATAAACATATTAAACTAATTTTTCCAATCATAATTCTGTTATTATAACCAGGTGTAGGTGTAACTCTTCAAGGACACTTTGTTTTTATCTTGATTTTTATAATTCGATTAAAGAAAAATGCAAACGGTATGTACATTATAAAGTAGGATATTTCAGGGTTCCATGAGAGCGAACTGCAATGCTAACGCCAAATCTCACCTCGATCGTATTCAGGAAAAACACGCAAACTTTAATCGTTTATATTGGCCTCACCTTGGTTTGGTATTCTCCCTCATTTGGATAGTTAATACTATCCAAAGAACTTAGGCAAACAACATTTTAATGTGGATTTGTAATCGTTTTTTTCATGAAAATCCGCGTTTATTTCCTCGCCGCATATGATCTGGGCATGTCGTAGTTGGCACTTACGTTACTTACACTACACTTATGAATACATCAATATGGCAACCTTTGTAATGTTCTCATTTGATAGAATATCAAAAGAATTGGGTCACACTAAATTTTTTTCTTTAAATCTCAGTGACGGAACCCCAAGTGTAGCTTCGACTGCCTTTTTTGTTTTCGAGTAGCTCTTCTATCTGTCTTCGGATCTTCGCGGGCAGATGGCGTGACTGATGCGCATTAATTAAGAGAACCACGTTGTTCCGAGTGACAATATTTACAGTTTGTATACTTTTCTAATTCGCTGCATATTTGGGCCTCGGTTGAACCTTTTTTTCTTGTTGAGTTACGCGATGTGGCTTCCAGAGTTATGCTTCTTTGGTTATGTTTCGATTGATTTACCTAAGCTTTTTGTTGTACCTACAACCGATTTATAGCTACCGATCTTTGATTAAATAAACAAAGAAGTTGCGATAGTTAATTGCTTGCCTTATCTATATCTATCTATTAATAAGATTTTTTTTAAATCATACCAATAATGACGGCTGCAATTTTACAATGAAAACCATTTCAATCGCAGTACCTAAGGTAGGTGAAACACGACATGGTATAGATTCCATATTCAAAATACTCTTTTGGGTACGCTGACGGTTGTAAAAGTTTGAGTTAGGAGCTATGTGTTTATGTGCATACTAAAGTCAAAAGACGGCACTAGACGTCAGCCGCTAGATCTAGTCGTAAGCCTTTGGGGTGGCTTAATGATATCTGACAGAAGGCAAGACACAACTCTGCGCATTTACCGCGAAAAAAGCCCCTTTCACACTTGATGCCCAATTCGAGGACACTCCTCTGAGTATCAAACCCAGTCTTGGAATTCTTGGCGTCGACATTTCGAGCGATGTGCAGTTCCGCGGTCATCTGGAAGACAAAGCGAATTTAGCTTCAAGGAAGGTTGGTGTCCTCAACAAAGCTAAGCAGTACTTCCTGCCATCACAGCGCCTTCAACTTTATAAGGCCCAAGTAAGGCCTCACATGGAGTACTGCTGCCATCTTTGGGCTGGGGCACCCCAATGTCTTCTTCTTCCTTTTGACCGTGTTCAGCGCAGGGCTGCTCGAATTGTCGGCGACCCTGTTATCTCCGACTGCCTAGACCCTTTGGCGTTACGTAGGGACGTTGCGTCCCTATGTGTTCTGTACCGCATATACAATGGGGAGTGCTCCGAAGAGTTATTCAAGATCGTACCGGCCTCCTCCTTCCATCACCGCACAACGCGTCATAAGCTGAAGTTCCATGCTCATCACCTGGACGGCTGGCGCTCTTCAACTGTGCGATTCACGCGTCACTTTTTACCGCGTACAGCTAAAATATGGAACGGTCTTCCAGCGGCAGTGTTTCCGGAAAAGTATGACATCGGGGCCTTCAAGAAAAGAGCGTATTCCTTTTTGAAAGGCAAGCAACGCATCTCGTGACACCTATGGTGTTGCAGTTGTCCATGGGCAGAGGTGATTACTTTCCATCAGGTGACCCTCTAGCTCGTTTGCTCCCTATTACATAAAAAAAAAAAAAAAAAAAAAAAAAAAGGTTTTTCTGCCTCACCCGATGGTTGACTGGTAGAGAATGCTTTTAGGCATTAAGACCGCCAATTGTAGGTACTTGTTTTTCATTGTGCAATCCTACTAATATTATAAAGGCGAAAGTTTGTATGTCTGGATGTGCTGTGTTGCTCTTTCACGTAAAAACTACTGAAACTACTGAAAGAAAGAAAGAAAGAAATAAATAAATAAAGGTTTACATACACGAACACAACAATCGCACTTAGTCCGCGTGAAGGAGTATGGCGTTTACACACATCATGGGATGCACAGTGGGACATATTGACCACTTTTCAGTGCTTCTTTAGCAAAAAAAATAAATCAAAGCTTGAAATTTTGCCATTAACAGTTGGGAAAATTACAATACTACTTTCCCCTAAAAATGCTAAGATCGCGTTCGTGATCGCTCTTCCCCGAGGTGTCATTAACAAAATGATATATTACGACAAATAAAAAACTAAATTAACCAGGCCCGGGCCAGAATAGACAATCGCATGTTGACAAGTAATTATCAAACGTTGGGCTTCAAACTTTTTTCTTCAACTTTCGTGACTGTTCGAGCTATAAATCTTGGCCTAATGAGATATTTATGCGATGAACCTTCCTGTCGACGATTAATCCTTTATTTTGGGAGAATTGAACCGTTTCGACGATATTAGAAAGGCAATTTGATATCATTCACTCAATACCGCCATAGCGAATCGCGGTAGTACACGACTTGCGAAAGAATTTAAATCGCAGCCCTTATTCTGAAGGAAAGGGTTTCATGTTTAAAATACAGGGTGGGTAATAAACAAAAATGCAAATTATCAGAACCCCGAAAATGGTTTATGAAGCTTTTCCGCGTAACAGGCCACCGCGCAATAACTTACTTATTCCATCAAAATATGCGTTGTACCTACCTTTAGTTCGTACTTAGAGAAAAAGTGAGTAATAAATTATTTGCGTTTCAATACACGAAATATTGTTTGTTTTCGGTATGAAATTGCATTCTAAAACAATCAAAAAATCTAAGTCATAACTACATAACATGTGAAATACAGTGTGCACTGAAAAAAAAATGACGAATTTTCAATAAAAAAAAGTTCTTTTTATTTTGAAAATTGCTTATGGTTACTGTTTAGCAAAAAGTAATAGTCGAATCAGTGAAACTAGGTACCAAGTATATTTATTGAGTGTGTGTGCATATCGTATACTAACATCATTGTCGAACGTCGTCAATCCGCTGTCGTCACTGTATAATCGGTGCTTGGATTACAAATACTACTGCTGGGCACAAGTTTCACCTAAACTACGAGGTGGCGCGGGCCTTACTCCAACAGGCCGGCTCAGTGTGTTGTCAGTGCGACGTCAGCCGGGACCGACTGCTTAGCGTCTCTTCGAAGCAGGACGATGCCCGACATACACACCACTAAATTTCGGTCCCACTCATCCCATTCCTGACCCAGTGTGTGTCGTCATTGCCAATCCACTGTCACAACCATTGACCTTATAACCACTACACGCCTAACGTTTGATTTCTTGTATGAAATTCACTGATTGGGGGGTCCAATCAGTGACGTTGTCGCTTGACGTATATGGTAGAAACTCATTGGATGGTAGATTCCGAATTCCGACGTATTTATCTTACTTTGTGACTATCTTACCTCTCGCCTGTCTGTTATGAGGTCGATGATCACAACTAAGATAAACTTACATATACCTACATAAATATAATACAAACAATTCGGTATGGATTAACAGGACAAAATAAAATAAAATGGAATAAAGAAATAAATAATAATGGAAATAAAGTGGAATAATCATACTATCTTGTTCATACGGTCAAATTATGGGCGGGACAATTTTCGACTTCGCATCAGTACCTATCTACCTCTTTTTTATTATAATATCATTGGCCCATACTCTATGATAAATGCAAGTTAACAGAGTAATCACTTACCATTAAAAGCTTTTACTAAACCGATCAAACAATTACCATCAACTGTAAACATACGTTCAGTCAAATAGATTACAGTTTACAACAGATAGTTTAATTACCATAAGGGTGCATCTGATTAGTGTCTAATTGCCATGTAATAGCCGCTCAGTTTCTATGGCTATCTGATGGTTATCAGGATGGCTCGATAGCCGTGGTTAAAGACCGTGAAATTTCCTATTAGGCGTGATGAGTGCGAAGATATATTAACTACTGGTTTTAAAGGCGTTTCTAGGATTTAGATATAAATAAGCTGCTATAAACTTGTTTTTTTTTATAGGATAGGGGGCAATCCGGCAGGCTGATCACCTGATGGAAAGTGAATACTGCCGCCCATGGACATTTGCAACACCAGAGAGGGGCTACAAAATGCGTTGCCGTTGTTTATTTTGATCCTACTTATAATCCATACTTAAATCATAAACGTGTAAGTATAGCTAACATAAAACACGGTACCAATTTTTGACTTTACTTTTTGAATAAATTGAAAGTATTGGGTCATCTTAAGTTTTAACGGCTATTCAAGCAGCCTTGTTTTTGTCATATACTGTACAGAGGTACACACATCAACCTTTACATAGGGGCACCTTATGCGGCTGATATTAGACCCATTTTGCAACGGTTTCGTAAAGGTTGTTGTGTGCGCCTCTGTACATTATTTAATCCAAGTTATGTTATATTTAAGACAGAAAATCTTATCACCTGAAACTAGACAAAACATGGCCGATCAACGGCATGACAGGCTACCCATTTCCGGTCAGTCCTCCTTGCTCTATCGCATAGAAACGTCATTTGGCAAGAGAAAGATAAAAACGGAAATGGGTAGCCTTAGCCTGTACTGTACCTACTATGGGTATTAGCGACGAATACAGGATATTTCCACATACTTTATCAAATGGGTAAAACGTACCGTAATTAATTACCTGTTAAAAGTCAATTTTGTCCACTAACTCAACATAACATAGGCGGACTCATTGGAGCAGACTTCCCCTACTTAGCATAGCGCCTTTTAACCAAACAAATCGATGTTCCGATAAGCAATCGTCACGTTATGTTCGCTATACATTACTGCAATTAACACGTTCGACTATAAATTTGAAGCGCAGGAACCGTGACTGGCGCGCCTTGGAACTAGCTCTGATGGTATCTGTCAATTGAATATTGATAGGCATTTGTTTTTGGCAACGGTCTTTCTTCGAGTAATGGTCGTTAATCCTGCGCTGGGCATACGATACTCGCTGGTGCCAACGGCTTCTTAGACTGTTCCTAATTCGAATATTGATGTGGTTGTAGTCTTTTTTCATAAAAAGAATGAGATTCGAAATTCAAAATTTTTATTTTGTTCCACATCAGAAGACTGTTCCTAATATAAATGTTGTTGCATTTTTTTTATAAAAAGAAAGAGATTTTAAATTCAAAAATATATTTTGTTACGCGTAAGAGGTTTTGTTTGGTTTTCGCTTCTCTTGTTGTTAGCCATAGTTATTGCTTTGATTCTGGTGCTACGAATTGATGTAGAATATCTCCTGATCAAGAAATTTTGTTAAGTACAACACTTGCTGTGCATGCCTTTAATCATAATGAGATGTCCTAAAATTCCAATCTTAAGCATCAATTACAAAAAAATTGTTCTTAAAAAATAACACTTCATATGAGATTAATTTATCCGAACACAACTTATTTTTTATATTATGTTAACTTAATATTTATCAAGTAAACTATTTGGGATTTACTTGCATTTTTTATATACATAATTCGTTTTTAAACCAAGCGTTTAGACTACGTTTCAGCAACCGTGATATGTAGGTAAACCTATTCAATTTTAATAAATAGGTACCAATAAAAAAACAAAAAGCGGTAAACCTGAAAGTTGGAAAAACTGCTGAGTAAAGAAAATGCCAATTTTTTGTGTCATTACAAGTAATCGTTCTGACATCCCGATTAGGGCCGATTACAAAAAAAGGTAATAAATCCAAAAATAAACCCCAAGTAGGAACCGCAGGTGTTATTTATGGTGGCGGCGCGAATAATCACAGAGGTGTCCTATAAATCGTGGACCATTTGTAAAATAGGAATTACGACTCGCCATCGGGCCATTGTCACCCCACTCTACCCTCTGGTTCGCTGGCTTTGTGTTCTTGCATTGTGGACTTTTCTTTGCTTAAGTGTTCGTTGATTAAGTCCAAAATATAATGTTTATTTAGAAATGTTTTTTTTTTCATAAAAAAAAAATTGCAATAAAATTGTTGAGTGTTTATTTGGAATTAAAATATGATAGTCGAAAGTGGTTCCTGCTATTAGTGAATTGTGTAGAACAAATGGCACTACGTTATGCGCTATGCTGACTGTTTTCTTTAGGAATACCCACGGACGTAAAAGAAAGACGGACGGAACATCACACTAAAAAAGTGTAAAACATGCAAGGTGCTACAATTTCTCGTACACGACACTCACACAAACACTCGGGGTGCTACAAACTACGCCATTTTACTCCGTGTGCAGCGTCAATGACACGTGCTAGTCAGGCACACACCTAAACTGGCAACTGATAATATGCTGCACTCATAATTTGGCGAGGTGACGTCTGTCTTTCCTTTACGTCCCGTGGGAATACCAACAAAAATAAGCTAGAGAAAAAAACAAAAATTAAATGTGTTTCGGGGATAATTTCAGTAAGTACCAATCTATTCAACATAGTTCCGTAATAATACGACCTACGAATTACGACTCGCCATCGAGCCATTGTCACCCCACTCTACCCTCTGGTTCTGGCTTTGTTCTTGCTTCGTCCAAAATATAGCACGTAACTTGGAATGAGGATTCTAACTATTGTAGCGGAAAGCGGTTACTGTATCCACTCATGGTGTGTAGAACAAATGCCACCACTCGCGCTCTGCTCAGTTGATATTTATAGATAAGCTATTAATAGATAATCCAATAGAAATCTTATCGGTCAACTTAAGAAATCCAATTAATTATCTACTAATCTTATTAATATAGTTTTGCAAAATCTAATTGAGTCATCGCAAAGTAAAGTAATATGTGAGCATTAGATGAGCAAGTTGGTTGTACATTTGTAAGCCTACACACTAAGGACCCCTTGATTTTAAATAATTGCAGCTGCCTGAACTGCCAAACGCTACCTGACACATCAATACACATACGATAACACAGTTTTAGGTATCTTCACCTCAACATCAGCAGCTATGAAACGCCCACCAGTGGACGGCCTAGAGATCATCTAAGCTAAAATGACGCTCCTCCACCGCATCTACGCGTACAAGAGTGCTTAATTATAAGCGTAGATGCAGTGGAGAGGCGCGTCATTTCAGCTTAGACGATCTCTACCATTATTTTCATTGAGCAAACGGCTCCTGGAATCCTACGATCCTTACCAAGTCATTCGTTTACATTTCTGCTGGGTGGATCACTGTGAGTATGTTGTCAAATCCAGAATAAAACTTCTTAAGATCATCCGTCAGCAAAAGATAAATCATTCAAAAAACCCTTTGTAACCTCCCCTTGTAAGCTTGTACATGTAAATACGCGTATAACTAAAGTTTCCCCTATGTAAAAAATATAAACCAAGAACGCCCGTCTCGTCGACTGTCGAAAATTTCTAATAAACGTGTCATGCACTCCACTCACGACGTCGATGTTGGGATACGCCACTATACGTCGCTCTTTGGAATTTTTAATAGTTCACGCCCCTTCCGATTTGACTACCCTACTTGAGCTTGGAAGTTTGCTTTGCTTGTGTTCGGAGATTACGGTTTTAGAAGATGGTTGAGAGGCATAACTTTAAGGCACTGATCCTGCCGCTTAACGCACGCAAGAGCGTTTTTGGTTTCGACACGTTGCGTTAGTAAGACTTTGACGCTGCGTTTGTAGCAATCGCGCTTTTCAAACGTTATTTGTTGTGGTTTATTTAGCTAGTTAGGGCTAACAAGGGCTAGTTCTGGTTTTTACAGCTTTGCCAAAAAGTGGGGTAAGCCGAAGCCTTCATCGGCAACTTACAGGTGCAGCGAAGACTAAATGAGGTGCAAAAGTCTAAATGAGGATAGATATATCTCGTACATGCATCCTACGGCCTAGGGAACCCGTCACTTGTCCGAAATTTACTAGTCCGAATTTCATTTGACTGAATACTATTGACCAACATTTCATTTGCCAGATGTACTGTTTGACATATTTTTAACCCGTCGAAGTCTCTTTTGACATAAGCGTCGTTCTACCGAATACCGTTAAACCGAATTTCACAATAAACTTTTTACTATTGCCCAAAGTCTTTGTTCAACTTTTTTAATTTACCAGATGACTTATTTGGCATATGATCACTTTGCCTAAATCTTATTTTACAGAATATTACTAGACCACAACTACTGTACGATAACGTTCAACGTCTCGTTAACGTCGATTTTCAGTAATTTCAATTCAGGGCGAATCCGACTCAGTCAACCCCGACACCACGTGGTACTTGTTTTGCCCTACCCCAAGAGTGTTATTTAAAAGCGCGTAGGCATGGAGCAGCCAACAAGCCGAAGCTTCGGTGCTGAGCGAAAGCCATCTGCGACGATTAGCTCGCGAGGAACCGCCGGAGCCCCGTAATGCCGGAGCCGTGACAAAATTCTTGTGTTTTCCTTAAACTTGCATGCTGTTTGCCTGCGTACATGCTGTCAATTTCTTATTTTATCTTAAATCCAAAAATTCCTTGTCCTAACTTTTTTATGATCGTTTGGTAAACTAAAAATATGGCAATCAAAACAGTGGTCTAATGACTGTGCTGTAAAACAATACTTCGGACAAGTGTCATTTCGGCCAATCATCACTTCGGTAAAACGTTCTGTGGCCTAATAAAATGTCTGGCAAACGAAAAAAATCCAGTTGATAATTGGTCAACTGATACAGTGGCAAACGTGATTACGGGAAAATGAAAAAATGCCGAACGAAAAAAAGCGAAACGTTTTCGGGAAAATTAAATTCGGGAAAAGAAAATTCAGTCTTATGATAGCTAACCTACGGCCTACCATATGGGTGTCCACATTGTTTTGATCCAAATATGAACTAATTCAAGATCAAACTCCCTTTGTGTTATCGTTCGTTGTTTAAAAGCAATCAATGATCATAATAATATCTAAACAACTATCAAATAAATAAATTATTATTGGACATCCCCGCGTCGTCTAGCTACAAACTAAGAAAAAAAAAACTTTCAATACCTATGTTCTTTTGTACATACAAAAACAACAAACAAGTTCATGCAAACAAATGACTACTGTGGGGGGATCGATCAAATACTTAACAATAATTCTCATTGAAGGGTTTTAAAAAAGTTTTCATGAAACCCAACTAGCTACTCTTTATATTGCTGTTCGGAATTTTTAATAGTTCACACCCCTTCTGAAAAGGCATCGGCTAATGTATTTGGAATCTGTCTCGCGCTTTATCTATTGGAAATGGCTGTTCCGAACTACAGTTGGCCTTCGGAAGTAGTTTTAACTACGAGTAATAAATCCGGGTAAGGCCGGCTAGCGCTAGTCTGCATAGAGGAGGTGGTGGCAATTGGACACGATTTATTTGACGATCGGCGTTATAGTGTTGGTAGGATTTTTGAAATTTCAGTCTAATTGGATAAATGATAGGGCTATTTCTTGCATAATGTGGATGCTTGACACTGAAAAGCCTAAGCCACTGAAAAGCCTTTTTTACTTTTACTGTGAGAAGGAACGAGTCATATTCTGATACTCATTATCATGAAGGGTTTTTGGAAAGGAAAATGTAAATTTAGTGATAAATCGTACTGTCAGATGTTAGCAAGCTGTCCTAAAGCCTTTGACTAGGCATCATTGCTGACATCATGCGACGGTAGCGAGTAAAATGGAATAGTCAAGTTAAAAGTTGAACAAAACAACAAAAAACAGCCTTAAAACGTGCATTGTCGAGTATTATACTCTTAATTGATATGTTCGGTATGTATAATAGTTCACACTCCACCTGAAAAGCCATCGGTGTATTTGGAATCTGTCTCGCGCTTTATCTATTGGAAATGGCTGTTCCGAACTACAGTTGGCCTTCGGAAGTAGTTTTAACTACGAGTAATAAATCCGGGTAAGGCCGGCTAGCGCTAGTCTGCATAGAGGAGGTGCTGGCAATTAGACACGATTTATTTGACGATCGGCGTTTTAATGTTGGCGTGATTTTTGAAATTTCAGTCTTATTGGATGGGTTTTTAGTTGGAATTAGCTACTGATAAATGATAGGGCTATTTCTTGCATAATTTTGATGCTTGACACTGAAAAGCCTAAGGCTTTTTTACTTTTACTGTGAGATAGAATGAGTCATATTCTGACACTCATTTTCAGTAAGGGTTTTTTGGAAAGAAAAATGTAAATTTAGTGATAAATCGTACTTGCAGATGTTATCAACCTGTCCTAAAGCCTTTGACTAGGCATCATTGCTGAAATTATGCGACGGTAGCCGGTAAAATCGAAAAGTAATCGAATTGTCAAGTTAGAGTTGAACAAAACAACCAAAAAAAAAAACAGCCTTTCAGATGTTATCAAGCTGTCTTAAAGCCTAACCCCCTTATTCATAAAAACGAACGCAACGCTAACGCATTGTTTAAGCTACTGACGTGTTCTGTCATTTACTCGCAAATGGCGGCAGCAACAAGAATGACAGTGACAAAGCGATACAAAAGTTATCGTGTTCTACAAGAGCTGTTTAAGTTTTTATGAATAAGGGGGTTTGACTAGGCACCATGCGACAGAAGCCAGTAAAATCGAATAGTCAAGTATTTAGAATTTGTCTCGCGCTTTATCTATTGGAAATGGCTGTTCCGAACTACAGTTGGCCTTCGGAAGTAGTTTTAACTACGAGTAATAAATCCGGGTAAGGCCGGCTAGCGCTAGTCTGCATAGATAGTCCGGTCAAATTAGACCAAAAAATAAGAGTGAAGTTACATTAATTCCCACCAAGCTGAAAATCGGTAAGATTGTTTGAAATATCATTAAAAACAAAATTTGAAAGTTCCCCATCTTTCCCCTGTAAGGAAAAAAAAATATTCAAGGTCAAAGGTAAAAAAAATGAGTTTTTCGCGATTTTCAGCAAAACGGTAAGTTTTATCATAAAAATATCTCAGACAAAAATTGTAGATCATAAAATGATCTACAAAAAATTACTTCATACTTTTTTTCTACGAGCCACCGTTTTTGAGATATAACGATTCAAAAAGCTGTAAAAGTTGCGCTAAGTACACTACCTCCCCCCTCACGGGTTCTCGCCTCGGCGTGGCGAGGGGGCCTAGTACCGGTGGTAGGGGCACCACCGGGAAGCGAAGAGAACCCAGGCGTGGCAGCGTGGTGGACTGGACACCCACCCGCTGCGGCCCGTAAGGGCGACGGGCTGCGGGGCCAGTGGGGCCTGCAGGCGCCTTTGAGGCGCGTGGTTGGGGCCGCGGCGCACAACCGTTTGGTGGGGGCCAGTGATCCGAGGCTGATCCCCCCTGTGCGTCGCGGCCCGGCGGGGCCGTACCGCCGGTTACGGCAGCGGAGCCGTCCTTTGGGTGGCTCGTGGTTGCGGGCCCAGTAGGGTCGCTGCGGCCCGTAAGGGCGACGTGGGGATGCGGGGCCAGTGGGGCCTGCAGGCGCCTTGAGGCGCGTGGTTGGGGCCGCGGCGCACAACCGGTTGGTGGGGGCCAGTGATCCGAGGCTGATCCCCCCTGTGCGTCGCGGCCCGGCGGGGCCGTACCGAAGGTTACGGCAGCGGAGCCGCCCTTTGGGTGGCTCGTGGTTGCGGGCCCAGTAGGGTTTGCGTACGGTGGCCAGCTGGCGCGTGGTACGGGGGTGCCGCCGCCAGCATTGCACGGGTTTCACCGCTGCCTGGTAGGGACGGCTTGACATCCTCGGCTGTCCCTTCTGGCCTCCCCTCACGAAGGGGGGGTCGCTTCCGGCCCGCCGTCCAGGCGGGCTCCGTCCGGGGGAACGCGTAACAGGCTTCGCGCTACTCACCGTGTTCCCCCACTATACGGACGATAAGAGGGAGTAGTAGGGGTTTTAGTCGGTAGGGCCACTGGTATACCACCTTTCCAGTGGAGAGTCCGACATAACCCGTCCGTCCCCCGGTGGACGGGTATGCGTAAGGCATTTCCCCTACTTAAAAAAAAAAAAAAAAAAAAAAAAGTACACTACCTCATAGGTGGCGTGGAAACGTGTGCATATTATGACGATTACAACTTTACATCTTTTTGAATCGTTATATCTCAAAAACGGTGGCTCGTAGAAAAAAAAGTATGAATTATTTTTTGTAGATAATTTTATGATCTACAATTTTTGTCTGAGATATTTTTATGATAAGACTTACCGTTTTGCTGAAAATCGCGAAAAACTCATTTTTTTTACCTTTGACCTTGAATATTTTTTTTTCCTTACAGGGGAAAGATGGGGAACTTTCAAATTTTGTTTTTAATGATATTTCAAACAATCTTACCGATTTTCAGCTTGGTGGGAATTTATGTAACTTTGAATGTCTAAATTGACCGGATTAAGAGGAGGTGCTGGCAATTGGACACGACTAATTTGAATGTTGGTGTGATTTTTGAAATTTCAGTCTTATTGGACGGTTTTTTGGTTGGAATTAGCTACTGATATATGATAGGGATATTTCTTGCTTGACTGACACTGAAAAGCCTAAGGCTTTTTCACTTTCACTGTGAGATGGAACGAGTCATATTCTGACACTCATTCTAAGTAAGGGTTGTTGGAAAAGAGCACTGTCAGATGTTATCAAGCTGTCCTAAAGCCTTCGACTAGGCATCATTGCTGACATTATGCGACGGTAGCCGGTAAAATCGAATAGTCAAGTTAGAAGTTGAACAAGTTACAAAAAACAGCCTTAAAACGTGCGTTGTCGAGGAATGTACTCTCTATGTTCGGTATGTTTAATAGTTCACACTCCACCTGAAAAGGCATCAGTGTATTTGGAACCTGTCTCGCGCTTTATCTATTGGAAATGGCTGTTCCGAACTACAGTTGGCCTTCGGAAGTAGTTTTAACTACGAGTAATAAATCCGGGTAAGGCCGGCTAGCGCTAGTCTGCATAGAGGAGGTGCTGGCAATTGGACACGATTTATTTGACGATCGGCGTTTTAATGTTGGCGTGGTTTTTGTAATTTCAGTCTTATTGGATGGTTTTTTGGGTGGAATTAGTCAAGGGTAAACGATAGGGTTAATTTTGCATATTTGGCTCTCTTGGGTATGCTTGTCACTGAAAAGCCCAAGCTTTTTTTTACATTTACTTCGAAGTGAAACGAGCCTTAACAAGCCTAAGTCTAAGTAAGTCTAGCCTAGTCTAGTTAAGCCTAGTCAGAGGCCTTAGGGCGTCTTGATAACATCTGACGTTGAGGTTGCTCAACTAACCTTACACCCCTCCAACAATCCGTACTGAGTCCGCGTGTTGGAATATGTCTCGCTCCAGCTCATAGTTGAGGTGAGGCCTGTGCCTAGCAGTGGGACGTATATAGGCCGTTAATGTTACGTGTTTATTTATTATTTATTGCACAAGGAAGAAAAAGTACAATTAGCGGACTTAATGCCTAAAGGCATTCTCTACCAGTCAACCGTCTGGCGAGGCAGAAAACTTGTTGAAACGATGTATGAAACGACCCTTACTCGTTCACAGTGCGGGTTGTGTACCTATGTAATACATTTTACTGTCAGATGTTATCAAGCCGTCCTACACACAGCCGTCCTAAACACATCAAGCGACGGTAGCAAAAAAAACCTGAATTATGCAGTAAACAACTTTAATTTTATGCATCATTATTTTTACAAAATTGTTCTGTGTTCACAGCATTCATCAAGTATTCCAGTCAACTCCCAGACGTGAGTTCCGTCTAAACACGTCTAAACGTAAAACTGGCAAGCACACCATCACAATTAAAATTTAAACCCATTGTCCGTTTCTGCCCTGCCTCCCCACTGTATCGCAGACTGGGGCTTTATACGAATCTCTCCTCTCCACGAAAATGCACATTAATATTAAATGGCTTGGAAATGCTGCGTCGTGGGGAGGTAGGGGTGAGTGGGTGCAGTAAAAAAAGAAACGCGTCGATGATACTGAGGTGCTTTAAATCTCATTGTTTCTTATTGCCTTGATCGGTTTCCGGTAGTCTTTTTAATTTTTGCTGTGTTTGTTTGTTTGCTTCTGTTGTTGTATTTTGTAAGAGTTTGGATATTCGCTTTCCTTTTTGAAGCAATAATTTAAAGTTTTTTTTTCAGAGGTAGGTAAGGATGAGTTTTTAACAATAAGACATTAATTAATATACAACTTGATAATAGTTTGAAAAGGTACTGCTATTTCTCTTGTTTTTTTTTGGTAATGTTGGAATCGAACCCGCGACTTTGTGCATTTTAACTGGGGCTAGTAACCAAAGCGCTAATTGGGTAGATACTAAATCAATACCCAGACCAAGAACAAATACAAATACTTCTCTCTGTTCATACCAGGTTATTATTAAGTATCTAATAGATTATTTTCATTTACATCAAAACTATTACTTAAAAGCGGAAAGGGGCAGTTTAATATATTCATAAACACAATTCACCATATCGCGTTACCCTCATGCCGCGTCCTAATCGACTTTCCCCAAAACTATCAACTATGAAAATGTCAACCGAACCATTTCCCACACAAAGCCGTACGTACGTGTTTTCCTTATATTAACTACGTAACTATCCCCCGTCTCCCCTACCCGGTAGTTCCAGCATCCAATAAGAGATGGCGTTGAAGCCAAACTAGTGATCTCGCTCCGAGCAATTTACTCCTTACACTAATTAAAAGAGCGAGAGCGAGGCCACGCCCACTCGGCGAGAACAAACAGAAGGGGGGATGCCATCATCCAATCAGAAGGCTTGATTGTTTGTAATTAGAACGTGCTGTTCTTCCTCTAAGTGCGACGGCCAATAGGATTTTCCTGCTTGAAAAACGTTAATGCCGTGAAAATGAAATTCGTTTAGATATTTAATTATAAAAAGTGGAGTCGAGGCGATTTCATTTGCGGACCGTAATCAGTGACGGGAGAAAATGGGCGTTGTTCTAGATTTAATTTTAGATTTTAACGGTCTAACGCTTCTGAGTGTTTGCTAAGACGCGCGGCGAATTTTAATTAACAACGCAATTTAGATGCGCGATAGCACTTAGTAGACGCATAGTAATTGAAAATAACTTTGTTTACCTTTTAAAAGAGTACACGTTTAACGTCATTGTTAGTGAGTAGTTTTACATTGTTGGCTAAGTGCCTGTGCCTACGCAAAAGCATTTAAGGTTTGTACGTTTTTACTCTTCAAATCTTACTATACTGTGATATACTCACTGTTGGGCAAATTTACTGAAATCAATTACCTAATTACAACTAGGTATTGCAGCCACAGGTGCCCCTGGCGCAGTTGTGACAGTGATCGGCGACGATCGCTGATGTAAAGCAACACATGCCGGATCGGAAATGGGATGGGTGACCACCCCGACCGAAATTTATTGATGTGTATTTCGGGTATCTCCGTGCTTCGGAAGACAGGTTAAACAGTGGGTCCCGGTTGACGTCGCTAGATGTCAGTCGTTAAGCCTAGTCTAGCCTTAGGGCGGCTTGATAATATCAGATATTAAGGTTGCTGACTAACCTTACACCCCTCTAAGTCACCTCAAAGACTCAAAGACGGTTGTTACAATGTAACTAAACACAGTGAGTCATTGATCTTCTCATTATTTTTTTGTTTTTACGATAAAGATGTCGGTTTTATGTGTCTACATACTGAAATCCTGTGCATTAAACAGGATAGGCTGCCATGTGGACGTCCCACACAACACAAGTATATGTGTCTTGGAACAATTCTCTTTAACAGAAAAGTCGATCTAACTCCAAACTAAAGAAAGCTTGTAGATTATTAAGAGGGACATAAATATAATGAAGACAATTTATTAAATATAGAGTTCCTAACACTCGTAAAAACCAATAGGTACGAATAAATGTTTGTCACATGAATTTGTAGTGGCCGGAAAAGATTAGTAGGAGCTTACTTACCAAGCTAACGTCCGGAAAAATACTCGTAATTCTATATTATTTAAAACTTAAGAACTAGGAAGCTGAAAACTGCAAGTTCATAATAAATACTAATCTCTTTGCTCGGGTAACTTAAGCAAGCCCCTCTGTGGCCTCAGCTCTCATTTCTGCTCCACAGTTTCCCCAACTTATACCAGCTTCATAACTCAACAAAGAAACCATCGTAAAAACGCGCCACAATTCTTGAGTAATCTAGCCTTCGAGGAAAAACTTTTCATTCCACCATTGAAATATAACAATCAGCGAAACTTCTGTAGAAATCAAACCGGCTACAATGAGAAGTTCTCTGCCAGTTTGCATATAGAGATAAAAGTGGGGAATATTAATGTGGATCGTCCAACCCCCCCCCTCCTCCCCGTGGGGGGGTGGGGTTTCTTCCAGGGAGAGTGGACCGCGGGCCAGTCGTGATTTTAATTATATTGCGACGTTAGACCGCTGAGAGTTATGGTGGAAACTTATGGCTAGGTAGACGATCGATTGAGATAGGTAAGGAGCTTCATTTGTTATGAAGCTGCATCTTTACGAGTTTAATAAGTTAATTGATAGATTTTTATTTTTAGATCTCAGTTACGGTTGGTTATAAGATGTCAAGAAACACGATTGGATGTAATTAATGCTACGATAATATAGAGGTTTTCAGGGAATGACTGAAAAGTTCTTACATTAAGATCATCTGACCCTTAGCTAAGCAGAACTGTTAGGCTCTGCGTGATGAAAACTAAATCATAATTTTCTAGATTCATTGCCAAATTGTCTGCAAGCTCAAGATATAGAAATGTTACTTAAGAAAAAGGTAATTTTGCCAAAGGGTGCTACAAAAGATCGCTGGTTCTATCACGGGCACACCTTAAATTCTGTGTGAATAGTTTTTTTGTAAACTTCAGTGCAATAGACTTGTTCAATTCAATTTGGTCACTTTTTGTTGTTTCCCCAAAGAAGCTCAAAAACGAGCTAGAAATAAAAACTATCAAAAGTATCAATACTATAACTAAGTAGTGTCACGGGATTGCAAGGTTAGTTAATCATATAGATTTCTTCCTGTAGCAACTGGAGACTGGGAAGTGAGGCCTTTTTTTGCCCTGCAGTGGGACGAAATAAGCTGATTTAGACATTACATTCAGTTTGGCAACACTAGTCTGCAGGTAGTCACGCTTGAGCTGTGATTGGTTGTCCAAGCCCCAGCAACTGTAAGGGCCCTAAAGGATATGTCATAACCAGACTACATCCAACCATTTTCCATCTCACCAACCCTGGTTTCTTAAATCTGCTTATTCATGCATACATCAAATAGTTTCCCGTAGGCAAGGGACCTAACGGAGTTACGACAATACTCTAGTAACTTATCTTAACCCCTTATTCAACTGAACAACCAACTCGCATAAATATCCTTCGACAACTAATGCCAATGTAAAAACGCCATTACTTGCGTTAAACAAATTCCGGCATCTCTATGTCATGGAATAGTAAATTACAGTAGAGACGCTCTACATACGATGAAGAGGGAATGAGGCAGGACAGGATCCATTTTCATAACTCAGTCAGTACTCAGTTTCAGTATTCCTGTCTCACCCTATGGTTGACTGGTAGAGAATGCTTTTAGCATTAAGACCGCCTCTTGTATTGGTTTGTGCATGAAAGAATAAGTAAATAACTCTGAAATTTAACGCAAATTGGGTCCTGGTTTCTGCTAGTATTACAATTTCTTATAAAAAAACATGACAGACAATATCACAACAAATACCACCACCAATTTTTTTTCCTGAACTTATACGATGCTCCATAATAAAGAGCCAGTAGGTAACAACTGCAAATAGGTATATTTACCACGACCAATCATAGGCTTTTCCATGAACCAGATATTGACTTTCTGTACTTGGTTAGTTTGTATCTTAGATCTCTACACGCGAATCTCTGCGCGTGTGTGAACCCAAATACGGAGTAAAAGGGTCTATCTGCATATGTGAGAAGTATTGCCAGGTTTGTAACGTAACCTACAGTTTGGGTAACTTAGTTTAGCTGTTGATAAGGAATAACTGTACCGTGTTGAGAGTTTTCATGAAACCATAGCCGTTGGTAAATCACCGATATTGCGTTGGTGTAAGACTGTATTCACGGAACCTCTAAGTTAGTGATTTCTGACATTTAAACGTTTAATATTCCGCATTCCTTGTTGCCCACTGCTTAATTACTATGAAAATAAAGTGTTGATTTCAAATTCCAGAATAAAAAGGCCTTTAATAAAGACTTATTTCACAAAATATTTTTAGGATGGTTCTGCACATTATTTGTTTTTCTAAATAGAATACATCGACGTGAAAGTTCAATTTAAGACGATATAAATAGTCTTCACATGATGCCAGCGTGATAAGTATTCTGAATGGTCATCCTGCTATGTGCTTCCTTAATATTACAAGGTTTCTCCTAAGCGCGAAGTAATGTTTTACTAGTAGCCAGGATGCCAGCATAGGGGATTCGGCGTGTGGCTCAATTTTCCACTAACTTCCAGAGGAGGAAAAACATTCGCTTTTTTTAGTGAGCTTAATGATTAAAGGTACAATCAACGACACATTGTGCTACCCATTTCCGTTTATTGTCTTGTTCTCGCTAAATGTCGCTTCTTTGCAATATAACAAGGAGGATTGTCCGAAAATGGGTAGCGTTATGTTCCATCACCCGTACCTTGATGTGGAGAAACTAAAAAATAGTTGCATTTGCCCATAATATGTGAGAAAGTGAACGCACTTTTACTGAAGACCCTAACCAAGGCCCAAAGCCAAAGCCCATCGTAGTCAGTGAGGGTTTCTACAAAGAGAGAAGAGAACAAGCAAGAGAGAGTTAAAAAACTGTTGACCTAACGTGAAATTTGTATAAAATGTGTCATACGTCTTGTTGCCGCGACTGTAGCTTCTAAAGGCTGGCAACACTGTAGACGTATGTAAATATGTAACGTTAAACGTTCTATGTGTGATGTTGGCTGCAGAGCGAGAGGTCCTTCTCATTATCGACCTAAGGTCACCGCGCATGCTCCAACCCCCGGCCCCGCTAACGAATGCCTTATTGCGACAGCGGTTCATCTCAGTAATTGAGTTACGAGTTTTTACGTAGCAATTTCGTTTTTCTCTTAGAACCGGGTCACACGCTAATTGGGAAGATTTTTTTTTCTCTTCTCTTGAACAAATATTGGATTAGGAGCGTAATTCGGGTCGAATAGGTCTTTGAAGATACAGTTTTTATTATGCTATCAATTTTTTTTGTGTACGTTTTTCAGGTTCATAGGTAAATCTCATTAGAGACTGCGAAATATAAGCAAAAGTTAAGACTATATAAGGCTTTCCTGGGAATTAAGTAAATCTTGTTAGTCCTTGTTATGACGTTCATTTCTTTATTTAGTCGTAATCTGCAAACTCGGTAGATAATATTTTTTTAGGAGATAAGGCCTAGAATCGCCTTTTCTTCTGAAAAAAGTCTGAACTGAAAAGACAAGTTAACTACTAAGTGCTAATATACATACTTAATTATGCATAAGACCGACGACTATACGTAGTTTTTGGAGTCAAGTTAAAGTACCTAGCAGGTAAATATGAGCATCTGCAGACCAACTTATAAAGTGTACCTACTTAATAGAATGAAAAACAGAGGGTAGAGAGAAGCACGCTGGCTTTTGGCGTCATAAGTAACGGAATAAGTATTCCGTTCACCATGACGCCAAAAGCCAGCTTCTAAGTAGAAGCCCACATTAGGCCCAGTGAATTCGAATCCAAGGTGGTAAAGGGCGAGGGTACCGCTAATATTTGGATTGATTAAGTTTTTGATCGGTGTTTTCCGTTACTGGAGAGTTGGCTGCAAAATGTGCAATGAAGGCAAAGAAGGTATTCCGGTTGGTCCAAACCGGGACAACAAGGGTTCCAACCCAGAGTGTGTAAGCGAGTGCTTAACCACTGGGCCACGACGTCCTCCATGGATACTGACTGTAACTATACATATCATTTCTTGCCGGTTTCTTCTCGGTAGAATCAACACCTCCGAACCGGTGGTAGAATCACATTATTACTTTTTAATTTTTATGTTGTGACTTGTCATAAGTGCTTTTTAATAAGTTTACATGAATAAAGACTATTTTTACTTTACTTTTACTTATATACATGGTAGAGATCGTCTAAGCTGAAATGACGCGCCCTCCACTGCATCTACACATAAAAGCAAGCACTCTTGGTTGCGTAGATAGAGTGTACCTACATATACACTGTGCGTGTCCTAAACTCCTAACACGCACTTAGTCGTTTTTTCACAAATTCTAACTCCGCCAAATTTCGCCCCATTAGCATTCAGGACGACATGGTACACAGCACACAATTGATTCGAATGTGAACTGCGACCGGTTGCATCGGGATCAAATATTCATTAAATAGACCCCGTCCACCCGGCTTCATATTCAGCAGACGTTGTTAATAGTTCGCTCGGCCGGTCTTATCTTCGACACTCAGACTAGTAGCGCGACTTGATCCACTTGATACTTGCGATTGCGATTCAATGGGACCTTCAGGCTAATTTCAATAGGTTGCTTTTGTTGTTCATCACCTTGTTCAAGGGCTGTAGAAGTAGGTAGGTAGGTAGGTAACCTAATGGTGGAATAAATCAACATTTTAATAAATCTTTTAAGTCGACGGACGTGAGCCAGTGATTCAATAGTCTAGCTAGGAAGAAGGATGGTCCCGAGTTCAAGTCAGCCCGAACAGTAGTTCGGGACACAGGGTAAGTGGGTACTTTGTGTTCATTGCACAATTTGTGGCTAATTTTCCTTTAAACGTAACGTTTCGTTTCATCGATGAAAAAACTTCCGCTCTCCAAAAAAGGGATTCTGATTGTTACGTTTATCATGATCAACAATCAGTGTGTCTCTGATTACTCTTATATTGAAGCTCTTTAACTCAAAAACTCAAACGCAATCGAACTATTTCCGCTGCTTTCTTTTTTGTCCTCTCACCATTTATAACGTCCCCGCTCAAGACGTGTCCGTCCAGGTAAATTACTCCTTTCTTACCTAGGTATAGACGAGACCAGCAAGAGGGGGCGGAAAGGGGTTCTTCGTTTGTTAACCACTGGCTAAAGGAAAGTGTGGATAGGAATAATTATTTTGTATATTTCATGTTAACCTACCAATGATTATTTTTAACTTTCCTTTTGTGTCGAATCTTTAGTGGAATTTAAATAAAAGAATTTCTCACAAGGTTTGCTAAATTCTACCTCTTTGTATTCCATTTATGATTAGGTACCTAAATGGTTAGTTTCGATCTTTTTTTACATTTAACTGATGAAGATAATTAAAAAACCATCATTCGACTTCCTCATGACTTTATCCTAGTTATCAGCAATGCACGGGAATATGCACATGTCACTGCTTGATTTTAGTCGTTTTAACGTAAAAGAATATCTCAACGACTTCGATATTGACTTTTCTTGAATTATTTTTGATGGTTTTAGTCGTTTAAACGTAAAAGAACATCTCAACGACTTCTACATTCACTTTTCTTTCATAATTTTTGATATTGTTCACAATCTAGAGTAAAGGCATATCCATGCTAGTCTATCTCCGGGTGGGCGGCGGTCCAGCGGCCGAGCGTCGAGTGGCGCAAATTAATCTCCATACGTCGTGCTCTCGCCCTCGTTACACCACTCCACTCCAACTTGTTATTATTGTAAAAATGTATATGTTATTGTTAGTTTATAGGAAGAGAAAAATTAAGAAGACTTACAAGGGATGGAAAACCGACTTTTCTAATACATATTTAATAAAGAGGTCAATTAAGTAAAAAAAAGTAAGTAAGTAGTAGGTACTATGATTTTAAAAGGTCATCATGTCGCATACTGCAGCTTTACAATATTGCGCATCTGTCATGTTCCTTAGCATGTTTCTCCTTTCCTTGACCAATTGTAACACCCCTTCATTTGTTCTCTTTTCTTCCCTTTAAACATCGCCAGCACATCTCAAACGCTCTACCTCACTCTACTCAAAAACCTAGCATACCACCACCTTCTCCATTAACCACTGTGGATCCAGAAATAAAACAAAAACCTCCATCGTCCGAATAAAAGCATCAGATACTCCAGCAATCCTTCCACCGAAACTTAAGCCCGGAGCTCAAGTACCATTTATTTGAACAATACCCAGCAGTAATGTATGGAGATTAGGCGCGGGACAGACGCGCGGGCCAGCGCTGATCCGACATGATACATCAACGTCGCGCTGGACAGTGGACACACCCCCTAACTGTCGGCTAGCATGACATGGAGAAGACTTCTGTTGTATTTTTTAAATCCTAATCCATGGCATTTTTCTAACTTTTTGCTAAAGTACTGATTCGTTCAGTTCGCAAATAAAATAAAAAGAGATTTTATTCAGTCGGTCATACCTTTGCCTACCCTGTTTGGTAATAGTCATGAGCGTACGAATGTTCCAAATTATTTATGTAAGCACTGTTGTAAAGATCTCATATACTTTTTTTAAAGTGCTAACATTCAATTTATCCTTACTCGTACTTCTCTAGTACCCCAACAGAGCCTAAAACAATGATTTTTGTTGCTAGAAGAATAACAATAAGAAGAAAAAACATCTGACTTTAAATCATATTACGAATCTAAATTGACGACTTGTTCATATTTAAGATAGGTACCTACCTACTTACCTAAAATAACCTTACAATCAGCAAGCCATCTCCATACTTTGGTGACGGGTGTCATAGACTAATGTGGATGGTCTCTGGATGTTTGGACACCCACTTTGCATACCGCTTGTTAACTGGAGAATTAGCACTGACCATAGGTGATGAATACTGGCAATTTGTTCATATTAAGGGATTGTAATTAATTTTAGGTTCGCCCCTTACAAAGTCGGATTATAAAAAAAACGTTCAGTAAAATGTGGGCTTCTAAATGTTTCGTTCACCATGCCAGCAACAGCTCTGACTATCCTGTTTGAAATATGGTCGTAAGCGTATGATATATGTATGCTTATACAGCCCATATGAGCAATTTCCTAACTCTATTTATCAACAATAAGTGTCCAAGCTTTTCTAACGTCGAAAAACGTATAAGCTTAGGCTTTAAATTGATGAAATCTATAGTATTTCTGCAAATCAGTACCTACCTTAAGTGCCTTAAGTCACCGTAGCTTCACCTATTTCGGTCAGTCCTACAACCTGCCACTGTACAAATCAAGGAGGCCTATGTTCAGTAGTGAACGTTTCGTGGATGATGATGATGAAAACGCAAAAGAAACTGGATTCGCTTACATATAGAGTAAGTATCGAATCATGACCACATACTACTTACTAAAGCCAGGAATATTGGCAACGGCGCAGGGAGACATGCTGAGCGTTTATGTTGAGCGCTGAAGCGCTTATAGCATCTCGTAGCGAGCTTCAGGGGAAGCTGTAAGCGCTTTATTAATAAAAATACACCTCGACTCTGCATGTCAGGTGCTACATAAGTGTGGTCTGCTAGAAGTGGCAAGGAATTTAGTGCAGGATTTTATGATAAGATTTGAACAGTTTTCTGTTAATTGCCAATCACAAAAAACAAGTTTTTTTTACTAATGCATGGACTACTTTGGCACCAGGAATACCATAATATTCATGTAGAGTTCGATTTATAAAATGTTAACTCAGGACACTTAAGTTATGCAATTAACTTCATGGCAAGGTTTCCCCATAACCTAAGAATGGAATTTTTCAAGGGGGATTGGCCGGTGAAACCAGAACGCTGGATGCAGTCTATCAAGTTCTTCGGGGATCCTCATACATTCAAATTTTGCGTCGAGATGACCTACGTCAGATTTTAGATGATTAAATTTCTGAGTGCTTCATACTCAATTAGGCCTCAATTACTCAACTAGTTACCCGAATCTAGGGTGCAAGAACGGTTACGCTATTAAATATTGTACCAGCAGGACCGCAAACTTCTTTCAATTTAAAAATCTGCATTGCTAATTCAACCATCCAGCAGAAATCTATTCAAATATTTCCAGGAATCTGTAAAGAAACGCTCTATGCCACATCTAGGAAACATAGCCCTGCGGCAGAAGGGCACACAACAATGTTTTCGTTCGATCAGAGGCTCGTGCTACTGAAATGAAGTTGGGTATTAGAAACGCGCTATCTCCCGGACTATTTCCAATTTGTTTGTTAACATTTTCTAGAGTACACTACGCTCCAGATAGAAACAAATCTTTAAACACTTTCTTTTCAAAGTAGGTAGGAATGGTGTGGAAGATTCTACTTGGATAGTGCTGAAGTGTCTGAAATGGACTCTATTCTAAATACATAGATGATTGCTTCTTCTTTTGTTCACGAATATAAAACTGGAAGAAATATAGTTTGAGTGTAGTATGCGAGTTCATAGCAGGAACTGAAACTTCGTCAGTGTATACATTGTGACAGTTGATGCAATTTCTTTTTCAAATGCATTGAAATGCTATTTCCTACCTACTGGCGTTTGACATTTCACGCACGAATCCCACTTTTCAACAATGTTCTTAATTATCTGGTCAATGTAATTATCTTTAAAAACCAGCTTTTACTAAATAATATTTCATTTCTTTCTCATCAAGAACCGTTCGCACTTTGTCTCTGAGTTATGCTATAGTCATTCGTTTATTAGTTAATATCTTATCAGGCTATGGAATCGAGTCATTAATGATGGTGATGAGACTACTAAGTGCCGGCTGGAGATTCAGCCAAAACGAGTTTCCCAAATATCCAAAACACATTAAACCTAACCTGACAATTGATTCCTTAACTTCCTCACATCCAACACATTGCAAAATTAGTTATCATTTCAATAAACAGATCACACGAGAATCTAATCTCCCAAATTTCTATTTACATCCACCGTCAGCGTCCCGTCACGAATAATCGAAATTATAATTTATTAGTAGGCAGGGGTTCGATTCTGGATCCGTGTAGCAATAATGCGTAAAAAACTCATCTCCGTTCCCCCCACCGCCCAACCCCCCGGGCCTAGTGAAATATGATGTTTTCCCATCCCATGCGGACGCGATTAGAAAATTCGTCGCGAAGATGTAACGCACACATACATACTAGATATATGGTGTTGATAGTTTTCATATGTAAGTAGGGGTATGAATTTGGTTGGGATGAAACCCTTTTTGCGATGTTTGTGTACTCCTTTCAGGCTGGGATTAATCTGCGATGATGAGATGACATAGGGGAGACTGGGGCTGGTTCTAACAAATTTCGAATTAAGCGTAATATTTTCTAAACTACTGTAGCAAGAAACATGGTTTTTTGGTACATAATGCCAAATTTAATGAGCTTTACGTAAAGTACAACAAAATGTATTTAATAATTACCATATCTGAGAAAAAATGAGTTTTGGCAAACAAGTCACTTGTAAGATCTTACCCCAGGTTTGGGGTTGTTTTTAACACCGCTGGGGAAAGTTTTAACAGCGGGGGTAAGAAATAACATGTAGTTGGGAATGGGATTTTGGTTAAGATAAACAACAAAATAATATTCAATGTTTATTAGAAACACTAATAAAATCAAATGCGGTTCCTTACCGTTCATAAAATAAACAAGAAAACTTAAATTATATTAGTTAAACTGACTCACTCAAACAGCATTACTCAAATCAAAGATAAAAAAAATTGATCCTCAATTGATCATTAACAATCCAAATAAAATGAAATTCGGCTCCTTGCCGTTTAAACATGTGTAATAAACTTAAAACTTACTAAATCTATCTTTATTAAATTAAATTAAATAAAAGAACAAAAAAATACTCCTCTAATAAATCAACATACAACTTTAGTTATAAAAATCAGTCTTACTCAACCTACTCATTAGTCAGTCTTCAAATCAGTAATAAAAATTAGTCATCGTAATCAGAATCTGAGTTGCAGTTTGTGCAAATATAAGCAACTGCATCGCCTTTTATGCAGGTTACATGCGACCATTGTTTACAGGATATACATTCAACCCAGTCCACACCAGATTTATCTTCAGAATATGATGAGCCACAGACTAAGCAAATGGTCTCATCCTCATCATCGTCTTCTTCTGAACTTTCTTGCAATAGTTTCTTTTTCACTCTGTCCTTAGGCTGTTTACTGGACTTCTTTTCTTTTTTCTCCACTTTACGTTTCTTAACCCTTTGCTTTTCCTTATCGACTTTTACATTCATAGTAGATTTCTTTTTGTTATTCTTTAGCTTAGCTTCTTCTTCTAAAGCACTCTTTTCCGGAGTGTCGGTTAAGATTGCACACTTTCGCTTACGACCTCGATTAGACTTAGAGCGAGGGGCCGCTTTTGGCAATGGCCGTACAGCTTCGGGACTAAAGAATATTGATGAATCTCTTGGACGAGACGTTACTGCTGGTTCATTTTTTGCAGTTGATGTACCAGGAACTGGACTCCTTGACATTTCCTCAATAACTGCACCCAGGCTGATATCAAGATTAGGCATGCTTCTTTCGATTTCTGGTATCAAGGACGGTTCCAGACCTAATGTTAGGCTAAGATTCTCTGGTGTAAATTCGTCTTGTCCCTCAGTTTGCAGCAATGAAGGCAATGGGTTACCTAAAATGTCTTCCTCGTTTTGCTGAATCGGGGGAATCGTGACATTAGACTCAACGGGCGCTGCATTAGTGTTGTCATTCGGCTGGGATACAGGCATTGGCCGATCTGTTACGAAAGACGGAGCAAAGTCGTCATCGCCAAAAACAAATTCATTGCATGGCCAGATACCAGTTTTTCTAAACGAGTGAGCAATATTGTTCGGGGTGAAAGCCAATGGAAAGGCTTCTCTTACAATTCCAGGGAGGTCATAAATAGTCATCGTCTTTCCAGGATTGTTAATCATCCAATTAGTTTGTAGTCTGGCAACGTAATTCTTCAGGGGTCCATAAACTCCGACATCTAATGGTTGCAGCTTGTGCGAACAGTGTGGAGGAAATGAAAGTAGGATCACATAATTTTCCTTCGCTTTTTTTATCACCGCCACATTTACATGCGAGTGATGATTGTCCAAAAAAAGCAGTACTGGATCATCTTTAGTGGGTTTCACTTTTTTTATGAAATGATCCAAAAATATCAAAAATTCCTTCTCAGACATCCAGCCTGAACTGTTACCGGCGCCAATAGCTTCAGGCGGGCCATTTTTAATGAAAATGTCATTATATCGGATTCGTGGAAACACAAACATGCAAGGAATGTGGTTACCTAATGCATTTGCCGCGGCTGCCACAGTTACCAAGACACCCCTTTCGGCAGATGTGACTGCTCCAACTTGTTTTGAACCGCGCTGTGCGACGATCTTCTTTGGTTTCTGCACTGTTGTGACTCCCGTTTCGTCAACGTTCCAAATCCTACTTGCAGTTAGATTGTACCTCTGAAGAATTTCCTTATATTTTGTGAAAAACTGTTGCACGTTTGTTCGGTTAAACGATGTAGCTCGACTTAAACTGGTTGCTTCCGGGCTTCGCAGTGCCAAATTTGGGTTCCTCTTCAAAAATGCTGTAAACCAGTCATTACCAGCGGACTTATTTCTTATCCAACTTTCAGGAATGTTGGGAATCTCGTGATAACTGGCAATTTCATACGCCAGTTTTTTGACTTCACTAGGTAGCAATCCAAAATATATTACAGCACATTGTAGAAGATATTCTGCTAACTTAATTTCTTGTTGTGCATTAAACACTTGTCTATTTTTTTTATATCCCAGTTCAACCGGTAAGCCTTCTTTCTTCTTTTTCATAAATGTATGAAGTGTTACATGGCATATTTCGAAACTTTTAGCTGCTTCCCTCAGGCTCTTTTTATTTTCCAACACTTCCTGAGCTGCTAGTTCATAGACCTCTTCCGATGTACTTCCACGCGTGGTTTTCCTTTTATAATTCCTCATCCTAAAAAAAACAATAGAAGCTTAATAGGTCGATCCATATCGCACGCAATATTAAATAAATAAATAAATAAATGGTGGACAACATCACATACTTTGCGCCGATCCCTTAGTAATTAGCTTATGCACAAGGTACCACAACACCCAGCCCCGAGACAATGTAGAAAACTTATTTTTCTACATTGCCCCAACCAGGGATCGAACCGGGAACCTCAGAGATGGCGGCGCCTTGAAAACCGGCACGCTAACCACTCAACCACGGAGGTTATCAAACATTGTCGCCATAACCTTAATATTTTTCGAAATGGGATAGCAGTTGAGATCAAAATTGCAAACTCGTATAGAAACAGTAAGAACAATACGTTTAATTTTTATCCACTGTTAAAACCTGCCCCGTGTGCGGGGCAAATATTAACGCGTTAGAAACTACCCCGTGCATTTTGTTAAAACCAACCCCACAACCTCATTTTGCACAAAATTATTGTTTTTCTTTTACCGGTTATAATCTCAATTAAAACTTTAACATTAATGAAAAATACAATAAATACGGATTTATGCAAGACCAAAGCCAATTTTCTACGATACATATTTAAAGAGTAATGCAAAAAAAATTACACGGAAAAAAGTTCATTTACCTGTGAAATTGGAGGCGTCTGACACAACCTGCTCCCGTGACGCTCAGCCGGCAACTGACAGGTCGAGACACGTTCGCGCTTATTCGTAGGCACAAAGTGCGTTGGAATTGGCGTGGTAAGTCGAATAGGTTCTATGTTATTACGCTGTTAGTATTTACCCCTGTTAAAACCAGCCCCAGTCTCCCCTACTGGATTGCTTACAGATAGGTACAAATAGATGTAGGGTTGTTATTTGGAAGGCATTTTTACACACTACCTACTTCAGTGGTGTAGCAAGGTTCGACCACCCGAGCACTGATGACCTGAAGAAGGTCACGCAGGAAATAATACCTATGGGCGGCTTATGTTCAGGGACAAAATTTTGCTGAACAATATGATGATGATGACTGGCGTCGTGAATGCAAGGAAAAAAAAATATTTTATTCGAAACGAGACCTCTCTTTTAGTTTTCAATGAGATATTGTCAGGTATTTCACAAAATTCGATCCTCACTATCGACGCTTGATGGCTTGGTAATACAAGGAGTCTTGTGTTTTATAAAACTTCGAACTTTTATTGCATTCATGCGTACATTACAGGTCTTAAATACAGTTTTTGGTTTAGAACATGAATCCTCATGAAAACCAAAAGGTTCGGTTCCCGGTTATGTATGAGAGATTTGAAAAAAGTTTGAATGCGAATATTATTGAAACTAAAATCGAAGCCATTGGTTTCAAAGATCAGATTTCGCTATCTCTAATAGTAGTCCGGTCAAATTAGACCAAAAAATAAGAGTGAAGTTACATTAATTCCCACCAAGCTGAAAATCGGTAAGATTGTTTGAAATACCATTAAAAACAAAATTTGAAAGTTCCCCATCTTTCCCCTGTAAGGAAAAAAAAATATTAAAGGTCAAAGGTAAAAAAAATGAGTTTTCGCGATTTTCAGCAAAACGGTAAGTTTTATCATAAAAATATCTCAGACAAAAATTGTAGATCATAAAATTATCTACAAGCCTTCTACGAGCTTTTCTACTCTTTACGAGCTCTTTTTTTCTACGAGCCACCGTTTTTGAGATATAACGATTCAAAAAGCTGTAAAAGTTGCGCTAAGTACACTACGAGTACCTCATAGGTAGCGTGGAAACGTGTGCATATTATGACGATTACAACTTTTACAACTTTTTGAATCGTTATATCTCAAAAACGGTGGCTCGTAGAAAAAAAAGTATTAATTATTTTTTTATTTGTTCTTTATTGCACATGATCAATTGGTACAAATGGCGGACTTAATGCCGTTAAGGCATAATGTACCATTAGTATGGGTTCTAACAACTGCTAACTTCATACAGAAATTGATAGAACCATTACCACAAAAACAGGAATAACACAGCATGCATGTTTTTAAGAAGTTAAACATTGCAAATTGTGACATTAAAAACAAATTTGTTTATGTGTATAAAAAAATTGAGCAGAAAGCCCCACCTAAAAACAGCTGTTCAATTTCATTACTATGTTAACAGTCACGTTACTGAGTCAATACGTTAAAAAGAAAAAAAAATTGTCACGAAGTATTTTCCGAGTATTTACAATAAACAAACATAAAACCTACAAAATTACACTAAATTTATCACCCACCATTAGAAAGGTAAGGGCAAAAATCCCTAACCAGCCATAACTTGACATTACCTCTCATTTCTTCGCATGCGATAATGTAGGCATAAATCTGAGGCTGCCCAGCGCCGAAGGATCAAAGCCTATATATCAAGCTAATACTGATATGATATGTTAAATAAATAGCTCCGACAGGATATTGGGTCCGCACGGGAATCGAAAATGAATGTGACACGCAAACAAAGTGAAATGTGGACGCTTTTAGAAAGATATATGTTTGTAGTGTTTGACTAATAAGTTTAGGCGGGAATTTATTTGTTTGGATGGTGGGAAATAGATGGGAATAGTTTTGGTTTAATTTTTTGGTTGTCTAACAGCTCTAAACCTAATTCTTTGACAGAAAGCAGGAATGGTTGCTAAGTTAGTGATGCTTCCCGTTGTTTCCAAGCGAGTTTTTCAAAGGTCTCAATTTTGGCAAATTTGAATTGATGGATGACCACCACGATGGGATCAGTGATATATTTTTTGGGCACTTTCGTGCTGCAGAAGGCACTTCAACCAGTTGGAAAACCTAACTTAGGGATAATATCAATTCATATTAAATTATCTGATTGCATTTTAAAGCCCGATATTATTTACTGTGTTTCTTTAATACTAATTTATATAAGCTATAGACCGTGTGACCCTTGTACTTTTACAAGTAACACATCACGAAAAAGCAAGATGTTTTCAAAAAACCTGAGATGTCACCCAAATGTAATGTATCACTCACCGTAGGGTGAGTTTCGGTGACGATTGGAGGTGATACTTAATGATATTATTGGAAAATTGCTCACATCCCCCGGTGTCGACGAAAATTCACTATGAAAACACTACCTACTAAGGGTAGTGATTCTTGAAACAGAAGACATTGTACCGATCGAGAAAAAAGGTTGATGTTAAGAGATGACTGTTTCATCTCCAACGCAAAAAACATGAAGTGTATTTACAGGTCTTGCTCCATTAATTAAAGAACAGATGGACATTTTCTTCTATAACTGATGTAATTATTATACTAAATTACTAAATTACTAGATAGGTAAAATGTACCATGAAACAAAAAAGAGGAAGATAATACCTACTTATCTCTTTTGAATTGGCTAGTTTTCATAAACGAGAATCCAAAAAATCTTTAAATCTTTGGTGTGTTACGCAAATAAATGTTCAATTGATGTAAGTTCATATTTTATTCTTTACAAATTTTGCTAGGTAAACAAGCAAAATCAGACCTCATTAGGTTCAATTATCCTTAATTATCTAGTTCTAGTTGTGTCTTCAAGAAGGTAGGTATACTTCGAATAGCAAACATTTTTGTAACAGAAATGAAGAAGAATTTACATTCAAATTTTTTATAAAACATTTTACATTGCCATGCACTCATTTCAGGACTCTTCACTGAACTTGACACCCATTCTGAAGTCAATTCCTTTCCTGGGTAAGTCAACCACCAAAGCGAACACGTATCATAAACAGGGCTCTCATCTCACATTATGTTTTAGTGAGATTTCTTTTACATATTAACAGTTTTGTCGCAACGCATTAAGACTGAAAGTTGTTAAGTTACTACGGTTTCAAGAATCAGCACCCAACCAATAGGGTGTGTCGATTCACACTATCTACAAAAGAAATTACATGCCCCGCTCTATCAGTAGTGGGGGTGGGTGCTGACGTCACAGCGAAGCCTCGAATAAATGTGATGGAAATTGGAGGATTTGTTTACCCATATTCTTCTTACACTTTTGACACTAAAAGGTGCCGGCAACGCCCTGTCTACGGACTTTTGTCTCTAGTTGGTTTATTGGTTAGAATATTTCACTTGCTTCTGATTCGGAGTAGTTGGATGTTACAAATTAGCTAAATACAGAAAAACTGGAATACAGGTTGTTGATTTCATGAAGAATAGCCAGCCTGCAGAATTTTCAAAAGAGGTTCTGGATCAACTTATTTTGCTTCTTAGTAGTTTTTTAGACTAAGGTCCATAAACGATCAAACATAATTCTTTTGATAAAGACAGCTCTGTAAATAGTTCTTAAAATCCTCCCTTAAGTACTTTGTCTTACCAATCATTTGAATCCTATTTTGAATATAAGTATTCGCTGCATTCAAAGCTTGACCTTTGAATTTATTCTTTCCATCACAGTCAAACCTAACGGATAGTTTTACAACCCGTTAAGCAAAGTGGTTCAAGCTCCGATTGAGACTCAATGTCTTGATTCCCAAACCAGTAAAAAACATTGTTTGTTGAGTCTGGATGTTATAACCTTACTTTCTGCCAGAGCAATGTTTGCGATGATGTCACATATTCATTTGATCACCTGGTTACAGGTTGTTCCCCCTTTCCCAGAATTCCGTTCTTGATTTAATAAAATATATTGCGTTCACAAATGATTAATTACACTCACTCAGCCAATCACTTGCTCTCGCGTATTATTCATAAGCGTATAGAAATTTAACACTATGCGGTCCAACCCGAGTTGGGTCCAATTCAATTTATTTAGCGATTTTCAGAACAAAATATTAGGGAGGCCTATTTATCAGCGTTCGGCAGGACGGCTGTAGGGTTGGGAAAGCTGCGAATGCTAAGTAGCTGGTAGCCAATAATACTTTAACACTTTTAGATAAGTTATGTTTTTAGAAATTCGGCACTCAACAACTGTCATCATAGTAAAAAAAAGTAACTTAACTTGTCAAACAAACTATATTTTCGATGACCTAATTAATGACTAGCCAGTTTCTGAAACAGTTCGTAATTACTCACAATATTTAAATTGAAAAAAGGAGTGTTAGGCCCAGACTCCACCAGAGCTGAGCGGAGATGTGCGGCGTCGAGCTGTGTTTTCAACAACCAATGGACTTGCGTTATTAACACATGGAGATGTGGAGATGTGATTCAATTGGTTGTTGAAAACACAGCTCGACGCCGCACATCTCCGCTCAGCTCTGGTGGAGTCTGGGCCTTATTTTAGTTTCTATCGGTGCCGGTGATGGAAAACCCAAACATAAGCAAGACGGTGGCAAGTGGTGGCTTCTGAATTAACTGTTAATTATGACAGTAACAATCAGTGTGCCTCTGACTATCCCGTTTGGGATATTATAGTCGTTAGCATTTGATATGAGAGGTATGTTGTCTCATTTACTTCTAAAATCGTTGCTAGTTAAAACAAACCTTAAAGGATCAGCTTTCAGTGATTTAAAACAGCGAGTACACTTCGAAGTTCTTTTTGAACAGTTTCGCTGTTTTATTGAACGTAAGCTGTTTAACACTTGCCAAGAAATCACGTTGGAAATACTTCCTAAAAGTGTGCGAAATATCGAGTGAATATCACATGACACAAACCATGTTCCATCCCTTCAACCACGTCGCAAAACCAACACATCCATCGTGCGCGCACCTCACATACAAACTAGAATGCGATTTCGTAATATATTCCGGTGTCGTTTGCCCCCATTTTTCTATTCGCAGCCTCTGGAGGTGAAAGAAATGTACTCTTAGGATCCTAATTTACGCACACGGTGAGTAAATGTGGTGAAATCGAATAGGAAGTGCGGAATGTCGATCTTTGCCTATGTTTTGAGTTTGATATTTACTAAGAGTTTGGGAACTGCACCTGAATAAACCTGAAATGTTTTTCTTACAGTTGCTGTTGTTTTTTTTATTAAAAGCGTCACTAAGCTGTGCAAGAGGTATTCACATTTTAGCGTCGCAAAACATAGAACCTTGGTAGGGCATCAAATACAAGTAATCAAAACATAATCAAATAGGAATTATAATGAAGACACTGTTTTGGTCCACCAGTCACTAAACAATTCATGCAAGTGAAACACAATTTAAACCCTGTAGTAATCAATTTGCTGTTCTTAAATACTTCCGACATATTTGACCACTCTTTTCGCAAAAATTTTTTTGATACTGAGTATACGCTCAAGACCAGCCGTGACGTGCCGTTGAGGCACATCACCACGCTACCCATTTCCGGTCAGTCGTCCTTGCTCTATTGCAAAGAAATTAAATTTGGCTCCAGAAAGATAAAAACGTAAATAGGTAGCCCATGTGCCGTTGACTGTACCTACGCCATTTTAAATTTTCCCTGTTCACAGAAGCGTTGCAAGGGGCGCGGGATCTCCCCAGCTATCTTAGCTGGGGCGACAATTTACGAAAGGCTACTGGAAAGAGGTGGTTGCGTCTAGCTGAGGATCAGTATAGGCTGATGATGATGACTATTTACATAAGTTACCTAAGATATTGCTTATCAGGACAAAAAGCAAAACTAACAGCTTTTACTAACACTTCCATCAATATTATCCGCCATTTCTTCAGCAACTGCAAAAAAACTGTCAACACGACAAACTGTTTGTGCTCCATAACACTAAAGTGCTTCATACCATACGTAATAATATCCAGTAAATTTGGGCGAAAGAGAGGACCTAATAAAGGGGCGGGCAACAGTCCAAAGTTATCTAAGAAGGCGTAAAATTTATGTTAATGACACCCTCGCAAGAGGAAATAGCATAACGTTAAACCAAAGAGAAGAAAGCCAACGATAACGTGTCCCTGTTAAATGAGCGAATGGAGACAATCCTGGTATCGTGCGATAAAGAAAGACAGAAAGAAGAAACGTTTATTGACTCCGGCCATGACAAAAAAAAGTTACTAACAAAAAAAATGGTTACCTAAAATAATAAAACAAAAGAAAAATAAACTAAAAAATCCACCAGACAACAATGCATGCAGTGTCACGATGCCTCAGCCACGGTAAAGGATTTCTTTACCGTGCCTCAGCTAATGCCTGGAGCAGATAGGCCTAGGGGATGTTTTTCAGTAAGCCCAACTGAGTGGCAACTCGTACATTTGCAGTAGCTGTCAAATGGAACTAAAGACGGTGAATATACCGCTATTCCAGCACATGAGATTCCGTCTTCCTATAATGCTGGGTTTTGAAGCGGGGTATGAATATTCATGCAGGCCCTCGAGATGTAATTGACCAGATAAATAGTAGTAACTGAATTACAATTCTAGTCATTCTCAAATTAAAACTAACTTTATTCAAATAGACCTGTGACAAAAGTACTTTCAAACAACTTTATTTTCTTTTTCATTTGATCGAATAAAAGCATCTTATCCACGCCTATAATTTTTTTTTCATGGTTTTTTTAAGGCATGCACCAACTTTTAACTGAAAATGGCTTTTTCCAATTTTAAAACGTTTCAGCTTTCACAATTTCCACTTCGATACGAAAACAGACAGATTGGAAAATTTTAATGTGCGACAAATTTGACCTTCTCTTTTTTTCCTTTCATACTCACATTCTCGATTGAGTCCAAGATAGCCAACACAAAAGTACAGAAGACGCAAAAAACGTAGCTCGAAGCGACCAATTCATTCGCCCCCATATCCGGTTATCGCCGGTTTATCATACGCCCGGGGCTCTCTGTAACTCCTACCGAGATTATTTTAAGCTTCAACCCTTAACGTTTGATTAAACTACCATACTTTGGGATGGCCCTTTGGCATGGGAGAAAATTTGGGTGCCGAAAATTGGCTTTTCTTTGTTTTTCTTTGGGCAACACAAAACTATCGCGTCTTAATCATTTCATAACAATTGTAAATAGTTTGTGTAGTTTGGGTCTGACAATTTTGGAACTTAATATAAATTACTTGACTTAGTTTAACTGCCTTTTCCGGGTTCCATCAATGTTCTAAAGACAGCTATAAATTTAAAAAAACAACGTCCGTCAAAATGTATGTAAGGTAAGTATGTAGGTACGAACTAACAAAGCTCAGATAAGATATCTAATTAGCTTAATTGATTGGAAAGTCAGTAGGAAAATGTAGAAAAACCCCAAAAATGTTCTTCATTTTGAATAAATAATACTTACCTATGTAGGTGTAGCATTCAAGAGAGTAAAATTCTCAACGAATGAAACTAACTGCTACCACCCCAAAATAATTGCAAACCCTGCAACTGGAAATTGAAAAGGCCGAGCAAAGGCAGAGCTTAACTCAAACCCATTACCGCGTTTCAAACATTCAAGGCGCCTAAGCCACCGGACCCTAACGTCTGCAAATGAGATAGGGACTAAACACATTCATCTCAAACAACGACCAAGTAAAAATTGCAACTTGCTGCCGGAAAACCTTTTAAAGTCTTTGCATTTTTTCGCGACCCAACCGCTCCGGGCGACGAAATTATAAAGGGAGGGAAGTTCGCATGGTTGTACCGTTAAGATGTATGCGGCTACGTTTCATTTGACCCTTCCTAGTATCTTGACTTGCAACATTTTGTCTATGACAAACTTTGAATCGGTTTTTTAGCTAGTGGCTTCTTTGTGGAACCGCGGGACAACACCAACACTCTCCTGGGTATCACTCAGGCTAACATCACTTCACATCTCGGTGCTTCACGCTTACTTCAATCATTAATACGCTTCACTTTGAATTAGTATTGTCTCTCATTTTGTATGCAATTTTTTTTTTTAAATAATGAGACAGAATTCTCAAACGACCTCAGTCGCGAAGAAACTGAATTTTAGAGATAACTCACCACGACCGAAGTGAGTTTTAAATAGCATAGCTGAATATGATTTCAGAGAGGATGGATACCCTTGCTTACTGGAGGTCCATGCATGTCCAATCTAATATTATTTTAGGTTTTACTAACACACAAGCACACACAAGTCTGTAAGCATATTATTTTCACTAACAAAAAATATGGAAACTACTTAGTTGCTTCCTGAAGATCTCATAATACAAAGTAAACAATCTCTTCCTATCGTCTTAAAACTTTTGGAAAATCATAACGAATCTAAATCTCTTATTTGCTGCCCCAACTATTACGAATAAACGGAATTCCTTATACAGTTCACCTCAGTCAGCTATGACGTTCACACCAGCATAAGCTGAGCTTTTCATGTAATAAGTTCTCATTCTAAGCGCGGATGCTACAGCGTTCACCGCGCTGCACTTTACTGATTGACTGTACAAAGGAAAACCTGAAGAAAAGAAATAAAAAATAATAATAATTCAAAATGGCGTCTGGCCACTTAATAACTGGCTGACACCATTGGGAAATATAATTTAATTTAGCGCTATCCCTGTCCTTGTTTGTTCTTCTGTTGTTTATTGCTGTCTCGTTCTGTCGTAACACAGCTGACTGCTCCCCGCACTTCGGTTTCTTTCGGAGGTCCCGTGTCATCCAATGTTCTGGACAAGAAATATTTGCGATATTGTGTTGGTATTAGATGATTTGTGTATGAGAATGTGCTCGCGGTAGGAATTTATTGGGCCATTACGTGTTTTGGGGTTTGCGCGGGATTTCGGCAAGTATCAATTATGTTGGGTGGGTTTTGGCGGTATTCTGAAACAACAGTCAAGGAGACACAAGTATTAAATCTAGAGAATAGATTCAAGTCAAGTGGTTGGTCTTAGTATTGAAATTCAACCCACATAGGTACTTGAGTTTGAGTTGAGTTTTGAAACTCGATTCCAAATTCGGCTTTTTTAACGGTTTTATCCTTTGTTAACAGCTTAAATCAGAGTGCTCAGTCCAAGTTTCCTGGGCCCACAAACGCAGCGAGAAAGTTAACGCGGTTTTGTATGGCATCGTGGTCGCGGCCTTTGGTCGCGGGTAGACATTACCTTTTTTTTCCTATTTGTGAACCCACGTGTAAACCCGCGTTAACTTTCTCGATAGACGACAATGGCACTATTCACCAGAGTGTTAAGTACGACACGCTCAAACAGTTTTGCTCCCCGTCGGCACGGTTTTTTGTTTTTCTTAAGTTGGCATAAGTGCAGTAAGCCGGTCAAATAAGAAGGCCATTATTTACTGGTAGATTACTCGATGTAGATGTCTTTCAAGTTCGTCAGGGTCGTGGTTTGACGCTTCGCAAACGTTATCTCTCCTAGTCGCCACTAGGTGACGGTGCTTCAATGCCATACAAATTCGCGTTTACCGACTCGGGACAGTTTAGTGAGCAAAAGCGGTGTGCCTGTCGTACTTTACACTCAGATGACTCGGAATCAGGGTCAGGCGATTCGGAGATTTCTTGCTTTGGTTTTAGTCCTTAAAACAAAAGATTTCCGCTACCAATCGATTGGTTCATAAGATATAAAACCACTATAGCTTCTTTATTTAATAGAGGGCTTCGAAGTATTTTCTCTATTGTTATTCCAATTTGGTAAATTGGTTATGAAGTCAGGTCTACACCAGAGGTCGGGGGGTCTGTATAACTGTGCGGGGCAGTACAAACAATCAAAACAACAAAACGACCATTTAACCTTCTCACGTTTGACCAACATCTGCCTTGCCAGCTAATTTAAAATATTCAAAAGCAATCAATTCAAATGAGTCGCCAACTAAAAAGCCCTTCAACAATATATTTCAGCATACATAGTAAGCCACTCGGCACAAAACCGCAAAAAACTGTATTTACCGAGGTCGCCCGGGGCAGGTGCGAGAGTAATATTCTAATGTGGGTAAGAGCGACCTGCCATCCATAATAATATAGACCCCCCCTTCCCCCCTCCTAAAACTATGAAACGCGAATGTGTACACATTTTTGTATGCGACACTCGACTGTTTGGCTTGGATGAATTGTTTGAAGAATGTGTTAGAAGAATGTAAGTATTCATTCATTATTTCTGACAATTTCTACAAATATTCATATCAAAATAGGTTCATTAAATTAACACCCGAATTCACAAACGTCAATCAACGCTAAGCACGTGCTCACGCTCATGCTGTCCCGTAAAATGTCAATAGAACTGAAAGGGACAGCTATTCTTCTGAGGGATGCTGCTAATGAATTCGCGGCTAAATCAAACAAATCTATATCAAATTATTAAACTAAAACCATCGTCATCAGTCGTTTTGAACTACTTTGTCTACATAATTTAGGGCCGGCGCCCACTATCGGCATCGGCACGCTTCAGGCTTTTAAGGTGGCAAATGGTAATATACTCTAACATAATGGCAATAAAGTAGAAAATGCCGAAACAGAAACATAACAAATGCATTTTGTTTTTACGAGAACACATCACGGAAATTTCTACTTTATTGCTCTAATGTTAAAGTATATTGCTATTTGCCACCTTAAAATCCTGAAGCGTGCCGATGCCGATAGTGGGCGCCGGCCCTTAAGAAAAAGCATTAGCGCCATCTAGCAAAGCTTTAGTTGACCAAATGTTATTTAGGGCCGGCGCCCACTATCGGCATCGGCACGCTTCAGGCTTTTAAGGTGGCAAATAGTAATATACTCTAACATAATGGCAATAAAGTAGAAAATGCCGAAACAGAAACAGAACAAATGCATTTTGTTTTTACGAGAACACTTCACGGAAATTTCTACTTTATTGCCGTAATGTTAAAGTATATTGCTATTTGCCACCTTAAAATCCTGAAGCGTGCCGATGCCGATGGTGGGCGCCGGCATGAGATAGCAAAACAAGACCTAATAACCTAGATGGCTCTAAAAACACTTAAAAGGTCATCTGGTGTGAAATATGGCCAGGAAGCGCCATCTCGGCAAATGGTATTACATTAGCTCTCTGTGTGAGATAGCATGCTATATACCGGAGTGCAAAAGATGTTAGCCATACAAAGACATACCGCTAGATGGCGCTAGTTTAGGAATTAATTGTGTGCTACATGAAACTTACCCCAAAAACCCCAATTTATTCTTAAAAGTTAAAGGTTCTAGACTCTAGGCCAATTATGTTGGTTCTTCAAAAACACATCCCTCGCAAACTCATCCTCGCTTTACCCCCGAATTCACAAACGACAAACAAACACGCGCTCACACTCATGCTGTCCCGTAAAATGTCAATAGAACTTAAAGGGACAGCATGAGCGTGAGCGCGTGCTTAGCGTTGATTTCCGTTTGTGAATTCGGGGCTTAGAGCATTATTATAGTCTAAGATCGTTGCACATCTCTGGTGAAACGGGCCGCATATGAACTATCCCATCGTGTCGTCACGGGGTCTTACGGGGTGGTCGGATGCGTGGGCTTTATTTAGCCCACGCTAAAATACAGAGTATGACAGAACTATTGTTTTTGTCAATTAAGAATTCGTGCATTGACGTTACCTATCAGTTAATCATTTTACAATGATCAGCGCGAGGTAAAGTGAAGTGTGCATTGAGAATAACACCCCAGCCACCAGCCAAAGGCTGTGGAAATGGGAAGTACCTAGGTACCTATAATGGCTTTTGTTTGAGTTAAGATCTAGTAGGTATTTAGTGAGTAATGGCACAGTACTGTGGTAATGGTGCCCGTGGCGCAGCCTGTGACAGTGGATGGGCAACAATCGCTCAGTCGCTGCTGAAAAGCAACACATGCCGTGTCGGAAATGGGATGGATGAAATTTAGCGATGCATGTATTGTTCGGGCATCTCCGTGCGTCGGTAGGCACGTTATGTAGGTAGTGTGTCCCGGTCTACGATGACAGTCTTTAAGCCTAGTCAGAGGCCTTAGGGCGGCTTGATAACATCTGAAAATAAAGTTTTCACTGACCTTACACCCCTTTAACAATCCGTACTGAGCCCGCGAGTTGGAGTATGGCTCGTATCACCTCATTATTGAAGTGTGGGCTGTGCTCTGCCCAGCAGTGGGAAATCATAATGGCTGTTGTTTGAGCTAAGTCCTAGTTATCTAGTGAGTGTCTTCTCCACACATGTCATTTGCTCAAGTAAAGTGAACTCAAACCGTCTTGCGATTTATTTGCACAAAGATTGAAGGCAAATCCAGTTTTATCGCTGTTACTTATATCTCTTTATTATTGTATGAACTGAACACCAGATAGCAAGTCTGCTCGTTAATTACAACCTGTACTTTAACCACGTAAATAAAATAAAAAACGAAAAGTGTGTTAATTGCGTTAAAATCTAAAAACAAAAGCCAAATTGTAAGTGATTCGTTCAAAAATGAGAAACACCACTCCGGTATCGCCATTGTACTTCAATGTCGCTGAATATTGCCTTTTTGGTATTAATCTTGGTGTTATAATTGGTATAATACTATACTTTAATGTGGTCAATAGAAAGTACAATTCAGTGAACGGTTTTTTGTTTGGTGGCAAAAATATGTCTGTGATATCCATATCGCTAGGTTTAATTGCAAGGTATGTATGTAAAACATTTTTATTACTTTAACGATGAGCATTAAAAAAATAGAACATTAATTATACTATATCATCAGGTGAGTCTGAGGTCAAACGCGAACCCATTTAAAATAATAAAAAAAAAAGTGCCCACGCAAAATAGCATATCATAGACAAAGGATATACCTAATATCCTAACTAATGCGTCCTTTGTTCATAAAATACTGATTTCAACCGAAACAAAAGAGGAGGTTCACAAATCGCACCCCCCCTGGAGAAAAGCTGCAACTCCACTTGTGCGTATTTTTTTTTATTACACTAAAAGATCAAGAAAAAATCAATACGTATTGTCAATTTTTTTCATAATTTTTGTCCTTAAAGTTAAGGAAATAAATACAAATAAGTAAAATATTGCAACATTATTATTATTTATGTTTCCATCATGGAAACGAAGTTTTTGCATTTGCATTTTAAATATTTACTAAATTCCAAATGAATAATACCATATGTAAACTTACAGAACTTTCGAACGAAGACTTTGAAAAATAATTTCGTATAACTGTAGCTGCTTACTTCTAGTGGTATTTATTTGGCGATTCTCGCTGTGCAAGTCTAGTTGCCTATTTCTTCCACGAAACTTTTGTCAATATTGTATTCTATAACTATTGATACGTATTCATTTTACTAAGAGTTTCAAAATGATTTTGACGTAATTGGAGAAATAGCTGAGTTCGACGTTACGTTTTGTTTTAACAGTTTCGTAATTAGGAATATTATATTTATTCTTGGAAGTAGGTCTATGAGTTGTATGGCGCAAAAACAATTAAGTAAAACTAGCATTGAATTTATGTGTCGTAATAAGAGAAACATACTTATTCCTACCTTAAAGTAACAGTGCGATTTATGGTAATCGTTATTATTGCGCGGAAGGGGAGGCTACGCCGCGTGCCCCCGCCTCCTCTTCCGCTCTCGAGCCCCTTCGGATCGTGGATAGAAACTACTCGTGCGCTTGCCAGTGTTGCCAGACCGTACCAAAAAGTACGGTTTTCCGTACTATTCATCATACAACCGTACCACAACCATACCTCAGTGTGGACCGTACCTTTTTCGTACTTTCTCTATATTAGTGATTTATTTTTCAACGCAAACAACAGAGTTAAAAATGGTATTTACCATGTCCTGTTTTACTCAACATTCTTTGCCTTCCTTAGTCGGAGGCTACGAATTTATAAAAACAGAACATAGTTTGCGGGGCTATCACCGATGTCTATTAGTCACTGATGTCTGGAGCCAAGATCTGTCTTTTAAAAAGTTTTAATTTTAGTTTATTATTTGAAATTTAATCTTGTCTTTCTATGGTCTACTAAAATAAAAATAAGAGCGCGCGCACTTTTGTCTGGGCACTATTAAGAATTTCGTGTTTCAAGTAATGAAATGAAAATGTCATGTGAATTGCGACTTCAAACCAATGAAATCACAACAAAGTTCCATGACGACGATAACCATTCATCTCTATCTTCTTCTTCTTCTTCTCAGCATTTGTGCGTCCACTGCTGGACATTATGCCTCTTGTATGGCCCTCCAAGAAGATCTTGATGAGGCGAGTCTTGTCCAGGTCGGTCTTGCCGTCTTTTTTATATCGTCCGACCATCTGGCAGCTGGTCTGCCAACATTTCTGCTTCCTGTACGAGGTCTCCAAACAAGGGTTCTGTACGACCACCTGTTATCGTCTCTTCGGCATACATGACCAGCCCATTGCCATTTCAGTTTTGCAACTCTCGTAACTATGTCAATGACTTTAGTGCGTCTGCGAATGGTCTCATTTCTCATTTTGTCCCTCAGAGAGATGCCAAGCATCGCTCGCTTCATCTCTATATGTATATAAAATTGATTGCTTAAGTCCAGGCATTAAGTCCGCCAATTGTACTTTTTTTTCTTAATTTTGTGCAATAAAGAATAAATAAATAAATAAATTGCTGTTCGATAGTCTCACCTCTCTAAAACTCGGTAACGGCTGGATCGATTCGGCTAATTTTGGTTTAGATAATATGTTTGTTGAAGCTCAAGACAGGTTGGTTTACTCACCACTCGAAGAAATGCTAGGAATACCTATAGTAAAAACCACAATTAAGTTTCTCTTAGCACCCGTTTCTACCTGGCACGTGACACTGAATGTTTGAAAACATAACGAAGTTTAGTCTATCGAAACACCTAGTAATACAAATAACCCCCTCATGAGTTCTCGCCTTGGCTTGGCGAAGGGGCTTGGTAGCGGCGGTTGGGTGAACTATCGGGAAACGAAGATAACTCAGGCGTGGCAGTGTGGTGGACGTGCCACCCACCCACTGCGTCCCGTAAGGGGCGACACGTAGGGTTGCGGGGCCAGTGAGGCCTGCAAGCGCCCTGAGGCACGTGGTGGAGGCCGCGGCGCACAATTGGTTGGTGGGAGCCAGTGATCCGCAGCTGATCTCCCCTGTGCGTCGCGGCCTGGCGTCCTGGTGAGGTCATGGCATCAAAGGAAGCAAAACCACTATCACACAGTAGCTGACTGGTAAGGTTAACGCCTTTAATTGATGAACATGACTTGCTTCGGGTAGGCGGCCGCATCGACGCCGTTGTGGATGTCGGTATGGACGTGAGGAGGCCCATAATACTTGACGGCCTGTATTCAAGCTGATAATCTGACATTATCATGTCAAAGCAGCACATGGAAATCAGGAAACCATAGTAAACGAGCTTAGACAAAGGTATTTGGTATTAAGGCGTACCGTCAAGTTTATTGCCTCGCAGTGTATGTTATGCAGACTGCGAAAAAGTCAACCGCAGATACCTCGAATGGGGGACTTACCAAAGGCCCGAATGGTGCATCACCAGCGGCCATTCACTTATTGTGGGTTGGACCTCTTGGGTCCAATGGAAGTCACGGTGGGTCGTCGAAGGGAGAGAAGGTATGGTGTATTGTTTGTTCATTTGTCTTACAGTCTGGGCGGTCCACATCGAGTTAGTTGCCTCTCTTACAATGGACTCACTTATCATAGCACTGCGGTGAACGTGGATGGCTGCGAGGCGCGGTTGGCCGCGTCACCTGTACTCCGATAACGGAACCAACCTGCGCGGCGGTGACACGGAGCAGCGGCGGTCCATACTTTAGCTAGATACCAAGGTTCTTAATGCTGAAGGTATCAACAATGGAATGGACTAGACCTTCATCGCCCCGGCAACTCCTCACTGGGGTGGGGCATGGGAAAAACTAACAAGAAGCGTCAAAACTTCTTTAAAGGTAGTCTTGAACGAACGGGCTCGTAGGGACGAGGTATTGCTTACGTTGCTTGCCTAGGTGGAAAATATAGTAAATAGCAGACCACTCATGCATGCCTTGGTTGAACCGGATGGCGTCGAGTCACTTACTTCAAATCACTATCTCATAGGCTCATCCTCGAACTTGCCTGTCATCGGCGCATTCGACGACTCCGACCTCTTCTTGCGCAAGCAATGGCGTATATCCCAGTGGCTGGCCGAGATGTTCTGGCAGAGTTATGTGACGGGTCATTCCATACCCTTAAATATGGTTGAGTGGGATGAAGGCTGGCTCACACGTCAACTTGAAAACAGGTGCCATCTTCGGTAACTGGTCTGCTCAAGTTTACTTAGTTTACCCAAGTTTACTTTTTACTTCCTGTTTTATTTATGTTCATGTCAAAACTGTATGACTTGGTTGGTTTATTCAAACATTCACTGTGTATTGTAAAACGTTGGACGATTTAAAAAGAGTAACTGCTGAGTTTCTTGCCGTGTCTTCTCAGTTGAAACAACCTTCCGATGCCGGTGGTAGAGTCACATTATGTAAATAAACAATACTACATGTATTTTAAGTATTGTTTATTTGTTGTATTATTATGTGTATGTTTATTAAGTGGTTAAAATTAAGATTCTTGACGATTCGAAAGTACTGTTTATTGGTCTACTTGAATAAAAAAAATATCGAATTTGAATTTGAAAGGTCGGTTAAAGAGGTTCTGCCTGACCTCTTACCAAGGGAAAAAAGGCACAAAGAAAAGAAACCACTCCAAGTTGGAGACTTGGTTCTTGTGGTGGACCCCAACTCCCCCCGCAACATGAGGTCAACCGCACTGGTCTCAGAGGTGTTAGCTGGCAAAGACGGCCGGGTTCGGCTGGTCAAGGTGCGGACTAGGGCGGTACGTGGCGGTGGAATGCCAGGCGCGTCGCGCTCATCTCTGTGAGTGCTTGAGTGCTGTACCAGCACTGGGGTGGGGAATGTTAGCGACGCACTCATTACCAACTTTTAAATTATTGCAAATTCTTATTCTGATTTTTGAAAGTAGTTTTGTTAATGTAAATGTTAAGCAACCCTTTGTTTTTGAAAATATCGGGCAGTCAGTCCTCAGCTGACCGCACTCTTGTCTGTACGTGTAACAGTGATGATTTCAAATAAACCACCATTTTTGTGAAAGTTCTCGTTTTGGTGTAAATCATACCTGAATCCCCTTGAGTGTCTAACATTACGTGCTCGGCGCTAGGGGCACATTTTGTTGGAAAATTGCCTGGCGGTTAAAAGGTTAATGTTTAATTGGACTCATAATGCTTCCCTTGATATTTCTTTTACATTACTCATTAAGACATAAATAATAGACATTGATTGACCCGGTGCAAGTCAAATGCAAACTCCGTCGTTCTATCCTGTCCATGGTAACAAACCCGTCCTTTTGAAAGCTTATCCTTTTGACAGCAAATACATTTTCCCAAAAGATATGCAAATAATATTTCAACCTATTTATTTTTAGTTAAGTTTCAATTTCAAATACTACCATAAGCTATATCATGTTTCACAAGATAAAAGTATGCAACTATTTTTACTTAAACGAGTTGTTCAAGGAAAACCTACGTAAACCACATTTACACATTGAACACACGACTAAATCTGAACGGTCATAAAGGATTATCTGCAAAAGTACCAAACAGTTAGACTTCTTTATCATGTCAACAATGCAATATTCACAATTACTTCATCAAGTGTTTAATATGTTTCGTGGAAAAAGTACGCAACGCTCTTTTTTCGGTTTTTCTCGCAATGTATTACGTAAATTTAAAATATAGACACGTAGGCCCATCAAGGATACTTTTAGCTATCATTTGATGTATAAAACATATTTCTAATTGTGTTCGTTAATTTTTAGGACAGTTTTTTTACGCTCCTGAAAAGTTGTCACTTTTCACTTGCAGCTTTCTTCCAGGAGGGGTGCGAAATAAATATGTAAATCTTCTCTTTTTAGTCATTCTCATAGACTTATAGTTACATATAATAGGTATTTTTTTTGTAAGTTAATGTTTTTACAACTTTCCAGTCACTTGACGAGCATCACTCTACTGGGCGTCCCAGTCGAGATATACTTAAGAGGTACTCAATATTGGGCTTCAGCACTCTCATTGATAATAGTAACATTTTTAACAGCAGTCATTTATTTACCGGGTGAGTAAGCACTAATATTATAATTACAAATATATTATTATATCACTCGTTACTAGTATACTATGTCTTGCTTGAGCATACCTGTCTTGAATTATCAGTAGGCATTTTGTTTACTCTAGATTGTGAATATTGTGATGTGACGCATAGAGCGTTCAATGAATTATTGTTACATTTTGCATTAACTTGACAACTAACACATACACACACAATATAACACATTAATATTTTTGAGTTCATGCAACGCAATGCCCCTCAATGGACTACGAGCGGGAGTCACTGAGGTTTTAGGTAGGCCAATGGATCTACCTTCCCAGCTGTGGAGAGTTCGACATAATGCTTCTTTCAATATTGCTAGTAAAACACTTATTTATTCTAGTTTTTCACAAACTGCAGCTATCATCGAGTTTCGAATACTTAGAAATACGGTTTTCCACCCACACCAGAACGATAGCAGCGGTGTTGTTCGTGATTAGCAAGCTGATGCTGCTGCCAATTGTGCCATACGTTCCGTTGATGGCTTTTAGACCAGGTAAGCCTAATCTAGGTACCCAGTTAATTCGCTTACAGTTTCTGTCAGAAACAAATGCCAACACTCGCACAACCAACACACGTTGATGAAGAAAGGTTCTTGAGTCAGAAACAAATGCCAACGCAGTGTGGGAAGGCTCGGTTTCTTTTGGTGACTCGGTGGACTGATGCTCTGGTGCAGTTTGCGGAAAGCCAAACGGCGTTTTATAGGGGAGGTCTATCTTTAGCAGGGGCCTCGAGGTTGATGGATGATAATGATGATGATAAAATTGTCAAATGATTTGCCCCAAAATGCGTCAAAGTACACAATGATTAAAACCAATATACGTCTGATGCTCTGAATATGAATAGCTGCTTCTCTTCATTGTTAAGTCTTTAAATTTCTTCGTAAATAATATGAATAGATTCTAAGATGGCTCAGCCGTTTCATTAAATTTGTTTAACATTGTCACTCATTATAGAAATTACTTTTGCAGTAACGAATCCACTTGCTGGTCACTACACTGCTGTGATATGCGTCGCATGCGCAACCTTCATCGCAGTGGGCGGATTAAGAGCAATAATCAGCATTAGCATTGTAACTGTCTTCTTGGCTATAGCGGGTACTGCCCTGCCTAGTGGACTGGCTTTGTTGCCAATGGGCTTCAAGAGAATGTGGGAAATAGCCAGTCTTGGAGGACGTCTTGTATTTTACGAGTAAGTTTTACAATCTTTTAAATATTCAGCAGGTTATCAAGGCCCTGATCATCATAATTATGAAGGCCTCTCTTGAATATAACGTGATTCCCATATAGATTATCAGAATGACCTGGAGACGACGGCTTGTATCCTCTGAAATCCTGTGACCTCATCAAATATTTTTCATTGCAGACCATTTCTGGTCCAACCCAAAATCTAAATATTTCAAATACACCTATTGCAAAGCCTAGGTATTGAAAACGTCAAATCCAGCTAACCAAAGAAAATATACTCTTAAAATGTTAAAAGTATAAATGATGTACTACGACTAATAACTAACTAACTATGACTATCACCACCGGTGTCGGACAGCTATTTATACCTGTACTGAGGAGAGGCAAAGAAACTCAACAGATAACCGGTTTCCCTTTTTCACAAAAGTCTCTAAAATCTCATTTGACTATTAGGATTCCTGAAAATAGGCTTCCTCGTAGTGTGTGGCGTACCTATTTAGTTTTCTTACAAATCATATTTCCTTTCAGCCCAGATCCGGAAATGGCACATCACACATCATTTTTCGTGGTTACTCTAGCTCTCAGCACAAACTGGCTCTGGAAGATAGCTCTTAGCCAGTCTTCTCTGCAGAAACTGCTCGCAGTCCCGACTATCAGCCAGGCGAGGATCTGCTTGACTATATCGTGCTTGGGTGTGATATTGATGAAACTGCTCTCTTGTTTTCTGGGACTGGCGTTGTATGCCTGGTTCGCCGGCTGTGATCCTTTACTTACGGGGCAGGTTAAGAAACATGAACAGGTGAGATTTTATAAATCATTTAGAAGCTGCACAGTTCAAAAGTAGTTATTATGTATGGCTACTACTACCTACATTTGGTAAGAGGGCTGATTGAAAACATCGTTGTTCATCACGGGTCGCTAATATTTTTTACCTTACTATTCCGTACTCAAAATACACTGCTCAAAAGTGTCTAGGGATATCTCAAGCATTTTCATACAAAGTATAGCTATTTGGGAGGCTGTAAAAATTAAAATATTGATACCAACGTAGAAATTTTTAGAACACAGAAACTGCCCTTTCAGATTGTATAAAGAAATTTATTGTAGTGGCATTATTGTACAATCGTAAGGACGTTAAAAAAAGACAGATTTTTCTTTTAAAAGGTGTCAAAATTTTAGCAAAATCAAACGTTTTTTTTTGTAATATTCTTAACCTTTATCTTATGCCTCTGTCCTCGCGTTATGCTAAGATAATGCTCAACTTGTAAACAAACTTCACTTTATGAAATATTTGAAAAATGAAATCCCTATGATATCCCTAGACAGTTTTGATGTGTGTAGAATGCTAACGGCTGCCCAAAATACAAATGAAATACCTATTAAAATGACATTTACCGAATAACTTGACAGCGCACTTCTGAGTTTCAAAACAAAAAGTCAATAACTAATTTCCTAGTGGTTACTGAATTTAGGTCTATTTCGATTTCTGAATGAGTGAGAATGATCGTGATAGATGAGTGTGGATTGGTGTTATAGACACAGGAAACTTTTTTTCTGCCCCATTTGCTCGTGCCAGATAAAAAACCGCTCAATCTTATTGAAAATCGATGAAAGGTAGTTCCAGTAAGCCCTTATTATCAGATTTAATTATTAACTGTTAACTGAAAAATTAAGAATTGAATTTTTTTCAGCTAGTTCCGCAATTTTTAAACAATTTGTCTGTGATGTTTCCTGGTATTTGCGGTATCTTCATAATTTCAATATTCAGTGCCACCACGGGGTAAGTAAACACTCAATTTTAAATGATATTTTTTTTAACACATTGATTTTTGTAAAGGATTCTGTATCTATTTCAGCTGTATAGCGTCTCTAATAAATTCAATCGGAGGGGTTTTGTTCGAAGAGTTCATTCGGCCATGGATGCCACAAAATACCAGTGAGATGACGTGCTGTAAAATTATGAAGGTAAGATAAGTTCTAGTAGGCAGTAAGCACACTTTTCAAATAAAAATGAAGTGACCAACCGACCGTGAACCGTTAGGAAACACAATCTATTTTAAGAGTTAGTTAAGCCTAAAACCAAATATGGTAGGTATTGTGCATTTTTAAACCTTTCCATATTTTTCAAAAAATATTATTAGTTAAATATATTTATTAAAACATTTTTTTTGTAGGCCACCTACCTAGCTAGACGTTCAACGAAATTTAAAAAGGTTAAATTCAGCAGAACCTAGAAGAATGTACGATGACACGCGTTGATCGTGAAAATGTAGCTCAGATTTTTGTCACAAGTCGTGCTTCGTGCATGTTCTCAATTGTTCTCTCTCAGATGCGTCTTTTTACCACGGAAAATCTCAACGAATATTGCGATAGTACCAGGGCAACATAAACGCCAAGAGCTTATCTAAATTCCTCTGGATAGCATGCAAGAAGCTGACAGTGAAAGTTCTTAAAATAACAATAAGATGGCGCGGGTCGTGCGTCCACACCATTGATACGAAACGATTGCACGCGCAGCTTTGTGCTTCCCGGTAGCCCGCCCGGAACATGGGTTGGATTGGTTGTGACATCATCATCATCATCATACTCATCATCAATTAAATGTTTTAGGCAACAATATTTATACTTACAATATACATTAATTGGGGTAATTACATAATTACAGAACGAAGAACGATGTACGTGGTGATCGTAAAAAGTGCGTCCATATTGTTTGCGATCCGAATGATCACTCTTCCTCAATTTTTTAGTCCTAAAGTTATCCTATGATCCTAATGTTGTTTTTCATAGCGACATAATCCCTAAACTCAATTTCCAAAATGTTTTTATTCGTAAGTTATTCAGAAGGAAAAGATTCATTTTGTTCCCAGTGTATTTAATATTCACTGTAAGAAACATTTAAAAGTTTCAGGTTTAACGCAAGCAGCATGCTAGCAGACAAGTTTTTGGGTTTATAAAAAAAATAACCACAAAGGCTTCGTAAAAAACTTTTGGAGTTCCGATATTAGGAGTTAGAATTTTAGGTGAACTTTGACGCAGCCGTAAAAAGTAGCTCAAAGGAGTGCAAGCTGGCTCTGTCAATTCTGTTGTTCTCAGATGCGTCGTTTTACCACGGAAAATCTCAACGAATATTGCGATAGTACCAGGGCAACATGAATGCCAAGAGCTTATCTAAATTCTTCTGAATAGCATGCGAGAAGCGGGCAGTGAAAATTCTTAAAATAATAAACAGATGGCGCAGGTCGTGCGTCCACACTAATACAATTTCCGTAGCCCGGAACATGGGTTGTTTGGTTTGGTTGTGTCGTCCGTCACCCAACAACATCATCATTATCATCATCATCATACTCATCGTCAATCAATATTTTAGGTAACAATATCTATACTAAAAATATACATTAATTGGGGTAAATCTAAATATGCACCATAAACAAAACGAAGAGTAAAAAGTAGCTCAGACGTGCAAGCAGGCTCTGTCAGTTCTGGTTGTTCTCAGATGCGTCGTTTTACCACGGAAAATCTCAACGAATATTGCGATAGTACCAGGACAAAATAAACGCAAAGAGCTTAAATTCCTCTGAATAGCATGCTAAAAGCTGACAATGAAAGTTCCTTAAATGATAAACAGATGACGCTGGTCGTGCGTGCACTGACAGGACGCGACCGACCACAATATTGCGGGCGCAGATCTGCGCTTCCCGCAGCCCGGAACCACCATTTGTACCAGGCTAGCATAAACTGGCAGAGCCGTTTTTTCTGGCGTTTGTAAACTAAGTACCTACGTAGAGGGACGCGCCGCGCGTTTGTTGAAGACGGCTTGGCTTGGGCTGTGGCTTGGGTTGGGTGGGTCTTCGTCATACTCTTCATCAATTGAATGTTTGAGGAAGCAGTTTCTATAATAAAAGAAAAATTTACCTATTTAGCTGTATACCTTAGCAGTAACAAGGATCAAACATTTTAATTGTTTTGCAGATGTTGTGCGTTCTAGTTGGATTGTACTGTGCAGGAGTAGTTTGGTCAGCCCGGGCACTAGACAGACTTCAGCACGTAGCTTCAGGAGTCACTGGCGTGACGGCTGGCACTCTTCTGGGCCTTTTCACTTTAGGAATAGTGTTTCCAAGAGCTAACTGTTCGGTAAGCAAAAAAAAATGTGTTTTACTGATAGACATGGTAAAGTAGTTGTCGCTAAAAAAGCTTCGAAGTATTCGTCATACCAAATCTTCGTTAAGCGCCATCTTACGGAGTTATATGTAAGCTTATGACAAGTTTCCGCTGACATTTCGAATGCTCGTGCTTTGAATGGTAATTACCTTTAGTTATAGTTACTATGTAAGATGGCGCTCTCAAGCAAAGAAACATTGTTTGTTTGTTTGTAGATCGCTACATTTTAAGTCAGATTTTGACAATAAAGGAAAAGGAAAATTTAATTTCTATTAAATTCAAAAAACACAACAAGTCACAGCTGGTCTAATTTACAAAAAATAACGCTGGATTTGCTTCTGATATGTAACAAAAACCACACCGTGTCTAAAATAAAATATTGGTTTTATATAATTATCTTACATTTAAGTAGGTATTAAGTCGTTTTAAGTTTGTGATATTAGGAGATACTAGATGAGGTACATAATAATCCCCGATTTAATTATAATTTCATATTATAGTTTTAGGTATAAAGTTAGGTTACTAATAGTTTATAATACTGAATAGACCAGAAAACATTCAGTTCTAAAATATTATTTTATTAATAATAATGTAGGTAGGGTCATTTCGCCGGTTTGCGTCCACTTAGTGCAGTTGCTAAGTTTGAAGGTGAAACTAAAAATGTTCTAGCACTCATTTGTATGAAAAAATGATATAATGTGTTCATTATATAGTCTATTTTAGGATTAACTTACAGTTTTGTCCGAAAAAGCTTGCGTTTTTTTTTAAAATAGATAATTATCCGAATTAGGCGTTTTACCCAGTTTGCGTCCACAAAAGCCAGTTTGCGTCCACCCTGGACCAATTCGCGTCCACCGGCTTTATAAAGGATAATAGGGGTGATATTATTATGAATTTGTACAGAAAAAGTTGTATTATATCAAATCCTTTATTTAAGGATAAAAATATTTCAAATCAACTTTATTTACATTAAAAAAACGCTTGAAAAAAATTAGTACTCAAATTAGGTAAGTTGTACTTAGATAATCATTGCACCTATATAGAATAAAACACTGGGTGCTCGGTCCGCCTGTTGTGTGCCATTTCACCCATTTCCCCAGGCTCTGTGTCTTCAAGTTGTCACAGCTTCCCGTCGAATCTTCGCGTTGCTTAAAGAGTCTGATAATCTGCTCCACCGTCAGCGCTCGTACTTGGGCTATGCCTAGTTTGTCCGACCCTGTGAGCTCCCATTTGGTCAGTGGGTACGTTGGGCATTCTGCGATCAGGTGGGGACTTGTTTCTTCGCACTCCTCGCACTGCGGACACATGGGGTCGTCTTTCACGCTTATCAGGGTTAGATGTCTATTTGGTTGGGAGTGTCCCGTTTCTATCTTGATTACTAGTCGAACGTTGCTTCTAGAAAGCTTAATCAGTAGCCCCTCCACTTTCGTGTCTAGTCCGTTGGTAAACTAACTCAACTGTCGCAATCCTGCCGTGGTCTTTGATCCTTCTTTGGTTGCTGCGATAGTTCTGCGCTTGATTATCCCTCGATGATGTTAACGCCTCCTGGGTTCTTCTTGACCCCTGCTTTGGGCCATTGATCAGCTTCTTCGTTGTCTGCCTTTCCCTCGTAGCAGGAGACCCTCACACATCCAACTTCAGCTGTGCCAGCTAGTCTCTCTAGTGCTGATTTGCATCCTTCGACAATCGCTGATGTTGTCTCTGCTTGTTGAGTGCTTTCAGTGCGCCTGGCTGTCACTGTAGATCATCACTTTTGTGTCATTGTTTTGACGCTTGCCTAGCAGGCATGTCAGCGAAATCCAGAATTGCGGAGATTTTGGTTTGGCAAACGCTCGCCGGCCAGCCTGCCCAGGCGTCTTTATCTTGTCATCTCCTCTGCTATCATCAAATAGTACATATTGCGCACGCTTGCAACCAAGAGCTTTGTTGTTTTTTTTCTGAAGCGGTCTTTGTAGCATACTACTCCACCTGGTTCTGTTCTCCAGTCGTCTGTCTATTAATGAATAAACAGTAAGTAATCAGTTCTGTTAAGTTTTGTCTTATCGTTTTATTCTTCACTCGAATTTCATTTAACGCTTCCTTTAAATCGTCTTCTGTTTATGTTCTCTTTTCTTCATTCTTTCTTGGTTCCGAAGACCGCATCTTAAATTTATTTATTATTTATTTACATTAATTAATACGGATTACCCAATTACATTAATTAGACAAAAAATATAAGAAGATTGAAAGAAAGTACCTAATTTCATTTAAAAATATATTTATAAGCACGTAGTCTGAATAAAAAATGTATTATATTAACAAACAATACATTTAAAATTATTTTTACAAGGAAGTAAATTTTATTGTATTTAAAAAGTAGTGGACGCAATCTGGTCTATCATTATTCCCTTTAGGTACACTTTGCGTCCATAGCGGACGCAAATTGGGAGTTTTGTAAATTCGATGTAGTAGTTCGCGTCCACCCCATTTTATTCGTCAAATACAAAAAACTTAAGCAAATTCATAGTTAATATTGTTCCTTTTTTCATTATAAAAGTCTAGAAATAGCTATGTATCCTAAAATTCACATTTAACAACAAAAAACTTACCTTCGAACGCGCCACTGCACACTATTTTTTCGCTAAGATTCCGCTCTCTTGCTGAACATCCGAGACAAATTATTTTTTTAAACGGGATTGGTTTGGCGCACGGACCTTATATACTTATGTGCGTGTCTCTTGACCATTGAGGTATTAGCACTAATATCTTTTTTTTCAATTCGTGTGTTAGTTTACTTATTTTCGAGTATTTTCAAAGGCAAATCGGTAAAGTGGACGCGAACTGGGTGGTGGACGCAAACAGGCGAACTAACCCTATAAGTGCATATTAGTCCTAAGATTCATATTCCTATTTTTAATTATGTAGGTACTAGGATTTAAATTTGTAGGTATTTACCTACTAAAATAATTTGCACGCCTGCTAGCAGGCCGAATACTATGTCAAGTAATTATATTAACATCCAAAGGCTCAATTGTATTCTATGCAAATAAATATTTTGTTTGTTTGTTTGTTTGTTTGTTTAAAGCGCCACCTGTCGTACACCATTGGAGGAAAGTTTTAATCTGTAAGACCATGTGAGTAGAACCGACTCCTTGTCAGATGGCGCTTTAACTGAGGCGCATAGAATATCGCTCAGATTTGAACACCAAACAAAATACCTATCTACTAATAAATTATAGGTACCCGCTGAAAGTTAATCTTGTTTTGAATATTAATTTAATGTATTAACACTAAATGTAAAATGTTGCTACGTTTTATTTGTAATCTTGCGATATTGTGCAGTTACCTATATACCAACGTGCTCATGCTACAAATTTGGATTTACATTAGGTACCCCAAACATGAATGTGTTTTTTATTCCTAGGGTGCTCTAAGCGGTTGTCTTCTCAGCCTCATGCTGTGCGGCTGGCTCCTCATCGGTGCGGAAAACGCTCTGGCGTCGGGGGCGCTGACCTTTCAGGGCAAGCCCTTGGCCACGTCTGGATGTGGCAAGGCCAACTTCACGCATGTTCTGGCCAATATGACCGTTGTGCCTATTGCTGCGTAAGTGTTTACGAATGTACCCCTTATTCATAAACACTTAAACAGCTCCTCCTCATGTCGTTAACTTTTGTATCGTTCTGTCCCTTTCATTCTTGTTGCTGCTGCCATTTTCGAGTAAGTGACAAAGCGCTAAGATTTTATGAATAAGGGGGTAACATTATAGAAAACTAAACACCACAAGGCCACAGGTCAAGGTTTTCAAGCAATTTTCCAAAAGCAATGTAACTTATTTCAATGGATCACTCCTCGATCCGTCCTCACATGAATTTTTGGCCTGGGTACCCACCCAGCGAACCCACTTCCTTCAGCCCTAAGGAAAGGGTTAGAAAAAGGTTTTTTTAAAATCAAATGAATATAGTATTACATTGACACAGTTTTTTTTAAGTTTAACCAAAAAAGGGGTCTACAGATTTCATGCCACATTGACGGTTAGGCTCTTTTTGTATTTTGGTCGTTTTCTTGTTTGGACCAAAAATGCTCTCAGCGCGGATAATGTCTTCCAGCTTTACTAATGATCTGATACAACACTCTGTTGTTTTGAAGCAGAAGTTTATTTTTGGTCTAGGCAGTCATTTGACCACAATCTCATCTGATGGTAGGTGATGATGGGGTCGATGGTACTTACATGTCTGCCCAGCAAGTGCCTATTCAGTCTTTGCTTGAAGAGACCCAAGTTATAGTGCTCCGGAACACATGCACAGGAAGAGAGTTCCACTCATTAGCCGTTCACATCATAAATGAGTCAGCAAAATATTTCGCGCGTATCGTTTGTTCACAGGTGCCGTTTGGCGCAGTTATTTTAATTTTTTTTTATTTATTTATTTAGTAAAGGTATTACATTTTTAATTAAGCATCAAGCATCACAAAAACCGTTATAGTTGTGTGTGTCTGTTTCAGTTGTGACAGTGATTGGCGACGATCGCTGTTGTATAGCAACACACGCCGGGTCGGAAATGGGATGGGTGACCACCCCGACTGAAATTTAGCGATTTGTATTTCGGGCATCTCCGGGCTTCGGAAGGCACGTTAAGCCGTTGGTCCCGGTTGACGTGGCTAGATGTCAGTCGTTAAGCCTAGTCAGAGGCCTTAGGGCGGCTTGATAACATCTGACATTAAGGTTGCTTACTTAACCTTACACCCTTCCCAACAATCCGCACTGAGCCCGCGTGTTGGAGTATGGCTCAATCCACCTCATAGTTGAGGTGGGACGTTATATAGGCCGTTTATGTATGTTTGTTCACATTATTGCCTTTTGCAAAGTTATTTGACGTCCAGTCAGTGTTGGCCACTGCAGCGTTATTTTGCCTTCAGATAAATCATGACGCCCTACCCAGAGCGCTGCAGATGTAGGTTTTCTATGGACACCCGAACCTCGAGTTGGCGCTGGTCCAACTGACCCCGTTCTTTAATGAAGTATCGTTCATCATTTATAATGTTTGACCTCTCCTTTTTGAGGTTAAAAAGTTTTTGTAGTTCGCAACGCTATCTTAATGGGTAATAGGACCAAAGTTACCTGCAGTTGTCAAAGTCGCATTCTGCATGCTCATCGAACGAATTGTGATTGCATTTTGGCGTTCTGTAGAATTCAAAACTTTGAGAATGTGATCATTTGAGTGAAAAGCACTAAGCCAAATAAAATTTTAAAATGATCTCTATACAAAAGAGGGAGAATACCAATTCAAGGTGAAGCCAATGGACGATTAAAGTTCTCGTTTTTCCTGATCACGATCGAGATGGCATTCGACGTTAGTCAGAATAAAGATGATCAATGAAATCGTAGGTAATAAGTACCTATTAAACATAACGAAACGCTGATGGATAGCCATCAGCTATGCTATTCCGGCGGACGCCAAAACTCCCTTCGCTCGTGTGAGTGAACTTTAAAATTCAATATCTTTACAACTGTGGTCGTTTGAAAAAAAGGACTAAGACAAATAACATTCTCAAATTATTAACATACAAAATGAGGGAAAATACTAATTGAAAGTAAAGCGTATTGATGATTGAGGTAAGCGTGAAGCACCGAGATGTGAAGTGATGTCCGATATGCACCGCCGGAATAGCACGGCAGCCTATAAAAATGACATTTGAAAAGAGCCAAAAATATAATGAACTGACTTTGAATGTTATTTTGACTTCTCGCCAATTTAGCGAATTCTAATGGTCGTTCCGTTAGGCCCAGCCCACCAGGTTTCTATTTCAGAACTTCTCCAGCCAAACGACCATTAGCCTCCTTGTACACTGCCACTTTAACTTACACCTACGGCTTCCAATGGTTTTGAATCTTCTACGAATTTTCGATCTAAATCTAAATTTATATCAGCCTAAAGCCGTCTTCATCCCCTGCCCATCCTCCCCATCACTGAAAACAATGTTTAATAGTTACCAATTCAGATTATTCTTACTTGTTACAAAGAAAAATTGATATGTAAACTGCTGTGCAATTCTGGCTAGCGTAAAATCTCATTTCGAGCTTACAAAAGAAAGCCAACTTTAGTCGTCTATTGGCTTCACCCTGAATTATCATTCTCCCTCATTTGTATATAAGACATTTTAGAATGTTATTTGGATGAGTTTTTTTCACTCAAACGATTGGCTTAGTTATAGAACTTTGAACTTTACGAAACGCCAAAATACAATCTCACTACGAATACACTCGATGTGCACATGCAGAATGCCACCTCTGGTATATGTTACCTAAAACCTATTTTGTAAGGGATTAGGAATTTCTCGTTCACTACTAATGGTAATCCATTCAATAGATTTCCCACAAAAGAAGTAAAATAAGACAACAGTTTTAGTTATTCTTTATGTGATTGTTCTAAAGCGTTTACCTTAAACAATTGCAGTAGCAAAATTGGTTTACTTCCAGAACAAATTAATTTCTTTAGAAAAAACTACTGCATAAGAGGAATTCTTTCTGTTAGTTCTTATCAACAAACAATGCGGCTAGTAATTATCTCGCTTAATTATATTTGCGTACTAGCAAACCACCTGCGGTAAAGCCTTTTAGCCGTTTTTCTTTGTTTAGTAGTTTTTGCCCTATTTCTATTTTTTATAGAGTCTTATGCGCTCTTTGTGCACTTCCGTGTGTAGAAGTTTTTTGAACTGTAGATATTAAAAAGGGAATAGACTATTTCTTTGACGTGTTGATTGATAATATGAAGTTTACGTTAAATTATAACCTTATTTTATAGTACCTAGATTATGATCGTTACACCTCACCTTTAAAGTTTGTAATTGACAAACTTTAAAGGCATGTTAGGTGTACACCGGTAGACTGGTCTCCAGGTGACGATCAAAAATCACGTCATTGTGATGCAAACAGTATTAAAAAGTCATTTGTGATATAGCAGAAATAAAGAAAACCGACCAGATCCGATCACGACGGCTGCTCTGCAATTTAAAAATAAACATCCATAAATTTTCTCATTCATATTTTATTAGCTGAATTAAAAATATGAAACTTTGTGAGGTGGGGTGTCCTAATTTTAATAGGATTTGGGTGGCACACAATTTAAAATATGTGCAAATGCAGTCAGCAAAGGTCTCAAATCAAATCCCTATTATCTGTAAATCCAATCTTAGCTGTTAAACCAACTTTTGCATTAATTTAGAAACAAAATTAAATAGTTACGTAATTCGTCCTGCCGACCATATCTGTGAGTCCATCGTACGACGAACGGCTCCATCTTCGGATGAGGAAAAGTACACACGATCTCAAAACATCCACACGTCAACGACCTCCCGAGCAGTAGCCGATCCTGTAATCCCATGTAGACCACGCTTTATGACCACAAATGACTTCACACTCGGTTAGCGTCCCGTCCGGACAAAGTTTTAATCTCCGCTGTAACTTGGGTGATATCGAGTCGAAGCTTACTTTTATTTTCCCCCTTATTAAAACTTTCCCCATATTACTATTACTCGATTCTTCCAGTTTTATGACTTTTGTTCTTGAAGTCTGTGGCCGGGGTTATTCTATAACCACACGATATCTTAAAGCCGTAAAGTACGGACCTTCGGAAGGTTCACATTTTTATGAACACTAAAGAATAGTTTATAAGAAGCAAGCCGAAAGTTTATCTGAAGGTGACGGCTAGGATGTAAGATGAGCTTGTAAAATTTTTAGAGTATTTTTGGTCTTGTTCCGATGAAATTGAGTATGTTTTTACTAGTTAGACCATTTCATAAAATACCGCGTCGGAGGCCTTGTGTTGGTTGAAAATTCCTTCTTATAAGGAAGCTTTACGTTAACCAACAATGTAACAATATGTTCCCAATTAATACATACAATTTTTGATTAATTGGGTTCATGCGCACAATTTTAAAAACTTCATACCGAACCTTTTTTGAAGATGATTTTAAGAAAATTTAATATATTTTTGCACAAAAACATTTTTTCTTTTTCAGCACCAAGCTGCCGTCGAAACCCCTGCAATCACTATTCAGAATTTCATTCACGTACTGTCCATTCGCGGGGGTCATAGCAGTTCTTCTTATAGGCGTTCCCATGAGCTACCTCACCGGGAAGTCCAGAACTGAGTCGATGAACCCTGACGTCTTCTGCCCTCTCACTCAGAGTATCCTCCACAAGTCTCAGGCTAGAAGTCCCTCGGAGTCTTTGGAAGTTCGGGCACCAGATACTCAGGAGGTCTACATAGCGTTGGACGAGGCTCTGAAACATTTGAAAGAAGTAATAGATCGTTAGTTTTAATAAAAAGTTTTGTACGGAGTTTGTCATTTTGTTTTGTTTTAATGGTCCTGTTTATGATCCATAATGCTTTGTAGTGAAAACATCAGTTTTAAAATGAGGATGACTTTACTTTGCGTTTTTATTGTTAAGATCCCTATTTTTTATACCGCTATTCAAAGTTACCATGCCCTTAAAAAAACACTGATCTCTTAATAAAAAAAAACGTTGCTCGTACAATACGAGTACATATTTTGAATGAGTAACATTTAAGGGTCCTAATTTTACCTTTGAAATTTCGGAGATATTATTGTTTTATTTATTTATTTATTTATTGGTTTGTACACAAATTGATACGTTTTACAGTAAGCAAAAGGAATAAACATAGTACAGGTGAGCTTATCTCTAATGAGAGATTTCTTCCAGCAGACCATGGTGACAGGAGAAATTTCATGAAACGAAAGAGACAGACATACAGCGGTGTACAGTAAAATCAATTAAAAAATAAATAATAAATAATAATTAAATAATAATTTGTTTTTTATATACATTTCTCTTGTCTTAACACGACTAATAAATGCTTTACTTTTTGTGATCTGTATTTTATGTGTCTGTTTGTTTGTTTGTCATTGTGTCTTGTATTGCCCTTCAACGTATCATGATCACATATTTCGTAATGTACGTTTTTATCTCACATTAAGGTTTCTTATCTGCCTCAATGAACATTGACATTCTAGAGAATATTTATCCAAATGCTTTAGCCCTAACTGCCACCTATTAGGCCAACTTAAAGAATGACTGCGCGTTCACAAACGGATGCTCCCGGCAAATTCCCGGAGTCACCTCCATTATTCACGTACCATCGATGATATATTGGGCATCATTAAGTCGTCACCTGATCCGAATTCTTTCTCTCGCGAATATTCCCATTCATCATTTTTCGGGAGCTTTTCGACTTATCTTTAATTTGCTCGCGAGAATCCTGGCGTAATGGTAGTGGAAAATATGATTAATGTACCCGTAGTTTATAGAGTAGGTTCTTTATTATTATGGTTGCTAAGAAGACGTTACGAATACAATGTTTAGGAAATAAAATAGAAATTGGCTGCTCAGAAAGTTTTGGATGAATGTGGCATGACACCAAAAATTCACAAACAATATGAAGTACAACCTTCCATCTACAAAAGAATTATCGAAACGACGTTTATCAATTAGTGGGAATATCAACACCTCTAGATTTAAAGTCAATTTGTGTCCTGAGAAAAAAGGTTTTTGCAGATTGAAGTCCTGTAGGTAGTTCTTTCTCACAATTTCCGTTGAAAATCTCGTAGAATACGTTGAAACTTTGAGTTAAGAGCCTTCTACGCTCATCCTAAGGTTCAGTAAAGCTAACTCATTTGCAGTTAGCAGCAGAAGTAATTTAGAAAAATACCTTCGCTGATTTAAACTGTTGAACAAACCGTTACCAGACAGTTGGTTTACATAATAGCGTTGTCTCGTCTCTTCCCTGCCGCAGACACAGTAAGGTAAAGGCTCCTTATACGGCGGTAGTCAAAATCGTATTCTATTACGGTGGTATTTTTATTTTCGAGATTTATTTCTATTCTATTCAGTTAAAATACACCAAAATGTGAAATATTTCTTCCAAATCTATCACTCTATGACTGAATTGACGTTTGCAAGTATAACACATAGACAACACAACAAAATCAATCAGTCTGTGTTACGTCGTCGACGGGAGAGGTGGTTTCATACAAACGCGCAACGACAAAAGTAAGTACAGTGATATTTATAAACTAAGTTTTTCGTATAAAAAACCCGTTAAAGTTTGTTTATGAATTATTTATATCATTTTCCTATTGTCGTACTTACTATTTAAATAGCTTGTTTCATATTTGTAACTCATTTTTTACCTAAAAAACAAGAAATAAAATACCGCCGTGAAAGGATACGAATTTTATAGCTTCATCCTAATTCGGTGGTATAACTCCGAAATAGGAAAAACACTGGGCATGTTTAATTGTTTATAACTTTCAATTTATTAACTTGATTAATTAGTTCCAAGTGTTGTTGAATTAATTATTAGTCTCATACATTGGAAACCATATTCTGCGGTATGTGTTCTTTATTAGAAATCTAGTTAAATATGAAAACTGTTGAGTACAAATTGTTGGTTTCTTAGAAATGGTCAAATAAGGAAGGTGTATTTTAACTTGTCACAAATGAATTATTTTGTATAACTTTTGACTTGAGTTATACACATCTGACCCAAAAACTTGCTATCCTCTGACTAAGCATTTACACTCTTTTGTTTATCGCAATTTTGATGGGTCAGAATTAGGATTAATAAAAGCACGAGTAGTTTTCCTATTACGGTGGTAGTTATTCTAGATAACTCTGTATTAGGTTATATATGATCTCCTATTACGACTCTATTCATAGAACATAAATACATTGCAAGTTTTGGAGTTCCGTAAATAAATAAAAGGTTTTGTACCTTTTTTTGTGAATTCTTATTATTGTTCGCCATTATTTAAAAAAAATATAATCAGGTGATTTCTAAATAAATTTGCATTTTTATTTCTTTAAAATCAATTCTAAGCAATTCTCATGTTAAAATACAATACTAAAAAACGAAGCGGATTCAGTCTGTCTGGAAAGATCTATTCATACGGACTGATGTTGCTTCGCTCCATTTTTACATTTTACTGAATGTAAAAAGTAAAATCAACCGAATTAGAATAATCTAAAACTCTTTTTAAAACGTATGTGTAATCAAAGATCAAGACCATTGAGGTCAATAAATGAAAAACTAACAATTTACTTTACTACTTAAGTAATTTGTTTATATTATTTAATAAATATTATTTGTACGGAACTCCAATGAATATAGTTTATGAACCTCCGTATTAGGAGCCGTCCACCGCAGTAATAGGCTCTGACCAATATCATACCTCAGTATTAGGGAAAATCGACTCGACCACTTAAATATTTTTTTAAATTATGAAATATCATGAAAATAAACTAAGACTCAACAGCAATACTAAATTTAAATTCCACTTTTGAAGATAAAATGGTTGGGCACCTTTAAAAATACTTACAAATGCTTATTTTTGCGTCTTACTTTCAAATGTTGCGAAATCCCTCCGTAATAGGTGCTTTTACCTTATGTGACTTAAACAAAGGAAAAACCCGGTGCGTGCTACGTTTTAGTCACGCCGCATTAATTCCTAGACCACGGCTCAGACCGAGTGCCTACTGTCTCAAGTACAAACCTCATTCAAAAAGCCCTACCTCCTTTACTAACACTCGCGAATATAAACTACATCGTCACCGCTTAAAGACCAGTTTTGAATGAAGAAGCAGCAACAATTGCAACTTTGCCGCTCTCATTTGTTACTTTTTAACGTAGAAAATTGAGAGTGGCTTCGAGTAAGTCGTAAAGAGAAAAATGTGTGTACCGGTAATGAGGGGTGAAAATATCTGTGACTGTGACCAAATTTCTGTGTAATTTGTGTCTATTTGTAGCGTCAGTATTTGTAAGTAACTGTTGTTTTGTTTAAAGACTAATGATGCAACTTTATTCAAACTGAAGTAACACTAGCGCTATTGTAAGCACCATTCAGATTATTACCTTATGGTAATTTCAAACGTTGTTATCATGTCCGTGGAAAAAACTTGCTGTTTTACAGATAACACGGGAAGTAGGTAAATAGATATTTAGAAACTGAGTAATATACCTACTTGCTCATATTTTTTGAGGAATTTTTCGATCGGATAGAACCACTGGGACGAACGGTCCTTAACCACCTCCAAGACCTCTTAAAATCTTCTTCATCTTATCTTGTGGATAAGAACCTTAAGTCTTATGTGACCGAATTCCGCCACTTTCACGGCATGTCATTAGAACAAAATTAAGTCATCATGTGCGCAGCTGCTCTGGGCATTATGAGCGATTGACAAAACTTGTCTCTGAAAGTTTTTCGTTCTGTTTCAGAAACTATGTTAGTATTCAAAACACAGTTACGCAGTAACTGCATTTGAAAAAATGAGTTACAGAGGCGTCCAATCAACCTTTACAAGACCTGTGCAAAATGGGTTTTATGTCAGCAGTAAGGAGCCACTTATAAAGGTTCATAAGAACGCTGTACTAATTCAACATTTTATTACAGAAAATGTGGCTTCATGTAATTACGTTTAATACCTATTCAGAATCTAAGAAGTCTGAAGGGTGAACGCAGTAAGTAGTTTTCTTTCCACCCTACGACAAACAGACAAAGAAATTCCAGTCATTTGATATAGGCTAAGGCTTAGAAGTACATTTAAACTGTTGACACTGGGCTTCGCAGTGTTCGATGATCGAAACGGCTAGACGCATACGTCATCATGTGTCCAGGAATTAATGCCTCTAATACAGTGGTTCCCAAACTGTTCTTGGTGTCAGCAACAGGAGAAAATTTGGGCTATGGCAGCAGTAGGCTACTCCCGTACGCCTCATCATCGATAACCAAAATGGTAAAGCATTCTGAATAAAAACTGCTTTACAGCACGGAAAATGACAACGCACGTTAACTAGGCTTTTACATGGTTGGCAGCCGACCTTCCTTTAAGTATTTTAACATTATTGTCTTGCGAATTTGGTGCTACGTGCTAGCGCCAACTCGCTGATATTCTGCGGTTGCAGATAATAATTTGCTAGTTTAAGTTAAGGACCAAGATCAATGTGCATGTATTATTAGAAATAGACAAAAACCTAATATTCACTGAGCAAACGGGGAAAAGTGGAAATGGGCTTAAGCAACCGATCAGAGATTTCATTACATAATTATTTCACTAGCGCCGGTTAGATGTCAAAATAAGGATATTTTATCGGTTATTTAAGGCTATAACTGAACATTATTATGTTCAGTTATAGCCTATAATATGTGGATAGCGAGCCTACGTCCGGTAGTGATAAACCTATGCTAATGATTTAATTTTTATGATCACCATAGATGACAAATTAAATGGATAGGTAGGGTTTGAGGAGCGCTGCCCCAGGATTTTCCGAGCTCATATAAGCCCGTTAACCGCTGTATTAATAGCAGGACCATTAAAATTTATGAAATGTGTTGACAACATTTTCTGTTGTAAAACTTTATTGACGCTGAACTGTAGTAACAATGTAACTTATATTTTTTAACCGACTACGGCAAAGCAAATAGGAGTATTTGTATTTGATGCACAAGAAACGTAACACCTAAGAATTAAATCAAATTTTCAAGTTTTGAATGAATGTAGGTATTTAGTGCTTAGAAAGGTAAGTACAAAAATATGGCATGTTAATAAAATTAGGGTATTATTATGACTGCCCAATCAGTATGCCTGTTGCTTTGGTAGGTTATGTCCCAGTTTTTGGATTTGCGAAGAGAACGTAGCGTATTTTCCTATTTTTGTTTCATTATCCCAAAGGCTTTATTACTAGTTCTGTTCGGTAAAATTTTAGTTAAAACCTTCAATTTGTTACCAATAATTTAATTTTAGGTATATTAAGATAAGGACCAATCTTTTGTTATTGCTTTGTTTAAGACACGTATGATAAATTGACCAAAATAGATGGGAATCCATGAAACAACAACCGTTTCGTAATCAAGGTATGCGGTTTCGCGGCAAAGAAATACTCTCGGGACTATTACATTGTAACAAGTAGGGACGCCGAGAATGGAATGTCACCGAGAAACAAACAAATTCCAAGTGAAATGACAGAATTAATCCCGATTCGCTTCTAAACATTCTGAATTCTCAGGTTGCCAACATTTCTTATCCCACTCTAGCCTTCACCAGTGGGTTCGTTTGCGTGAACGTCGCCCTGCGGTAAAAACTGCTAATTCCACTGAAGTATGCCCGTCGTATAAGGTGACTAAAGGCCCCTTTAGGCTTTGGGGTCATAAAATGCGCGTGCGTTTCGTGAAACGATTCCTAAGGAGAACACAGCGTGTCTGCGGATTTTAGGGTCTGTGTCGTCGTGCACTGGATTCAGTCTGGATTGTTCTCCCCAAGCCTCGCTTTTAGGCTGCCATTCAAAAACATCTCTCCGGTACCGATACACCTTGATTTAGTAAGAAGATGACCAGGTTTTTTGTAGTTAGTCAGATTTTTTTAAACTAAAACTTACTAAATAAATTGTAAACCATAGAGAGTAAGTTTCCTTCTAAAGAATTGTAGAAGCTTTGCAGATGAAATATTTTTATACTTGAAAATTTGAAATTTAACCATTTGTTTTGTGGATCTGTCTAAGCTCTGACACGAGAATGGGATTCCTCGGCCTACTTTCAGGAAACATATTTGAATTATGCTTACAAATAGCACAAATCTTTAGGAAAAGACACAAAATTTTCTTCTGCAACAGAAATTCAATAGAGCTAATAAACAAACTGATGCTATAATTCGATTGGTCGTCCACATTTCTCGATAAAAAGCTGAGAGAGTTTTTGAAGGGTTTTGAATAATTACGGCCTTTAAACAGTGATATATTTATTAAATAATAAGCAAAATATAATGATGTACAACAATGTTAGACGTGAAACCATGACAACCGAATAGGGCTAGACGAGCGACAGAGCTTCAACTTAAATCACATAGATGGCACTGTGCTCACGGGACTTCGTATTATTCTAACACCTCCCCTCGAAGTCGTGAGCATTATATTGTTATGATCACATACCTTCATTCATCATACCTAAATTACGTATGCATTCATGATGCTTCGTCCCACTCAAGCCTTTGGTCAAAACATCAGCAGGCATTCGGTCAGTACTCAAGTATCTCAAATCAATAACACCTTTTTCGCATAGATCACGAATAAAGTGGTGCCTCACGTCTATATGTTTCGTACGAGAATGATAATTCCTACTTTGTGCAAGTTTCATTGCACCCTGGTTATCGTTGAATAACGTCACACACTCTATTTCCATACCGACATTACTCAAAACATCACCTAAATACACGGCCTCTTTTGCAGCTTCGGAAAGTGCCATGTATTCGGCCTCAGTACTTGATAGTGCAACACTCCGTTGCTTTCGTGCCTCCCAACTGATCGGAGCACCTGCGAGGATAAATGCAAATCCAGAATATGACCTGCGATCTATAGCATTCGCTCCCCAGTCTGCATCAACCACACCAAACAAAGGCAAACCAGTTCTTTCAAATACCAAACCGTAATCTGGCGTACCTTTCAGGTACCTCAGAACACGTTTAGCCGCCTTCCAATGCTCAACATCGTAATTAGTGTTAAATTGACTTAGATAATTAACGGCATAAGCTATATCCGGTCTAGTAGATACAGCCAGATACATTAGGGCTCCAATCAAACTCTGATATGGATATTGTTTCATTACATCCTCTTTTACACGTGCAGGTTTTTCTAATTTCGCGTTCGCATCGATAGGGGTAACTGAAGGTTTACACTCACTCATATTAAAGCGTTCCAATACTTTATTTAAATACACTCTCTGATTCAAATAAACTCTGTATCCATCATCACGAGTAAACTCTATACCCAAACAACTACCTATTTTTCCTAAATCTTTCATTTCAAATTCCCTGGATAGCTCTTTCTTTACATTTTGCATCCATACATCATCATTTCCAGCCAAAATAATATCATCAACATATATAGCAATCAACATCAAACTTTCACCCTTTTCAGCTACAAATAAACATGGATCTTGCGGTAATGCTTTAAAACCAACATTCAACAACTTTTTCACTAACTCTTTATGCCACTGTAACCCTGACTGACGCAAACCATACAAAGGTTTCTTTAACAAACACACACCATCATCACATTCACTCAGTGCTTGATTCCAGCGTTTAGCTGTTTCAATTATATGTTTATCTTTTATAATCTTCTTCTGTTTACCAATCTTTTGGTTTGCGAGTACTCTATCTAACACATCGCTTAGCTGCTCCGGTATTTCCATGTAGACCTCTTCATCAAGTGAACCGTTCAGGTAAGCAGTTACTACATCCATTTGGTGGATCTCGAGACCTAACTCGGCCGATACCGCAGCTAACAATCTTATCGAGGAAGATCTCACAACAGGAGATGATGTTTCATGAAAATCCTCCCCTGGCCGTTGCGAGCACCCCTTCGCAACGAGTCGTACTTTCTTACCAGTAGTTTTAGTACGAAATACAAATCTGCTTCCAATAACTTTCCTTTGTTTTGGTCTTGGTACTATTTCCCACGTCTTATTTTTTATCTGTGCTAAGTATTCATCTTCTAGAGCACTCTTCCACAAATCAACGTCACTGGTTTTCTCTATTTCATTCCATGTCATCGGATCTATGCTAGCCATCTTTGCTATCATCTGTTCATTTGATTCTTCATCTTCCGATTCATTCTCACTATCTGAACTATCTCTTGCTAAATTATATTCCTTCCGCGGCCTTCCCGCCAAACCAGTACGTACTAAACGCGGTCTTCCTCTACCTCTTTTAGGTGATTCTATTAATCTTTCGCACGAAACTGTTGAGTTTCTTTTTCTACGTAAATGTCTATTCTCTCTATCTTCATATGTCTTCTCTTTTTCAGATTCTGGTGTTTGGAATTCTATATTTATTTGTTTATCATTAGTATTTTCTTTTTTATCAAGTATCTCATTATATTCCTGGCTGAATGCACTTTCATTGATAAATTTGACATCTCGTGTCACTACAATCTTCCTTGTACTAGCATCATGTATCCTGTATGCTTTCGATTGGGTATCATAGCCCACGAATATTCCTAAATTAGAATTCGACTCAAATTTGCCCTTCTGTGTTCCTTTGTCCTTGTAATAGACTTTCGATCCAAACACTTGCATATACATTACAGTAGGTATCTTTCCTTTCCATAATGTAAAAGGTATATTCCCATCCAAAGGTGTAGTTGGGCACCTGTTTCTCACATAATTCGCAGTATTCACTGCTTCTGCCCAAAACGAAGGAGGACTTCCTGCTTGTCTCATCATACAACGCGCCATCTCAACCAAAGTCCGGTTTTTCCTCTCTGCGATCCCATTTTGCTGGGGTGTGTAAGGCACTGTTAGTCTCCTTCTAATACCTTCTCTCTTCAAGAACTCGTCGAACTCATTGTTGACATACTCTCGCCCGTTATCAGACTGAAGATTTTTAATCTTCTTACCAGTAAATTTCTCAGCGTACGCTTTATATGTCTTGAATACGTTTAAAACATCGCTTTTGTTAGCTATAAAGTAGACTTCACACCATCTTGATTTGTCGTCAATGAAAGTAACAAAATACTTTTTACCACCATATGACACATGCCTCATCGGGCCACAGACATCCGTATGTACTATTTCTAGTAACTCGCTTGTGCGATCTTCACTACCATTTGGGAAAGGCGTGCAAGTTTGTTTTTCGCTGATGCAAATCTCACACTCAGACAATTTTTCACTGTCCTTGAATTTTAGGCCATGTGCTAAGCCACTCTTTGCCATAGCTTTCAAATCACGTTCGTTAAGATGTCCAAGGCGCTGATGCCACATGTCTATAGAATTTTCCATGGTCGCAGCAATATTGACAGTATCCTGACTCATCCGCACATTATACAAGTTACCGACACGGTCAGCACGCATATGAATCTTCTCATTTTCATCAATCACAATTGCGTCATTCTTTCTAAAACGAACTTCGAACCCACGATCTGTCATTTTTGCTACAGATAGTAAGTTAGTTCGTAGATCTGATACATAGAATACTTTTTCTACGTCTATCTGGCGTTTTTCACTGCCAGTATCGACTGAAATGCTGACCTTACCCGTTCCGGTAATTTGTGTTCTCTCACTATTAGTAGCTAAGTTTAGTTCAGAGTCCAGCTGTGTGAAATTCTCAATCATCTGCTTCTGATTACACATATGACTTGTGCACCCACTGTCAATACACCAAATAGGATTAATTTGCTCACCCATCATCACCTCTTCGGTGGTGCTCATCAACATCGTTGTCTTCCGCTCATTATTATTATTCCGCTCCGCTTGTTGTGCACTTTGCCTTTGTTTACCGCCACTGATATTTTTGACTCTGCACTCTTTCGCCAAATGCCCACGACGACCACACCGGTAACACTCGATGTAACTTTTACTGTCACGGTTGTCATAATTCTTCTTCTGGTAGGCATTCCTATTGATACGTTTGACGAACATGGCCCCTTGGTCAACCGCCTTAGATTTACGACCTTCATAATCTTCGATAATCTTCACCTTAAGTGTTTCTGTTGAAGGCAAATCATCTCGAGATTCCATTGCCGTTCTAAACATGGCAAACGAGTCTGGCAAACTGTACAAGAGAAGTATGGCCAATAGTTCGTCTATAACTATCAAACCGATTTCTTTTAGTTTCTTTACAGCATCAAAGAAATCTGTGATGTGCTTACGCAGGTCATCATCTTCCTGCATACGAGTCAAAACAAGCTTCTTTAGTAAGGAGGCTTTCCTGGCAGGCCCACTTGACTGATACATAGACTGCAGTTTGTCCCATATAGCTTTGGAACTTCCTAAACCATCCAATGCAGCCAACTCACTTGGGCTGACCGCCAATAATATGTCTGATTCCGCTTTTCCATCCATTTTGATCCATTCTCCGTACTTAGGATCCACTGACATTGGCTTAGGTAATGTTCCAGATACATATTCCCACAAATCATTTTTCTTCAAAATAGCTCGCATATGTATCTTCCAGGTATCATAATTGTCGGCAGTAAGCTGATCAATTCTTATAGATGCAGCCATAACGAAGTTTTTTCAACTCCAAAAACAACAAGCAACTAAAAACAATTGCGAAAACTGTTTTCACTTTTACCACTGCAAATGCACATAATTATTCACGAAATTGTTTGTATTTCACATCCTGGGCCCATAACCTGAAGGGTTTTGAATAATTACGGCCTTTAAACAGTGATATTTTATTAAATAATAAGCAAAATATAATGATGTACAACAATGTTAGACGTGAAACCATGACAACCGAATAGGGCTAGACGAGCGACAGAGCTTCAACTTAAATCACATAGATGGCACTGTGCTCACGGGACTTCGTATTATTCTAACAGTTTTCTTAAAAAGCTCCCGCTGAAATGGAATTCGCTTCGCAAGACTAAAGGAATCAATTGATTCCGGTAATTGATTTAGGTACCTACTACCTACGTCCGCCATGCCATCTGTACATCTGTGTAGACTGGATCAATCCATTATTTATTGAGCAAATAGGTGCTGAATATATTTCTACAGACAACCTACGGACGCGTTTTGTAGAGGAATCTTTTACGAAAAGCAAAGTTTAAGAAGAAAAAGGTAAGTTTGATTGCTTTTTGAAACTCACTTTTCATTGACTAGAATAATTAACAAGCTTGCTTTTGGTAAGTACTAACAAACTGAATTGATGTCTTACATAATCATTGAATGAATGATTGAATGACCAAAGTTCAATGCAATATTTTGGAAGATAAGAATTCGGAAAGATAAATACCAACAATTTTTTTTTTAAATCAGCCATAATTACCAATGTATGAGTAATTGAGTACATAGAAATTTAAGGAAGTTGGGTGACCAAAATTTATTCTATTATATGCTTGGCGAAGTTATTAGTAGTTCGTAAATTATTGTCGGTCTAAACAACAGGACCCCACGTTAATTTGATCAAAGAGAAAGTTTAACGTTCCTAGTATTCGAAAAAAGAAGGGAAAAGATAAGTACTGAAAAAATGTTGATCTAAATATTAAATTTTAATAATATTATACCAATATGTAAACAATCAGCCAGAATTTATCACTCGTTGAAGAGGCTAATAGCGAACAGAGCTTTAAAAAAGTCCTTATTACTTTGTCGCTGGCGTAAAAGTGCAACGCTCTCATATTTAGCCCGAGACTGTATCGCCAAATTGAATTCCGTTGCTGAGCTGGGCTGATTGCTGTTCACTGAATCAGCTCAGTTCGATCCAAGCTTTTTTTATTATGGTGCCATTTAGATATTCACTGCCTCGTTGGCTTACGTAGGCATCCGATTTCGTTAATACCTATATGGTCGAAAAAGTACCTATTGATACCTACTACTCGCAATACAACGGCAGAGGGCATACACCTGAACACGATACGCATCGTGCTAAGACGCTGCATTGTTTCACGGTACTACGTCGTATCGTAACAATCTACGATATGCAAGTAACACGACTATCGTCTTCTGCTTACTCGTTATGCCAGCGACACACGTCAAAAAAGACAGTTCACTGCTTGATTCAATAATTTGAATATTTCATCAGTACTCATAGTCATTTTAGCAAATGAGATTAACACGAACAAAAAAGAAGCACGCATGCACTGCACTGCCTATAACGAATCCAAACTGACAATACGTCGTCAGACGTGTGGACAGACATTGGGTATCTCCCCAGAATCCCTTTGATCTGGGCCAAAAATCGACAACAGAATCGCGTCTGCAGACGTTAAATACCTACCACAGACATGTCTGAAGATGTCATCTGCAGATGCGTCCGCAAACGTGTGTAGCCGGCTTTACTCGTATGTCGTTTTGAGCGTCACTAAAATCTGAACCACTTTTTTAATTCGTTCTGTAATTCTCCAGACATAATATTTGAACACAGATGAGAAAGGTGATTTTTCAAAATACAGCCACTATTTCTAGCAGAAAGATATTAACATCTCGCAATATGAATCGTCGAAAGCGGAGTAAGCCGACGGATGACTGCCCCATTTGTGTTGCGTCTGTTTATTACACCTGATCCTTGGGGTGAGGGGGTGAATCAGAGCTCCCTACCGCTACTATCTACTCGGCTACGTGACTCACTTACTTATGGTTAGTGAAAGATTGTGGCGTAATTCGGAGTCTGATGCAACGGTGCTGCAATATAGTGTTGTTGCGGCGTATCGCAGAAGGGAGGAGCTTGTGGCATATTTATACATATTATTGAAATGCTGTTTGTTGTTATGGTAAATGTTACTTCAAAATTAACAACGGATTAAAAACGGGAAAAATAATATATAATACATTACATTCAATTTAAAAATTTAATACATCCATGAATGTGATCTGGAGCCGCCGAAGTTATTAACTTTACGAGTATCATTTGAACTCAGATAATAAAGAATATGAATTTCAAAATACAGCCACTATTTCAAGCCGATACATATAATATTTACAAATACATTACATTCAATTTATAAATTGAATACAGTCATGAATGTTGTCAGAAGCCGACCGCTTAACTTGTGCAGTGGTTTTTTTTTTTGCATGGGCATGTACGAGTATTAATATCCTATTGATTGATAGTGACTGACTACCGTTGCCTGCTTGTTTTTCAGTTTATTATTTTGTTTCAACACTTTAAGGGTTCAATATTGTAGCTAGTGAAAGTGAAAGTTACAAGTTAACTAAAAGTATTGTAGAACTTTGAGAGTTTTACAGTACTGGACAGATAGGACTGGAGCTCTGGACAAACGGCTTCGATAATATCGTTTACGAGCATAGATATTTTTAATAGTTTTGCGTTAGTAGTATTGAGGTTCATGGCTATCGATAAATTATTGATATTGACAACACTATTTTTAATTTTTATTTTATTTAAGCCGTCGCGATTAGATTGGCGCTTTACCTTAAATTGGATTTATTAGTGTGTTAGATAAGACCGGAAGTGTTACACAATAAGTAAAGTACCTGATTTGCACTTGGCCCCAGGAACCAAGAACAAAAATATAAAGAACTAGCGGCCGCCCGCGACTTCGTCCGCGTGTACTTTACTTTTTTGCCACCAAGCTTTATACAAACTGCAACCCCTATTTTGAACCCCTAGGGGTGGAATACTACTACATACTAAGATAAATTAACCCTCCAATTTTTAAGGCTTTACGAAATTTCACATGATTTTGACGTAATTTTCACCGTTTATTCAGTGCACGCAAAGTGCGCTCTAAAAAAAATTCAATATTTTTTAGGAATGATCAAATCCTATTTGTCATAAGGTGGGGTGTCCGATTAGACGATTTTTTCAATGTGAATCAGCATTTCCTGAGATTAGTGCGTTCAAACAAACAAACAAACTCTTCAGCTTTATTACATTATATTAGAATAGATTATCTATTGATCGGAATCGACTGTTACCCCCAAGGGAAAATTAAACGAATTGATAAGATAACTTAAAATACACAATTTATCACAGCATAATGATAACGTGTTATTCGATAGTCAATGCTATAGACAGTCATACCTAAACACCACGGCAGAGCAGTAACACTAACAAACCGTGCGCGGGCACGTTTGTCATTTGTGTATAATATTTTTTACTTAAATAGTATTGACATTTGCGTTTGCCAAAATGGAATGGCATGTTACAGAAAATGGTAAGTGTACAATTATATATTCTCGCAAGTGTGTGATTTATTGAGCGAATTTAATTGTCTCAGAAGACTGAATGATTATAAGCTATTATAAAACCCGCCATTATGTCAAAACAATCTAATACACTTACCCCCGAATTCACAAACGGCAATCAACGCTACGCACGCACTCACGCTCATGCTGTCCCTGTCAGTTCTGTTGACATTTTACGGGACAGCATGAGCGTGAGCGCATGCTTAGCGTTGATTGACGTTTGTGAATACGGGGGATACTCTGGTACGCTAGTGGCATAGGGTCGACTATTGAGAGTAACTGTCAGATGTTGGCATGGAATATTTTGAGAAATGTCAATAAAATTGTACTTTAAGTTTACTTGTAATGTCTTCCTGTCAATAAAATTGTAATTTCTTTTACAGGAAAATACAGAATAGAATCATTATCCGCCGCTACATTTCCAGGTGCACTAAAAGTTCGTATTTCACAATTTTATCTGTCATCATTTTGATCAGCGTTAGTTCCCAGATTGGGAACTTTCGATGCATTTGATAACTGCGACGTCTGTTCATAATTTAACACATAATTATTCATGAAGTACGAGTATTTCATAATCTATCCGTGTCTAGCCAGCACATTGTGACTAGTCGTTTTTGGACTTAACGTTACACGGTTTTACATCAAGACTATGAACTATCAAATAATAATGAACATTTGTAAATTGATGTCGCAGTCAGATATGCTGCATCGATACTAATTATTTTTATAATCATAAGGTGATATATCTATTACAAATGATTTTAGTAAAAATGTATATCTATCAATCTCTGTCACAGATGTACTTTAACTTCTTAGTTTATAGTTAAAACAGTTGTAATTTATTTATAGAAAATCCAATTCATTAATAAATATAGGTACGCTAGTTTCGCAGTGAGTCTGGATAAGACAGTTTTCTTTAGGAAACAAACTTCTGTAGTATCACGTCATCCGCAACTCAAGACCGCGAGTAAAGTCTAACTCAAAGTTAATTAGCGTGAATTTCATCGTGTTTCATCAAACTTAAACAAAGTTGGATTTTGGTAACAACGTTTAATTAATGTACGGATAAGTTTCCCAAAGGCACTTATGCTTATAATGTAGTGCTGTTGTTTATGGTCTACGATCGTAACTAAGGATATCTAAAATAGCCTCACGAAAAGCAGCCCGTGCATTATAAGGCGCTTTGCAGACGGGGCGGGCAGGGCCGGTCAATTTCAGCGAGCGATAGCGCGAAGGCAAAGGAAATCCTATACTACCAACGCACATGAAGGGCAAAAAGACCGCACCCCAAATGCCCACCTGGCACTGAAATACTTTTAGTTCGCGGTGAAGGGCAGTCGCGGGCATCGACGGGCAGGTGGGGTCTTTATTACTTCGCGGTCAGAAAGACCACCTTGCCCCATCGTCTGTAAAGCGCCTACACGCCTAGCATCGTGCTTTCGTGACGCTTCATGGCGTTTCACGGTACGTTTTATTGTGTATGAGCCCTCTGGAAGATTCTCACTACCTTGCTTGACGCTGCGTTTGCCCTCTTTTAGCAAAGTGCCTAGCATTACCCCTCCCCATTGCACGTTGAATGACCTTTATCTTTCTTATGAGCCCCCATGAGGGTAAGTGACCTCGTCCAGATCCAAAACGATAACATGATATTTATTCATAATTTTCAGATAATACAAGAAGTGTTCGCCAAAGAAGAATCTGTCTCCATAGGGAGTGGTTTGAACGAGGATCCCCTAGCCGTTGAAGAGCTGGTAGAATTTTTTGTGGAACCAGTTCTACATGGAGTGTCTTTAGTGGCTGTGGAAGTTGCTACTGGTGAAGTCGCTTCTGTTGCTATAAACAAACTAGTTGGTATTTTTACAGACACATTGCTATGTAAAACAATTATTTTAACCCCCTTCAGGACCCAATTAGAATTCACCTGCCAGCGGACTTACTACTTTCGTCATCAGACCCTTATTCTCACTCTGCTAATGAATAACTCAATACATTCTAATGTCCGATATTTGAAAACCCAGTAAATTAAAAAAAACTAAAAAACTGCAAATTGTTACTGTATAATTTGGAAATGTAAAAACCCTAAAACATGAAAGTCGTCATACCCGATTGTACTTAACAACAAAATTGTAGCTGACGTGTCAACACTGACGTGTTGATAATTAGGACACTGACTCCAAAAATAAAATAAATTTTATCTTTTACGTTTAGTTGTATTATTACTTGAATTAATTTAATGTTTTATAATATTATTTGATGTTATAAATTAATTATGCTTTATTTACAATTTCAGTTGGATAGATCTTCTAACCCTGAAGATGATGATTTTTTCGAAAAGTTAGCGGAAGGATGTACACGGGAAGCTTCACAATCATTATTAAATTTCGTAGCTGTTACTAGTAATAGATGTAATGTACTTAAAGTGTAAGTACTTAATATACTTTGACACATTTTTTAAAATATTTAAGTTTTTTTATTATTATCAAAACTATTATTTCCGCTTTCCTAAGGATGGGCCGATACAAATTAGACATCGATGCTTTTACTTGATACCATATCAGCTCTACCGGCCGCTCATTTAGAATTTTGCATGCTACCGATATACTATTTTTTTTTTATTTTATGGTAATAATTGTTGTTTTTTTAATTGTTTTCTCAGTAAGCGAGTTTTAATTCTTATGAGCGACTTGATACTTGATACAAGTATGTTTGCGTATTAAATATTTTCATGTTATTTTACAGATGCGGGGTAGACTGCAGCCTAGAAATCCTGGCACTAGCTACTCACCATGGACACATAAAACAAGGACTAGGAGTGGAATTATGCAAAACATCAATCGAATTAGCGAGAAAACTGAAGGATGGACCAGTTTCGACATTTACTGTGGAAGATCTTGGCCCTGATTTTTCACATATGAAACCTAAGAAGCCTCTTATTAATACATATCCTAAGATCTGTGAAGCTATGTGGACCGGTGAAGCCTCGCAAAAAATTGGCAAGAAACTAAACTTTGAAGTATACTGGACTATACCCTACGATGAATTTATTTATGATGGGCAGACGTATAGCGATAGAATAGGAATGGAAAAATTAATAGAAAATCCATTTGCTGAAGTGGCAGCTCTACGTCTTTACAAAAAATAAGTTATAGCCAGTATCTCGTTTTATTACACGATTGCGCCAGAAGGTGGGTTTTGTTTTTTGAGTGCATGTATGTATGTTGATAAGTAATAGTGTTTGGCACGCTCTACTGCCTGGACGGCTCCATGGATTTTAGCTTGAGAGATGTCGTTAGATTCGTAATTACTGCCAAAGCGACACTGGGTATATCAAAATCAAAAATCATCTGAATTCAATTGGAAAAAAAGATTTAAATAGGAAAAAGTAATTAAAATAACCAAAAATCCCAACTGCGTTTCTGTGTCAACCTATGTAAAAGTCGGCTAATTGAAATACACTAAAATAAAAATAAATTGAATTGAATGAAAGGTAATTAAAATATGGTTGAGTTGTTCATTCATGTCAGTTAATTGAATATACCTTATGGGACACTGGTGCGTGTGATGACAGCCAGTGCCTCATTAACTGGCCATCAGTAAAAGTCGGCATACCCGATTACACTTAACTTAAGAAAAATGCACTTAACTTATGAGAAATTGTAACCGTCAGACCCACCGTGCACTGAAGTCGTTAAGGCTTGGTCCCCCTAAGCCTGGCTGCGTATGAGCCGGCTGAGCGTGTGAAGGTCATTGTGAAGCATCATAGGGCACTGGAGTACATAGTCTTTCCGCAGGAAAAGGGACCCTCGTGACTTTAGTGAGGGCGTCTAACTCCAATGCAACATTTGCGAAGTTTTGCGAAACTTTGAGAGGCTGAAAAGCCAATAAAAAGGGGTAAGTATATAATTTTCGATATAGGTTTGGCATATTTTCAACGAACACCTGGCAACCGATTTTAGTTATTTTATCTCGCTTTTCAAATTTAATGTCATTTTACTATTCTTTGAAATAGAACAAGGAGAAATGACTAGCAATATACAGCCTGTCATGTCGTTGACCGTACAATGAAATGTTATAGGATGAGGACATTTTGCAATTTTATATAATTCGAAACATAGCATAAAACTTTCAACTATCTTCTGCAACTGAAATTCTAGAGGGCTAATAAAAAACTGATCCTAGGTATAATGCTCGTTCAAATTTTTCGAAAAACGGAATTCGTTTCGGAAGCTTTTAAGCTTCAATCATCAATCAATTGTTTGATTTCGGCAATTTATTTAGGCAGAAGTAAGAAATCTGCTCATATCTCTGTGGCAACAGCTAGTCTAACCTGACTACTTTCTGGGTAAGGACTTCTTACTAACATGAATTGTGACGTCATTCAAGTAAATATTCAGGGTGAATTTTTCAATCGGTCGTGGTAGGCCAAATCCTAACTATGAGTTCGACTGACATGATGATGATGATTTAACATAAGAGCTTTAATTTAGTTTGCTATGTAATGGAACTTACCAGAATTTGATCTTTATAAGAGACACTACGAGATGACAAAAGGAACCGCTTAATGCAGGGTGACCGTTTCTTTTCAAAACCAACAGGTCCGATTCCCAGCGAAAAAGTTTTTTTTCTTAATCTAGAGTCTCTTTTGAACATTTTCCTAAATTCCTCATAGTTTAGAATTTGGCTTACCACTCCCAAATAAAAATTAACCATGTATGTTTGCAATTAGAGTAAACTTTATAAATTTGACTTATTGAAGGTAATTATTATACCAGAAAGATTTGGCCGGTCTGTTATCGGGTGGTCTTGGTAGTTCAATGGTAGGAGCAGTCGCCCGGCTTACGAAAGACTTAGGCTGGAGCCTCTTCAATATCGATAGTTTGTAGGCATAGATTATGGATGGTTTTGTCCTATTTTGTACAATCCCAAGATGGACTGCAGAGCGCAAACTGCAAGCGACACTCTTTCATGAAGACTCATAGAAACCAGTAGTGTCGCTTGCAGTTTTCTGTTGCAGTTTGCGATCTGCCGTCTGTCTTGGAATTGTACCTTCAAGGTTCATAGCCACGGTATAAATGATTGATATGGGCGCCAGTCACCACCTTGTCTAGAACATCGATAAAAAGCTTCCAGCGATAAGCTATCGCTGTATTGCGGTGTGTCAGATTTAATGTTTATCAGGACCACAGGTCGACAAAACATATAATATGCAACAAGCAAAGTACAAACGATGAACCTGATTGTACAGTCGCGGAATAAAAAGGTTGACCAGTTAACAAATAAATTCATTTACGATTTAGAAAGCACATTTTACGTTTTTTAAAACTGTGTAACAGGCCAGTGTGTTGTGTCGCATAGTATGCTTTACTGTTTGAAAGAAATATTTAAATTCATTTGATTAGACGTATGTATCTTCACGGTTGACAATTGAACTTAAACTTTTTATTAGTATGATCTTGCCATAACTTTGTGTTAAGTTTGTTAAATCTAATAACTACTGTGCTTATAATGATTAAAACTACTAATGTGAATCAGAATCAGAAATATATTTATTTAAATAGCCCCGTTACAAGTGCTTTCAAATCGTCAAAAACTTAATCAAACAAACAAAAATACACTTAATAATAGACTTAATACTATAATAGAAATAATAAATAAATACACAGTATACAAACATAATGTGACTCAACCACCGGTGTCCGAAATTTGTTTCTGTACTGAGAAGAACCGGCAAGAAACTCAGCAGTTACTCAGTGATTAACAGTGCCTATCAATGTCATCATGGAGCAAGCAAAAACCGATCATAAAGTCAACCTTTTTATTCCACGACTGTACTTGGACCCGAAAATGAGGATCAAAGTGTAGTGAATTATCTGTTCAGCTAAACTTGACTGTTGGAATGAACGACCAACCATGAACCAGTGAAATTAAGCGAATTGATAAGATAACTCATAAAGGTACACAATATGACGGACTGATAACGTGCTTCTATTACTAATTATGAGATAGGCTATGCTATAAACACGCGTTCTTTACCACAAGAGACCAGTAACACTAACAGAGCGTGCTCGTGTGTATATTTGACACTTTTGTAAATTGTTAACTAACTCGTAAAGTCGAACTTTGTTTTTGCAAAAATGGAGTGGCTTGTTACAGAAAATGGTAAGTGTACAACATTATATTTTTGCAAGTGCCGTTTATTGAGAAAAGTATTTTTTTTAAGTGGAGTACTTCTTGAATCTTTTCATCAAATTATTTGTCTCAGATGACTGAATAAGTCATTTATTTAACAAAATAGATTATTTTATCAAAACCTTGGTCTGCTGGAAGAAATCTCTTTTTAAAGATCAGCTCACCTGTACTTTTGCTCTCCTAAATACTGTCTATTGTAATTGTCTTTTTGTGTATGAACAAATAAATAAATAATAAATAAAGAAATCAATCTGGAATGGTGCAGGTAGATTCTTATGTGTGTACGATTTTTTTTTGTCATGGCGATCTAAACGATTACAATATTTATCTATGGTCAATGTTTGGCAAAATCTGTTATTTATACCGTTGAAGGGGTCGGTTTCTTGAATATCGTAATATTGATATGTCGCCCTAGTTAATTATTTCCTGTCTAAATCCGTAAGTTCCAGCAAATTTAACTTCATATTGATATTATGGAAATGAGCACATTCGCGAACTAAGCGTTTGTAAACAGAGCACAATATTTTAGAATTTCGGCAAATTAAATAAATAGATAGGTGAATTTGATTGATATTTGCAATGTTTTATTATTTTTTCACAGGAAAATACAGAATAGAATCATTATCAGCCGCTACATTCCCAGGTGCACTAAAAGTAAGTTTTTGTTAGTCTTTGTATCTGTCACCGCATCATTGTGACCAGCTTTAGTTCACAAACTAGCTCGCAATATTATGAGCTTCCGATGAATCATGTAGTGTGACTTCAGTTAAAAATTGGACTCTAGTCCTAGACTAGAGTCCGATTCATACCTGATATCTCAGGGCAAATCATCAAGATTCTACGGCTTCACATCAAGTCTTTCAACTATTTAATAATAATGTCAAATTGTAAACAGTTGTCGCAGTTCACAATTCATTGATCGTTTATAATCATACGGTAAGACTTCTAATAAGAAATGATTTTCCAAAACAATAAAACGTTTTCTGATAGGTACGTAACTGCTATAACTATGAAATTTTTTATTATTTAATTTGGGATTTATTTATCATTTAGAATGAAACTTTACGCTAGTTTCGTAGTAAGCCTGGATAAAAAGTTTTCTATAGAAGACAAACTTCTGTAGTACCACGTCACCCGCAACTAGGGACCACAAGTAAAGTCTAACTCAAAGTTAATTAGCGTGGATTTCATCGTGTTTCATCAAACTTAAACTAAGTTGGATTTTGGTAGATAACTACGTTTAATGTAAGGATAAGTTTCTCAAAGGCAATTCTGCTTATAATACAGTGTAGAAGTTCATAGTCGATAGTAAACCTTATATAGCTCATCGACAAGTCACCTAATCCACTGTGTTTAAACACTTACTTAAACATTTACCCCCTTATTCATAAAAAACGAACGCAGCGCCAAAGCATAGCTTAGGCAATTGACGTGTTTTGTCTTTGTCACTTACCTCGCAAATGGCGGCAGCAACAAGAATGAAAGAGACAAAGTGGTACAAAATTTAACGTGTTGTTAAAAGGCTGTTAAAGATTTTACGAATAAGGGGGTTAGTATTCAGTGACACTTATGATTGAACAACAAAACTGGATATTGTGCCTTTACTTCAAGCACAATAAACACCTGATTCACATAATAATTTATTTATGTAACGATACTTGTTATTGCCATTGACTAATCATGAGGAATTCGACTATGGACCCCAGGCGTACAACGTCGATTTTGTATAGTGAATTCCTACGTCGTTTTCATCAACAGCCACACGATGTTCACTGCTGATGATGGGCCATTGATCACTAGAGTAGCCGGTTGTAGGCTTGCGTCCACCGAAACCCTGCAATCTTTTTCAGATCATCCGCCTTCCACCATGCTTCACGCTGAGTTTTTTTTTAAAGATAATTAGGCGCGCATTTGACTACAATCTTACCTGATTGTAAGTGATGATGTGGTCTAAGGTGCCGGCCTAACAAAATGCTGTTTACTCTCTCCTTCAAGAGGCCCAAGTTGTATTGCTGTGGAAACATTTTCTCATTCCACTCCTTTGCTGTTTGCTCTCTCGTAGCAAAATGCCGTGTTTTAGTCATTCTCCATTGCACGTTGACTGACCTTAAGCTTTCTCATGAGGCCCATAGTAAGTGACCATCTCACAAATCCAAAACATTAATGAAAATATACATAATTTTCAGCTAATCCTAGAGGTGTTCGCCAAAGAAGAAGCTGTCTTCATAGGATGTGGTTTGAACGAGGATCCACAAGCCGGTGAAGAGCAGGCAGAATATTTTGTGGACCCACTTCTGCATGGAGTGTCTTTAGTGGCTGTGGATAATGCTACTGGTGAAGTGGCCTCTGTTGCTATAAATAGACTGGTAAGTGAATAGGTACATATTCATGAGTCAAAGTCGTCATACCCGATTGCACTAAATAACAAAATCGTAGCAGACAAGACCCAGTCAGCCGGTCCCGAATACAATTTTGAACCTTAATGAGTCGAAACCCTTGGTTGGTCCACGGGGTGCTTCCAAACTAGTTGTTTCTCCTCCGAAAAAACTTAACTACCTACTATCGACCCAAGGGCTGGTACATTCCTCGAACAATTTGTGAATTTAGCCATTCAACGGGGATGCTGCCAGTATCTTGAGCACCTACCAACCAACCAGTTTTCATTTGAATAAAACTTCAAAAGTGTATCTAGTTTAACTATTTTAATGTTATTTTAAATTTTGCTTTGTTATTATCAATGAATAATTCTGGTATTTATACACAATTTCAGTTGAGTAGTTCTCCAGACCCTGAAAATGATGATTTTATCGAAAAGTTGATGGAAGGATGTACCCGGCCAGCTTCGCGATCATTGTTGGAATTTATAGCTGCTACTAGTTCTAAATGTAATTTACTCGAAGTGTAAGTACCTCCTTATTAACAATTCATAGAATATTATGTTTGCCTAAATCTTTAAAACTACGCAACGAATTTTAATGCGTTTTTTTAGTAGACATAGTGATTGAATAGGAAGGTTTATATACAGTATGAGTCTTCATAAAGTGCACATATTCAAATATGGCATTCTATGCTTAATTTTATCGACGGAAAACATTTTCTTTCGACCTTCGTGTAAATAAAACCTTGTTTCTTTCAAATTATTTAACTTGGACCAACTGCTTAACGTGCCTTCCGAAGCACGGAGATGCCCGTAAAACACATCACTGAATTTCGGTCGGGGTGGTCACCCATTCCATTTCCGACGCGGCGTGTGTTGCTTCATAACAGCGATCGTCGGCGATCTCTGTCACTAGGAATGGTCACACTATCGGCCTGGATGGCATGCATAACTTCCATCGTTGATCGTAATCGTATCGTTGATAAATAATAAGCCGTGCGCTATAATGTGTGGTTATTGCTGATAGTATGTCTGTATGTTAAATATTATGTTGTTATTTCACAGGTGTGGAGTAGACTGCAGTCTGGAAATCCTGGCGTTAGCTACTCACCACGGACACAGAAAACAAGGACTAGGACTTGAATTATGCAAAACCTCAATTGAATTAGCAAGAAAACTGAAGGATGGACCAGTTTCGACCTTTACCATAGAAGATCTTGGTCCTGATTTTTCACATTTGAAAGCTAGGAAGCCCTTAATTACTTCATATCCTAAGATCTGTGAAGCCATGTGGACCGGTCCTGGATCGCAAAAAATTGGTAAGAAACTGAACTTTAAAGTATACTGTACTATACCATTCGATGAATTCAGTTATGATGGGAAGACCTATAGCGAGAGAATAGGGACGAAAAATGCTTTCGCTGAAATGGCAGCTCTACGTCTTTATGATAATTAAATTGTATTTCATTTAAAATTATCAACAACATCCAAATAGTAGTTGTATTTTTAAATGTGGAAGTAGGTATACCTTTGATTAATAGCTCACGGCGCTATTGCACTTTTGGTTGAGGGGAACCTAATATAACCTTTACTAGTGGATAAGTACTGTGTGCAAAATTCTTTTTATAAACACGCTGTTGATTTTCTTTATAAATAAACATATGGTTTAACACTTCTTGTCCGTTTATTTATTGTTTGTATTATACTGTTGGTAGAAATAAGCGTAACTTAGCGCATTATTAAGTTCTTGTTCTATGTAATAAGTCGTACTCACCTTATCATAGAACCCTCTTATTTTTCTTTCCAAAGCGAGATATGCCAGAAAAGCTAAATATGGGCAAGGTTTCATATAGTCTAAGGAGATTGAGATTACAGAAACATCTCCTTAGAGATCCGAACTTACTTCATGTTTAGAGTTATATGACCCATCTCAGTAGCGACATCTTGTACCAAGAGGTGCGTTGTTTCGTGAAAGAAATAGATAGTTACGAGATAATACGAGAACGGTAGGTAGGAAGCTGCACGACTACACACGAACAAGAAAAGCATTATGAAACTAATAAAAAAACAATAAACTAGATGTTGCTATAGAGATAGGTAATTTGGATAAGGCACCTGAACGTATACATCCGTACGTTCTTGCAAATCAATCTTCTAATTTGTTTGTTTCACTAAAGTTTTCTTATTATTTTTATGCCCTGAGCTAGAGACTTCAACTTCAGAGTTTAACAAAAACCCAAGTACTTCCTTAGCCACTAACCCTAATGTTTATTCCAGACATGTTTAGAAGCCGGCTTAACTATTTCAATGTAGACAAGGGTTCTACCCCTAGTATATTCACCATCAATATTTTTTAATGATTCACTACAGGGTCATTAAAATACGGGCATGGTATATTAAGACTCTCAATATACCATGCCAGTATTTTAATGACCCAGGTGGGCACATGAACAGTATGTATAACTCTCAATTTGAGAGTTATACAAATATTGTTCATGTGCCCACCTGGGGCTGAGCTCAGAGACTTGAATGTCAAGACCATGAAGGAGTAAAATATTTATCAAAAAAATATATTTCCTTTTTTACCCTATATATTATTACCCTGTATATTAATTATAACTACTTCAGGCTTCATCCCGGGTTTAATTTACATCCTCAACACCCTACATGTAAAATTGTTGTTACGTGAAGAGGTCTCGCGGCAGAGGCCCACCTAGAAAACTGATCTACCATAGCTCTGGACCCTACAAAGTGGGGAAGTGGTGGAGAGGCCTTTGCCCAGCAGTGGGACACTTTAGGCTAATAATAATATTAATATTTTAAAGTTCATTAGAATAAAGAATTTGCTAAAAACTCATGTATTTTTTTTTATCACTACACACATCAAAACTGTCTAGGGATATCATAGGGATATCATTTTTCAAATATTTCATAAAGTTAAGTTTGTTTACAAGTTGAGCATTATCTTAGAATAACGCGAGGACGGAGGCATAAGAATGGTTAAGAATATTACAAAAAAACGTTTTATTTTGCTAAAATTTTGACAACTTTTAAAAGAAAAATCTGTTTTTTTTTACGTCCTTACGATTGTTCAAAAATGCTACTACAATTGATTTCTTTATACAATCTGAAAGGGCAGATTTAGCAGTTTCTGTGTTCTAAAAATTTCTACGTTTTTATCAATATTTTAATTTTTACAGCCTTCCAAATAGCTATACTTTGTATGAAAATGCTTGAGATATCCCTAGACACTTTTGAGCAGTGTATATTCCAACGGACAACGTTCGAACCCCACGCTGCGCTCGATATGAACTTGACTGGTTTTTAACGAAATAAATCAATACAATGATACGACGTCGCGTCGCATCGTGCTACGCCACGGGATTATGAGACTGTCGTTTGCTCGTACTCTCGTACTAGATTCCCACGACACGTCGTACCGTGAACCGATCGTAGCACGACGCGAAGTGACGTCGTTTCGTGTTATTATGTACGCACCGTTATCTTTTGTCAAATAGTATTTGTTTAATAATTGTTCAGTATATTATTCGCGGACATCGCCCCCTATCGTGTTTACTGACGAGAGGAACTAGTTTTAGCAATCAATATCATTATCTGCTACCAGTACATTGGTGAATCCCAACAGAGCGCCAGTGTGACCACAGATCAGTCGTAACCGTGCTACCGGCGCTGGCGCAAGTGTGTGAGAGTGTTCTACAAACCGCCATCGAAACTTGTTTACAGTGTGTTTCAATCATTCATTTGGGAAAATGGAATGGTATACTACAGAAAACGGTAAGATCTTTTCTAATTAATATAAATTTTCTATGATTAGGAATATTAAAATTGGCGTTGTGTATTCTTTGTTGTTTATTGTCAAGCCGGTTTTCAAGGTCATGCTCTGGTTAATGGGTTAGCGTTTATTTTGACTTTTAAATATCTGTGCATTAGCATTACAGCTGTAAACCATGACAAGTACAACTACTGTAATGTGACAGAATAGAAATTGGTATTGACTAAAATGTTCTTGAAGTTATGTCAAAGGTACGTTTTAGTCATAATGTTTGTATTTAGCAGTAACACGGAGCAATGTCCGTATGAACATGTCAACATTGACAGGTAGGTAGGTAAACATATAGCTACCTACCTATGTGGGTTGAAGATTACTCAGTTACCTGATCTTCAAAAAGAAGAATCTACTACGAGTACAAAACCTAGTAATATTATGACGTTAAAGCTAATATCACTTGACTAGAGACATTAAACATTATGTTAAATGGACATGCAAACACCAACAAACAATACTGACAATCAATGCTTAAAAACCCGAAAATGTAGTAATTATGCTGCTAAGCCACTTGTCATTATGAAAATAATAAACTCCCCACTCTTATTAAGCTTAGTCAAAGATTTAACTAAGCAACAGAAAACTAGAAATGAGAAATAAAGTACTTACTGTCAGTGTGAAACTTTTTGTATTGTGGGTGTGTAGCTCTGTACTGTCTTAGCAAGTTATTTTATAGAAACTAGTACCTAAGTGGTTTTTACTTGCAATTCAATTCAAGAGAAACTTAAAAGGGTTCGGACGATTTCTCTAAGTTGCAGTAAACGCTAACTATCAGACAACATACTTGCATGATGTTGTGTTGCATAAAGCTTACAACTGGCTTCCATTTGCAAGAAAAACAGATCAATTTAATTGTTCCTGGTCTAATCTTCTTTTTTTACAGGAAAATACAGAATTGAATCATTAACACCTGCTACGTTTCCCGGTGCATTAGAAGTAAGTGGAAATTACTGGCAAAATTAATTTTTGACTCATGGTAAAACCTAGGCCCTATCTCGGGTGAAGGTTGGAGTAGCGTTTCAAAACGGGAGACCGTTATACGATTATTATGTTATATGCAAAGGCTGATGGATATTGAGGAAACGTCATGTATAATACTTAGTGACTGTCGCACAGTCCGTGTGACAGGCGTCGCGTAACACGCAAAGAGCTTTGTTGCGCAGTCGGTCACGCGTAAGCGCGGTCCGCAACGTAGTTGTGAGATAATGACCTCTCCTGCATTGGTTATAGGCGATACGAAATATCAAAGTATGAACCAGTGGCCGTTGGCATGAAAAAAAAATATTTTCCGTATAAGTTCCAAACGTAAAGAAAAAAATTACATATCTCAACTTTACGTCATCTGATACATAAAGCCATTTAATCTTAGCTAGAGCTTATGATTGTTGAAAAATAGATAGATATTCTTTACTGCACTAATGTGCGATAGAAACGCTTGGAGAATTTAAACCATAACATACATTTTATTCAGGTGTCCGTTTTAGGGTGGGTTGCACCATCTGACTTTAACAATAACAAACATCCAAATTTCAGTTAAAGTAGGCCAAAACTGACGTCAAATTGTCAAATTTGACAAAAACTTTAACTTTAACTTCTACTATGTTGCAACTTACTCTTAATGTATCGAATAGAAAATAATAGAAATACGGTATTTTTTATATCTCAGGTTATAAGAGAATCATTCTGTCAAGATGAAGCCGTCAGTATTGGCAGCGAAATAAACAAGAATCCCAAAGCTGCCGAAGAGTTGCTAGAACTGTGCGCAGACGCAGCCCTAGACGGAGTATCGTTGGTCACCGTGAATGCCACCGGGAACGGGAAAACGGGAGACCGTTATACGATAATTATGTTATATGCAAGAGCTGATGGATATTATGGGAGGGTCTTGTATAATACTTAGTGACTGGTGCACAGTCCGTGTGACGGGCGTCGCGTAACACGCATAGAACTTTGTTGCACGGTCGGTCACACGTAAGCGCGGTCAAGCGCAACATAGTTGTGAGAAAATCACCTCTCCTGCATTGGTTATAGGCAATACGAAATATCAAAGTATATACCAGTGGCCGTTGGCATGAAAAAAAATAAAATGGCATATCTCAACTTTACGTCATCTGATACATAAAGCCATTTTATCTTAGCTAAAGCTTGTGATTGTTGAGAGATAGATAGATAGATATTCTTTATTGCACCAATGTGCGATAGAAACGCTTGGAGAATTTAAACCATAACATACATTTTATTCAGGTGTCCGTTTTAGGGTGGGTTGCACCATCTGACTTTAACAATAACAAACATCCAAATTTCAGTTAAAGTAGGCCAAAACTGACGTCAAATTGTCAAATTTGACAAAAACTTTAACTTTAACTTCTACTATGTTGCAACTTACTCTTAATGTATCGAATAGAAAATAATAGAAATACGGTATTTTTTATATCTCAGGTTATAAGAGAATCATTCTGTCAAGATGAAGCCGTCAGTATTGGCAGCGAAATAAACAAGAATCCCAAAGCTGCCGAAGAGCTGCTAGAACTGTGCGCAGACGCAGCCCTAGACGGAGTATCGTTGGTCGCCGTGGATACCACCAATGGGGAAGTGGTTGCAGCCTCTTTTAACAAATTGCAGGTTATGTTTTGTTTTCTATTCATGAAAGATACTTCCTAATCAATTTAATCAACATGAAAGAAAGAAAGAAAAGAAATTTATTTGACACTAAACTTAAGACTAAACTTAGCATTAACATTTACATAAAAATTGTACAAAACATGTCAAATTATTGTGATATTTTTCCTCATGTTTCTTTTTCTTGAGAGCTCATTAATAAGCATTAACTTTTTTGTTTTGTCTTTTTTTGCTAGTCAACCACTGAGCTCTGCATATAGCTCTCTTAATTCAGTATCTGGAATAATTTACCAGAGATCCGGGTACAAAAATTGTGTTGCACTTTTGTATTACTTCAATGGCCTAATTTATTCGAAACATTACACATATTACAAATTAACATTACAGGTGGCAACATCAGACGCATCAGAGAAGCCTTTTTTCGAAATATTTGCTGAAGAGCGATGTACTCAGCCGTCATCACGCTCGCTAGTGTTGTTTATGGCAACTGTTGATGCAAAATGCAATTTGTTTCAAAAGTAAGTTTTATCCTCTATTTTTGAAGTAAATTAGTTAATAGTAGTATTTAATAGATGTGTAAGAGGAGAGGTAGTAGTAACTACTCCCTTCGAGGTGAGCCGGGAGAGTGCCTCCTTGGGAGAATCCTCGATAAACTCTAGTCACGCGCAGAAGAAGGCTTCCCTGGTGTCTTAGTGGTTATTCCCACTCCCTTCTGGGGTGGGTTATTCCCACACTCCCCCGCTGCCCACACCCGAGCAGCGGGAAGTACGTAAAAGTACTTCAACGGATATAAGAAAAGAAATAAATAGTATTTCAAATGATCAAACTACAGCCTATAGACGTCCTAGTGTCAATGGGCCTCATCTATCATCTACCTTCCTGGCCTATGAGGTAACACAAGCCATATTATACCAACACGCCAGCTTAGTGGGGATTGTTGAAGGGGTGTAGGGTAAGTGATGTTAAACCTTACTGTCAGATGTTATCAAGCCACCCTTAAGGCCTTCGACTAGGCTTAACGACTGATATCAAGCAACATCAGCTGAGACCAGCTCCTTAACATTAATTCCGAAACAGCAAATTACCACTATTTCGAGTTAAAGAATTAAACAAATTATACAAAAATACAAGTGAATTGTATACTTTTAACTTCCCAATTAACGTTAAAAAGGAATATAAACTTACTTTCCTGTTATTTTTCAGATTGAACGTTGACTGCAGTTTAGAAATAATGTTTCTGGCCACATTAAAAGAACATAGGAAGCAAAGACTTGGAGAGTTTTTAACCAAATTTTCAGTCGACTTAGCAAAAAAACTCAAAAATGGTCCAGTTTCTAAATTCACTACCAAAGATTTGGGACCGTATTATTCGTACATGCAACCTAAGTCACCTACTACGAAATATCCTAAGATCTGTCAAGCAATTTGGACAGCTGAACCTACGCAAAAAATTGGCAGGAAATTAAACTTTACCGTTCACTTGTCAGTGTCATTCGAAGAATTCGTTTATGAGGGCAAAACGTACGCGGAAAGGATAGGAACCGAGAACCCCTTTTGCGAAATAGCTGCCATTGTGCTATAAATAATACAGTAAATGAATAACATAGGTATAAGTAGAAATTAGATTGTAAAAAGTATTTATGAAAATCTACGTTTATTACATGTATATTATGTTTTATTATTACCTACCTGTTTTACTATTGCCTACATGATACTGAACAAAATAAAAACAGTTTTGCTCAACAACAATATCTTTTTTAGCCTTTGCTATGGGATCAAAAAGGTCTCTAAAAGTTTCAACATCTTCCCCTGTTCGAGGCCAAACGCATCTTGATCCTGTTTCCATGAGAGGTCCTATTTTCTTAGTTTATTTCTAGTGAACAGTTTAGTATTTGACCTCAAAGGCAAACTAAATAAGAGTACGGTCTCCATCTCAACCGCAATCACTGAGAATAATTTCACTCTGCGTGCCTTATTCAGATTGAAATAGGTATATACAGTTAACTCGGATTTAATTAAAATAGTATGAGATGTGTGTATAAAGTCGCATGTTAATGCTTGCGTTAAAAAAGCTGACGCCTAAAAAATTCACAAGAATTGATATTTGCATAATTGCTGATTTCTGTCAGCTCAGAAACTCTTGTCTAATAATATTTCAAACATTTGGGTACTTGTAATCTTGTGTTATTTTGAAATTGTAAGTTGGCAAATTTCATTTGTAATATTATAAATAATGTGGTTGGCTAGCGTAATATATTGTTGTAATAAGAGAAACCTTTTTGTATTAATTAATGCACTAAAGACAAATTCAATGCAACTGGGTTGGAATAACATAGCGTTTTGTCAATTTTTTCTATTACACGCTACACCGAAGCGTTGAACTGTAGACAAAAAGACGTTAATTGAAATTCATTGATAGCGATACACCCTGAAGGAGAAAAAGGCACCTACAACAACGTAATGCAGCATTACATTTGAGCGTAAAACATTATGTTGTATTACCGATTTAAACTGTTGAAGCCGAATAAAATGTAAATGAGAGTTACCGACAATCTCGTCAGACAGTCGACAGTCCCTGCCGATTCTGAATCAATTAACAAGAACCAATTTGCTCGCAGTCGGACGATGCAATTACCAAGTCCGCCGGCAGAGGCGCGACGTCAACTTGCCAACTATGTTGCTGGATCTTGTCGTGATGGGAGTTGCACAGGGCGCTATTCTAGGTCCTGTTTTATTCCTTAGTTTCTGTTTTCAAGGTGAAAGGATTTAAACTAGAAAAAAAATGCGAATCAATCAGCTACTGACTCCCATTGTGTTTTTTTAAACTGTTGGCAACCTAATAGGTTTACGAAGCCATTTACTAAGTACCTACGCACCAATTTACACACTACTGTCTTACTTAGATTTGGTAATGTAGGTAAAACAAATATATTTAAATAAAATTGTAACTGACTAATTGCTCGCCTGAATAATTTATCTCAAGAAAAAAGGTAGGTACTTAAGCCCCTATCTTCTGTTTCTGTGACGCACTCGTCTACAATAGAAGCCACATCAAGGACATTAACAAATCATTCTAAAAATGGTGGCTCTACTGCATGATAACTGGGTCTAATTATTCAGTCAGAAACTATTTTGCAGCATTGTTGTATTGTTGCATGTATTTTCGCACGTCCATTTTTCATGACAAAATAATAACTAATTTGGCACGCAATATTTTAGTCACAGAATCTTCAATAATGCTTGCACATACTTACATACTTTACTTCCATTCTAATTCAAAAATTAATTAATCAAGGCAGCTAATGCGCATATTGCTATGCATTATTTTAAGGTTTTAAGACGTAGTTTCTTTTCAAACTAGGAAAATTAGAATATCAATGATTAGATATCCCAAAAAAACAGGCTCTGTTCAATTTGAGTGAATAAATTAACAACAACCAAAACCAATCTTCAAATGGATAAATGAGTACCAATTCACTTACCAATTCAATAGTAAACGATTCTATACTACATTATAATTAACAAAAGACACCATTGTCCACGATAGGGAGCCAAATATGTTAATCAAATCTCTAGGTAATCGATTATTGATTTGGAGAAAATGGAATCGGAATAAGCGTATTATTAAGTGCTCGAATAGCTCCCGAAAATATTATTTATATAGGGGACTTATTTCATACTTCAACGAGTCAGAAAATTAGAAAAAGAACTAGTACCTACACACATATTTACTTGATCGCCCCAAGAAACGATCTTGCTCAGATATAATATGTTTTTTATTTACCGACTGTCGCAACAAATATGAAGGGAAACGTTTCTGAACGTGACTTAGATGATAATATAAAAATATGCCGAGTCTTCATGACATAGAAAATGTTAGTAACCAGAACTTATTAAGAGCCGAAGTTTGTAAAAAAATTATTAAAAGCAATTAAAGCTTTGAAAGTATTCCTTTGTCGGTATAAATAACGTGACATTCCAGAAATTGCTTAATTACGAATAAAATTAGTAAAACATGGTATGGTAATTAATTACAAGCCAATTTGTTAAAAAAATGCCTAATTTATTTCTGGCGGACGTTCCTTTGAAAGATCAAATATTGTTTTAAGGATTCTGCCTTAGTATTGGTTAATGAAAACTTTGAAATATTGGCAGTTTTTGTAAAATTACTTCATTATTACCGTAATAACCTTGGTTACTTGGGTTTTTTTATCGATGTTTTCCTTCACCGAAAAGTTAGCTGCAAATTATACAATGCACACAAAGTAGGAGTTCCGGCCAGAGTGTTAACCACTGGGCCACGAAGCTTTCTGATTAATATTTTTTATGAAGCTAAACAGTGAGTAGTTAATACTTACTTCATCTTACCCGCTTCGCCCTGTGGTCTGGGGCGTTAGAATACAGCCAAGGTCACCCCCGCCTGTCGTAAGAGGCGACTAAAGGGGGGCCCCGGGGTCGCTAGGAGAGTACACGGCGGGGGCTGTGTGCCTTCATTGCACAAGCGACCCCGAGGAGGACGGCAGTGTGGGGTGGCCTCGCACTGTCGAACACCGGCGGGTGTGTAAGAGGGGAGGCACTACTCCCCTCGAGGTGAGCCGGAACCGGCACAGCGCGCCAGGGTTTTACCGGTAGAGTGCCTCCCTGGGAGAGTCCTCGGTAAACCCTGGTCACGCGCAGAAGAAGGCCGCCCCGGTGTTTTAGTGGGTATTCTCACCCCTTGCAAGGGTGGGCGAGTCCCACACCCCCCCCCGCTGCCCCCCTAAGCAGCGGGAAGTGCGTAAAAGCATTTCACCGGGTAAAAAAAAAAAAAAAAAAATCTTACCCGCAAGGTTGATGAACGATCTGATATAAGTTTCGGGGCCTATGAGGGGCCTATGTTCAACAGTGGACTGCAACAGGCTGAAGATGAAGTTTCGAGGTTAGCGGCGGCTTAACCATTCTTAAAATGGTCTCATGGGAGAATTCGATGTTTAGCAGAGGACTACGTGCTTGGCTGATGATGATGATAGCGATTGATGATAGTCAGGTTAATTTAAATCTAAGTAACAATTCCCATTTCAATATCTGCTTACAGTTTTGCTTGCATCGCTACTATTTATTGAATGATTCGAAAACCGACTGAAACGAACCATCCTCGTTACCGAATTAACTACATCAAACGTCTCGTCTCAACAAAGAACTTCAAATAGGAGTGGGGTTCCCATTATTCCTTTGTCAAAGGCTAGGATAAATAACTGAAAAATTGTATTGATATCATGCAAACAACTGAATGTTCTTATATATGAAAATGGGTTGCTATTCGTTAGTCTCGCTAAAACTCGAGAACCACTGGACCGATTTGGCTAATTTTGGTATTGAAATAATCGTGAAAGTTCAGGTGAGGTTTAAAAGGTGCGGAAGGTCAATTTTATTTGACAGAACAACTTCTGTTTGGGTTATATATAAAAATGGAATGCTGTTCGTTAGTCTCGTGTTGGAGTTCAGGGAAGGTTGGAAAGGTGAGTAAACATGAAAACTCTAGGAATATTAGTAAAAAACACAAATTACTTGCCTCTTAGCACCCATTTCTACCTGTTTGACAAGAGAACAACGTTTGTCGGTACAGCTAGTTATAAATACATATCTGGGACATCTTAACACTAACATCACCAGGTTCTAAAAGTAGTTGTGATGTCAGGGATAAACATGCTTGTAAAGTACATACTGAAATCGCATCACATTGATCGCTGGGTTTTGGTGGATTCAGGCCGCCTAGAACAGACGCTGTGAATATATATGGGGTAAAACAAATAGTCGATCACTTTTGTAAATGACGACTTATTCGCATAGTGCTTTACAATCATCTTAACCCGGCGTGAATGAGGTGAGAAATTGTTTCACCAGCTATGAAGCAGGGTATCTCATACCAAAACTTTCATGATTTAATAAATATGTAATAACATAGACCGATGTACGGTGGCTGGCACATCACGCTACCCATTTCCGTTCAGTCCTCCTCGCTCTATCGCGAACAAAAGTCATTTGGCAAGAGCGAGAGAAAAAACGGAAATGGGGTAGCCTGATGTGCTGTTGACTGTACAATTTAGGGAGCGAACTCTTCCCGAGAATCGTATGTATAAAAATCCAAATGTTCAAGGTTGACTAGAAAAAGTCAGAGTTGAGTCCAACTTATGTTGAGACGCATGGGAACCCTAGAGTACAGGCATCGGAGACCGCTGCAACCGATCGCTGCCTCAGATAATGATCAATTAATTGTATCTGATTGTGTTGCTTTCTTCCGCGTATTCTCATTGTTTTCTAACTCTTTGTTTGCGAAACCTTTTGATATTTATCCTCTTTTGTGTAGTTGTTAGCTTAATTTGCCTAAAAAGTTTATTTTGTGGGTGGAAATGATCGATTAAAATGTTGCGGTAGATGTACACTATAGTCTTAGTAGGGACTCACACTGGATCTTATTTGCTCTTATTATTTATTTGGGCGTTTTAACCACGGACGTAAAAGAAGACCACCTGTTTTCTCGTCTTGTGTCTCTTTGTAGCACCTAGCGTGTTTGTGTGAGTGTAGCAGGTCGTGTACTCAAACGAAATTGTAACCTTGCATGCTTCACATTTTTTAGTGTGATGTTCTGTCCGTCTTTCTTTTTGTGGTTTTAACGAACAAATTCTTCAGCTTTATATTATTCGTACCTCGTCTACAGATTTTCCTGTAGTTAGCCATTTAATTAACATAATGATGTAATACATGTTCTTATAATTTAATGCAAGTCTCACTGTCTCAGATCATTATGGGCATTAGCAGACTAACCGTCACTTACACCGCTGACCGCAACCACGACTGTTGACACATGTCATTAAGCTTAACTTAGTGCTTCGCCTCTGTTCATGATCCGATTGTACAGTCGCCACACAGCAGCATAATATTGGGAAAACGCACTTTATTGCTTTGACATAAGGTAAGTGTGAATACTTGTACCGTTTGTATAGACGACCACATCGAACATGACAAAGCAGTAGGTATACTCCAATGCAGGCAAGCCCGATTAGACATTCAATTAAATAGCGCGATGGCTCAGTTGGTAGTATACCGACTACTATGCTGAGTCTTAGTTTCAATTTCTCATTACATAAACGGCCTAATATACGTCCCACTGCTGGGCACAGGCCTCACCACAACTATGAGGTGGATTGAGCCATACTCCAACACGCAGGCTCAGTGCGGATTGTTGGAGGGGTGAAAGGTTAGTGAGCAACCTTATTGTCAGATGTTATCAAGCCGCCCTAAGGCCTCTGACTAGGCTTAACGACTGACATCTAACGACGTCAGCCGGGACCAACTGCTTAACGTGCCTTCCGAAGCACGGAGATGCAAGAAATTCACATCACTAAATTTCGGTCGGGGTCACTCATCCCATTTCCGACCCGGCGTGTGTTGCTTCACAACAACGATCGTCGCCGATCACTGTCACAACTGCGCCATGAGCACCTCCTCTCATTAGTTATGGATATTTCTATTGGTCACTATAGTTATCACTTGGCATCACTGGACATTACTGGGCCACCTGTAGCCAAACTAAACAACTGAAAGCTTGTGTTATGGGATACTAGACAACTACTTACATCCTTTTTTCTGTAAATACTTACTAAATATACAGTAAACACCCAGATCAATACAAAGAGACATGTTCATGCACACACATGTTTTTACTACGGGGATCGAACCCGCGACCACTGGTGTAATAGCCCATTTCTCAACCATCACACTAAATCCATCGTTATACATTCTCACTATCAGTGAGGTGTTCCATGGCAGCAGCAGCCAGGGCGGTGATGACTCTACCGGAGTATGGCTCTTACCACATCATAGTAAATTTAGTCTTGGGACAGGTTTTCAAATGATTTTCAAGTTCACATCCTTCACATGTTACGTGAAGTGGTGTGATACGACCACTGTCATATCACAGATCATAATAAGTTCAAAGGTTCAAATTTCTTAATCCAGAGTCAATAATTAAAGATTTTTTATATTCCATCAGATAACTATGGCGATCATTTCTACTTCGAAAACGTATAGAATATTACCTTTTCTCTTGAATGAAAATTTTCGCAACGTTTCAATTCAGCGGGATTCTATGTAAGTATTACCGATTCTTCCATGTAGCCAATTCCGCATTTAATAGCGATGAATAGCGTCCCAGTGGATTGTGGTGTTCTCGCTCAGATTGCAATGTCTAATTGGGGTATTACTGAATAAGCGGTTAAGTTCCAATTAAGTTAAAGTATAGATTTCAAAAACTGGGCTAAACAAGTTGTATAATGACTAACACAGTGTTTTAAACATCTTGAGAGATGGATGGGAGACTAGCGGAACTATTAGTCAGTTTTCTTAAAAAATGCAGTTTTGTGATTTAAATCAAAAGCATAAAACGTTTGTGGAGTTCTTTGTTTGCATGAATATTTTGAAAAAAGAATCATTGAAGTTAGTGGAAAGCCTTTAGATACTGATTATGCTGTATAGTTACTTTGAGTCATCTCAAAATCGAGAGAAATTGATGAGTGTTGGCCGCTTATCCTCCGATTCCTCAAAAGCTCAACCAAATCAAAGTTATTTAAATGACTTTGACTGCGCGGTCAACACTGATTGACTTTCATGGATTTGGGGGTTTAACTGGCAAATAATAAGAAAGACCTTTTGTGTCGGAATTCAGGTTTTTGTGTCATGTTCAACCACTAATCCTCTCTGACTCTGCCAGCATCCTTAGTTCTATAAACCTTGACGTTTACGCTTTCATTTACTTTTACTCTTCTTCCTGCCATCTTTCCCTCTAAAACGTTCTTTAAAATATCGGTAATTAAATATCTATATCTACATATAACCAAATTTAACTTTCGATTTATATCCTACTTAGTACTTAAATTATAAATGCGAAAGTTTGTATGTGTGGATGTGCCGTGTTGGGGAAATTGCGTAACGTCTTCTCTTCCAACATATCTCAGTGCCTGAAAAGTCGGGTGCGCCAAAGTTCACCTAAAATTTTAACTCCTAAAATCGGAACACCGAAAATTTTCTTCCTAAAATTTTTCATCCTAACAATCTAAATTCCTAAATTATCTTTTCCTAATGTTTTAATTCCGAATCATTTAACTTCATAATGTCGGTAGCAATAAACATCTATTATACTATTATTTCTTTTCCTATATTTTGTCAACATAATCATCCTTTACACTATCATTGAAAGTCATACCTTTTTTGTTTAGGTTTATTTTTATTCATAATAATCAGTATTATTTACATATGCATGTTGCATGCTTGTTTGCATGGTGAATGGCGAGGGCGGATCCGACATGGCCGTGATAGGTTCGAAGGTTAAGGCGTGAGCGCAGCTCACGCCTTAACCTTCGAGGGTTTGTTTTTTTTTTTTCAAACCCTAAAATAAAATGCCTGCTGCATCCCTGCATGCTGCTTGCTTGCTTGCATGTATGCATGCTTGCTTGCATGAATGCATGCCTGCTTGCATGAATGCTTGCTTGCTTGCTCACTTTACATTTGCATGCTTGCTTGCATGATATTTTCGAAATAAAAATATTACAGGATAATGAAGAGAATAAAAAAGTTTATAAAATTATGATAAACTGTTTTTTAAATGGGGATATTATGGTAGTCTCATTGTGTGACTTGATCTCTGTATGCCATAGGGTGAGATGCCAATGAATGATACGCTAAGTAATCTTTATTCTAAAAACAATTATGCACGAACCTTTGATGCTAATATATCATTATTATAAAAGAAGTTATGGGGGAAAAAAGTATGCCATATGATTTATTCTAAATGAACGTTATGCGAAACGAAGAGTATGCCAAAACGTTATGCAGACTTAGGGTATGCCTTTTTAATTTATGCATCCCAATATGGACCCCTATGGTAATTATGTTTAGGGATAAAAACGTTAGGATAAAAAACAGTAGGAGCTTTAATATTCTATGTTAACGATTTTATTGATAACAATTTTCGGAAACATGAGTGTTATGAACATCGACGGTAGCACTACAAATAGTAGGAATAAAAACTTTAGGATGAAAAATTTTAGGAGGAGTGATCATTCGGATTACAAATCGTTAGGAAGAACAATTTCGGATAAAGAACTTTAGGTGAGCCAATATGGACCCTGAAAAGTCAAATCAAAGGTCCACAACCAGTGTGTGTTGCCTCTGATGACTTATGGATCTGAGATATGGTCACTCACTATGGGCCTCATATGAAGGTTCAAGTTCACCCAACGGGCTATGGAGAGCACGTGTTTCGGCTACGAGATCGAATCAGAAATGAGGAAATCCGTGGGAGAACTAAGGTCGTGGAAGTAACCCAGCGCGTTAGCAGGTTGAAGTGGCAGTAGGCAGGGCATATAGCTCGACTGATGGCTGTTGGGGTCGGAAAGTCCTCGAGTGGAGACCATTCGAGGCCAAGCGCAGCGTAGAACGCCCACAAGGTGGACGGATGACCCAATAAAGATCGCAGGGTTTCGGTGAATGCAGGCCGCCTACAACCGGCCGCTCTGGAAATTTATGAGGCCTATTGTTAAGCAGTGAACGCCGTATGGCTGCTAGTGATGAATCCATTACAAAAAATCCATTAAAAAGGTGTAAAAATGAAATAAAATGATGATCAGATAATAATGAAAAATAAAAATTAATAAAAATAACATCTTAAAAACAACTAACCGCTAAAAAGTAGCGCAATGTCTATTCCTAATAACCATTTATCTTAAAATCCTATCTGACTGCGACTGACATTTCAATACTCCCGACATCAAACAGATTGTTAATCTAGCGGTTAGCATTTTCATTCGCCAACTGTACATTAAAGCGATTCCGATGGATCTGAGATCGGATTCACTTTGCATAGCACTTGAAATTCAAATGGTGCAGTTCATATCGAGCCTCCCCTGTCTAAGTGCCTTCCGGTTGGCATGGCAACGGCGCTAGGCGAATAAGGTCCGCCCGACCCTTTGCCATAGTATACGAGCCAGTAGTTTATGTGCTTCAATTAATAACTTACATTATTTAAAAAAAACATTCATAGGTTTGTTTACATTTTTGTTACCTTTCGAAGACTTTTGTGGATCCTGATACCCTCACCTGGCACCCACCCTGGAAATTTGTAGCGAAGGCTTTTGTTCAACAGTAAAAACCTTTGCAGTGTAATGCAGCTTGTTATACGGAAATTGAAATATTACAAAATGTTGTCTAAAACCTCATCTACAGTTTATACTTCAGCATGTTTTAAATCATTAGGTACAATGTTATTGTACCTATTTGTTTAATTTCGTGGTGCAAATCCTAAAGACATCATTAAAATGTTGATAACTTATCTAAGTTCTTGATGGTACTGTAAGTATAGTTTAGTTGGCAGTAATTTAGTTGGCCGAAAGCAAAGTTGAAAAAGTTGAATGTCAGTGTGTTCATGTTACTGCAATGAAAGCTCTATACTGTAACCTAATTTAATTAGATAAATAATTCTGTTCAATGTAACACCGAATGAAAGTAAATTAAGGATTAATGAGCTAATAAACATCAATCAATTGTTAAACAGGCGGTTTTCGACGGAAATTCAATTTAATTGGTGTCGAATTGGTGTTTTTGATCAAAGCCATTTTGATGATTTTGTCTGTCAGTTGACATAATGGTCTATTGACCTGTTTATACTCGTAGTTAGATGGGTCGCTGGTTCAAAAATCCCAAAACGCCTTTTTTTTGTTTTAACAGTGATCAAAACATCAGTCTGGTAGTTCATTTATTCAAGACTATAATTTTCCATTATTAGGCATACAAAGTAAATCGTTTGGTAATATTTGTATTATTACGCAAAACCTTACGATACAACTTACAGCAATACTTGTTGCTTGTAATGTAGACACTACACCACTTCAAAAGCTCTTTTACCGATCACTATACGTAGTGTATTGTGGTATTACAAAAGGAAAACGTCTAAAGGGTAGTTCCAGAGGCTTTAAAACTGTACCGTTAGCCCCATATAAAGGTTGGTATTGTTTCCACCCCTTATCACCAGAGGAGAGCCACACTTCCCCGGTTACCGTAAGCCCCTCCGAATATCGGAATCGAAAGTACCCTTAATGCTGATACCACGGAATATGTATGTACAGAGGATGCGATGTCAAGCTGCAAAAAATATAAAGTGAAAAGGTTAATTACTTTCTATGAAAAATTGACTAGCTTAACAAAGAACTTTTACTTCAAAATATTAATTAACTACTTCATAAGGTTCCGTTTACGGTGATTTCGCAGATGTAGTGTCACGACTTTATTTTTGTGTTTCAAAAATTACTGGCCTTTAAAAGAAGGTTTTTGAAAATTAATCCCCTTGCTGTCCATTAAAAAAATTGCAATTTGCATTTTCATGGGGGCTTTCAAGATGAGATCGACCAGCTCACTATAGTTACCTTACTTGTCGACCTTATATTATTTACACCTCACGGCTGCTTCCCATCAGGCGGAGTGAGGTCCACTTGGAAACAACAATAAAAATGGAAAAAACTTGCAATAAGAGTTACCTTAATCTGTGTTACCTTGCTGTTGATTTCTGTTGTTTTGGTGTGCAACAAAGAATATATCTAAGTGTCTATCTATCTAAGAGAGTCGTACTTTCTGTGCTTTCTGTAGTTCCATGTTCGCGAGAAAATTGTTGAAAAACGTTCGAGAGGTGTTATTGGTTTACTTATCGCTTTTACATTCAAATGGTGTATTGTCTCTCTCTCGGGGTAGGCAACTTATTTCTCATAATCGAGAATATGGCCACGGTTTGGAATTGAACAATTTTCTATGGCCTTATTTTACGACAAGCTTACCTTTATTGAATTTCTAGTTTTATCATGAGAGCAATATATTGTAGTAGGGTGAACATGATAACTTTAAGTTTGATAAGCATTTATAATTTATAGGTCTTGCTGACTGCTCCTGAGTAAAAAGTTCATAGGTTGATAGATGATTGTGTTCTTTATTTATATTTTCTATTTTGTCATTTTTTATTTTTTAAACACTGTTGCACTGCCTACTATATTTTTCTGCTTAGCCCTATAGTTGACTGGTAGAGAATGCCTTTTTCAGCATTAAGTCCGCCTTTTGTACCAATTTCACTGTTGTCCAATAAAAAATAAATAAATAAATAATGGTTTGATTGATCAACAATTCCGTCCGAAAAACATTACTGTAGTCTAGAAAAACGGTATCTTAATCAGTAATATAAAATAATAAATAAATAGGCTCACAGTAGATGTTTGTGAGGTACCCCAAGGTTGCACACAAAGAAAGCCACCGTCAAGTTTAAGTGTTTACCTAGTTATTATTGGTCTCTGATTGCCATCGCCAAGTACCCCTTTAGGTATACACTAGGGCATACATTTATACAAATGTAGTTTTTGCGCACCGACGGGCACCAGCCACACGTCATCATAGCGTTCCATCATGCTTAAAATTTACTAAGTACATAGGTACTGTAGCAGAAGCGTCAGTGGTACGAGTATAATTAAGAAAATAGGAAGGAAGTCAGTCAATAAATTTGTCAGAAAGTGAATGTAGGGTAGTTTTAGTGGATGAATGCTCGGCACGATCTCTGACAAGTTTAACTACCCAATTCCCTGTCTCTTTCCATCGCTGAAAAGCGAATGGCCACTAACATTTCACTCGGAATCATCTTACGTCGGTTAAATAGCATCCGAAACATCGCCTTTGACGATAACCAAACGCTACAGAGAGAGACCTCATCTCGGACATCACTATAAAAACGCGGAGAGCGTCGAAAAGCCGCAGTTTTACGACTCTCGTAAAGTAAATATCACTGATCCGGCCGAAAGATGTTCGCGGCGTAATGCGTGCTTATTAAACCGCTTTATGGCTTATTTCTTGTTTTACGACAACTTTTTCTAGGATTTGCGGAATTATATAATGTCAACGGGTTTTAAGACATTTTATTGCTGAAATTGACGGATTTTTTACTGTCTGAACCATCTGGCTAGCAAGTGTAATTTTTGGTCAATACCAATCAATCGCTACTATTTTCAAAAATCAGAAGCAACCAAAATTTAAGCTTACTAGTTTTTCTCATTACCTATACTTCGGTAGTCAAATTATCATATCATAATATTTTCTAACGAAACGTCGGGTTAGAAAATGAAAGAAAATATAAGACCGCTAGTAGAATCCGTAAAGTTGTTTTATTTTAATGTTATCATATCATACTTACTAATTTATTAAAGTTGTTTTAATATGGAGTTCCAATGTGATCATTTGTGAAAAAAACCGTTTTAATTAAAAGGTGCTCAATCTTGTTTCCAACAAAACAACAGGCGTACAACACAATGTCGTTATAGCACAAAACGGCATTGTATAAAGTCATCGCAGGCGCGGAAACAGTACAGACTTTAATCAAGCGCCGCGCCGCCGGTTTCCATTTCTGCCTGCCCCGGGCTGTCTGCATGAAACGAATCGTGATGGCAACGTGTAACAAGTCTGCTGGGCTGTACGAATACGCACTTGTAAAGACATCAATATCATAATTAGCAGTCGTCAACCTTTTAAGGGTTCCGTGCTGGAAGTTGCCGGATTTCTAACTGTCCGAACCATCTAGCTAGCTAGTGTAATTTTTAGTCCCTAAAACTCATTCGCTACTATTTCCAAAAATCAGAAGCAACAAAACTTTACGCTCATCAGTTTTTTCTCAATATTTAAGCCTCACCCACATTTCGGTAGTCGAATTATCATATCATACTTACCAATTTATGAAAGTTTCCAGTATGAGTTGAAATGTGATCATTTGTAAAAAGAACCGTTTAATTAAAAGGTGCTCAATCTTGTTTCCAACAAAACAACGGGCGTACAACACAATGTCGTTATAGCACAAAACGGCATTGTATAAAGTCATCGCAGGCGCGGAAACAGTACAGACTTTAATCAAGCGCCGCGCCGCCGGTTTCCATTTCTGCCTGCCCCGGGCTGTCTGCATGAAACGAATCGTGATGGCAACGTGTAACAAGTCTGCTGTGCTGTACGAATACGCACTTGTCAAGTCATCAATATCATGATTAACAGTAGTCAACTACCTTTTTAGGGTTCCGTGCCTTAAAGATAAAAACAGGACCTTATTAACTAAGCCTCCGCTAACAGTCTGTCTGTCTCTTAAACCGTGATAGCTAGAAAGCTGCTTTTTTAACAATTATGTATTTCCGTCGCCGCTATAAAACAAATCCTAAAAATAAAATAGATATTTAGAGGGTCCTCATACAAAAAGAGTGTTTTCTCATTATTTAAGCCTCACGGATATTTCAGTAGTCAAATTATCATAATTATTATACTTACCCATCAATATAACCTGATTTTTAATGAAGTTCCAATGTGATCATTTGTAAAAAAAACGTTTTAATTAAAAGGTGCTCAATCTTGTTCCCAACAAAACAACGGGCGTACAACACGATGTCGTTATAGCACAAAACAGCATTGTATAAAGTCATCGCAGGCGCGGAAACAGTACAGACTTTAATCAAGCGCCGCGCCGCCGGTTTCCATTTCTGCCTGCCCCGGGCTGTCTGCATGAAACGAATTGTGATGGCAACGTGCGTATTCGTATAGCACAGCAGACTTTAACAAGTCTGTCTGTTACCAAACTGTATCTCATAAACCGTGATTACTAGGAAGCTGAAATTACCAACACTCCACGCCACGCATGGTAAAAGTTTTCATATATTCCCATAGATATCCATATTATAGGTCCATCTCGCGGGAGTAAACCCAAGGATGTATTCGCGGTCAAACTAATCGCAAGAACAAGCACTAGTCCTAAGCTTTCGTCTTTAGGCACTGAAATGTTTAAGCAAGAGATTTCTCTAACTTAGGTCCTGATTGGACACGTGTATTAGACATGACCTTCGTCTCGTCCATGTCAGAAGTCTTAGGGCCAATGTGTTCTGAAGCTACATGAAAGTTTTGAATATTATATTGCCAAACTTTCACTGTACCCGTGGCGCAGTTGTGGCAGTGGATCGGCAACGATCGCTATTGTTAAGCAACACACGCCGGGTCGGCAATGGGATGGGTGACCACCCCGACTGAAATTTAGTGATGTAATTTTCGGGCATCTCCGTGTTTCGGAAGGCACGTTCAGCAGTTGTTCCCGGTAGTCGTCGCTAGATGACAGTCGTTAAGTCTAGTCGTAGGCCTTAGCGCGGTTTGATAACATTTGTCATGAAGGTTTACTCACTAACCTTACCACCCCTTCAGCAATCCGCACTAAGCTCGCGTGTTGGAGTATGACTCAATCCACCTCATAGTTGAGGTGAGGCCCGTGCCCAGCAGTTTATACCAATTTCATAGTTATGCAACAGTTAATGAATTACTCGTCTAAAATCACCACTGCCCTTTTTAGCCTTTTAATAACTTCAAAGCGTCTTCCAGTAGTATATTAAAAGAGCTCTCTCTTCAGTCTTCATTCGAAACATAACTCAAAAGTGAAAACTACTGCTAACAAAAAATAAATGTTAGCCTTTTAAAACATCATTCTGTGAATGAGCTTAAGCTTCATAACTAATTCAAGATTATCATACCTACTCGTGATCTTAACTCAAAATGGATATGCTAAAGGATTCCAATCTGTGTTTTGACTAACTAATTCGGTACACCTCGCCACGGGTTAATTTCCACTCAGGAGAAACATGTATACGTGTATATGGAGTGGGTAATGGATGTTTGGGTATATATGGATTATGTATTCTTCGATGTCCATGGTAGCTAGACCTCCCACGGACTACGAAGAATACATACGTACAAGTTCTAATCAGTTAGAAGTCACATGGCCTTGTCTGTCTAGTAATTTAGGCATAACAGCCTTTACTTTTTCAACTAAAAAGGTTTGTAACCCCATAAAATCATTTCTGAACATATCGATTCCTAATTTTCGATTCAGTAGAATTTCTTCGACTACTCAAACACCAAATTGATATAAATTTAAAGGCAACGCCAAAAACTTACCCCGCAAAATATTACCATAACAACACAAGGGGAAAGAAAACAAACACATTTCCTTCGTCCTTGGTCAGGTCAAATAAAAAGCGAAACTTGGCAAGGGGTGTAAATAACACTCCTGACAACCTCAAGGGCTTGAAAGCAATCTTGGCGATAGTCTATTTCTTTTGAAAGCAGCAAAACGTTTGTTGTCTGTTATTGCTATCAACTAGGTGAGACGGTGAGCGTCGATCGCGTTCGAATACATTCGTATTAGTTTTGTTCAATCGTCAAAACGGAACACAAAGGGGTTTTGGCAATATTTTTGCCGCGATGTAAGGCACTTATTGATTATACACTGCTCAAAAGTGTCTAGGGAAATCTCAAGCATTTTTATACAAAGTATACCTATTTGGGAGGCTGTAAAAATTAAAATATTGATACCAACGTAGAAATTTTTAGAACATAGAAACTGCTACATCTGCCCTTTCAGATTGTATAAAGGAATTCATTGTAGGTAGTTTCATTATTGTACAATCGTAAGGACGTTAAAAAAAGACAGATTTTTCTTTTAAAAGGTGTCACAATTTTAGCAAAATCAGAGGTTTTTTTTTGTAATATTCTTAACCTTTATCTTATGCCTCTGTCCTCGCGTTATTCTAAGATAATGCTCAACATGTAAACAAACTTAACTTTATGAAATATTTGAAAAATGATATCCCTATGATATCCCTAGACAGTTTTGATGTATGTAGGTATAGATTCAGTTTGTAAAGAATTGAGATTGCAAAAATGTTTATTTGTTACTAATTCGACTTTTGTAACTTTTTCATAAAAAAGGTTACTTGCGATTACGGTTGTTGCCTACAACAAAACCTTGCTTCCTATCAACCAACATTGATTTAAGTAGCAAAATTGACTCACGCAAGTTGAAAAAAAAAAGAGTTCACCTGACCAATTTTTCTCAGATTAAAAACTACATGTTAAAAAGCCAAAAAGAAGCACAAAATGATTTGTTAGATGACTGTTATTTCCATCAGCTACGGGTAGTGTGTCGATCGCGTCCAAACCTATTCGCATTTTAGTTTTAATCGGAAATACGGAACGCCGGGGGTAAACTGGGGTTGAGTGGATTATTTTCACAGCAGTGTTTAACCGGATACGTCCAGTGACAAGGCAGTTCTTGTACTGAACCAATGCAATAAAACAAACAACAGTGTGTTTGTTGCCTTAGAACGGATTTTAAAACCAGTGATTCTGTCGACGAGATTTTGTGGATAAGATTCATTAATCGTACTATTCGCATTTTTTATTTCAAGTAGGCGCGCATTTGACCACAATCTTACCTGATTATTAAGTGATGATGTGAAGTAAGTAAGTACATGCTAGCCAAACAAATGGCTATAAGCACTATTCGATATTAGTATTAAATCACAGTTTGTAGAAAATTATAGAAGTGCATTATTTTTTATTAATTTCGATAATTTTACAAGTATTTGATAATGATTAATTAGTAAGATCATGATTAAACGTGGTTACAAAATATCTGAAAAACAATAAAATACTATCAAAACTTTCAAGAAAAAGTTTCAAAAAAATGATTAAAAATAGTTTTTAACAGCTGAGGTTGAGGTAAGTTACCACGTTATTCACTTAACCCAAATTCCACGAAATCATAGGCCCTTAGTTAAACATTAAAAAGGGCAAAGTGAAATTTTAACACTGAAACTCCTGTTTATTTTTGATTACCTGCGAGAATTCCGTAAATCTCGGGCAGTTACGGAAATATTTAGTTAGGTACCTGGTAAAGATTCTAATGACTTTAATTCCAGGTTAGTTTTAAAAATTAACGGTAGGAATGCGGTTAACCCTGGCGAATAAAAATAGCTTTCCATGAGTATTCTTTTGAAAACTTTAGAAATCAAATGTTTCATGCCCATTTCTAACTCTGAAAATCTAAAAACCCGTTTTCATTTTCACCAATTTTCTAGTTAATACTTAAGAAAATACACTCCGATATAAAATCATAAGACCCCTAAATGTGAATATTTTAAAATGCCTGAAAAGCATTATGTTTTACTTTAGCTCAGTAGCTGTTATCAAAATGTCCAGGTTCAAAACTAAGAAACTTCAAAGTTCCCCTTTCCTCACAACAAACACAAAGATAAAATATTCAAAAGTTCATAAAGCAATAGCATTGATACTTAGTTAACAATCAGTCCACTTCGTTTCACAAAGTTGGTTTTACTCTACATACTTAATTTTCCCATGCAAACGCCACAAACATCAAAAAGAAAAATGCACTACTATTTTTTACAATAGATAAAGTCGGAATAAATTTACCCACCCAACCCCTTTGTAACTTACACACTGACCACGTATTACCACGACCCTGACTAACCAGATTTTATTACAAGTGATAAAACAAAAAAATCCACACCTAAATGTTGACCCTAGCACCTCTAAAATAAAAATAAAGTTACCTCAACCCTAACTGGCGATACGGGCACCTAAGCGTTTTAACCCTCGCCACCCTAATGCATCGCCGTCCATTTTTCTAGACGGGCCGGTCGATGTGGCCCCTACATCCGTAAATCCCTGTAAAGTACCAACCCATACGGATGCTTTTGTGAATATAGCCTTACTTACTTTAGAAATAGATTATAGTTTATTAGTTTGATCCTTTGCACGAAAAATCAGGGTAAGAATATGAATTTCAAATGTAATTTTAAAGAAAGTGAGTACAGTAAAGTATGGTAAAGTTGTTCAGCACTGAATTTAGGAAGAATGTTCGTTGTAGCCATGTGATTTACAATTTTAAATAAAGACGAGTAAGTAGTAAAATCCCCTCAAATCATTTATAAAATAAAATGCTAGCAAAACATTAGAGTTAAGGTATCGATAAGGTAAGGTATGATTGAATTTATATCATTTTTAAACACAGGAAATGATTTTGAGATTTAACCAAAATGTGCATAAAAATACGTTGGGGTTTGTAATAAATAGTTGAAGAACTATTCAAATGTTTTTTTTTTCTCGGTAAAGTAAGGGAAAGTAAAAATAGTTTATTCAGTGACTTTGTGACATTATGCTTGACATTATAACCAAAGTGTTGTAATTGTGGCACAAATAATTAGAAACTAATAAAATATTGTATCGGTAAAAAAACATACAATTCATTAAGAGCACAGGAAATTACAGGACCTTTAATGATAAAGTATAATTTTTATTCACGTTTTTATCTAATGGAAATCATTTGACAAAAAAAGAAACATAATGTAAATGAAAAGAAGGGCCCAGAACAGTAGCCTCATAGGTTATTGTTCATAAATCGGCTAAATTGCAGATTTGACAAGCGGTTTATTTTTTATATTGCTATCCACCTTTCAGCTAAATAGGTAAATCAATTGTTACATAAACAACGCCAGGACTAGACCGTTATCTCTAAAGCATTATTTCCCTTATCTTCACAACGAAAATAAATAAAACGCAGGTAAAGCAACAAATTAAATTTTACCCTTACAGAGGGAGAGATCCCTCGAATAATTTACGGGTTAAACTCTATAAATAGGTACTCTACTGAATTCCAAACAGCGAACTAAAATAGGGGGGCGCAATGGGGATTCACCTGGGAAAACCTTTATGGTTCTCGCGAAGAATCCTTTACCAACATTTTTTTGTAACTGTTGCGACTATTCTAAAGTTTGTGTGTGCAGGATTACTTACGTTTAAGAGGCGTATTTATAGACCTTTCTCAAACTGGATGTTTGTGTAAAGATCACATCGATCTTAATTTCAGGTGAGTGATTGTTTTAATATCTTACTTGTCAGCGTTTGTTTCTAAGAGCGATTTTTATGCAGTCATCGTCATGCTAAAATTAACGATTTAAAAGCAATCATCGTCATGCTAAAATTAACGATTTAAAAGCAATTAAACTACAATGACAGAGATGTATGCCGTTCGTAGCGTCAGTGATATCTAATACAAGTGAAAGACTTTTCTCATGCTGTAGGGATACGATTGCTGTTCCTACATACTTCAAACATGTTTGACCACTCTGTATACAAAATTTGTTTTGATGTTGATTGTATCTGCCACAGTAGAGGGTTTCGGTTAATCAAGAAAAGCGGAATTGATGAAGTAAGCAAGGTAAGAATATGACGCGTACGAACATTCTCTAATAGATGAATTGGAGACGAATTTGACTTAAATAGAGAAAACTTCTGCTCAACTTAGTAATAGCTTGTATGTGTATAGTAACAATATTATAATGAAATAAGTCCTCATTGTATAAGGTTGTGGGCAGGCGTAGGCTTTTAAGTTTGTTTGTGTTGACGAGGGTGCGTTCCTATGATATTTACATACCAATCTAATATTTTTATACAAGCTGTTCTTTGTGGGAAGATGTCTATTCAACCTTTAAGTAGTTAGCGCTCGTTCAGTCAATATTACGAATACGACAGTGCCACAGTTACTTCTCTTACTAATGGGTTAGTCAGAGGCACACTGATTATTGCCGTCATGGTGAATGGAACATTCAGAAGCCCACATTTCGCCGAGGGAATTTTAACCCAACGTGGAAAGGTGCGGGCCTACAGCCGTTATCCGGGTTGCTTGTGATTTATATCGGTGTTTTCCGTCACCGGGAAGCTAGCCGCAAATTGTACAACAAACACAAAGTAGGTATGTTCCGGCCTGTATGGATAAACTTTCGCAAGCGATGATAGAGTTAATAGGACATGAGCTGCTCGCCATCACGCCCTAACGTCAGATGTGCACCACTCTTAACAGCAGCCAGGCTTCAGCAAATCGGCTTCCGGCCGGAGGGCACTCCACTATACTCTTGCCGAGACCAGATCTCCACTCAAGAACACACCTACCCCAACAGTTAACGGTTTTACAGCAAATGTTACCAGTGTCTACTGGTATTTTATGCTATGTCGATAGCCCTGGAGTATAACCTTATTTTGGATTTTATTAAAATACTTATTTTAGGTACAAAACATGTTATTAGTATTCTTCCTCCGTTCACTTTTTAAAATTAGACATAGCCCCACGCACCAGCAAGACTTTTTGCCTATTAATATACCTGAACAACTTGAGTGCTGCCGTTCCGAATTTAGCCTCTTTTATTATGTCTTTTTTAAAGCACCGTGGGGACATTACCGTGACGTCACGAGCGGGAAAATAAAAATTGATATAGAAGCAATTTGGATGACAAAACGGCTCATTATAAGACTTTTTAGGAAATTATAATTAGTCTTTTCACTACAAGCACCTTTATTATTATTTTGGTTCAAAAGGGCACAAGTCCAGCCTACTTTGGCAGATCATTATCATCCAATACTAATGCAATTATGATATTTTTTCTACTCATATTTTAAGTTCGAGGTGAACCTCTGTACAGTTAGCATCAGAAAATCATATTCATAGAAAATCAACCTTATTACACATTTTTTCAATATTTTTTTGACCTTATACGACATCTACATTGGCGTATTTGTTTTTTATCAAGCAGTACAGATGTTTTCCCACTTTTTGAGACTGACTGTAAAAGTATCAAACAATTGATGTGGTTGAAAAGGCAACAGATTTAACCAGTTGATGGCGGAAATAGTTTTAGGTGGACCGAATAATAATGATCAAAATTGGTAATGTTTTTCCTTGTGTTTTAGAATCAATGTAATTACCACAATCACCCAGACCCGTTTTCGTGCATTTTGACGCCTAAATATGCCATCTATTTGCCATATACTGAATTGTAGATAAGTAGAATAATAAAAATAAATTACATTGAAAAGGGTTTTTTTTAATAAAAAAATATGGTTTGTTAGAAATTTTCTAATCCCATTATGTACTTAGAAACTGAACAAAAGCGAAACCAATAGAAAGCCGACTTTGTATAATGCTGTCTAGAGGTTTCATTGTAATTACTCATTCACTGCGTAACATGATAACTTGAGCTTACGCTTGTTAGAGAAGAGCCATCCAGCTTAATAATAAATCTTAACAATGGGCCCAATCAAGATTGAAGTATTCCATATCAAACGCAGCGGTATCGCTCACTTACCTTTAGTGATGTAGGTAAAGACACTGTCGATTAAAATCTTTATAATCAATAGACCTAAAATTAGGTAGGTTAGTCTGAGTAACGGAGTTGGAGTATATTGACACGTAATAGGTATATCGTCATTTAATAACAACTAAATAAAAATATGATATGGAATTGCTAGGTGTGATAGTTATTTTTAATTTTTTTACTATACTTGGTAGTTTTATGACATGTGGAAAGGGAGAGAAAGAAAAGACTTAACTCATACAAACTTCTTAAATGCTCTGTTAAGCCTTCCGGTTGACTGGTAGGTAAATGGTTCTAGGTATTAGGTTCCCCAGTGCTGAATGAAAAACGATAAATTCAAAACTTTTTTTTGGTGTGACTACTGCTATTTAGCCTCCGATGGCTTTGACAGCTTTGCCGGACTGTAGGGTGAGCGCAGAAGGCTCTCAACACTAATATTTAAAGTAACGAGCTAAGGGCACACCATAGTGGGGTAAGAACCTCGGCTTAGGGCATTACTTGGTCGCCAGGGGTCCGCCGGTAGAGTCCCTGGCCTGTAGAGTCGCGGTCCTCTGGTATCGCGCAGAAGATGGCCTCCTCGGAATTTAGTGGGTTTCCCTTTCCTATTGGGGTGGGTGAGTCCCACACTCCCCCACTCTCCTACCCTGGGACCGGGATAGTGCGTAAATAGATTCTCCGAGTCAAAAAAAAGGACGTTACTTGGAGAGGGCAATCGCACACAGTTTAAAACGTATTCAGTATTATTAGTACTTATTTACTTTACCATTCGACTCTAACTGCTGCACACAAAGTCGATCATTGAAGTCAATTTTACAATGTGAAAAAATTATGAAAAGCTTTTCATTTACTCTTTAATACTAAAACATTTTTTTGCATTATTTTATTTGACGACTAATGAATCATTTAAGCTTACATCTCTGAGTGCGGCGGTAAGACAAGTGAACAAAAGTAAAGGCTAACATGAAATAAATGAGTTGAGTAAAACCACACTTTAAGCTGTCGATACAACAGATATTCGCCGATAATGCCATCACTACTAACCCTAATAGTAGCAATTTTGCTATTTCAATCAAATGTAACATTATCTACGAAGACCCTTTAGTGCTCATAGCTAGAACGTGGAAACTGTTTTTCTGAGGTTATTTAAATCCCACTTAATTAACGTAACGAGATGCTAATTCAGGTAACAACATGAAAAAGATAACAAAACAAGAAACGCTTTCGACAGACAAAACAAAACTTTTACTGTAGTCAAAATAAATAAATAATAGAGTAAATAGGTTTCTTTGAGACAAACATGCTCCATTGTTGACCACATCGTCGCTTTCCATCAGTTGAGACCGCGCTCTAATGCTGGCCTATCCAATAATGAAAAAATAAAGATGTTGTAGAGTTTCTTGATTTATTCAATTTAGGGTCAATTTTACCCCGAAATGACAGAAAATGACAGATATTCTATCAAAAATGTGACATTTCCCTGCACCTAATTAAAAGTTTAAGTAGAGTGCATTTGTATCACTCTCATGTCACCTCTGATTGAGTTTCAGTCTTAAAGTGAAGAGGTTTCATTTTAAAATATTCAATAAGTATAATGGTTTCAGATTGTGGCATATTCATGTTCATGAATATTATGAGAGTTGTGTACCTACTACAATTGTTTTTCTCAAGCAGTAAAGACCTTTTTGGCCACTCGGATTTCTTGCATTCAACAGTCAGAGAAATATGTTCAGTTCAGTTTAGTATATTCAGTTTTGGAAAATATGTTGCTTGGGGTTACTCTCAAGTTTTAAGTTCTAGAGATCATTTGAGTCGTCTTTCTTGGAAACTTTAGAAAAACTGAAATGGATTTTCTTTGCGGTGCTTTAATATATTGTTTGAATAAATCGTTTAGACAACTACAGCATTCTACTAACAAGCAACTGTTCCTAGGCCGTTCACTTCCTGATCCGGCGGGAGGGTTGTTCAACCCTTCCCTCTGAACGCGTGGTTTGAATTATTCACAACCCGGTTTTAAAGTGAGACGAGATACACGAGTTTTGACAACCTCTTGTGTGTGTCTACTTACTTACAGTTAAGAAATCAACAGGAAATAGTCTAACTAAAATTAAAATACATTCTGATACATCATTGAGGAGACAAGTAAATATGATATACCCTATAACACTTGTATAACGGGTAAACAATTCTCAAAATCCGGAAAATTGTACGAATTCCATAAAAAGAAGTCTTAAAATCGGTTCTCGAATCTGTATTTTGCTTTATCCTAAAACGGATTCTTGTGTAAATAGGCACTGAGCCTTTGATTTTGGCTTTCATTCCCATCTATTGACTCTCATCTAAAATAAAGGTTGGAATTTTAATCTTGAATTCTTTCATTGGGATCATGCCTTCCTTTTTCTGTTCTGATAGGGTTTTTGAATTCCACCCTTCTTAGGCAACAAGAAGTAATTAAAAAGATCATCATTCGTTAATTAACAATGTCTAACTCGAAGAAACTTTTAAATAATTATCTTTATAAGGAGAATGAATTATGTTTTATGAAAAAAATATCTGATCTGATGATCTGGGTCTCTTTAAACTTTAAGAGTGAACAACTAAGCATTTACTGGACAGTCCTTTACCACCGTAGATTACATCTTCACTTACCACCAGGTGCGATAGTGATCAAATGACTGTCCAGTTCCTAATAAAATAAATAAAAAAAAGAATTGAAAAAAAGGCCACTATTGCAAAACAGTATAGCGGTTGACGCTGCCGTGGAACAGCGCAACGCAACACGTTAATGAGACCTCACCCTTACACCCTTCTTGCCATCAACTTTTCGTGAGAATAGTGTTTATCAACAAATGTTGCCCAATGAATAATAATAATTGTTCCCACGCTCAATGTGCCACGAAGGATAGATAATATACTATTTGAAAATATTCTATCGATAACATTTCAAATTGCATAGTGCTTCGTTGTGTGAATTTGTTATATTAGTTCCAGAGCGGTGGTCCCGTTCTTTTATAATTCACGTTGAAAATTACCTTCACAAATTCATTGGTTCGGAATTAAAAAAGGAATTTTTAAAGCAGATAAGAACAGTGAATTACGCAGCAAATAAGTAGTACAAATAAAAAAAATCTTCGGTTGCATGTGCTTGGTATCTATTTACTAAAGTTGTACTCATGTAAGCTTTTTTTTTGCCTTTTGTTAGGTGAGCTTGCATATTAAGAACAAGACCTAAAATTTTTACTTGAAGCGCTCAGGAAGATCCTTATTATAAAACAAAGACACGCCATGGAACCGTACTATCGTAGTCTAAGTGAGCAATGTTCCCACAATTACATACATCAAGCTTTTTCAATAGGTATAATTTTCTCCAAATGCTGTTCTTATTACTACATTTTATGGATCAAAATTAATCTGATTTTTATTTGATAAAATCTCCTCAATTTTGAGTTTTATTACTACTTGTATTACATCTTAAATAGTCGTGCTGTCGTAAGTTTACTGACTGCTAGCTCTGAAACTTCATAAGGTCTAACCTCATTACGTCCCCCAGTTTTGCGTCAATTTTCCCAACGACGCCCTGGAGGGTTCGCCCTCTACCTTCTGTGGCAAGGACTGTATTTGCATACTACGGCGGGAAGTTAATCAAGGGAGACGTTTATTTGAGTTTCGTATCGCGATGGGCGCGAACGACCCAAGATGCTTTTTGGGGTTCCGTAGCCAAGTGGCAAAAAGTACTCTAATGGATTCATCATGTCTGTCTTACGTTCGTATGACACAACCACTTTTTGCGAAGCTATAAGAGCTATACTGTTGAAACTTGGTAAGTAGATGTATTCTGTGAGCCGCATTGAGGTTTTCAAACAAAACAGCAAAAATAATAATATGTGTTTTGAACGAGATCTAGTAAGTAGTTTCTTTTTCAATACATTTTGAATCGTAAACCGAAATTTATCTAACATTCATTCAACTCAAATATGAAAAATAATATTTAATTTCATGATGTTACTTGCTGCTACCCTTTATTGGGCGCGTCCGTTTCGCACTTGGCACTTTTTTTTTCTTTCTGCGAGTCGGGCTCCTGGACTACTTCCACTAAACAGCCTCAAAGGACACTCTTGCTAATTGTCAAGACAGATTGAGCAGGAGTTTAATAAGGCATTCATTTCTTTTCGTCTTCAAGTGAGGGAAAGTTTTGAAAAATAAAGAAAAGAGACAACGACGTTTGGCTTCTTTTACCATTATCATAAGCCAGTATTTTCATGATGGATTTATTTGTATCGCAATGTTTTATGATGTTCTGAGGCTTATAAGAGGAAAGTTACAGCGTACCAGATACTTGTTTGAATTACTTCAAACAAAATGTTTGTGTTACATACATGTTTTTTAAGGCTACTTTTCCTGCCTCTATAGTCTAAGGTCCTACACTCTTAAGCATAACCCTAAGATACCTAAAACTTAAAACCGATGAAATTTCAGGTGGTTACAAAGAAAGAAGGAAAATATATTTATTGTCCGACGCAGGTTCTTAATAAATCTATTAGAACATTAAAAATATTTAAGTGTTTGTTTTTTTGAAGATCTTTAACAATCTCTCTTCTCAAATGAGTCAGTCAGTTGAATTTATTAATTCTGTTTTAATTACGGTTTTATGTAACAATGTAACACATGATAGCGTAATCATAAGTGACACACCCTCACCGGAGCGGAGCATTATAATATATCTAATACAAATTAAATAATTCAAAAGGATTATTAACAAACACCCGAATTAGGAAAAGGGTTGACACATCAGATAGAGTAAGTACGAAATCGTTTAACCCCTTTCCATTAAAAGTAACGTCACTATTAATTCTTAATGGGCTTGTAATTGCATTTCTCTAGGGTTTTATAGGTTCCCTCTATCAGGGAGGGGAGGGTTTTCATCATCAGATCAAAACGCCCTTGTAATCCAATGCTTAAAAGATTTAATTAAAGTATGTCCGTAAATTGCCACAAGTTTTATGTCTGCTACATAATATTAATTAAAAGCAACACAAAGTGAAAATATCTTTACATCGCCGTCTTATGAAAGTAACGGATTTTATTTTAGAGGCTGCTCACTGCGCACTAGCACCACCTATAGTTTTTTATTAGTTGTGCTTAATTTAAGATATTTAAACTTAACGGTCTTATTAAGATCACAAGATGACATTCTCTGTAGTTTAAGATTCTAAAAAAATAAACTATCTCTGTGTATATGAACCAATAGGAGATGTTTGCTTCAATTAGCCACTTGTAGCAAAAAAATTAAAACCTCTTAGTACGTATGTTTATGCAATAACAAGAAATAATTTAAAGTAAGTATGAGTTAGATATCTGTAACAGCAATTGGAAAATGTGTTTTCATCATTTTCAAAATTGTTTAGTTTTTGACATGAAATACCTTTTTAGGCATAAAATATACATAGCCATCAAAGCTATTTCTTCTTAAACCTGTAAGATTATTCGTAGTTATTTTCTAATCTGCAGTATTACCTAAGTATCTCTATCTACTGCAATATCATCATAAATTGATGAAGGTGACGTCGAGAGCTGCCTCCGTTTCCTTTGGTCCAAGAGTAAGCCCTTTGACATCTCCAACCCTACCCGATCCTGTTAATGCACTTGCATTAACAAGTACACAGCAAAAGGAATATTTAAGTTGTATTAACAGTTACCTACTCCTATAAAAACTGTCTGCAACGTTAGCAGCGTCTTACATGTGTGGTTTAATTTAAAGAAAATGTCGTGGATTAGGAGCGAAGGCGGATTGGGAAAGATCACCGATTTTAAGATTATGTACGTTAAGTCGGCATAAGATATGCACAGCGACAAAATTTTCTCACACGTTATCTCTTGAAATTCGTATGGTTTTGGCGGTTACCTATCATAAGACCGAATTTTCTTTTCCCGAATTTCATTTTCCCGAAATCGTTTCGTTTTTTTTCGTTCAGCATTTATTCATTTTCCCGAAATGACGTTTGCCACTGTATCAGTTGACCAATTATCAACTGGATTTTTTTCGTTTGCCAGACGTTTCATTAGGCCACAAAACGTTTTACCGAAGTGATGATTGGCCGAAATAACAATTGTCCGAAGTATTGTTTTCCAGAACAATCATTAGACCACTGTTTTGATTGCCATATTTTTAGTTTACCAAACGATTATAAAAAAGTTACGGGTTCAATGCAAGCAGCATAAAAGCAGTCAAGGAATTTTTGAATTTAAAATAAAAAAGGCAAACGGCATGCAAGTCTTCAACATGCAAGTTTAAGGAAAACACAAGAATTCTGTCACGGCTCCGGCATTACGGGGCCCCGGCGGTTCCTCGCGTGCTAATCGTCGCAGAAGGCTTTCGCTCAGCACCACAGCTTCGGCTTGTTGGCCGGCTTCGCCGGCCAGCCTCAGCCGCGGCACCTCGCTCATAGCCACCTGCTCCTCAGCCCGCGGGCCGCCTCGCCCCTTCATGCCTACGCACTTTTAAATAACACTCTTGGGGTAGGGCAAAACAAGTACCACGTGGTGTCGGGGTTGACTGAGTCGGATTCGCCCTGATGTTGAAATTACTGAATATCAACATTAACGAGACGTTGAACGTTATCGTACAGTAGTTGTGGTCTAATAATATTCGGTAAAATAAGATTTAGGCAAAGTGATCATATGCCAAATAAGTCATCTGGTAAATGAAAAAAGTTGGAAAAAGACTTCGGGCAATAGTAAAAAGTTTATTCTGAAATTCGGTTTAACGTAGTTCGGTATAACGACACTTATGTCAAAAGATACTTCGACGAGTTAAAAATATGTCAAACAATACATCTGGCAAATGAAATGTTGGTCAATAGTTTTCAGTCAAATGAAATTCGGAGTAGTAAATTTCGGACAAGTGACAGGTTCCCGGTTTTGGCGCGAGAAAAGGCGTGACACAGGGACTGTTGTCGCCGTGCGCATGTTATCGTGCACAAGGGCCACCGGCATATTCCTATAATTTGTATCGTTTGGTGGCGTGCGCGGCGAGTCTATATGGAACGTATGAAAACTACAGGTATTATGCCCGTGGTGGCGTTTTGTGGCGTTTGGAGTATGGCGTGTGGCCCGAGTGTGGGGACGCATTGTCTCGCAGGTCTGACAAAGGGTGAGACCCTGACCGTAACTTAGTGATGTTGTTTTCGGGTTTTTTTTTCGTAAAACACGTTGAAGCCCATATAATTGATTGATTATTAAAAATTAACCATTGATAAAAAAATGCTGAAAATAAAGACTCAGGAATCCTATATACGTACAGTAGGTTACGAAAAAGATTATGTGAAAATTACATCGTTGAAATGGACTGAAAATTTTGGATACTACGGTGAAAGTGAAACATTGTATGTCCCATTTCTAACAATCGGTGTGTAACTTTTTCCTTTATCTTTATTTTCTATTTCATGATAATATTTTTTTCAGCTGTTGGTCCTAGCAGAAGTCACTAGATGTCGTTCAGTATAATAAGAGTTGTCACTTGCCTTACATACAACAACAAATTTTCGTTAAAGTTCATTCTTGTTCTCAACTTTATTAAATCTAGACATAAAGTGGTGCTTAATTTGTGTCGACCGAAATCTACCTTTATTTCCTCTCCAACAGTTTTTTACGTTGTCAATACCTGTAGTTAATATATTTTTTAAAGGTATTATGAACGGGTCAAAGCAACACTACCCGGTGGTTACCCACTTCCCGAGCAGCTGCGAAGGAAACAAAACTAGAAGAAATCATTTTCCCTTTTTTCCTCGAGTTATTTCGAAATCGTCGTTTTCACGCTGCCAGAGGATTTTAATTAAACTTGTCCTCGACCTGAAACGGCGTCGAGCACGTTTTAAAAATTCATTTAAACCCTTTACCGGAAAATGTTGTGAACAACTAATTTATTTTATTTTTTAACATAATACTTACGTGTTTTTTGCCATCCTGATTGTGATGTAAAGGTTAGGCAAGGTGACTTCCCGGTTTTTCTGTATTTTAAGGTAAGTGAATGTAGTGAAAACGGTGAAAGGTCAGCATTTCATTCGTATCAGGAACGAGGATTTTTTGCGAAAACTTTTGCATTCGTCGCAACACTGACCCGTTAATGTCCTACGTAGTCGCTTTAGTATGATTTAGTGGCGGCAGCGGATGTTATACGTCGCATAACGTCGCGTCGTGTCGCAACGCATCACTAAATGTCGCGTCCCGTCGCTCACTTAGGACAATGCCTGCCAAAATATTTAGCTGGACAAACTTTAGCAAAGAATTTCCGGAAACCGTGAGTACCGTCGCCCGGTCGATCAGAAGTTAGAAAATATAAAACAACACACCTTAGTGTATTTTTAATGCGCGACTTGTGATATCTCGTGCCGTGAGAAGCTAGCTCCATGGAGCCCATAGTATGGGACTACGTCTCTATTAGTCATTACGGGTACATGAAATAATTGCAGCCAATGTGTCCAAGCACTAAGGTATGTTGGAAAAGATGGAAAAGTTCGCTTGGATAAAATGACACCGTCAGTGCAATCAGCATACTAGTCTTTCAATGGACGAACATATACGCCAATACTCACAAGTACAGCCAAAACCTCATTTCCTTCATCATGTCAATCAATCCAGCTTCATCGAAAGCGTCATCAAAAGATTCGTCAAACCCAATCACTCCCATCTCATAAATTAATAGCATCGTAACTCTATTTGGGGCTTTCAATTGGCACAGCTGTGGGATTAAGTGGATAACCACGGCGTTACGACGGTATAAACAGAATCTTCATTTGGCTAAAACTGGGTACCTCATTACCATTTAGGCCGAAACGGGACGAATATTAAACAGGGCGAGGGATTATACCGACCGGCTTGAGGTAGGTGCGAATTGAATTGGATATAACACAGTAGCTGTTGTTGAACATAAATTGAGATGTCGTGTTGGGAACGTTGGCATCGATTGGGTGTTTGCGCTGATGAGCGATAAGGCTTTGGGAACTTACAACTGACGTGTAAGTACGCGATGTTTATTTTTTGGGTGAGCGAGTAATGAATGTGGGTGGTGAAAATTGATATAGACATCTTTTGGAACAGATAATAAACATGAATGTAAGTCCTCCTTCATAACTTATTTATTTTGTCACTTACTTATTCACTAGATAAACACTTTATTGCACACAAAATAACACATTTGTAAGGAATACATGTTCACATAAATGTACAATTTAGGCGGATTAGGATGTTCAGAGGCACACACATCAACCTTTACAAAACCATTGCAAAATGGGTCTTATGTCAGCCGCATAAGGTGACCCTATGTAAAGGTTGATCTGTGCACCTCTGTACATCGTTTATTCTGACACACATTCTTTCAAGTTAAAGTTCTATACATAAAGTTAATTCTCTTAAATACAGCATTATTAGGATCATGAGCATGACCATTGGCTCTAACACTATCAGTGTTGTGATAGCTGCCCACTAACGCGCTTAGAACTAATACAGTGTATGGCCGTGCATTTAAATCCTGGCCTATTATTTAAATTACCTAAATCGAGTTCACATTTCGTATGCAAAACCGTACGTAGGCGGAAACATTTTACGCTTGTATGGGGTTAATTGGACGTCGAATTTGATAGGGGGCAATCGGGTGACACGTTTTTGATTTAAACTCTTTATGATTGGGAAATGCTTTTAGAAGCACGTTTTTGTCAACTGGGAATGTAGCATTGCAACGGTTGAAAGTTTGTTGGTCGATAATTGTATAGACAAAAGTTGATACGACCTCAAATTTCTAAAGATTTTTACAAAATATTGAAGGGAGTACCAGTTATTTTTAACGTTACAATTATCTAGACAACGTTTCGAACATTTTTGTTAAAAAAAATGACCATGTTCCTTTGTTTCTATTGACCCATTTTCATTGATACGCTTTGTAAGTTTTTTCATTGATAATTCATATTTTCATCTGATGATTTATTATTATTAACTATTCTTAGAAACCCATTAAAATAGTTAGCTAGTTTTCTACCAACGACGTTATTATTTTCAATAAGATAAGTCTATCAGACTCTCCAATCGGGCTTCCCCTATAATGTAACGCTTCTTTTCAGTACCTTTTTGCATGATACCCATAGAAAATATGACATTCAATATATGCCTTGGCTATTGTTAACCAAGCACCCTCCAACAATTTCTATTCCATTTCCAAAAAGATACAAGCTTAGCTTTCGGCTGGCGGAAACTAAACTCTATCAGAGAGATTTCAAGGGTGAAGTTCGCTCGTAACATGCTTGTTATCCCATATGCTGAACAAAAATGCCTAATAGTAACATTAAAGGAAAGGCCATGTGTGTCTACGAAAGTTATGCAAGAAATCGATGTGTTTGTGGAATTGTGAGGCATTGAAAATGTAACATACACTGTAATTTATCATAATTAATTGGTTTGTCACATCTTCAAATAAAGCTCCTAAGTACTTCTTAAATATGTAAGATTTACAAAACCCCAAAATGCAGGAAACGAATGTGTCTGATTGTATAATAACATAACAAACCCTCACGACCATATCCCTAATGATTTAGTCAGAAACTAATTGTTGCCGTCATGGTGAACGGAACATTCAGAAGCCCACATTCCGCCGAGGTAATTGAACCCAACGTGGTAAGGGGCCTACCGCCGTCATCCAGGTTGGTTGGGTTTTATTTCGGTGTGTTCCAGCCAGATTTGATCTCAGGACCATCGGGTTCCGAGCCAGAAACCACTTGGCCATGACGCTCTCTGACTATTACCTATGTATAATATCAATAAGAATACAGGTCTGATACACAATCACTTTTGTTTTATTGGGTACATATTAAATATACCATACTCTTGCACCATATGTCCTAGTTACGGGAAAGTTTGTATGACAAAGTGCTCCAACTCTAACGTCACTGCATGAATCGTCTTTAAAAGACACAAAGGCCATTGATGAATGTCAATTATTTAATTTCTCCGTTTACCGCCATTGTTCAAAGCTCTAAATTTTTTATTTAAAAGCAACATTTCCAAATTAAAAGGTGATACAAACTATGTAGAATACTAACTATAGTAAATTAGGCATCTTTAACCGACCTACCGATACCGAATGTTAGGCCGAATGCTTTTATTTTTGGTAATCCTGTCTTTGATAAAGATACTGATAATGCTGAATAACAGAAAAATAAGCTTCTTGAAGATTGAAGGTTACAGTACAGGCAAAAACTCCAGTTAGTCGAAGCATTTCCAATTAAATAATTGAAAGGCTGTAACAAAACATCGTGTTCGAAGAGCGGTTTGAGTTAATTTAAAAAATAAATCCTGGTAATGGTAAAAATGGTATTCTGTCTTTGGAAGAGATATTGACGATGCAACATACCAGAGTAAAATAAGCTTCTCGAAGTTTTAAGGTTCGTAAAGTCTTGAACTTCAAGAGACTGATATGTATTTCAGTGCGATTTATCAATGGCCCATCTTGACTAGTTCATAAGGGTCAATTTATGTAACTGCACTATTTTTGCTTGCCAGTATAACATAGTACGCTCTCTGCGAATTCCGATCTTCAGTACTAACTTCAACAACGCGCATGCCACGCAAATATCTTCTACAACATTTCAAGGATCTTCAATGAGAAATTCGCGCTATGCTTGTCCATGTATACTCATTACGAAACAATTCTGCGACATTACCCCGCAAAACATTTTAGCGTTGTTCTTCACCATTTCTCTGAACTTAACAGCAAAACACAGGTATGTTCGTAGCTTTGACAGTTGCGGTCCGTTTTGAGTCAAAAGTGATATTAGCGCGCTCACGTCGCTCACGCTCATACAATTTATCAATGCGGGACGCGTGTGAGCGCGCCAATATCACTTTTGACTCAAAACGGACCGCGCCCTACGCTGAAGGTTATAAACAAAAAATGAGAAATAATAATTCAAATCTCTTTCTTTTTGAGATTATTGCTCTTGATCTGAAGGGCGAGTAGGAGAGTTATACACAACTGAGAACACCGACTAAGGCAGACTATCCCACTCACTCGTTTTGAAATTGTAAAGTTGTAAAAGATGCGCTTGTCTCTAACAGCAGGGATATTGATTTCATACAGGTGATATTTCGCTGAGCAAATAAACTAAGTAAGTCTATTGTTGTATAAGGAAATGCTCGCATAAGATCACGGAGCTCGCTGGAATAAAATGTCATTGCATTAAGTTCTTATTGCCGCTTAGATTTTTCTGCAATTAAGGACTACTACACACTATTTCCTGATAATTAAGAATATGTATGATCAGAAATAGTTAATGTGCATTTATAGTCCCGAACCCACAACTTCATGATCTAACACAGTTCCGCCAATATCAGACTTACCTCCGATTTCCCAAACGACAATCAACGCTAAGCACGCGCTCACGCTCATTCCGTCCCTTTTAGTTCTATTGATATTTTACTGGTCAGCATGTTGATTGACGTTTGTGAATTCGGGGGTTAGTGTTGAAACAAAATTGGATTTATTCTTCGCCACTCTAGAATAGTGTGCCTATCCATTCTTGAAAGTCAACCAAAGACAATAGTCCCCAAACGTTCAACTATTCCCAGAGTCATCCGTTAAGAGCTTAAATGCGTAACAAAGCAAGAACGGGAGTAATATTGCAAAACATTAGCGCGTCCCCCATTTCTCACTGCACGCAAATTTTCTCAGTTAACATTTCAGCAGAATCAAATTACGAAACGCGTAACGGGGAACATATTCGGAGACGGATGGGAGGGACCGATGTTATGTGAAATACGCAACGAAACGTCTTATGGACTATATGGGGAACGTTCGAGAGAGTTATTTCTTTCCTAATGCTTCGGTCGGTCGTATCCCAATAATTTGGGAGAAACAATTTTTAGGACGAATCGTTAGGTCTGACGTTGTGTGTAGCTTTGTGATTTTATTGGGGTTTCATGATTTTGTTTTAGTTGTACGAATCAACAGAATTCCCAGAATTTGTTCCTTATAGCGACACTACTAGATGATGCAAAGATGCAGGTAGTTTTTTTCCCAAAACCAAGATCTTTGATTCCTGGCTAGAGCAAACGTTTTTATAATAATCTGAGTACGTAGTTGTAGTTTTTGTTGAAATCTGTCTCGGGACTCCTTTGAGCATTTTTCTATATTCCTCATAGTTGAGAAGTGGCCAACTTGGAAAAAAACAGCCTGAATGACGAAGAACACTAATGTAATTATTTCGGTTTATTGGAGGCTTTAGTAACACAAAATTAGGTAAAAACTAGCAACGATCTAGTAAAAGTAACGATAAAACAGCATTATACAATCATCTGTCGAGATGTTTGCTTGATCTTAATGAACTTAGAAAAATAGATTTGGTCACCGTAACCGCGAAAAAAGGCACCACTCGACCTTATAAATCCATTGCATTGCACTTCATGTAATACGCGAAAATTGTCATTATAATCAGAATAATGGATAAAGTTGACAGACTATCGTTAAGAAGAAAACAATTGGACTATAAAACCTAAAGTATCTATTAAATAAAGTATTGTTTACCGAATTACACTGTTAACGATAAAAGGCTACGGTTCAATAATTTACTTTGCTTTAATCTTAAAATTTATGGAGTCGTTCCAATGCCATTAGTATAAGTTGCACAGAAATTAGAAGGATTAAAGTCGTTCTTGGATTTAGGTCATTTTTATAGCAGAGAATCGGAGGCTGGAAGCCATTCGTTTAAATTTGTACTCTGTCAAGATAAGAATAAGAACTATGTCGATACTTTTTGTGCCTGTACAGCTGCCCAATGCGCCATAAGGCGACACTATAAATCTTCCGTACTTTCATAACTCAATTTCTACAGTTTCGGTAAGATAACAAACAAACAAGTGTTTCGGAATATAAAAACTAGTAACCAAAGCTTTTGACAGTTATGATAAACCACATTGTTTTGGCCATATTTTGTTTACAGGGGGTGAGTTACAAATAAAAACTGACTGGAAACTAAAATCATTCAGTGCAACGCAATTTTGAAAAATGTTTATCCAATTTGACAATAGCCGTTCACAAATATTTACAATTATTGAATAAACATAGTGCGTGTCGAGGGATTCCGCAGGGATGAAACTTACTGGAATTCTAGTTCGACGTGTTAGGTACACGTTTTTAAAACAGAATTTTGTTAACTTATCGCGAATGTTTCCAAAGCTTTTGACTTGGTCATGTTATGAAATTTAAAAAATATGGAGGGATAATTACTAGTAGTAGTACTGGTTGCGATAGCTTACGACCAAATTGTTACTTAAAACTGCCAAGTTTTTTACCTTTTCATCACTTTTTTCACGCTGCACAGATGACTGTGATTAATGATGTAAGATATCGTCTAATCTGAAATGACGTGCCCCTCCACCGCATCTCACAAAGGAGAATGCTTGCTTGTATGCGTATATAGATGCAGTAGAGAGGTGCATCTTTTCAGCTTAGACGATCTCTACAACGATTTAGAATTCAAAATCTGTTCTCTTTAAACTTAAAAAAGGACTTAAGTACAAGTACGTATAACTTCTCAATACAAGCAGTAAAAACCTCTACTCCAACTACGTTGTCCCGGCGCATACGGGTTCCTCTCATAAAAAAATCGAACCAATCGCTTAAGTGCCTATCAAAGGGGAAAACGAAATGAATATTTAAATTTTCTTACTGCAAAGAGCAGTAATGGGTACGAGTGCCCTTAATGCTTCTAGCCTCTTGGACATTTTCTGGACCCTTTTAAGCCTCTTTCATTATCGTGAAAGCAATCTCTATTTTCCTTCATTCCCATCGATCTGAGTTAAAGATTAGATTTTGGGTCTACAAAAGGCTATAAACCTTCAGAATTGGCCTTTTCAAGCTTCTGAAAGTATAATTAGGGAGGTAATTGATGAGAGAACATTAAACTCGCCTGCAAAGTTCCGAGTTGGTGCAGAAATGAAATAAGATAACTTAGGATATTGTGTAGGTACGGGTAGAGGTATTACTCTTCTAGAACTAATTAGCTTCTTGGAAATATTCTTTAGTATACATTTTAACCTTATTATTAGGAAACAAAGAATTTAATTATTAATAACGGCCTATTGCCATTTCGGCTTACTAATGTACAGTCAACGCCAACGCTGCCCATATCCGTTTTTTATCCCCCTCTTACCAAATGTAATTGATTTGCAATAGAGCAAAAAGGACTGACCGGAAATGGGTAGTGGGATGTGCGGTGCGCAGTAGATGACCTTGGTTCTCTATCGGATTACTCACCATAATCATACCATCGCATTGGCCCTTACACCAATGTAATGCAAAGGAAAACCGAGCTCAGCTCTTTCATAGCTAAGTAGCTTCTATGGATCCGATGATCATAAGACAGTGACTTCATCATCATCAATGATATTGTAATAAGAAAGTTCGTTTACCTGAGCAAAGCATTGACAGTTTGAGACGACACTGCACAACATGTATCTGTCTCATTTACGCTCTAGTAAATAATCGTACTGTCTTGTTCACACGTTACAACACGGTCAAATTAACTACGTCGTACCCCGTGGTCAATTTTGGACTTCGCGTCAGTATTGGCATGACCTATCTACGTCTTTTTTATTGTAATATCATTGATCATCATCATTAGCAACCACATGACTCCACTGCTGAACATAGACCTGGAACCGGCGGCTTTGTGAATCTATGGGGACAATAAATCCACAAAGCTGCCAGTATCAGGTTGCCTGCATCCACCAAAAACCTGCTGCTTATTAGGTTGTCCGTCCACCTTGACAGCTACTTACCTGAAGATAGGAAAACCAGAAAAAGACATTTGCTCTTCAGGCGGGAATCGAACCCGCATCTTTCGCAAACCGGGTGACTCCACCAACCACTTTGCTCCGATACCATTGATAGACCGGCCGAATTTTTCTGGAATATTTTAGGTAAAATACCTAGCAGCCAGATTTCTTTAACCAATGTTTTAGGCATATACCTCAACCTACCTTACCTTTACGTTACGGGTTCGATTCCCGCCGAGACCGCTAAGACCGAATGTCTTTTTCTGGTTTTAATATCTTTAGTAAGATGATAATGCATTATCCCTAATGCTAAAATAAAAAAAAGCTACCTAACCTGTTGTAATAGGGTATTACACCAATTTTTGAAAACTGGTTAAAATTAATCTTTGGGCCGTAATTTACTACCAAAAATTTTATTTTAATTTTTAAATAGCGATAAATGGTCTAAATTTATGTTTAAAATTAGGACTTGACTTTGACGTGCGAAAACGCTAGCCGCCATGATGTTTCTTCGCGTGACGTCACTCGGATAGTAAACAAGTAAACAATACGTACAAAATTAATCATTTAATCTGAAAATAATGAGTTCTGGTCCATATCATTGGTGTCTGGTTCCTGAATGCATGATCAAAAGTGTTAAAACGCCACAAAAACTATGGATTCAAGTGCAGAGTGATATCAAACTGAGAAATACTTGGTTAAAACTGGCTAGAAGAGATCCAAAATCATTATCCACAAAGACTAGACTGTATTTCTGTGAAGACCACTTTGATGTAAGTGATAAGAACTATAAATAGTAACAAAAAAGTTAACAAAAATGTAACAAAAATGTTATATAAAAAACAACAAAGTTTTTTTTCGTTTTGTTGTTTATTTTAATTTCTTTCCTGTATTTTTATTTTGTATTTACGAACTGTTTTGAAATTTTATTCTATTCTATTCTATTCTATTCTATTCAAAAACTAAATATGGGGCTTAACCTCTTATTTAGGTTAGGCTTTTGGTTTTGTCTGCACCTAGTGCATTTATAGGTTAAGTTTTTGTACATAAGTTATGTAATATTATTTCATGTTTTAGCTGGAAAATTACACAGGGTATAAATTAATGGGTTCTGTCAAACGCATTCGGATGAAACCAAACTGCGTACCATCCAGAGTTGATTGCCAAGTGGAAGGGAAACATAAGTTAACACCAAGTGAACCTTGACCTGCATTTAACAAAAGGCAATGATTTTCTACCATAATGGAAATTGAAGAAACTATGAAGAATAAGGAATGTGATATCTCATTACCTTCTTGTAGTCAAGGTACTTATTTCCTTTTGAGTTGTTTATTCAACATTGCCACTTAGACGGATATTACAAACATTGACTAAACTTTTCTATTATTTACAGATTTTATGGTTCTTGAAATGATAAAGAATAATGGTAAAGCAGTCCGAGTAGCACCAACTCAGGAACACAAATCCATTCAAGTCGGTGTCGGATGACACACTTTAATCGTTATAATAAATATTTAACTAAGAGTAATTGTTTTATTGTTCAGTTTAATATTATTTGTATGAAACACACAATAAAGTATAATTTATGAATTTCTCCATAATATTTCGGCATAAAGGTAGCAATAAAATAATTTTTTTTTTATAAAATGGATATATTTTGATAAATATCTACAGAAATGGCAACTATTAACTATGAGTGCACGACGGGGTTTCGGTTCAGCGGTGTAACCACAAAAAAATGCAACACTATGTTTGCAACCACCTTCTGATGAGGCACAATCGTGGCACTTGACACTAGTCAGAGATTCTTCCTCTTCATTAACAATACTGTTACTGGTGTTACTGCATATGACTTGGTACGCACTTTATGTTTAGGGCATACCGTACCCTTAACCAAGCATGTGTTTTGAATTCGCTTGACCTGCACATAGCCTATTACGTCGTGTATCTAACATTTCTCAACTCAGCAAAACAAAAATCGGGATTGGACACAGAAGAAGTTCGCCACCATTAACGAATCAATTTTTGGCAGATTTGTACTATCTGCTTTTACATGATGAAGTTTTAATAATTTATCCAAAATAGTTTAAACAATGTAGACTAACAACCAAATAACTGAGAAAAATTTAAAATTTATCACTGAACACAATCGAAAAGTTACTTGTTTACTATCGGAGTGACGTCATATCGGATTCCAAAATGGCGTTTGCTGTTTTTGACATATTAAGAACAGATTAAAAAAGTCGATTCTTAAAATTAAATTATTAAATTAAAACGTTTGATTTTGGCGAAATATCAACGTTTTTCTATTTATTTTGTTTAAAATCTATCACATAAATGCATTTTTATATTTTTTCTTACATGGTGTAAAATACCCTATTCTTTATCCATACTAATTACAGAAAGCTTCAACAAAAGCATTTAAATAAAATAACTACCACACATAAATTCACCAAGAACATTCGAACAATAATATGTAAAGTTGTGCTCTACGTCTTCTTTACTGCCTCTCTATAAAATAAATAACCTATTTTATCTCGCTCGCAGCCCCAAGAGCGCAGTTCCGTCTTTGTGTACTTCTTTAGGAACCAACGAACAGACGGAAATTCTATAGGTTTCGATACAGTTTAGTGGAAATGGTGAATGATTATTTAAGACTCACTTTATTATTTATTTCTACGTCCGGATTATTATAAACTAGCGACCCACCCCCGCTTCGCACGCCTCAAATCCGTTGCGTTGTTTCAAAGATTTAAGCATACAAAGGGACATAGGGACAGAGAAAGCGACTTTGTTTTATACTATGTAGTGATGATGAAGTGTGTAGCGACATCTATCTCGCCACATTGGAACTACGACTACAATCCTGAAACGCGCTATCAAAGTTTTCGGAGCGATTGCGCATAGATAGAAAAACCCGACAATAACCGTCGGGCAGCAGCCCACCAGACATAACACCCGTCTGGTCGGAGGATCCTCCCTTTTCTATGGGGGATGAGGAACTTAACACCTTGTTCCTCACCTCCCCAAATTGGTGACCCCTAGCATGAACATCAGCGCAGCCTTCTAAGCTACGTCATCGCTAAGTCATATCACTTCCTCAAGCTTTCGAGCAGTGAGTCATACCGCCAGCCAGCATCCACGGCAACTTCGGGTATCCTGACCACCAGCATGCAGCGAACGCGCATTCCTGGTCATCACCCACAGCCTTCTCAGCGACCTTGGCACAGCACACTGCACTTCGGCCGGTCAGCAAGCAGAGACGCACCTCTCTCCTGGTCGACGCAGCAGCCAGCCACTACGCAACACTGCACACTCCGACTCACTGGAGCACTTGCAGCATCACTCCGACTCACTGGAGCATCACCCCGACTCACTGGGGCATCACCGCAGACAGTTCCGACTCACCGTAAACTATGCGGCATCGGGTTCCGACTCACTGGAACCTACCACTGGCCCGGCAAGAAGACTCATTCTGCTAGCGACCTCCGGTCTCGGAGGGGAGTGATGTAGCGACATCTATCTCGCCACATTGGAACTACGACTACAATCCTGAAACGCGCTATCAAAGTTTTCGGAGCGATTGCGCATAGACACCCGTCTGGTCGGAGGATCCTCCCTTTTCTATGGGGGATGAGGAACTTAACACCTTGTTCCTCACCTCCCCAAAAGTGTGTCTGCTACATAATTACATGTCTACGTTGCAAAATTAATTCTAATGGAGTTTGATAAACAAGTAAATTGAATGTTGAAAAAAAAACCTAATTATTTTGGTCTTTTGTTGCGAGTATATAATCTGAGATCCTGGAAGACACAGAAGTTTGCTTGGGGAATATTATGTAGAGAGCTAGATTTATATGCAGAATCATAATAAAAATATACGAACAACGACAGTAAAAACTGCTGGACGTTATAGTAATCTACGTTGTATTATCTTCAAGTACGTATTTTTATCATTAATTAAAATATCTTTGTTTTCCTAGCAAGTTGCACAACCCAAACTCCCTAAACTGTCTCTTGAGCCTTGCGGTTGACTGGTAGAGAATGTCTCTTGGCATTAAGTCCGCCATTTGTAATTTGTTTTGTAAATTTGTGCAATCCTATCCTACTAATATTATAAAGGCGAAAGTTTGTATGTCTGGATGTGCTGTGTTGCTCTTTCACGTAAACTACTGAATGGATTTTAATGAAACTTGACAATTCATTTCAATTAATGTTGCTTATACATCTGAATAACACATAGGCTACAATTTATAAAGATATTGTGTAAATTGTTGAAAATATCAAGTAAAAATAAAAATGTACGCGGAATCACGTGGTATGGCATGACAGACGGCTGCTGTCATTAGCGTAACTATGGGTGCGTTCCGAATTGAGACAAAATCGAAAATAGCGCGTTCACAGGCATCCCGAATTGAGATATCGCGCTAACGTCCATCTAACGTCAGACAATTTGACGAATCCGTTCATTTTAAGTCCACTTAAGTCCACGCGGACGAAGTCGCGGGCAGCCGCTAGTAAAGAGTAAATAAATAAATAATCTTAATTTATGCAACGTTTGCCTCTCACTCTTCTACAAGCTTAACTATAACCAACTTATTAAAGTTGTAAGTAGTTTAAACAATCATCAAGTTTGAATATACAGAAATCAGACTCAAAAGCTTTCAACCAATTGGAAAGTTTGTTTAACTGTTGATAGTGAATCTAAATCAGTAAGTTTCAGCATTTCACCTCCAGAGCGAAGTTAAAGTTATTTGTGTGTAATAGTTCTAACTCACTTGTTGTTCAATGTTTATTGCAGAAACCAAATCATTTTTGACATGGTACTCAGTTGGAAAGATACAAAGGCGCTTACATCAAAAATGGGTCTTATAACAGCGGCATAAGGTGCCTACGTAAAGATTGATGTGAGCGCCTCTGTACAAGCTCTGCTTGATTTGGTTTCATAATATGGTTCAGTTCGAGTATAAGCTGTTCCAGATATTCATTTATTAGGGCTTCATTTAGGTACATGTTTAGGTGTATATGTCACCGGAAAATAACAAAAACCGTAAATTTATAAATTTCCTAGGAAATTTATAAACTTTCGTAGGATTCTAAACGAGAGATAAATTGTATTATTTTACGCCCACATTTCAGGAAATTTATCAATTTGCGACGACTCGAGGGAAATTTATAAACTAACGGATATCTATTCGTAAGATTCTAAACGGTTCGACTAATCACAGAAGAGCTTTTAATTTTACGCTTTTATAAATTACGGAAAATAAGACACTGCTCTCTGATTGGTCGATGTTGACAGTAGCAGTGCAAGTGTTCATAGATTATGATAAAATCAGACTTGCCAAACTGTACATTTATCAGTTTCGATTACTTAACTGACTGGAATTTGACTTTGAAACTGGGTTTGTTCTGGGGAATTGTTCTTACAAAATATAAAACATTAAAACCGGCCTTCTGCCAAAATGAAATAGCGGAGGAGATGAAGAAAGAAGGAACACGTGACTTATTCGACCAATCAGAGCGCACATGGCGTTTGGTACTGCCCACTTATTATTTTACGAATGCGTTCCGAAAGTTTATAAATTTCCGGAAATGAGGGCGTAAAATAATACAATTTATCTCTCGTTTAGAATCCTACGAAAGTTTATAAATTTCCTAGGAAATTTATAAATTTACGATTCTTGTTATTTTCCGGTGACATATATATTATGCACTCATAATATATATGTCACCGGAAAATAACAAGAATAACAAGTAAAAAGATATACCAATCCTGATTAGCTTGTTTTATGAATTATACGGTTATTAGTCCTGAATATTTATGTTATTGTAAATTTATGTAAAGTTTTCACTCCATCCACAAATACTACATAACCTCAACTTGAAAGCGAGGTTCAATTAAAATGAATATAATTTTAAACAAAGTTAACAATAAAACGGTTACCGCACTGAAAGGACGAAATGGCGGGCGAGTAAAACTAACTAGAGGCAAAAATAATTAAATTGCAACTTGTTCGTTCGGACGCACACAGAACTATGTTTTTACGTTTTACACGTGAATCCAGCAAAATGTGCTCATACAATTTTAAATTGCAGTTTACACTTCTCCTAAGGGTAGTTTAAAAAGGCGGTCAATGTGTGTCGAGCTCGCACTAACGGGCTTTGCTGATTCCAAAAACCATTTTGAGCTAGAGCCTTATTTTAATGGAATAGGGTATGAAAATGTTATCTCTTTTCCATACCATATTCCATTAAAATAAGGCAAAGAATATGATTTCACACTGCTTTTGCTCAAATTGAAATCACAAAACTTTACGTCTTTCTTCAAAAAACGTTTACAGCTGAGCTTATGCCTTTCCCAGAGTTCCCAGACTGTCATTAGGTCACATAAAGGTTAAAAATAGTTATGTCTGCAGATAACATCAAAGTTGTACATTATTTCATTCACTAAATTCTGAATTTCAGATTGAATAATTAACAAGAAGAAACAAGAACAAAACTACCATATTAAACTGTGGAGTGCACGCGCCGCCGTGTGAGTGTGTGTGTGTCAGTGTGTGTAGATATTATGTGTGTGCACCTGTGTCTGTGGTGTGTGAGTGAGAGCTTGTGAGCATGAGTGTTATCATCAGCACACCCTATGGACACAAATAATATAGGGCACTTAGGTGTTCGAAAAATAGAAACATAGTACAGCAATCGATAATATTGATTTATTACGTATGATACATAGCAGGATATAGCTTTATACAAAAATTCATTTCCAGTTTTAACACTAAAATTTACGCATGATATTTTGAACATTAGATACGGTCAACGGCATGACAGGCTTCCCATTTCCAGTCAGTCCTCCTTGCTATTGCAAAGAAATTTCATTCGAAAAGAGCAAGATTAAAAACTAGAATGGGTAGCCTCATGTGTCGTTGGCAGTACTTGAATTATTTGATATATTTCCTTAAACCTATAACATTTCGTCTGCTACTTGTATAAAAATATTGGCACAAATGTTGTTTAATCTTTTACCAGCCAGATGTCTGATGTGCAGTCACCACCAGGGTATCTGAAATTGAATTAAATTGTTTCATAAACAGTACCTACTAATATTTAAAAATTTAAAATATCTGAAAATAATTACTGAAAATACCCAGTTTTAAAATGACTATTGAGCATTGGTCTACATAAAACAAATTAAAGGTAAACTGATTAACATAAAATATTTAAAAATAAAGCTTCACTACAAATTATAAAACAAATTCGCTTTCTCTGTCTTAATGTATGCTTATATCTTAAAAACTTCGCAACGGATTATTTATTGGCATCGAGTCCTCCATATGTAGTGATTCATTGTTGTGCAATAGATAATTAATAAATTCATAAGTAAACTACTTCTCTATGCATTTCACCACACGAGAACCGCGTTGTCGTACGATTCGGTAATTTCAGCATCTAGTAGTTTCAAACAAAAGAATTCAGTCACCCAAATTAAAAAATGGAATTAATTTCTTAAGATATTTACGGAATCGTACGACAACACGGTTCTGGCCCTCCAGTACCTATACACCAAAAATACTCTTGTTGGAAGAGGGTAAATTCCATTAAGAAGCCGTGTTCGGCCGCACTGAGCTTGGACTGACCTCATTTCGTGAGGCGCGACTGGGCCGTCCGGTTCTTTTCCGAAGTCGACAAGAAAGTCTTTGTCAAGCTGCATACCGCCGTTTTCAGTATCGATGTCCAGCTTCACTATCCAGCCACCCTGGCAATTGAACATTCTGTATTAAACACATTGATATAAACAAGGTTGAGGTGCCCGTGGCGCAGTTGAGACAGTGATCGGCGACGATCGCTGTTGTAAGGCAGCACACGCTGGTTCGGAAGTGAAGTGGATGGGTGATCCCGGCCGAAATTTAGCCACGTATTTTTCGGGCATCTTCGTGCTTCGGAAGGCACGTAAAAGCAGTTGGCCCCGGTTGACGTCGCTAGATGTCAGTCGTTAAGCCTAGTTAGAGGCCTTAGGGCGGCTTGATAACATCTGACATAAAGGTTGCTCACTAACCTGTTGGAGTATGGTTCGTTCCACCTCATAGTAAAGGTGAGTTGGACGTATATAGGCCGTTTATGTATGTTTGTTGTGATATAAACAAAAAGAGGACAACACGTCACCTCGCACCCTTACAGCACCTCACCGTGGCGTGTGCATGTAGTCAACATACAGGGATAGCAAAATGAAATCCGCGTGAGTGCAAATGAGAGCGGTTACAATGCACCGAAGGCGATAAACCTCCAACCATGCAGCTAAACGTATAGCGATACGTTCACACGCTTTTGTATTTTTTGTCTTGCTATTTCAAAATCAGGTAAATTGGACCTGTTTCAGTAGGCGCATGCTGTATCTTCCTCTTTTTGTTTATATGAATAATTAAACATCTTTTTGTAGTTCCAACACACAGTTGGAACAGACCAACACACAGTTGGAACAGTCCAACACACAGTTGGAACAGTCCAACACCGGTGCTGGTAGGGGTCACATTATGTTTATGTTCTGTGTAGGTACTTAGTTCATCCTTATTATTAGTATGGGTAATGTTTGTGTCTATTATTAACCCGGCGTCATGGGGGTTGGGTCTAAGATACCCGGCCGTTTTTAGAATTTCTATAATTTTTATACTATTCACCCGACATTGCTGTTTTTTCCTATAGCTGGAGTTAATGAATCACTTCACACGTTTGTGCCCTGAAATAAGTCAGAAAATGCCTGAGTTTAGAGCTATAAGTGCCGTAACCTGAAAATGGGTAATTTAGACCCATGCCTGTACTCGGTGTAACAATTTTACTCCATTTTTTCCATACAAAATGAGTTTTTTTTATATTTTTATTTTATTTGTATTACTTCTTCTTTATTGTAGTCTAAACCTTTTTTATTTAGTTTGTTAGTGCAAAAGACATATTTGAGCGGTTTTTATAGAATATATTTATATATTTTTCAAAGTCTCATTTCTATGATAAAAATTATATATTTCATATTTTTTTTTGTGTTAGATAACCCTTATAACTCTAAATGAATGCTGGTAATAATAAAAACCTTTTCTTTCAACTGGAGACTAAAATATATACATATCTTACCAGGGTCAAATAGACCCAACCCCCACGTCCGTGTTACAGTTTTTAACCCCCATGACGCCGGGTTAAGAACAATATTTTCTTTGGTCGATTTTCAATAACTGCTTTCCAACTTGTGCATCTCTTATACAGTAATGATCGATGCCAATACTATTCAAAATGACTGTCCAAATGTTACAAAACGTGGAAGTATTAGCAGATGGTCAAATTTAATCAACAAAATACACAGCACACAAACAAAATGTTTATGTGATGAGTCCAACAGTTGCTACTATATTGAGAAGAACCGGCAAAAACCTCAGCAGTTACTCTTTTAAATCATTTTCTTTCAGATCGATCTATCATACCAGAATACTAGAACACCATTAGCATACATTTGCAAACTATTACTGTCTCGTTATAAGAACGCAAAACGTCTCGTACAAAGGCTGTTTTAAATTAAATCTTTGCAGTTATTTGTACAAGCAATGCACACGAAACCTTATGAATTATTTAACGTCCAGGTGACACAGGTCTTGCATAATATACGTTTTGGAGGAATAGCTTTGCCCTCAAAATACGTAGTATGACTTGATGTTTGTAGGACATATTTAAAAAAATATATCATCATAGGTTTTTGGCCTTATGACCCTAGGATCATAAGGCCATAAGGTAGGCTAAAAGGGATTCAGTTTAGGTACAAAGGTTTTAAAGATAAACTTTTTTGTAGGCAAGATACATTTTACGCGGGCCTTTATAACTTTGAAATTATAAGACATAAAAATGCATTCTTTCTTTAGAGAAAGACACCTAGGTTTGAAGTCGGAATACTTATTCGATAATTGTAGTCCGTTCGCGTTAAGAATGCAGTAATTTCATACTTGTCCTTCGATCTGACATGGCCCCTTATCAATGAAATCTTTACTAATTAGAAAGTCAAGTCCACAGTTATCAGTTGAACGCATACTATAGAACGCAAAGGTTGTGGATCTGAGTTTTTTTGTGTGCAACAGAATTAAATTTAAAAATCACTGCATTCTTAACGCGAACGGACTGTAGTCTGTTTGTTGAAAGGCATAAAGAGCATTGTTAAAATCAAGCGCTTGGAGCCTCTGTAGCCCAGGGGCGTGTCACTAATACGTCTGATAGGACGAGAACTACACCTCTGAATTAGTCTTTATCTATCTCTTTAATTTCCTTTGTAGAATAACAAATACCACGTACTTAGTAATAAAAAATATTTTAACGCTGTTTAGAATTTTAGTAATCATTCCTATTTTCATGGCAACAACTTGGCAACCCTACTCAGAAGGCAAATGTATAAATAAAAAAGGCCGAAGGTTTGATATACGAGATAACGACTGTTTATTGCGGTCTACAAGGGCCCAAACTTAGGGTGTATTCGAAATAAAATACTTTGTCTACGGCCACCGTATTCTTCGGGCCGTATAAACTTTTATCTAGATGGGCCGGATTGCATTTTCGTTTAGGAAGAGTTTGGTAGTAAATTAACGGGAAATCGGGGATGTTGTTTATATAGTAAGCTTACGGAACGATAAAAGCGTTTGAGATAGTTTTATTCTTATACATAAAAAATATGCAAAGCTGTATCTGTACCTGGTCACAGCCTACGGTTTATCACATCAGACAAGGTTTGCGCAAAGGTTGCTAGTTAACTGGTTACGTGGTAAGAAGTTTGTTGATAAAAGGCCACGCAAATCAAATCGAATCATGAAATAAATAAATGATGTTCATTATTATGAAAAAACTAATCACGTCAAAAAACTATGTTATAATCCAACTTTACGCGCGACCTATAGACATACATTTAAATCTGTGGTGCTTCTCTTTTGCGGTAGATCTCTACCTTGCAGAAGAGTTACACATTATCTTGTCAGTCTATGCACGACGTGAAGATTAAATCATCGAAGTACATAGATAAAAGTAGGCAGGAAGAGTATTGCAAAAAAAAGTAAGTAAATAACAAGTTTCCTTACATTTTCAACCATTTTGGGGTAGAACTGCTTGTCCCATGTGGAGAAGAGGGACGATGACGCGTAAAGGCGTTTGCCATCGAGGGACAGCTGTAACATCTGGGGCGCACCGTACAGACGCTTGCCTTTCACGACCGCCGGCTTTGGATATTCCTAGACAAAAAGCGAATATTAATATGAATTTAGCAATTTCTACTATTTATTCTATGTAGATTACGTTGCACATAAGGTACCACCAGGCGTTTTTTCCTGCGTTTAATTTTTTTTTTGTTTTAGTGCGTTTTTATACATTACAAATCGCCAATAGACTAGGTACATCATAGCTTACTTATAACATTGTAGAAATACATCACTTACACATAAACTTAATTATACCTATGCAACCACTGCATGCATACAAATTATTGCAAGTGCGTAATAAATATACCAGTGCGCATCCTAAATAGGAGACCCACCTACCAAGCATTGTCCTACTTCGTCTTAAGAAGTCGCATTGGCATAATGACTGAAGATTTTTTAATAGTATCTTAATTGAGCTATGTTCAGAAGGCTCCCAAATACGCTATGTCTGTCGTGGAAATCGGCAGATCCCAAAAAAAAATACATAAAAAATAGATTGTTTTATTACTTTCTGATATTTTTATAGGTATTTCTAATACAGCGTTAAAGAAATCAGAAACACAAGCAACAGAAATTCGTACTACAAGTATATTTTTGACATCTAAAAAATCACGCTTCTACGTGTAAAACTGAAGTAGGCCTCCTGGGCCTATCAACCTTCTGACAAAATAACCCGAAACATTTTCAGCCGATAAAAGGGTTTCAAACAAAAACAGAAACGAGCGAACCATTTAACAAACAGGAAAACATTAGAAAGTAATTTACCGAGCAGTAGAGGGAATGAACTTAAATGAAAAGAATGACGCGGCAAGAGTATAATTGTGTCAAGTCATGAAACATTAATTTGAAGCATTACTGGATTAGAAAATTGGAATTCCTTGTCTGGAGCTGAGTGCCTAGGCAGCTAGGCGGCTTGATGGAGTTCGTGGTTTGAATATTATAGTTCTAACTGATACCAATGGTGGCAATTATTGATGATTAAACGAACTTACCTTAAGTGAAGTTCTATCATAATTATGTGATGTGTTTCGTTCGAAGAGATTAGATTAATTACACTTGTAGTCCCACATACAATGTCGCCATCAATGCACTCAGTTAAAAGAAAAAAAAAATATTAAAAATTATGTAGGTAGACTTCTCTCAAAGTTGTACTGTGACGTTAGATTCGTCATTTAGTTCAGAGTAAAGACAATGAGAATATTTCACAATTTTGGGTGTTCATCAGATCAAAGGGAGGGAGGGATTCTAATCTCTTCGAACGAAACACATCCCATAATTATGATAGAACTTCACTTAAGGTAAGTTCGTTTAATCATCAATTATGCTTCAGTGTTTCGTTCTCGAGATTAGATTAATAACACTTGTAGATATTGAGAGTAATTGTGAAATATTCCAATTGAAATAATAAAAAAGTGTTGTTGATAAAATGTGTAATCAAAATCAGCAACATAAATAACTGAAAAAATACCAAAGGTACATAGGTTTGAATGCAATTAACAGAAAAAAATATTCATCCATATGATTAAAAAACATACAGCTTAACAATTATTCTTCATTATTAACTAGAACACTTCTAGCAAAACTATGTCTATCAGAATCAGCTATTATTCTTTTATAAAACTTTCCGAAAGTCAAAGATGTGCCGGTCCATCCGGCAGTTTTCCTTATCAGATCTAAGTTTACCCCCAATTATGAGCACGAGAAGTACTGGCGTGCCTGCTGTGAGCAGAAAATTGCTTTATGTCAACACCGCTAGCCTCTAGCGTACTTTTTATCCACCTGCTCAAGGTTTGAACAGATACTTTATGATGGGGCTTTTTGGTGCTAATGAAAAGATGTGTATGATTCTGACGTAATGATTCAGTTACGTTTAAGTAATCAGATAGCAATTTTGCTGGACATATTTCGGGTCTTTCTCGGAAATATGGTAGAACGAGTATTGGCTGCTTGGAGTTTGAACGTGATGTTTTTATTAAATCAGGGATTTTAACAGTAATTTCATTGGGTGTAGCACTAATATTCAGAATATCAATTTTTGATAGGGTTTGGGCCCTGTGGGCCGTAACCAATGCAAGTAATGTCACTAATTTTTTAGTTAACTTGTCTAAAGGAAGGTTTTCATTTGGTATGCAACTTACTAAAGTTTCAATCACTAAAGATGTATCCCAAGTAGACTCATATTTGGGTAATGAAGGGCGAAGTCTAAATACACCTCTAAAAAATCGTTTTACCCGATCATCCTCGCTAATTTGTCTTCCTAATATCAAGGAAAGTGCTGATCTGCAACTGTTCAAACTGCCATACTGAGCCCCAGCTTGAAAAAGATCAGTTAGAAAATAAATAATCATCGGTATTGAAGCGTTGTACATATCTACGTTGTTATGCTTACAAAAAAGGAACCATTTCCTGAAACAAGTATCGTATTGCTTGATTGAATTTTCAGAAAGTGATGCCATCATAATGTGAATGGATGCTGGAGCAATACTTCTTCTTAGTAAAGATTCCCGCATAATAATCCGGCAACCAGGGAAATCCGTTGATGAAACTGGTGATTGCTGGAATGAGATATAATCAATTCATCAGAGGAATCAAAAAACAAAGGTTCAGACTCTAGAAGCTTATTAAAAAGGGGATACCACGGCTGTGATGGCCATAATGGAACAACTATTATAGCTCTAACCTTATCACTGATAATCTTTCTTAATGTCTTGAGAATCATAGAGAAAGGGGGAATTCCATAAAAAAATAATTTGGACCAATTTAGAGAAAAGGCGTTAATAGTGTAAGCGTCTGGATCTTTGTGCCAGGAGACATACTTTTCACACTTATGATTTATGCGACTGGCAAACATATCGATATTAGGTGTCCCGAAAGTTTTAATGATTTGCTGAAAAGCAAAATCCGATATTTCCCATTCAACGTCAGGGTGAACGCGTCTCGATTCAGCATCAGCAACCCTATTCTCCACTGATGGAATATAAAGAGCGAAAACAAACAGCTTACGTGTTTCGCACCATTGCCATATGTCTTTAGTGAGTCTAGTTAGATGTGGAAACTGTATTCCACCCATACGATTGATGTATGATATCGCTGTCGTATTATCAATTCTCAAAATTATTTGACAGTTCATTAGGTCTTTAGCAAATATTTAAGACCAATAAAGGCTGCCATCAACTCTAAATAATTGATATGACAAGATCTTTCGTCCTGACTCCAACTTCCGTTTGCAGTTTTACCCGCACATACCACGCCCCACCCCGTAGTTGAAGCATCGGATTCAATTTCTAAATTATAGTCATCAAATTTAATTTTACATATGGATTCATCTATGGAATTTATCCACCAATTGAAGTCCGTATCTAATGTTGACGGTATGAACATGAATTTCTCATAGTTCTCATTGCCTTTTAAATTTAGAAATTTGCACCTTTCAAACTCCTTTGTGTATAACCAGCCATATTCAATAGCGGGACAAGCGGATGTTAAAAGTCCAACTAAACTAGCAAAATCTCTAATTTTACAGCGGTTCAGTTTTTTAAATTTTAATAATTCCTTTTTAATTTTCAAACGTTTCTCTAAAGGCAAACTAATTTCCATTTTTTCCGAATCAATGATAAATCCTAAATATCTACAGGAAGTAGACGGAATCAAACAGCTTTTTGATTCGTTAATGATGAAACCTAAAGCACAAAGAAGTTTCTTCGTAGCCTCAACATTTGCTACACAGCCTCTATAACTATGCGATATAAGACATAAATCATCAAGATATATTGTTGAAAGGTTTCCTGTACATCTCAGTAATTTAACGACGGGTTTCATTACTTTTGTAAAAACAAAAGGGGCAGTGTTTAGACCGAACGGCAATACATTAAATTCGTACAAATTGTCTCTCCATTTGAATCTTAAATACTTTTTTGAACTATCATGTATTTTAATAAAAAAATATGCGTCCTTGAGGTCAATTGTTGACATATAGCATCCTTTTGAAATAAGTTTTACCATTGTACGGAGGTCTTCTAATTTAAAATGATTGGTATCAATGAATTTATTCAAGCTTTTTAAATTCAGAATAAGACGTGTCTTGCCGTTCGGTTTTGGCAATAAAAATATGCTAGATATAAACTGATGATCACAAGGCTCACATTCTGAGACAGCGCCTATAGCTACTAAATAAGCTATAGCCTCATCAAAATCACTCATTTCTGTAACTGAAAATTGTGAAGTCTTAGGAATGTAATCCTGATATGGGGTTCGTGAAAATGGGATTTTGTAACCCTTTATCCAAGACAATATGGTTTGATCCGAGGTTATTTGACGCCATTGGTCATAAAAATAAGATAGCCTTCCGGCGTAGTTTACCATATCGCTTAGCGACGTCCGCGACTGGTGTTCGGCCGCGACGCTCTCGACGATGGTGCGTGCTGTTGTCTCGTCGAGGGCGCAGACTCCTTCGCTCTCGGGGGCCCCGGCGGCCTGCGGTTCGGGGCTGGAGCCTTCCAGTTTAAATTCTTGTTAGAAGAAGGCGGTTTTTGCTTGTTTATAAAACCTTTTGGCGGTGGCGCGGATTTTAATTCAGCTCCTGATTTGTTTATGGCCTTTGCTGTTTTTAATGTTTCTGACAGCTCTTGGCCAAAAAGAAGGCTATCCACTTTCGTCAATTGCATCTGATCTTTTAGTTCTTTTTTCAGAACTGCTAAGATAAAGTTACGTCTTGTGAGAGAGTCATTATATTGGGAGTCGCATAAAATACGTCCCGTGTCCATTAATAGTTTTAATATTGTTGGATCCTTTGTCTCTTTTGACAAGAGAATGGTGATAGCTTCACCTAAGCAGGCCAGGGCACTGCAAATCTGTTTTTGTTTGGCTTGCATAGCCTTATCTCGCTTAACAACAACATCAGTGACAGCGGCCTTGATCTCCGGGTTCAGGGATGGGCCGTCTATCATTTTGCAGTTACCAGGAGGTAAATAAGACTCTAAGAGCTCTTTACGGAGGTCCTTAGCCAAGCCAGAAGTTGCTATGAATTCAAAGCGAACCGCCAAGTCTTTTTGTAAATCCTTACCAAAAACTGTAGTTGTTGAAGGATCGGCTCCCAAAATATCTAAAACCATTTCATCAAGTTCTTGGGTCTGATGATCCTCAGTACCGGAAGCGAGGCCTTGTTCTATCGCTGCTGGTTGAGCAGACGATTCTTGAATTGTTTCAGGGGGATTTGAATCCCGCAATAAACTCAAGCATGCTGCGCTAGTCGAAGGCCTTGGTTCGAAATCAATTAGATTTTCCACATTCTCGGACTCCAGAATTGTTTCATCTGTAGGATAATTAAACAACTATCAATTTTACGCAGGGACAAAAATAATAATGTATTATTGTCACACCCGCGTCGCTCGGTACCTAAACAGGTACCGGACAATTACGTGTTCTTACACATATAAATACAGCGGGTAAGAAGAACTCAAAGCGTTACTTCGTGAACCCGAGTTTATAAGGACAAGTTACAATTCATGCATTGTAACGTAAATCCACCTTGATATCGGTAAGTAATAACTCGTATCGTTAAAACGTGAACCGATTTAAAAAATAATAGAATTACCTTGTGGTTCGTATGACAATTGCACAGAATCTGAAGATGTAGAAGATTGGCGCCGTCGTCCTTTTAGCAGTTTTCTTTCTAATTTTTTGATTTTTCTCTTAATATAACTCGTAGAATCCAATTGTTCGCGTTTCCTTTTCGGCATTTTAAATTTTCAACACTTTACCTATAAAACAACGATGAGAAAAAACACTAAGTGCGAAGTGACGAAGCACTGGAATGTGAATGGCGAATCTAACGTCACAGTACAACTTTGAGAGAAGTCTACCTACATAATTTTTAATATTTTTTTTTTCTTTTAACTGAGTGCATTGATGGCGACATTGTATGTGGGACTACAAGTGTAATTAATCTAATCTCGAGAACGAAACACTGAAGCATAATGAACGTTTGAATGTTAGGTTATTCAAACGTGATGGTATGACTGTTAGGACAGTATGTACGCACGGTGATATAACATTGTTGAACAAACTTTAAAGATAATCATTTTTTGCTTGCCATTATGGCATAGATGCAAATTGATTCTATAACATGATTGTGATACTGTCTCTAGATTTGACGTTGTTATTGGTGGACCTACAAAATACCTCTTTTGTTTCATAATATTGTTCAATACATTATTAATTCAATTATTTAAAAACAGTACAGCTAAAGTAGAAATCTATATGATTTAAATTCAATTACATACATTCGTTCATAAAATTAATGGAAATGTTAATTAGGTTTTTGCTGTTTATTCATGGCAGTACATTATTTAACAAATAGCCGGTATTAAATAAAACTCAATGTTGTATTAACAGTTATTTGCACTTTGAGAGTCAGTTACCTATTTACATAAAAAACAAATATTTTTATAAATTCCGTTTTACTATCAATCTTAAAAATACGTGATTCATACTTACTGCCTTTTCCAATTCTTTATCTTCCACAATATCGCATTGTTCATTCAAATACTGCCCGCCCAGATGTATCTGTGCCTTTAACTTCGGTTTCGCTGGATCCGAAATGTCGTATTGTCTGACATCTCCGTGCAACCAGCAGGTGCAGTACAAATACTTATCGTCGAGAGATATTATTATTTCCCCCATTAAACCTAGAGCAAAAAGTTAATGGAACTGTCATGTTAGCACGAACAAAGGCAAAGGAATGAAATGGGGCAAGGATGAAGCGTTTGTCCTTGGATATGAAATGCATATCACGTAAAACACACGCTCCTCGGATAAAGCTGCAGTGGTGAATAGTAATTCAACTCGTACCTAAATGTTCTTGGGATGACAGGGAGGTAGCTTTTGTTTTTCCATTTGACAAGTGAGAGAGAAGCTTTTGGCTTTCAGTAGTAATGAAGCTTTATCCTTGGAATGTGCACCGTAATATTAAACATCCTGTTAACTTTTTTAAATTTACTACTCTTCAACTACATGATACATTATATCACCAGCCAAATGATATCTACTATATTTCGACTAATAATTCGGTGCGATAAATTATAGGTAATTTGATAGATAATTAAAGCTTTTTTCTTGGAAATCAGCCTTAGTCTTTAAGATATTAGTGAAAAATATAATCAGTGAAAATACACAGTTCAAAATTTTGAGAGCCACCAGAAACAGGCAACCTGACTCTCCTGCTTCGGGTCATTCGTCCACTTTGCGAATGGGCACTGCAAACCATGAGTAGTTCGCACCAAGTGGAGGCTAGAGCAAAAATGCACTTACTAGGCTCGTCATTAAGTATAGTCAGCTTCAAATGTGAACACTTTAGAACTATGTGATATAAACATTGTTGATGTTGCCTTAAAAATTATAAAGATGCTATGAATTAGTCAGTATGACAAAGTACTAAAGTGCTTGCATAATTTTGACGCTGACGTACAGTAATCCACCACACCACTATTAGGTACTTTACTTTAACAATATAGGTAATGAGTGACGGACAAAATAAAATTCCAAACTCCATCTTACCTAGATAAAAAGATTCCCTATAATGTCTTCCTCAGCTAAAGCTCAAGTTTCCGAAAGTAAATTCACAAAATAGACGAAAAATACCCTCAACTCGTGATAAAGTCATAGCCTTGAAACTTCATGAAACAGGATGCGCCGACCAAAAAGTTAATGCTGGCTAAACTGGCGGAAATACGGGAAAACAACCAAAGGAAAGTTACCATTAAGCTCGGATTCGACGCCGTCTTTAGTAACTTTTTTCGCTGGTATATCGACGACTTTTTCCGTTTTCCAGGCACCATCCTCACCTTTGTAAAACCTGAAGGAAATGACTATTTATATAGTTTGAAGTGAGTTTCCTTTACAAAAAGTTGAACAAGTTCGTTAAATAATTTTCTTATATATGCTACCTCTTTTCATAAATCTGTCTAGCCTTAGTTATGAAGTAACTTAACTATGTCGGGACTATGAAGTCCAACACTAATCAGGTACTTCAGTCTATATCAAAATGATGCGTGCTTACACAGCGGCAATAAGAGTCGTATGTTGTTTATGTGTCACTCGAATCTAAAGCAATTTCAATAATGATTGGTAATAAATTTCCTTTTCTTAGGTATTTCAGATATTTTTGACCACTCTGTAAGTAAACATAATTTTGATTCTCACTCATCTATTTTTCATTATTAGCGATGCTAAATTGGATGAAGATATCGCCGCCCGATGTTTTTTTTCATACGATTTCAAATTCTAAGAGAAATAAATTAAGATCTTAATCTCTGTTTGTTTTCAAACGAAAATAAGTCTGTCTTTCCACATTTAACAAACAAAACTATGTCCACAATCTGTTTATCAAGCAGTCACTTGTTAAACCGGCCTGCGCCCTCAGATTCATCCCCGTCAAGGGAAAAGACTGCGCTAAATCCGTACAAATCTCGTACAGGTACACATTGGCTTCCAGCCCGACCGGCAAAGCCGAGGCTTTGGGATCAGCAGTAACTGATCCATTAGGGCAGACTTCACTGTCGTGTACGAAAATGTATGAAATAAATATCTTGGACATTCCTCATCAAGATCATCATATATTTCAAACATAAAAGTAATGTTGCGTTTCACATTATTCTATGTAGAACTGAGCTAAGAATTTTTCTCTTCTGGTTTGCAATTTATTCGGTATTATATTTGAGCTGCTTTTGAAATAAATATTTCTTTAAATTTTCTATATCTCCATTTTATTTAATATGCAGATTAGTGGTCCCTCGTGCCGGATCTACAACATCTATCATTATAACGTAATGAGAAACCATGATGCAAACATTAGATATTTGTTTGTATTTACTGCCATTTTTCATGCATTGCGGAAACGAATGCGAAATGACTGCGCCCACAGTCTGAATGTTAACATACAAATTATGTAAGTAGTATTCAAAAGTTGATTAAAACATGAACGTGGAGTCCAGGACTAAAATGTTTTTTCCATGGAAACTTCATTTGGGACAGAGTATCGTTGCTTTTTCAAAATTTAACAGGCTACAAAGCTATTTTATTGGCATTTCATTTGATAAATATCGAAAATGAAGTTTCAACCTTTTCTCACTAATTAACATTGCTCATTAATGATAATTAGTGAGAAAAGGTAAACAATCCCAAAACTGCATTTATTTATGTTTCTCTGTTGTTCATCTGTATCAATGCTGTATCATTTATTAAACATAATTATACCTAAAGATAAAAAGTAATATTAAGTATTTACTTTTATAACTTCGGCTGAAAGATGATTTTCAGTACTTCTATCTTTAATTGCAAAAACTAAATTTTAATAGAAATATTTATTTGAAAAATGTGGTACGTAGGTTAAGTGCCTGTTGATACTAGCGATCATTTTGGGCGATTACAAGGCAAGGCCAAGTGTGAACAGGTACTTGGGTCCCACCTAAAGTCGATAACAAACTAACACATTGACCAGTAACTAAATACTATTCAAATACATATTATGTGCATTTCAACAGAAAGATATAAGCACAATGAAAGCATTCGGTTTACTTAAACGTAAATTATGCAATAGGAGCTCAAATTACTTAGCCATTTAATTTAGATATTTTCAAACTTCAATCTCTCTTTTTCTTAATGTGTGCTTTTCGCTTCTGTTCCTAAAATTATGAAATAAAGCTTTCAATAGAAACATTTTGGTGTTGAGTTCATACCTGTATAAGTTAGCGAATACAGCAGCACCGACAAATCCTTGAGAGGCTTTCGGGTCATGTAAGAACCTGATTTCCAGTGGGGCACAACCTTCCATGCCCAAATCTATGACCTGTTGCAACTCGCGTGTCGACCATTTGTAAACATTTAGAGAGGTACCGTAGCGGTCAGGGTCCATGATGTCGTCACTATGGAACCCCCTGGTAACAAAAAAATTACTGTTATTTTTTCTTTGTACGTTGGTGGACAATGCAGTTTAAAGTGTTACTGAGATCAAGTTGCTAAAGTGAAAGCTTTGAAGCTCTTTTTATAGGTTTTAAAACAAAAACGATTATTGTCTGATTATGTAACTAGAAAACGATGGGTAGAAAAAAACTACAATCTTCCAGTACAACATGATACCTAATATTATGGTTATTTTCCAATTTTAGAAATTAAATTACAGAGTTTTTCTTCAACATTGTCTTAAGAACTTCTTAGCATTTTTCCAACGGTTTAGGTTAAAATCTGCATAGCGTCACCTTGCAAAAGCTGAGTTATTAGTTGAGATTGATAATGTAGTTTCAAATAAGGAACTACTTACGATTTGAAATATTTTGGAGTTCCCCATTCAGTCGAAATCATAACATCGTGGTACGGTTGATACCAAAAGTCGTATCCGAATTTGGCTAGCTTATTTCCTTTTGTCCATGTACCTAAAAATATCCCAATTAGTAAGTACTTGAGTTTAAAAAATTGAAGTTTTTTGAGGTAATGTTTGTGTGTTTACTGCTCTTTGATCTCAGAAAGTAATGATCTTTATTCACCTGTCGTTTTCAGAGTCTTCGAATCGATGAGCACGAAATCTCCTCTGGCGTTTTCTTCCTTATCGCCCATAGTTGATATCATGATCTGTCCCGTAGGCAGGCAGTGCGTGGTGTGCGTGTAGCTACAGTTCAACGGCCCCAGCTCCGCTCCGTCGATTACCTAATAATGAGATTTCGGAAGCCATGATAAGGGGAATACTTTGCAGTTTGGACGTAACTTGCTAGTAACTTCTTTGCGGAATGGAGAAATACGGTTGATTTGATGCGCGAAGTTAATTAAGTCTTATTAAAATATGTTATACTAAATTTAAGCAGGTTAAGTTTGATCAAAACTTAGTCAAACGTGTTTGCTTTTAATTTTAATTATGTCTTTGAAAAAAACAATCTCTATTTACTTTGGTCATACTAAAACTTTAGAACGACTTCACCGATGTGATTCAACTTCTTTCTTTATGTTTTCTAATATTTAGTTTAGGGTTCTTACGCTAAAAAAAGTTAGGAAAACTTCGTATAAAAATAACGATCACCTATGAAGACTTCGCATATTTTACAGTTCTGTCTCATTTGGGGCAGCAAGAACCTATTAATTTTTTTGGTGTAAGTTTTATTTTTGTCAGAAAATCTATTTCTATAAGTACGTGTATAGCCGATAAAACATGAGTATCATAAAATTACAAAGCAGTTCCGTGGGTGTTTCTAATAGAACTTTCCCGGCACTATTCCCAGGTCTATTTTGAAAACTAACTTTCATAAATTAGCTCGGTGTGCAGTTGAGCACAGTTTCAGTCAGCGAGAATTAGTAGAACGTATTACTAACTAGTCTGCTATGAATATTGTTATTTTTAAGGAAAACGGCATGGAAAATTTCTAAATCATAGCAGATATTGAAACTTAGTTTTCCTTTTGATTTTTCAGTGACTTTTCAGCTTTTGTTTTTTTTGTTAAATAATAAACAAAGAAGCGTATTTTTGTTTATTTCTTTGTCAACTAAATAAGGCTTATAAAATAGATATTCTTCGTAACGCATTAAACAGATTAAACGTGATTGACGTGATTAAACAGAGACATGAGACAAACTTTCCGACGATTTTCAGTCCAGAATTTTGAGCTTTAATTTTGTGACTAGAAATTTCGTCGTTGGACGTCTTTGTTAATGTTACATTCAGTTTAGTTTAAATGCTTTATTCATCATGTGTGATGGTTTTATTTGGTCAAATTTGTTTCCAAAAGCCTTAAAACATAAACATGAAAAGCCACGTTTTGCGCTCTGAGTGGTGTAAGCTATCTAAATCCGCAGGATTTAAAACCTTTAAAGATGTTCCCGGAAAACGGACGCCCGAAATGTTCACAAAAACACCCGAAAAGCGGAAGTCTCACGCAAAAGTGTGAAAAGGCTAAACGGAGGTCTAACAGCCAATAACGAGTTGTGAACTGTCTGCGAGTCGGAATGTCCCAAGTTTGACGACAGAATCAGGATGAGTTCGGAGTTGGACGAAATTTCGCTTCCCAACTATGCGACGCTTGCTATAATTATAGTGGAGTTAGGATGATCTATAGCCTGATGTAGTACGGATATTGAGCTTTCGCGTTCATCGAGTTTATTACGAGAATGTTGCAGCTATGTGGAGTATATGGGGAAAATATCTGTGCTTTGGCTACGGAAATTACTTTATCGGTCTAAAACAACGTTGTGGAAATTCTGTACTATCAATTTTCGCATTAAATTTACATACATTCCTCTCATAGTACTCTTGTTATTACTAAAGATTAAATGTAACGGTACGGTTAAATGTGTTGGAGGTGCCCGTGACGCAGTTGTGGCAGCTATCGGCGACGATCGCTGTGGTAAAGCAACACACGCCGGGTTGGAAATGGGATGGGTGACCACCCCGACCGAAATTTAGTGATGTGTATTTTGGGCATCTCCGTGCTTCGGAAGGCACGTTAAGCAGTTGGTCCCGGTTGACGTCGCCAGATGTCAGTCGTTAAGCTAGTCAGAGGCCTTAGGGCGGCTTGATAACATCTGACATTAAGGTTGCTCACTAGCCTTACACCCCTCCAACAATCCGCACTGAGCCCGCGTGTTGGAGTATGGCTCATTTCACCTCATAGTTGAGCTGGAATGATGAGGTTGCTTGGACGGTGAGATGAAGCCGAACAAACTTGAGAGTAAATCAAAATAATAGCGATCATATTTTAAGGTTGATGGCTAACAACAAACAGTTCACAGTTCAAAAATTTAGGCATTAATGCCTTTAAGCATCAAGTTTTCCAACTGTTCTTTCTTTTTCGTGCGATAAAGAGTAAATAAATAAACAATTGCGAAGTTTGTTAAGTCATAATAACCATAAGGAGAAAAAAAATTATTTTGCTAGTTAATTTATCAGTGACCAACCTGATAGTAGTTCAATTACATCATATTTAATTTATTTCAAATAAATGTTGTATTGTCCAACCTTTTTCATGAGAGAGAGTGTAGTGGCCAAGTGGTAGTGAATAATCACTTGGCTGTCTCGGAACCCGGTGGTACAATATCGTATCTGGCTGGAACACACCTACTTTGTGTTCATTGTTCAATGTGCGGCTGACTCTCCGGTGATGGATTACCCAAGCAACCCGGATAACGGCGGTAAGTCCACCCCTTACCACGTCGGGTTCAAATGCCTTTGGCGAAATGTGGGATTCTTAATGTTCCGTTCACCATGACAGCAACAATAAGTGTGCCTCTGATTACCCCATTGGGGATAATGGTCGAGAGAGTGTGTTTTGTTTTTTCACAGAACGACACATTTTAACAAAGTTAAAAAACAGGTAAACTATCAGCAATAAAAAGCAAAAATAGAACTTTAGAATATAAAAATTATTCATTGCGTATACTTAATTACCTGTCTGAGATGTTGGGTGTCATCACCATGCATAACATATTTTTCAAGCGTAAAAAGAAGCCGGGTAAACAAAAAAATCATAACTTTATAAATTGAATTTTACTTCAAAGAGCTAACTTCAAAAGGAACTCGCAAGGTATACGCATTTTGTTTTATATTTATTTCAGAGATTACCTTTAGATAATGTTAACTACTAAACTCATTTTATCAGGGTTTTTTTTTACGAAAATGGAGGGGTGTAGAATTTATCCACTTACGATCAACATGTGACGGACATATTTTTGTGAGAGTTCTGTGTTCTTCAAATGTCAGGTAAGTTCTGGGGCATTATCACAATCTCTTATAACCTGACAGTTTCAGTCACAAGCCTATCTTTTGAGCTGCATATTTACTGTCGAAAGTCGTGTTTGGTGTGGTAAATAATTCCAAAAAAACTCACATTTTTCATTGTAGTAACTTATTTTGCATTTTTTAGTCACATTTCAATAAATGAAAAGACGTAAACTGAGCTTCAACTGAGCTGTTAAATGATTATGATAAGGCCCCTGGTTGTTTCCGGTTTCCATCTCTAGCATCTAGTCTTGTTCAAAAATATTTGCAATGATCTGCGGACCCCACTCAGGGACTCGTCTGCTCCAATGGCCATCGGTCCTTTTACAGTCGTGACCAGCCCACTGCCAAGCCATGCCATGTGCTCATGAATAGATCTAATTGGTCTCTGAATGTGAAGTTTGTTAAATCATTTAAGCATTTTTCTAAAATCCTATCCTATTTCTTGATAGTATCCTGAAAAGGTGCTGTTAACAGTCAAAAGTAAAACCACAGGTATAAAAGAAACTAAGAAACCAACTACGCTTTTCACTTTCGTCGTTTTAGCTGTCAGTTGTTTATTTCTTTCATGACCCTCAGACCTAAAAAAGGGGGTTTGGCACAACGAAGGCTAATTAGGGACCGAGTCACGCCGCCCACCGGTCGCGCCTCGTAGCGGTCTCCAGAATATAAATTATTAATGTTAACAAGTTCTTGATATAACCTAACTTTTTTAACAAATTACAAGTTCACCTAATATAACAAAGTTTGCAGTTCACGGAGGAAACCTGACGCATAAGGCGACGAATTAAAAAAGTTTGTTGATCCGTCGTTGTAAAAATGTAGATGAGTAAGCAAGAGAGACAACATCATCGGTAGAGATCGTCCAAGCTGAACTGACGCGCCCCTCCACTGCATCTACGCATACAAGCTAGCACTCTTGTTTGCGATACCTTTTTACAGAGTGGTCTGTACGTACACATCATTTTGACGCTGACCGTACAAACAGCATGAATAGGCTCAAATGAATTGTGTACATTTGTTAAAGTTGTCAGATTAGTTGCTGTGTGTCACAAAGTATGTCTGACTGAGGGTGCTGTAAATCGAAATAGTTATCTCACCGTATGAATTTTCGGCTTCCTGGGATCCGTGCCGACATCCACAGCGTAAATGTTGCCAGACCTCATCCCGGGCAAGATGAGGAGGTCCCTCTTCAGCTCTGCCCTGTCGTGGCAACTTGAGCAAACATTCCAACCACTGTGGTGGATTTCGTCGCCAACAGTGCCTGTGTACGTGCGGTGGATGACCTGTCAACATGAAAACATTTTTGGTTTCAATATCTTTAGACCGCAATATTATATATTATCAATTGAGCTGGGTAGATTTCGCACTACGTTAAATAAAAATATACATTTACCCAATTATTTAGAATTTATGAGCTGATAAAAAACTAGCTGTGAATTATTATTATTATTGTTACTTTTTTTTCATTAAACTCGTGCAGAAGCCTTCTACCCTTCTACATACAACGCCACAGCGAGCTTAAGGATGTTTACATTCAACAGATTTTCGCAAACTGCACTATAATTTGAAGGCACCTAACCGCATTCCATTGAGACTTTAAAAGCGCGTTGCGTTGCGCTGTTTCGTCGCATCCACTATACCCGAGTGAACTTAACTTGTTAAGCTTTTCATCCTTTGCAATCTGAGTCAAAAGGATCCCTGCTTGCTGTGTTTAAAGAAGTTATTCTCAAAAAGACAATTACAAAGTCACTTATATGAGAACAGGAATATCTTAGGGTAACTTATTCTAATTCACAGTCAGTCACAACATGCGTACTCAATTTAAATTAAGTTCACTAAGTTAACACTAAAACATTATATAAACAAAACATTATGGATAGGTAGGTTCGTACACAAACATTCATTGTAAGTTGTAAATGATTATTTTATATATTTTTTTTTCCAGGTAAGTTTTTTTTTTTTTATTAATTTCTATTTCAGGAATTACTCGTTTAAAATGTATTTTGATAATCCCGATTTAAAACGGCTATAGGAGCTTATATTTTTTAGACTTGACGGTAGTTTGTTATACATTTGTGCTCCTTCAAAAGTAATGCTTTTCTTGGCGTAATTAGTTCGAACTTTAGGCAACACCAACAGACTGGGCCGGCGAAGACTTCGCGTACTTTTTAATTTACATTTCGCTAAAAAGGAAAGGTTAGTGTGAATTTTTTATCGATTATTTTCCTTATTAATAGACAAACATTGTAATTGTAAAGTTGCTTGATGTTCATTAATTTCGTTTCATTAAATATTGTGGAGGTTGGTGTACAATGAGGGTAGCAGAAAAGAATTTTAATGATTTTATTTTGCTTTCTTTGAAGCTGATCAAGCTTGGTTTTGGCCGCTGTGCCCCATACCTCAATTAAGTAAAGAAGATGAGATTTTACTAAAGAATTATAAATTGAAAATCGCAATTTCCTTGGAATACATTGGCTCATGCCGTAAAGTGATCCCACAAGTGACGACAATTTATTCTTAATATGTTCTATTTGATTATTCCATGTAAGATGGCTATCAAGTCTCAACTCAAGGTACTTTTCAAAAGTTTTATGTTCCAGTTCAGCACCGTTCAGTGTTAATGGATTATGAGGTTCCAAGTTTTTATTTTTAGGCCTGAATATAGTGTAACAAGTTTTCGTGGTATTTACAGTTAGCAAATTAGATTTGAACCATTCCGACAAAACATCCAAATCATCCTGTGCCTCCAAAATAATATCATGTATATTTGATCCAAAATAAAATAAGCATGAATCATCAGCGTACAAAGTAAGATGACCATGCAATTCCAAATCAGAGATACTATTAATGTAAATCAAAAATAGAAGAGGTCCCAGGACAGAACCTTGAGGCACCCCGGTTGTGACGGGCAATGCCTGACTTTCGGTATCTCCAATCTTAACTACCTGAGACCTAGATGTCAAATAAGATTTTAGAATTTTAAGGACATCACCCTTGATACCAGTATGTAGCAACTTTTTCAGTAGTAAATTATGACTTACGGTATCGAAAGCCTTTTTTAGATCAATGAAGATTCCCAAAACAATATTACGTTTGTCAATGTTCTCTTTAACTTTCGTCACCAGATCAATTGTTGCTGTAGTAGTGTTACTTTTAGCTCTGAAACCATACTGCCTATCAGATAAAAGATTGGATGAATTCAAATATTCTGTTAGACGATTACGAATGACTTTTTCAAAAATTTTGGATGTAACTGGTAACACCGAGATGGGCCTATAATTACCTGGGTCAGATTTTGATCCCGATTTAAAGATCGGTGTTACTTTTGCAACTTTCATTGTTTCGGGGAATACCCCATCACCCATAAGTTTGTTGAAACATTTTGCCATACTGGTTGCAATTATGGGTTCTAAGCATTTTATGGTTTTAGTATTTATTTTATCGATACCACTGCCAGAACCTGCGCGCAGACTTCTTATGATTTTACTTATTTCATCGGCAGTACATGGATTCAGAGAAGAAAGTTCAGTGTCTACTATTTGTTTGGAGGCAGAAAGCATTTGGGTGAAGCCATCATGATATTTTTTGGGTATTTTTTTCGCTAGCTCTGCGCCTATGGTTGAGAAGTATTTGTTAAAGGCTAGACAAATCTCGTTCTCATCAGTAATTAACTTAGAATCTATCACCAACTGTGGTTTGGCACAAGTTTTGATTGTTTTATTGTTAGCTAGGGTATTTATAAGAGACCATATGTCTTTGGGATTATTTTTACAGTTTGTGAACATTTTGAAATAATATTTATTTTTCGTGTCTCGGATCAATTTTGCTACTTCACTCCTTTTCTGTTTAAATTCCAGTTCAGCCTTGTCATCGTCCTGATTACTCTTGTGCCGCTTCCATAGATAGTTTCTTTTTCGAATTCCAGGGATAATATCGTCGTTGATCCAGTCTCCTTTGGGCAAGTTAAGTATTTTAATTTTAGTGATTTTACTATCTTCAACAAGTTTCTTCATTTGTAAATCCAACTCGTTGTAATCGTCCACCAAATCATCCCAGCTCTGCATAGATGCATCTGCGTGAAACTTCCTGTAATCTATTGCCTCGTAAGCCACTCTTTCTTTTTTTGAAGTTTTAAATTTTGTTATTTCTGTATAAATTTGATTATGGTCGGACATAGATGAACTGATAATTGCAATTTTAAAATGTTGGTTTTTGAGATTCGTGCAGACGTGGTCCAGGATTGACTTTTTTGTAGCTGAGTCTCTTGTACAGTGTGTTTTATTAGTCTTGTTTAGTATTTTAAAACCTGATTCGGCATTTGCTTGCGTATATTTATTTGAGATTTTTATCTTTAGTTAGTAGGTCAATATTGAAATCACCAAAAACGATTGCCTTTTTTCGCTGCTGCAATTGGGATGCATAGAATTCCAGAAAATTGTCCAGGTTATTGTCACCAGGATTATAAACAACGCCAACGGCCAGTGCAAACTTTTCAATGTGTATCCACAGGTAGTTGTTGCCATCTCTGTACGTCGATTCGACTAAAGCATGCTTAAGGCCGTTGTGAATGTAAGCTGATACTCCTCCTCCCCTTTTATCGGTTCTCAAGTTATAATAATGTGAGTAGTCTTCTATTTGTAGTTGAGCAGCTTGGTTATCATTTCGTATCCAGGTCTCAGTTACCAAAATTATATGAATAGTTGTTTCAAATGATTTTATAACGCATTTAAGTTCATCAAGCTTACCTTTCTTGCATATACTTCTCGCATTTAAATAGAGGAACGAAAGGCGGGCTTTTTCTGTGTTAATGTTTATAATCGTGTACTATCTGGTATGTGATGTTGGTGTCTAATGAGGAGACCTTCCTTGTTGTGTGTGATTCAAGTTTTTTGAAGGCATACTTATGATAGTTGGCACGCCGTGAATAAATTTGATGGCAATATTAGTTTCCCCACTATCAGTTCGTCGCGCTAGTTCCTCTTTAACACTCAGAAAGTACTTATATTGGGTTGGCGTTTGGTCAGAGTAGATTTTTATTTTCTCTTTTATCTCTCTTTTATTTTTAAATAATAGTATAGCTGGTTGTGCGTTCTCGAAACATACTTTAATTCTTCGAGTTTTGTCTGGATTGTATTTGCCAATTCTATACATTTTAGTAGGGTTGGGTATCTTATCGCTAATAGTCGAGAAAATTCCAAGTACTTCGGCTTCGTCCTTGGAGATTCTCTCTTGAGTGTTTGTGGAGTTTTGTTCAGGTATGCCTGTTATTATCACGTTACTCTCCCTCTTTTTTCGTTCCAAGACTTCATGAATAAGTTCTTCGCTAGTACTTTGCTGGTTTGTATAGGCACTCGTAGTAGGTTTGGGCCACCCTTCAATTGATTTAGGTCGCTTTCGAATTTTGCCACTCTCTCATCACTAGTACTAATTTTAGTTTCCAAGTTAGTTATCTGTGTTTTTATATCGTTATGTTCGGAGGCTATTTGATTTGTTACCGATTTTATATCTCGAATTTGTGTGCCAAGATCAGCCGCATTAGAAGTAATAAGGTTTCTTGTTTGTTCGTTGGATAATCTTAACTCTGCGATATTATTTTTAACCTCGGCGATGCTCTCATTCATTTGATCCATAATTTGTCCGTTTTTCACAACATAACGTTCTAACATGGATGTCATGCGGGCCAATTCTGTCGTTATTACCTTTATTTCGTTCTGACACGGGCAGTCATGATCAAAGGGTTGCTTACGCTTGCGAAAGGTGATTTGTGCCTCCGTAAGTTCTCCATGTATTTTTGACAGGTCTGGTTGAGACCCACCGCCGGTGACGGTAGCGGGAGGCGTTCGCATGACGTTCATTGTTACTGTTGCAATTGAATCAGTTACTGGACTAGAATCAAAGCCACTGATTTCCTCCATGCGTTAAATCAATTATATTTATTATAAGCAACAGGTTAAAATTTCGTAGCCGTGAGATGTTTTGTGTGCTTTAAATAATTGAAAAGGTAGTTGGGTTTAAAAACATTCACTGTTTCACTTCCACTTCACTGTAGGTGCGCAGGAGCGATAAGGAGCTGCGAGTCCGCACTGTTATTGTTCCGCTAAAACCAAACGTGCGAGACACCGAACGCTCGGGCTAGACGCCGCACTTTAGGCATTAGGGGTCTTGATGATTGGTTTGCTTCCTGGGAGCCGTCCAACGGCGCTAGCCACTGATGAACCGTGTTATACGCCGTATATGGGGGGTCTAGATCACTGGTTTATCTATTAGAGTTAACGTGGACGCGTGTGAGCACTACGGTGACTGGACCGTGTATATGACGGTAAACCTACCGTGCCAAATTCAAGGCACAGTACTACAGTCTCCGAAGTCCGTCACCCGCATGACTTCGCCTCCTTACCTGAGCGTCAGAAGCAGCAGGCAGAGGCCATACTTCGGGACAACTCACCTGAGACCAGAAGCTCAGGTCATGTTACGACACCTACCGGTGACGCTGCACCTGTAAAACAGCGCTTCTACAGGATGCCCCTGACCATACCTACCCAACTCCGCAGAAAGCCGCATGGAAAATTACGGGCAAACGTGGCAGAGCCAAGATGCAGTCCTTGGAACAGTCCCGTCACCTTGGTTCCCAGAGCTGACGGTGCTCTTCGGTTCTGCCTCGATCGCCGAAAACGTAATTTACCGCGGAAGAAAGCACGTTATCGCGTTTCATGGTGGACCTATGGGTGCACCGGTAATGTTGATAACTCAATTCGGACCGCGGGTGACAAGTATTATATAGGTCAAGGTCAAATGTTGCATTCCTTTATTTTTCTTTTTTATGTTAGTTGTTTTTTTTTTGTTTCATTATTTAGGACTTGGACAAATGGACTCAAGCCATTCGCCAAGATTGCTTGCTATTAAGACTAGCCGGACAGCTTTCGTAGAATACTACGTTTACGAAAATCCGTCCATTATTTTTACATGACAACATATACGTTTGGAACGGTTGATTATTATATTTAAAGGTATGCTGTTAAAAGCAGCTTATTTATTTATCAGGCTAATAATTTTTATTTTAGTTTTCGCTTTCGCCAATTTACAAATATTCGGTAGTTATAGAGCAAGGACGAAAGACCGGAAATGGTAAGCCTCTCATGCCTCTAACCGGTATTGTATAGGGGTGCGCCAAAGTTCACCTAAAATTTTAACTCCTAAAATCGGAACTGAAAATGTTCTTCCTAAAATATTTCATCCTAACGATCCCAATTCCTAACTTCTCTTTTCCTAATGTTTTAGTTCCGAATCATTCAACTTCATAATTTCGATAGCCATAAACACTTATATCCTAATTTTTGTCAACATAACCGTGTTTCACCCTAATTTTACACTGGGGAAATGAATCTTTTCTTTATGAAAAACTATGAATATAAATAGGTATTATGATAAATAAATGTTATTTGTTATAACAACTAATTGGTATACTTGTCTGACCTATACTAGAGTCGGGGCGAAACCGACACGGATTGATTAGGTTAGGGTTAGGGATTAGCTTCGCTTCGCTCCCGCCTTAAACCTTCGTGGTTATTTTTTTTAAGCCCTAAAAACAACTTGCCTGATTAGCTTGGTGCTTGCGTTAACCCCAGCACTTTTTATGATATTTGGCAATGTGCATTTATTAATGTGTGTATTCATTATATCGTTATGAAAAACAAAATTAGGAGATCAAATATTATTAATTGAAGTTTTAGGAAACATGAGCGTTATGAACATCGTCATTAGAACTACAAAAAGTATGAAAGAAAACTTTAGGACTAAAAATTTTAGGAAGAGTGATCATTCGGATCACATATCAGTAGTAAGAACAATTTCGGAAAAACAACTTTAGGTGAGCCAATATGGACCCATTGTATATGATCAGCATTTGAAGGAAAACTCAACGTTAGACGACCATCAGGAAAGTGGATAAATGACCTGATGAAGGTCGCAGGGTTTCAGTGGATTGCCAGAGCTGCTAGTTATAGGCAGCCTCTATAAAGCAGCTTTTGGGAATCAATGGGGGAGGTTTATGTTCAGCAAAGAACGTCATGTGCCTGTTGATGATGATTTCGTCATTCGAATAAAAATATCGAATGATGTATAGCAATAAAGACCAAAATATAACCTAAACCAAACGCTCGTTGGTACCATTCCAAGAAATACCAAAAATATCAGCCTGACGACCGCTCCATAAACCGTCCGTACGCAATTTGCGCTATATCCGTATTAGCAAATAAAAATCCCGGTCCGGCATTTAGTCGGCGTCGTCGCAGGCAATAACGTCGCGGTAATCCTACAGGATTTCAGGATCCGGACCGAGTATTATTGTAGGTACTTTTCCATTGCAATACCACCAGCCAGCTAAATTAACAAGCGGAATGCAATATGTTTTAAAAGATTTGTAGTTATGCGAGGATTTTATGGTATTTGTAGCTTTTGTTGTGTAATGGAATATTATGTCTATGGTTGTGTGAGCGACTTCGGAAAATTAGTACTATTATAATTTCTAACGATCAATCGGGCGTAGCAATTTAAACAGGTGGTTAAATATTGGGAAGCTTTTTTCGATCTATTCTTCTTTCTTTCTTTTTAACATTACAGAATAATTTACAGATAAGTATTACATTTTAGTGTCAATGTTTAATTTGAGAGGTCTTATTACTAAATCAATCTCTTCCAGACAACCCATGGAGCAGAAGACGCACTTATATGGCAGAATTGAAATGTGTTTTTCTATACAGATGTCACTCTTTAAGCCTAGCCGAGCCGTTGCGTTGTGGCATGATAACAGCTGACAATCAGATTTATAACTAACCTTGCCCCCATCCAAGAATCCGCCCTGAGCACGCGTGTTGGAGTGAAGCTTGGACCAACTCAGAGTTGAGGTCAGGCCTGTGCAGAGCTATAGGACGGATGCACACTGATGTTCATATGTTTTTCTTTTATTTACAAGTATTTTACCAACCTGGCTATAAGTAGGTGACTTCGGGTCCACATCGACGGTTGCCAAATAGTCTCCTTTAGTCTGATCGTGTTGTATGCAGATCACGTACAGGAGTTCTTCACGAGGACCATTCTTGAAGGCGTCCAGAGGCGTCGCGTAACCTGGGCCTTTGCCTGGTAACAAAGCAACGGATATATCAAGGACTGGTACTTAACAACCTCAATTTATTAAATACACGACCAAATCCCAAATGGGGTAGTCAGAGGCACACTGATTGTTGCCGTCATGGTGAACGGAACATAAAAGCCTACGTCTCGCCTAAATTTGAACCTAACGTGGTAAGAGGCCTAACGCCGTTATCCGGTTTGATTGGGTCTTTAACGTTGTTTTCCATCACAGGAGAGTTAGCCACAAATTTGACAGTAACAATTTAACAAAGTGAAAACAAAGTGATTTGATTTCAGGACCACCGAGAGAGTGTTTAACCCTCAGAACTTGAAGAGCGTGTTAATCAGTTTAACCACTCGGCCAAATTCAAATTCAATATTTCTTTATTCAAGTAGACCGATAAACAGTACTTTACTAACAGTAACAGTACACATAATGTGACTCTACCACCGGCGTCGGAAGGTTGTTTCTACTGAGAAGACCCGGCAAGAAACTCAGCAGTTACTCTTTTTTTAACACGACGACGCCACGCTACGACGCTTTCTAAGGAAAGGCGTTAGAGACTCCAAGTATTAAGGCATGGCCATATTTAAAAACTAACCCCTAAAGACGAAGTAATTGGTGACCCTTCGGATTATTGTGTATTGAAAATTCAATCTAAATCAGAATAGTGGTACATATCACGAATTCTATTCAAGCCTAAGGGCGTGTGCTGGAGCTAGCGAGGGTGCACGCCCGCGGGTCTGTATCGCAAAAAATAATGAACTACGCTAACTGGGTTTTCTATTACGTGGAGATGGTTTTTTTTAGTACTAGCGGAACGCTGAAACCATTCACATTTTAATATTGGCTTACATACATATTTATACGACGCAGTTGGGTTTGGTAACACAAAATGTTTAGTTTGAAAACTACTGGAGCAATTTTCATGGTTTTTAATTTGTTATTTTCTCTTCGTATCGAATAGGATAGTAAAAATTTAAAATTGACAAAAAAATACGTGTTTGTTTACTGTCAAGGAATGTTTATGCTGTGGAACGCGATTGGCAAAGGTAGTTGTTGGTTGTTAAATATTGTTTACATTGAACTGTAATTTGACCGAACGACGTATGTCAGGACAGTTAGTAGAATTAAATTGCAAAGGATTAAATGTTGATTCAGCAGATTTGTATGCTTGGATACACATCACAAATCTAGAAATTATACAGTCATATTCTTGAGCATCACTCAAACAAATTAAGTAATGTTTTGTATTTTTTACAATTAAAAAGCTGTTCTTTCATGTAAGTAAACCGATTATCATTTTCGCAACATCCGTTGTGTATTCTCAGATACAAATTACCCAATGTTTATTTAACAGAAAATTCCTGTTCACAAACAACATTACTCGAACATTCATTCGCATCAAATCACCCTAAATGCTCAAAGACAATAATCCGAAATTTCATTTCCTTGAACAATATTCGGTTAAAGACGCTCAATTTTTCCCCAAAAACAAATTTGGTACGGGAAAAGAACTGTCACTCCCAATAAATCGTTGATAGGCATCAAAACAGTATTTTTCCGTTGCACAAGAGGGGCTTAGCGTAAAATTAATAAATACAGAAAGTCCATTTTTGTTTGGGGGGTTTGTCAGAAAATGAGTTTTGACTGGTCTACCGAAAATAACTATCAATAAACTGACAACAACAACAAGCATTTAAGTTAATTTTTCAATAAAACTAAATTAAGTATTAGTATTGTTTAGTGCTAATACTTGTTGTTATGTAACTCCCAAGATGGCAAAATAACATATCGAGCATACATATACATAAAAAGATTGTACTTCTGACCTAGCCGTAATTTTGTGTTAAAAATGTGTAAATTTTGTGACAGACTGTTTAAATTGTCTCATAAATAAAGAATCCAACATTTTTGAGCGTAGGCAGTAAAAGGCTTCAAAAACGAAACTCGCCCTTCCGTGTTTTTTATCTAGGGTGTTCGATAAACAAGGCCCGACCCTCGCAATTTAGTAATCACGTCAGGTAATACTTGCATATAGATTACTCCTTTGTGTCGGGTAATCCCATCAGTGGGGTGTTGTTTGTGGGCCTGTCTATAACTTTTGCTACTTAATTGGGTGTGTAGGGAGATAAAATTGCATGGTGACTTTGATTTTTTTCTCTGTCTTCTTCTTACTCTATAGAAATGTGGCAACAAAAGAGTCAAAGATACTTATAATTTCAAAATACAACATTATTTTTAACTACGTTCAAGCAGACCATTACACAGTACTTTGGAATCGTCAAAAATTTTAATTTTACCAACATAATAAACATACAGCGTTATAATACGATAGGTACCTACACACATTTCTGTCATAATCTTTTGATTGAGTTTCACATCCTAAAATTTACCCTCTTTTCTCGTTTCATACGAATATTATATTTGTGAATTGCGTTCAGTGAAAAACTTACAATGATTTATTTTGAATTAAAAAAATAAATTAGAAAAAAAATACACAATTTACAACTCCACAAATAAGCTTTCGTGTAAAATTTACGCAAATTTAGTTAGTTATTCTGAACAAGTGTTTAACGCTACTCTTTTTTGTAATAAGACTGCTCCATTCAACAGAATAAATCAACATTTACAAAAGGAAAAATTCAGCAGTCTTTCGCAATGTTTCCTTGAAAAAAGCTGGCAACTCCATGATGAATATTCAGACAACTGCTTAAGAGAATTTTCTTAAAGAACTTTTATCTAAACACTAAGATTAAAGTCGGCAGGGTCCGTTTGAGGGCTGGAACGAGCCTTTGAAGTCACGCCCGAGGCTCGAATGATAAATCGCAGTTCGCTTGATGCGTCTGACACTTTTTTTACTCTGTGACCTTTTGCTCGCTCCTTTATTTCGCTTATCACGTGACACGGACGAATAACTTTCTTACGGCTGACAAATATGTATAAAGAAGTGTCATATTGGCTTAGGCCGAGATAAAAACGGGGTTAAACCGGGGTGTGAATATTACAAAAAATAAATTGAGGAAAAGAAATTCAAATTTTCGAGCAAAAGAGGATAGACCGAGGGTTCTTTTGCTTGAAATTATCATTAAAATACAGGCATCATTTTCAGGAACTGATATGATTTTGATTATAAAAAAAGAAGAATTAATAAAATCGGATTAGAATTATTACTTATCACGGGTTTCCCTATTTCATAGCAAAGGACTGAATAAACCATTCGATATTGAACAACACCAACGTACAATGTAACATCACTAACATTATTTATCGATGATATACTTGTACGGTACCACTCAAACTTTTATCATGGAAACTAACTGAAATCCAAGCGTTTGCTGTAAATAAGAGATAAATTCTTATCGAACTGCACAACACGTTAAAAATAGATAACCTTGTATTTGAACTTGCGGGTGCACTGTCAAATACTACTATGAAACATGGAGCAATGGTAACGAATGCCGGTTGAGGCAAATGTTTCGGGTGAAGCAAATGAGTCGTTGCGTTTTGTGTCCGCACTTGCGGTTTTCAAAAACTACACATAGACTTGGGACTTGAGTTGACTTTTAAGGGTTCTTATCTAGTCAAAATTGCATTTAGATAGAAAGATATCTCGAAGTCCTCTTTTTGTAATGTTTTTCCCTATAAAGGTAATGTCTAAACTATTCATATTTTCTTTTCATTTTTTCACTTGATTATAGGCACTAAACGAAGTTGAACTTGATAAAATAACCGTCTTATTTAGGTACTACGTTTAAAAACATACAAAATGCGGAAGGGCGGGCGCGGGCACTTGCCAGCCACGTTAGTTGTATGAAGATTCTTTTCAAGGAATACCTTACCTTAATGGTTACTCAAATTATAATTTACCAGCTGTCCCGACAAACGTCGTTCTGTCAATGTTATTGGATTGCGTTAAATAAAAACAAACCTACAATTTCATTTTATCACGCGTGAGACGGATAGGTACAAAATGTAGTGCACCACACATGAAACTTTGTGTTCGTTCTGTGGCTAAATACCGATTTATGGCATACTAGTATAATAGGCAGGCTAGTTTCGAATAAGCAGATGATCCAGTGTAAGATGTTTCAGACTTGTTCAGTCTATTCTACATGAAGACTGCGTGTCACAATTCCCAACAATATCCAACACAAACACAAACTTGATATTTAATCAAGTTTGTGTTCGGGTTAGAAATTGTTGATAGAAATTAAATAAATTAATGTTCGTCAAGTGAATCTTTGTCATTTTCCTAATCAGAAACCACGAACTTCGGCGCTTTCAAGGCCTTATTGAAGAATTATATGTTAAGATCTAAAGAAGACAAAATTTCGGCCCAGCTTCAACACCTAACGAAGTAGTAAGACAACCAAAACGGAAGTGGCAAGAAGCGTGTTGTGAGGGTTTGTGAGAGCTAAAGAGCGCCCCCTGGGCACTAGAGAAACAACAACTCACTAATACGCTAACGGTCCAGTACATTATTGGTTAGCGGGGGAACTCCTAAAAAGGACACGTCACTAACAAGACCCATTTTAAGTGGAATTATTTTCTTATTCAACTTTTAACCGGTTAAACTGACCTAACAGCTCTTAAATAGCTTAACCTTTAAAAACAAACCAGCCAAGTGCGAGTCGGACTCGCACACAAAAGGTGCCGTGCCATGATTATTAATAAGTATTAAGCAAAAACACGTTCATTTCCTTATTTATTCCTTTTATTTTACTTTTACTATTTGTTGTTAAACCAACAACGAAAATATATAATTTGTGAAAATGACCACTTTCTAGCTTTCACAGTTTGCCAGAGGGACAGACAGGCAGGCACTTTTTTACCTTTTAGGTACCAATACGTGATATTAAGGAAAAGCTTGCGATGAAAAAAATTGGAATCAATGAAACTGGTTGATTCTGCAAGTTCCACGTAACATTAAAAATATCCTTCAAATCTGAAATTGTTGCTCCAACTTTATCAAACTCAAGAAAAGGAAATCATCGGTTAAGTTGTTCTTGGGTTTTGTGGTGAGCAACAAATTTTGCGATTTTTTCTTATACAGGAAGACTTGAATTTTTAGGATCTTGATATCAGCTGCCAAATCGATTTCCGCAAAGTTTTTTTTAAATTGTATATTTTTTGCTCTGCTTTGTTTTTTTTTTGGTTTAGTTCATTTAGACAAACAATAATGCGCACTCATCAGATTATCGCACGAGTGAAACTACAAGTGTAGGAGTATTTTTTGTGCGCTAGTATAATTGACTCACTTTTAAGGATACTTTGAAACATTTTTAAAAAACCCGCTACATTTGAAAATACGATACAGGCGAAGCTTGATAAAGGCGTTATAAAAAAAGCTTATTTAAAAAAAATACCAAATCTCGCAAAACTTAACTATCTAAACAGGGTGACCCGATTTAAATATTTAAGTTTGAGACCTCTTCCAAAAATATCTTTTGAACTCAAACAAAGTAGAGCTTGTACATACATAGATAGGTACTTCAATAAATAAAAACAACCAGACAGAGTATGACGAACAATGTTTTTCGTCGAATATTTTAACATATCTAAACAGAGACCCACTTATTATTTGGCCAACATTATTTGGTCTTGTAAATAATTACTTATTAAAAATACTCCATGCTAAAAGTTTGTTAAATTTTGATCCTAGTTAATTCAAAACATGAAAAAAAACACAACACTACTTTAAAAGTAGTTAGACTGGCACTCAAGGTGATGGATACCTAGAAAACATGTCTTAATTTGTAATTGTGTCTCAATAGTTTGATTTATTACATTTGATATGATGAATGTGTCGTGATTGAGACTCAATTGAAGCATACTTAAATTGGCAGACTTGGGGCCTTGGTTCGATAAAGGCTGCCACTTAGATAGAATACTATTGAAACGAAATAAATAAATTTTAAAGTACTCACAACACGACATGATAGCTACCGGTGTATTATACAACTGCGAAGCTGGCCGGCAACCGGTCTGCCCTTAGATGTCAGACAACAAACAAAACAAAGGTACTCTCTCACCGGGAGCATTCGCGTGTAATGTTTTATTTTATATTCAACTTTGACCAAGACACTATAATACTACCTGAGGATTTTTTGCGTGTAGTGTACCTTAATGGACTCGACTTAGAGCATTACATTACCATAGTTACTACCTCCCTGACTGACAAGGGTTTCGCGTTTAATGTGACGTTTAGAGCCTGTTCACACATAGCGTTTGTTGGGAGATTTCACGGCGTGTTTCACGAATTTGCCCGAAAAACGCTAGTGTGAACCGGCTTTTGACTAGCGGCCGCCCGCGACTCCGTCCGGCGTCCCCGTAAACTTGAGTTAAAAAAAATGATATATTATCTTTATAAATTGTAGCCTATAGATGTCTTATTCAGATGGATAAGCTATATTACTTTAGAGTTTCATTTAAATCTATCTAGTAGTTTTTAGATGAAAAAATGGAGTATTTTTTCCCGTTTTCCCAATATTACCCTTCACTGGTCTGCTACCATTGATCGTAGCGTAATTGAAAGTGTACTATAATTGTGCCAAATTTCGTTAAAATCCGTTGAGTAGTTTTTGTTTCTATAACGAATATACAGCAGACAGACAGACAAACATTTTACTGATTGCATTTTTGCCATTGCAGTAGCGATCCCTAATCACCCCTTGATAGTTATTTTTTAAATATATTTCATGTACAGAATTGGCCTCTCTACAGATTTATTATAAGTATAGAATAGTACATTGTTACCCTAGGGGTGAAAGTAACTTATTTAGTCCCGAGACAAGGTTTGGCGCCCGGAACGTAGTGAGGGCGCCAATAGTTCGAGGGACTAAATAAATCTTTAACCCGAGGTAAACACTGTGCTTTTCATTACAAATACGAGGAAAGTAAAAAATAAAAACATGAATTAGGTAAAGAAAAAATGAGAAAAATAAATGAAGATCGAATTGCCGCTTTCCCGCCTGTTTTGTTTGTTTTTTTTTATTCTGTGGCCGGCCCGCTATTCAGCCATTATTTTTTATTTTCATCATTGGAAAAATGGAAAATATTCTGCTCAAGCTAAGCTAAGTTATTTTAAAGAAATTGTTGAAACTAAATTATAATAAATTTATATAATAAATACATGTTCTCTTATCAATACTTAACTTTGGGTTATTAAATTTTACATCGTGGCTGTATAGAAAGTTGGAACATGGTCAATAGATAATGCTAAAAAGCACTATTTATTTAGTAATTTGACAGCTGTCAGTTGAAAGTGATTCTCCCTAGGGATGAAAAGTATTACTTTCAGCCCGCTTCTCAGGTCAGTAATGACCTACTTTCAGAGTATGAGTAATGAAAAAGATTTTAAATTGCGAGAATTCATTGACTATTGATTTATTTGATTTAAGTTACACGTTTTATCAAGTTAAGACACATTATATCATTACAAGTTGCTCAGTTCTCTTCCTTCCCTGATGTAGTTCTCGAAGCAGCATTACAATACACGGAAATGCCCCCGGTGAGGGAGCACCTAAATAATATGTATGACTGTGAATATAGCTGTATGTTTTATGCTGTTGCTGTCTCGTTTTGACCGCATACGTCACTCGCTTGACTAGATAGTGGTAGGATTAGCAAATAAATTGTTTAAGGATCGATCCGTGTACAAATACAACCTTTATTGATTTACTGCGTGGTCTAAGCTAGGAAGCTGACCAATATTATACGGTGTTGACATTTGGAAGATAGTAATTGTGTCTTTAGAATACATTACAAACAAAATTTTATGGCCTCCAAACAAAAACTAGCACAGGATCTCGTATTTTTTACATCGGAAAACGGATATTGTTGGATTATTTTAAAAAAATATATACACTTCGGAACCATGGGGTGGCATTCCGGAGGACATAACTTCACATCTCGGTGCTTCACGTTTACTTCAATCATCAATACGCTTCACTCTAAATTAGTATTTTCTCTCATTTATTATGTTAATAGTAAAAAAAAATATTTGGCTTAGTTCTTTTCTCTCTAACGACCACAGTCACAAAGAAATTGAATTTTAAAGTTACCTAGCCACGAGCGAAGTGAGTTTTGACTCCCACCGGAATACCATAGCTGAGGTGGCATTCCGGAGGACATCACTTCACATCTCGGTGCTTCACGCTTACATCAATCATCAACACGCTTCACTCTAAATTAGTATTTTATGATAACTCACCACGAGCGAAGTGAGTTTTGATGTCAACCGGAATACCATAGCTGTACGTTTAACACTAAATTATAAAAACACTTTTCGTAAACACCTGTAAAAGTTCACACTAAATAAATTAATGCCATCTTGTTCGACTTTTGTGAATTCATGTTTTATACTTCAAGAGGTTATAAAGTAGGAGGCATCTATACCTTAATTTTCTGACAAACTATTTAAAAACTAGATCCTATAATTATTCACAATCTAGCAGCAATTGAACGTGAGTACTAACATGAGTAGCTCACGTTCTGAGTGGTACAATATATTTTGCAATATTAATATGAGACAGTCAATGGCGAGCTAACGGCGAACTGTCTGTCAGCGCGCTCACCGCTACTATACCACTCAACTTATTGCTTATATTTGCTGGGTCGGAGCCTTGCAGTTGCCGTGCTGGCATAATGTGCTATGAGCTTTACGGGTTGGTGTAACTGAAATCTCCTTTACTCTCGCATAATATGTAGGTAAGTAACTCTTCTAAAAATATAACGTTCTTAGTCGTGGTCCACACCACCTTATTATAAACTGTATAAATCATTTTCACATGTAGCAGGTACTGGCAAAATAATTGGATTTTTTGGCATCAGAACACAATTTCATCAAAGCCACACCCTCTAATACAAAAAAAAGATATTTGGATATAATAATAAGTAATAACCCTGATAAAATAATATGTTCCCTACAATATAGCGTACAGAAATACTATCTATCGAAGTGAACAGGAACGTATTAAGGATACAAAAACTAATTGAACACGGAACGTTTCATCATACCACGCTAAGCTCGTGAATTTATGATTGATGTTGTACGTAACTTCTGAAAAAGACCCATTTAGCCTAGTTCAATAAAAACCTGAAGGACTTGAGTTCATTCGATTTTATTTTTATTTTTGTGCTCTTTATTGTTTTTAATGGTTCCGCTAGAAATTACATGAAAAAACCCGGTCAAGTAGTGTGAGTCAGACTCGCTCACAAAGAGATACGTACTACAAACAGGTGAAAAATTGCTAAAAAGTTCCATAGTATGTTGCCCCTATGATAAGTAAAAATTTACGACAGTGACGTATTTTATAGTGTTCTATGGAGCTTATTTTAAAAAAAATGCCAAGTACTTGCGAAACACCGGACCGGACAAGATTGTCGGTCGCGGGCTCTCTGAGCCATGACTCGAGGCTTCAAAAGAGCCTAAACCTATCAAAAGAGCTCTAACCTTCGAAAGAGCTGGAGCCTTAAAAAGAGCTTGAGACTTAAATAAATGCGAACCTTCAATTGCTTGCTTGCAAAGCTTGGTCAAGATTAAATAAATAAAATAAAAATCACTGGACGTTATTCCACACAACGCCGTCAAGCTCCAAAGTGTATTTTATTTATGACTTTAATTTCTCCGTAACCAAGTAATGAATGAATATATTAGTGGTGTCAAAAACTCATTTTTTCCAAGTCCGTCCGAGTTGTTTCTTTTTGCAAGATATTCGAAACGTTATCTCTCATTTTGTTAGTTAAATATTTAAATAAAAACACAGATAAACAATAAACTTAGCAATCAGCTTTATTAATACAAGTCATTGTTAGATTATTTCGTTATTCCATGTTATGAAATTAAAACTATTTATTAACATTAAAAAAAAGAGAGTCACGATGCGAGACACATGAAACTCAATGCGAGGCCTTATTGCCGAGGCGATTTCTTTTTTTCAATATTCTCCGAATTTCAAAAAAGACTAGTGTGAAAAAGACTGAGGCCCTGAAAATGCTTCGAAATTGATAACTTTCAAAAAGGTTTGAGCTCTGTAAAAGACTCCCGAGTCGGAGGGCGCAATGAAAGCTAGGCGAGCCTCGAGGCTTGTACATCACTAATACAGGACCTACAATAATGCGACCCATACTATCGAAAGATAGATACTTTTGTTTGTTTATCGCAGATCACTTTATTTCTGTACAGCGTAGGTAAGGATTCCATAATATTGTGGTGCCTGGTAAGCTTAAATATTTGTATACCCAGTCCAGTAGTTCCCGACAGTTTATTCAGGCGGACAAACATCAATTGATTTCTATAGAAGAAGATTATATAGCTTACTCGTAGGTAATAGCGGCCGCCTGGGACTACGTCCGCGTGGTCCCAAGTTTTTTTTTATTAAATAATGATTACGACCTGTTCTCAAACAAAACATATAAGATTCAAAGGAGTTTGGCAACAAACACTGTGACACGAGAATTTTATAGATAAAGATTTTAACGTCACGAATTAATCTTAGCTTACAAGTAGATTGGTAACAAATGACCAGAATTACAACATATAAATTTTATAAAATGTGTTCTATTTATCAAGTTGAGCAGAGACGTAATAAGGGCGGAAAAACTAATTGGACACAAAACGTTTCGCAATATCTCCCGACGCTTATGATCGATGACGGAGGCACAAAAGAACGAGACAAAAACAAATGGTCTTTTTGTTTCCTTAACGACGTGTGAGAGTAATAGGTACGGGTTGGTATCAACTCGTCTAAAAAGCAACTGGTCTAAAGAGCAACTGGTCTAAAATGCAACTCGTCTAAAGAGCAACTGGTCTAAAATGCAACTCGTCTAAAGAGCAACTGGTCTAAAATGCAACTCGTCTAAGGAGCAAGTGGTCTAATCCACTGTACCTTGAACTATTGTAAAATTTTTCGGCATTTAAATAAAGGGCAAATTTGCGTCCAAAACCAAAACTATTTTAAACATAATTGAACATAATAATAATAATATTTTCAGTTACTTTTGGTGAATCAGACCGGAATGAAATTTTAATAATAATGATTTGTTTAGATAATTTTCACACATAGTAGCGACTTTTCATGATCGCAAAATTAATAAATAGTCTTTTTCCCTGAAGCAATTTCTCCTAAAGTGACTTTTAACAATGTCGCATATTGGCTTGAAAACAGGTCCATTGGACCTGTTTTTTTGTTTGGTCACATTTGGTACGCCGATACCTCCTGTGTATACTACATGGCTTAAAAGGCTGTTTTTTTTAATACAAAGGACATGATCAAAATTTCATAGACAAAAGACCCAGAAATGTGTTAAAATGGGTTATCTATAGTAACCCTATAGCATATTCAAAAAATCAGCCTCCTAAACTATGTAGTATAGAAGTTAATGTACCGTATAACTTCATTGATATAAACAAAGAGACGAGGATACGGCATCCGCTCACCAAAGTTGGCCACACAAAAAACAGGTCTAATGGACCGTTTTCAATTCAATATGACAGTGACTTGTTCGCGTGCACGTCAATATTATGTGCCAGTTTTCAAATTCCCGTAGTATGAACGTAACGTATCTTCCTCTTTTTGTTAATATCAATGAATTTTTTACACTTTAGTTACAAGTGTAATAAACACTTGATTTTACAATGTTGTTTGTGTGTATGTGTATGTAAAAATCATATGTTACAGATTGCCGCCTGAAATTGAGCTAACTTCAAGAAAAAACAAGATTTATCAATTTGTGATCGTGAAAAATCGCGATCTGAAAAGTCGCTACTATGTGTGAAAATGATCTAACAAATCATTATTATTAAAATTTCATTCCGGTCTGATTCAAGAAAAGCAACTGAAAATATTATTTTTATTATGTTCAATTATGTTTAAAATAGTTTTGGTTTTGGACGCAAATTTGTCCTTTATTTAAATGCCGAAAAATTTTACAATAGTTCAAGATACAGTGGATTAGACCAGTTGCTCCTTAGACGAGTTGCATTTTAGACCAGTTGCTCTTTAGACGAGTTGCATTTTAGACCAGTTGCTCTTTAGACGAGTTGCATTTTAGACCAGTTGCTCTTTAGACCAGTTGCTTTTTAGACGAGTTGATACCAACCCATAGGTACGGGTACTGCGTGGAGACAGTCTTATCTTTAACCCTATTCAGGCGTATGAAGTGTCACTTGAAATTTGAGACTTCTTCCATTGGTATGGGGCTGGTATACACTAAATGTCTTTTTTTTCCAAGTCCGGATTAGGTATTAGATGTTCCACTCGGTAGTAGGTAATTTCGGTGAGATAGGTAGACATGACGGGTAGACATGATTTCGAAATAACGTTGGCTTATTTGATTACAGTGCATTTTTATCGTTATCTAAATAATTAAAATATGATTTGCTAAGTGCGTTGCCAAGCGCAAAACCGATAACATCTGGAATAATTGTACACTTTTCAAAGTAGGCCCTGAAAATCGAATAAATCTTTTTTATAATGTTCTTTTTCCGCAAATTATAAAATTGTTTAAAATGTATTCTATTCGAGGCGGAGACAAATTCAATATAGCAAAAACCCATAAAATTGGTCCAGCAGCTCAACAAACTCGACTTTGTGTTTATATTATGTTAGATTAATAGAAACTGCAGTCTTTAGAGCTGTTCTGTTAGTTAGATGGTGCTAAGTATCTTGTTCATTTATAGATAATTAAAACAAACAGGTACTCACGTGTCGTATTATGGTAAAACTCGGCAACTTGAAGATTGGTCTATATTAACATTAACATTATTGTCAGTCCAGATAACAAAAGTATACACAAATGTCTTAGAACTACAAAAGTTGGCAAATAGCTAAAAACATCTATCGCAGCAGAACTTTTCTTCGTCCCACTTTGTGGTGCTTATGACTATCTAACATAATTCGCCTCAAACTTGCGTGCTGGTGGAATTCGTGCCTTATGGAAATGTGTCTACTGATGTTTTTGAACAAAATATGCCACAGCGCTTTGTCTTTGTTTTTCCACAATAAATCAGCAGTCTTCTCCTTAATCCTGCGCATATTTTCTTCAAGCCTCCTTGCTTTTATTTCCATTTGTATGAGCGAGCGTGTTGTATTTGTCAATAGGCGGTACAGGTATTCTTTCCTTTGCGCTTTCACCGGCTCTGTGCTATTAATCAGTGGCTCGTCTTCCGAAATTTGCGGTTGTACAGTCTTCGTTCTGAGTAGTATGCCTACTAGTATCACAGCGAGCGCAAAGCTGAGTAGCATTAATAGCTTAGCGTGGTTGTAAAGAGGTTTTGCGGTAAAATTCATGACAGCTTATTTCGCATTAGGGCGGATCGGGCATGTTTTCTTTTGGAGTTAGATCAACAAGTCACGTGGTCGGCTAGAGCGCGAGTGGCGCCCTCACGCGGCGTGAGCGAAAGCGGCACTGGACGGAGGGAAAACACGCCGTGCGACGCACCCTACGAATTTCCCCAATGACTTTTCCTCTTGGATGTGTGAATGGAGTTTGTTTGGATACGCGAGTTTTGGGTGTTAAAAGGTCAATATAATCACGGCAAGAATTTATTGTTTGTATTGAGTTTAATTAGATGATTGAATCACGAAACGATGTATAACGTTTAGTTATTAATACTTACATTATGAATCTAAAGTAGATCAAACAAAAAGCCAATCGCAGCTATTTTAATTGTGTGGTTTAAGAGTGCTCGGTCTTGGTTTCAGTGGAACTAATAATAGGTTGCGCAGTAAGTACCTATGGTTTATAGTTTTTAGAAATTTTGTGATTTGTAAAAAACACAAACAGGATCCAAAAACACTATTATTTCAGAAGCATATAAATTGGGTGTGGGACCTTTAACGTGGATGACGTAAATAAAGATCGCACGATATCAGTGTCTTAAGCTGCCTAAAACCGGCAGCTCTGGAAATCTACTATATGGCTTTAAGTATATTGAGTCTAGGATAGCGATAATTTATCAAGATATAAAATGCTGCATTTTTAAAAATGACAGTGATATCACTCATACCTGATTGAAAAACAAACACTTTGCTTAGGACGTGGAAGGTGATTGTCATGTAATTTATCACGAGTTCACTCCGAACGATCCAACAATATCTGTCAAAATTAGGAGTATTTTGACAGATATTGTTGGATCAAGCGCTTCTCAAATCAAATCAAATACTTTAATTTGTAATAACAGGTAATAAACATAGGTGACAAAATATAATTCTTGTTCGCTGTAAACAATCGCTATTCGACACAAATATTTCAAATCAGTAACTAGGAAGTAAAAACAATATTTCGACAGTGAATTGTGAAAAGAATATGGTAAATACTTCATATGAAAATCAAACAAGTAAACCTGTCAAGCATATAAAAATAAAAATAAACATGACATTGCAACAAATCTTAACACAAAACAAATAGTAACATGTCAGTCTTATGAGAAAGAATTAAAATTAAAAAGACAAAAAGCATAACTCTTGACGCAATATATACATTACCTAATAAATTCAATCAAAGTATAATAACATTTATCTAGGAAATTACTTTTGAGTTCCTTTTTAAAGGCAAAGTTTAAAATCTCTCATTTCAGTTAAAAAAAGGTTTAGTAACTCGTTGGCTCGAAGGATGCGTAAGTGCCGCGGGGTGCGGGGGGACTCGTCTGCTTCTCACCTCGCGCGACATGTCTGGACGGCAGGAGTTATGTCCTAGCTTAGCCTTACAATAGCTTGGTGCGACGAAATTGGGGAGAAAAATGTTACTAACGTAAATTTCACTAAAACCAATGAAGTTTCCACGTAAAATCATATTTAAGCCTACATATGAACAACAAAACGGATTTTGATGCTGTTTTTTTAAAGAGTAGTTTAGTATTTGATTAAAGAGGAACATCCCGTTGCACCCGTGCAAAGCCGGTTTTGTTTTGTTTTACGAGTATAATCTGGCGTTCCAATTACTTACTTTATGGCAATCGCTGAAAATAATAAATAAAGCATAAATAATATTATTCTAAAAAGTAAAAAAGTAATTTAAATCTTAGGTTTCGTTGAGTGTTGTTTGTTTTTTTTGCATCCTCAGCGGGGTGTTTAAGTTAATATCCATTGATATTGGCATTATAAATATTACAATTATGATCGATGAAATGACTTTTATATCCATCGATATCTTAATTTCAATGATGCATGTCTTAATGCCTTGGTCTTCAAAAGTTTTCACATAGTATTTTTTCATTCATGACCATTCATTATGATCATTAACACTAACATCAATTTTCTACATGAACTAATGAGACGTCACCTCAAAAATAAAATTGTTTCTTGAAGAAAAAGGTTTGTTTAATTTTGAATTGATAATCATAAAAGTATAACAAAATGGAAGAGAAATCAACAAGCTACTGCAAAAACTCCAACTCCAACTTTTATGAAATCTAAACATTTTCTGACTCAACAATTTTTCATTCGCCGCTTTAAAAATATACTACCAAATCGTCCTCTCGTAGACTACTCAGAAACAAAGACGGCAGATTTAGAAGCAATTTTAATAAAATTTCACCCCAGCCAACCGGTTCATTGCTTCTGTTGTTCCAAACCAGCTGCTGGCCGTAGATAAGGGACCCCTAAAGTTTCTTGTCTCAAATTGATTTTTGGCGGACGCTACACTATAAAATCCTTAACAGCTGCCGTAAAAGAGTTTACAAGTTTTCACAGTCAATTACTTCGTCAATGTAGCTTGGAAATGGGAAAGTAATATTCTGCTATGGTCGCAATAACAATGAGTTTTGAGCAGTCATTGTATAGTTGATTAAGCCTTCCAAAAGCAGTATTTGTAGTCGGTTAAGCCTTCCAATTTGTAGTACGTGGGGTTTCAGGATTGAACCTGATCAACCGCCGCCTTCAAAACCGAGCTGTCGAAATTTTTGTACCATTTACCCACCTATAGTTTTTTACCAAGGAAAACATAAGTTAAAAAGGGTGGCCGGGAATTCGATTTAAGGCACCTACATTTTAGCTTTGAACGTCAACTTCCCGGCCACTATGTAAGTATTTGACGTACGATTTGTTGTAATAGCTAATATTATTTTGCTCCTTATATTTTCATTTGACGACAGCAGATTAAAAGTGATCTTGTTTCGCAAAACATTTTGTTACTTAAATCAGCATTCATATCTAAAATTCAATTTATTTCAGTACGGAGTTTTTATGGGTTTAACGTTTGTCCTGTTCGTAAAAGTATTAGGTATTAAATTAAAAAGCTCTTGTCGTCGTATATGATAGTCAATCTTGAACATGGTATTTATTTCTTTCAAGTTTGATTCAACACATTTTATTAAAATATAAAGTTCAGTTTTATCTTACTTCATTTTGGTCATCATGTCATTCACAATGTAGTCGCAATTATAAGCCTGACACACGGTCAAATCATAGGTACGTATGCCAGGGGACAATTTTTGACTTCGCGTCAGTACAGACACCTACCCCTATACCTCTAACCTAAACCTATACCTCTTTTAAATATCATTAGTAAGCACAGTTGTAACATCTAATCTCCTTACTCAGTCATAAGCCAGAGCTATTTTATAATCGAACGAATGTATGAACTCCAGTTCCAGAAGAGCACGTTTCCACATGCCGAAATTAATCAGCGTTCAAAAGTCGTGCACTGAGCGATTCGTTTTCGGCACAAATAAAACCAACCAACCGTACGATTTTCGGCAGGACGGTGGGGTTTTTGTGATTTTATTTCCAACGAAACGGCTGGGAAATATTGGTTAGGTCTTTTTTAGAATAAATTCCAGCGATGAGAAGGAAAAAAGAAATGAAATTTCAATTTTACACCAGTAGTTTCTGTTCCCAGAAATTCCGTCTGTACGAACATAGCTTTAAAACTCTTTTTGTTAATTCTTATTCTACATTCTAGAAATGCACAAGTCGACTTGCATATATTTTTTCAATTTTGCATCATGAACGTGTCGTGTTTTTCAGGATTTTTACAGGAGGGAGTGGCAGAAACGATGCCAAAACGCGGATTAATGACACAGTATAAACAGTAGGTTATCTAAGGGCGACCGCCGAGTTATTAGCCTAGCGTGCACACAGACACGCGGCACAGCCCGTCCGTCCTGCCACCACCTTATCCCGCCCTATTTCATGCTAGCGTGTGCGTATAATTGCATGTGCGTAAAATCGCGACGCGCACGCACACATTCAAACAGAGAGCGGCACGTTTGTATGTAGTTATTTTACTGTTCTCTGTGTACTGTGTTAATGACGTATGTGTCGCACCATTTTGATTAATAAGCCAACTTCTTACAATACTTATAAGTTATAATATTCATCAAAAAGACAGCTTTAAGCCTAGATATTGCTTTTATCTTAAAATCTAAGTTCTAGAAAAATCCTCTCATTTTCCTTTCAAATGTTAAAAATGCGCCAACCCTGTCCGTGGCCAAGTATGTTTTGTCAATTAGACCTGCTCTGTGGGACTCTAAATTCCCATTTGTTCGGAGTTGTCTGTGTGATTATCCTTTTAGAAAGGGGCGGTGGAATTTATAGTTCTCTGGTTAAGTCCATTAGGGGGTGATTGGTGTGTCTATAAATAGTCGAACCGTAATAAAGGATTTTATATTTTATTTTGATGTGTAGGTACTTGGTTAAAAAAATTGTCGTGATAATTCCTGATTTTACATAGTGTCGATAAAGTAGCTGACTGAACAGTCCTTTCAATAATGCATCATTCGAAAATGAAACATAAAATGGAGCTTGTGTTCATACTTTTATAAATACTTAAAAAAATAAAAAATAAATAATTTTCTATGAGAAAGTACGAGTAACTTAAAATAATTCAAATTACTGCGGAAGATTTAACACACCGATAAGGTAGACGCCGATTTTTTTTTTCATCTTGATGCATGAGCATCTTGGAACGGATTCTTAAAAAGGATAAAAAATACATTAATTTAGGACAAGCAAAAAGTGTTTAGCAAAGCATAAACAGAATAAAAATATAAAAGAAATTGCGTTTGAATGCTCAAATGACTGAGAAAATAGAATCCGCTCCTAACATTTTCTATTTCAGTGAAACAATTGAAACGCAACCGTATGTGAGCATCAAAGTTTAAGCAAACCCAACACACCATTTCCATAACACTGGACACTCCTGACGAATTTATAACATGTTTAATACTGACAACTTCGCTTCCCCAAACTTTGCCGTCCCAAGGGAATAATCTAGACCTAAATTCAAAAGCGGTAGTGTATAGCTCGTCGCTAATTACATTCAATTAGGTTCCATCCCCCTCGGACCGAAATCTCCGGGGATGTAATCTCATAATCTATATTACTTTCGCTCAGTGATTTTATCTATGGAAAGCTGATGTCTGCTAAAGCGATGCGGGTATAGCGAAGTGGGAAAAATGTCCTTTAAGTGCTTTTAGTATCGAGTTTTTAATAATAATATCGTAATTTGTATAATACTTAAAAAACATTAATTTCAAAAGTTGACCTTTGGCTTTTCAGGTTAAAACATTTTACTCACTGAATGAGCGATTAACTTAAATTTATTTTACCGAACTTATTTTATTTTGCTGTCTGTCTTGTTTGTAGGGCTTGAAGGGTTAAATAAAACTTGACACTTAACTTGGTTCAACAAAAAAACGATTTCCTAGCCTTTAATATTCTCCCAACCTTTAGTTTGTATCATTAAAGAATGTAATTTAAAAACGTAATATCTGTTCAATTTAGATAAAATTGTAGAAGTAAAAGTTCAAGAGCACCTATTCAATTAGAATCAGATATTACGAGTTTCAAACGAGGTCTCTTCAGCCGTTTTTTCAACACAACATTATTAACCGTCCGACTTCAAAGGTGGTACGTGCGGAATTTCATTGGCGAAAGCCGGTAACCCGACAAAGTTGGAAATCCTCACTCGAACACTGAATGGGTATAAATCAAACCCCCATCAGATTGGCAGCGGTGGCCGAGCCGTTGAGGGTTAACTTGAGAGACGCACGTGAATATTTCCCCCTCATTTGCTCGGCGTTTGCGGGTTATTTTTGGAGATGCCGGAAAAGATTTCTTTGACTGTTTGAGTCTTGGGAATAAAAAGTTTTTATCACATCGTTGGTGCAGAATTTGCTGTTGTACGAGTAGAAAGAAAACTTGGATAAAATTTGTCATGTGAATGCCATTTCGTTCGTTGTGTTAATAAAATGAATGTCAAAACTTTGTTATTGCGCGCAATAACTCAAAATAGACTATTTTTTGTCAGATCTTAGAAAATCCTACTAATGTTATAAATGCGAAAGTTTGTATGTATGGATGTGCCGTGTTGCTCTTCCACGTAAAATTTTTGACTGGATTTTAATGAAACTTTACAATAATGTTGCTTATACATCTGAATAACACATAGGCTACGATTTATAAAAAACACGACATATTGAATTTTAACTGAAGTCCACTCGGACGAAGTCGAAGGCGGCCGCTAGTATACACATAAATTGATAAGAACATTATTTGCAGGAAAAATGCTCGCGTAACGATTGCTCGCAATCTACCGTCGTAAAAGGGTTAAGAAACAAATTTAAAAGTCTAGAATAAAACAAATTTCGCACTGGCTGAAAGCAATTTACTACACAAAGATCGCGGCATTCGTGCAACTTTCTAAATGCCAGGTGCTAACGTACAAAGGAGAGTAATAAATAAAATTTCCCGCTGAAACTCGTCAAGACCGAGGGTAGTTTACGCGTCCAACTTCCCACTCAGCCGGGTCCTAATGACCCGAGTTCCGTATTTTTCTTGTCGCAGCTTTATACAGGTTTAACACTAACTCGCTCTGTTTAAGAGCGTCTAGGTGGTATAGAGGTCGCAGTGCATATTTAATGTGACCAACTTTAGGCAGCCTTGGCCTAGAGAATTGGGCTGTGGGTGGCATTTTTAAAAGCGAAAGATTGAATTATTTACCTCTGCTGAAAAAGATTTGTGAGTTATCAGTGTTATGGTATTGACGTACGTGTATTTGTGTCCGTCTTACCTTGAATTGAAGCGTAAAATATTTTTTATTTGGTTTTACTGGCGTGAAATATGTTTGATATGGTTTTACTGGGGTAAAATATTGAGAAATGGTTTTATTTAAAAAATATTTTACTCTTTCAGCCTACCTACCTAAAATATAGCCTACCTAAAATATTTTACTCTTTAAGACTATATAAATTTTTACCCATATGCAAAAAAATAAAAATAAAATATCTTTATTGAAATTAGACCTTTTTTTCTTGGGCAAGTCCTTATGGATACCTGGCCGCCCGTGGGGACGACTAGGTTATGTCGGACTCCTACCGACTTTGACGGCGAAGGTGGATCCTACCGAAAGTAATACCGCACTGCTCCGCCGCCAGTGCTAGCCCGCATAGGGCCCCCTCCAACCGACCCCCTAACAAAGGGGGGGGGGGGGGCGAAAGCGCCTGGAGGACCCAGGCACTTCTGCCGTCTCGGTAGACGCCGTGCAATGCTAGCCAGAGCACCCACGCACTCCAGCCCGCTGGCTCCCACCGTACGCATAATCTACTGGGCCCGCAACCACGAGCCACCCGAAGGGCGGCTCCGCTGCCGCATCCGGCGGTACGGCCCCATCGGGCCGCGATGCACGGGGGGGATCAGCCACGGATCAATGGCCCCCACCAACCAATTTTGCACCGCGGCCTCCACCGCGCGCCCAAGGGCGCTTGCAGGCCCCACTGGCTCCGCAACCCCACGTGTCGCCCTTGCGGGCCGCAGTAGGTGGGTGGTAAGTCCACCACACTGCCACGCCTGAGTTCTCCGCTTCCCAGCGGTTGTTCCCCTTAAACCGGTACTAGGCCCTCCCGCCACGCCAAGGCGAGAACTCATGGGGGGTGGGTTATTGAAGTAGACCTGTTTCCTGTTTGACAAGGGCTTTCAAATTGTCAAGAACTATAAATCAAACAAATAAACACTTAATAATGGACTTAGATGCTATATTAGAAATACACAGTGTACAAACATAATGTGGCTCAACCACTACTGTCGGAAAGTTGTTTGTACTAAGAAGAAAAACAAAAATTAATGTACAATAATTTTGCGTTTGTTCTATCTGAGTTATTTACTTTGTATTGAATTAGGAATACTTAACTAAGTTTATCAGTAAGTATCTGACAAACTTTAGTACAAGCTCTGCTCAGAGAAGTTGAGAACTGAAAAGCACTTTTTTTTTTTTTTTTTTTTATTAATGGCGTCACCCTTTTGCCTCTTTGGGCGAGGGTATTTCGCCAATGTCGAGTGATATGCCTTTGCATGTGTTCATTGAAATACTGGTATCATGTATTTCAATGCTTCTTGGAGTTTTTGAGGTTATTCACGCGTCTGCAACTTCTTAACATGCCATGTGGTCGTGGTGGTTTGTCTGACGACAAACCATGCGACTCAAATGGTCATGTTAAAACGATTTATTTCAATAACTTATGTAACTAACACCACTGCGGAACTTTACTGAATACACTGATACCTAATTTATTCACTAAAAACCACTAAATGTTAATTAAAAGTAAAAAAATAGATCGACTGTGCTTTCCGTTTGAGTACCCTCAAAAAACTCTGAAAAGCACTTACGAGTATCACGTCCAATGTTTGTGTCAAAGAGACAGATTATCGCACTAACGAAATGAAGGTGATAATACTATTAATGAAACTTAGCCACAAAGTCATCACTTTACTATTTTTAAAACCTCAAAATCAGATTATTGTTATGTTTTAAAGCTGTTGTGTCAAATGTACTCATGAACATACATTACATTTCGCTACATGATAGATCCAGAAATGAGGGAATCTGCAAAAGAACTAAAGACGCTGACTCAGCCCAGTGGGTCCACAGGCTAAAGTGGGAGTAAGTCAGGCCAATAGCTCGAAGAAAGTTGGGGCCAAAAGGTTTTAAATGGGGGGTGGTAGGCTATGCGCGAAGGACGCGAGGTAGGGGGATGATCTGATAAAGGTCGCAGCATTTAGATGGATTCAGGACAGCTAAAACAAGCCTATCTGCCAATCTATGGAGAGGCCTATCTTTAGCTAGACGTCATGATGATGGATTTCTTTCTATACACAAGCATTTACATAAACCTTCACAAAACCATTGCAAAATGGGTCTAATGTCAACAGCATAGGATGCCCTCTGTCAAGGTTGATGTACGCCTAGCTGTACTTTTGTTACAGTTTTTCTGTTTTGTAGCCTAAAACCGTAGTGGAAGCTAAATTAAATTTTAACAGTAACTGTATTACTAAGAAAATCCACTCACCCTAGATTCACACTACTGGAGTTGAATCACAAAGTTCGTAATAGAGTTATAGGGACCAAGACCCGTCGGTAGAGTGCAAAGTAAGTGTTTTGGGACCTTTTTCTTTCCGATGGAGCGTGTCTGCCAATCAGTATTGCACGACCCAGATCCTTGGAGCAAAATGTTGAGCTTTTAAGCGCAGAGTAAGTGGCTTCTAGTTACGGGGATATTTTTAAAAGGTGCATTAAGCAAACATCCATTCTTATTTTATATTGTCTACAGCACTCATCACACTGACTGATAATTTTAGTGATGAGGGATCATTTTTGACAAGATGTTAGTATGTATTGCCAATTTGCCTCGGACCACGGTACACCAACCTAACCAGATACCAATATTGAATAAAAACACACATTAAAAAACGACAGTACTTAGTTGTATTTTGGTCGAAATACTAGTGATCGAGTGTGTAATATTTTTTGGTTGGATTCGCGGACAAAAAAATACATTTGGCAAAAGCAAGATCCAAAACACGGTAGAGGCGTTTATTAATATTTAGTTTTCTGACATTTAATAACCTATAATGAAAATTAAAATGTGTATCTAGCTTGATACTGATAATTTCTTGAAATGTGATTGTAAGAATCAACACCCAGAGTACCGACTCTCACAGAGTAATATAGCTCATAGCGTGTAGCCATATGCTGAGCTAGTGTTTTTAGTGAAAAATGTTTAAAACCCCGTTCAGACTTAATATTTTTTAATAAACAGCCTAACAGCGTACAAAGCGACCGTTCATGTATCGTGATAATAGTAGAGCGGTGTTGTAAAACCGTAGGCAGTGGTTAAATGCCGCGACTTGTACAGCCACAGTGTAACTAAATAATATTAAATCTTTTTTATTTTTTATTCACACAGTATCTAAATTGAAAATATATAATTTTTTTTCTCCACTTCATAGTCGAGGTCTGTGCGCAGTAGTGGGACGTAAATAGGCCTTTTATATTATGTTATGTAAGGTTTTTTTAGCATTAGCGGTAATGCATTATCTTCTTACCAAAGATAGGAAACCCAAAAAATCATTCGGTCTTGGTCCCGCCTGAGCCCAAGATCGAATGTTCTTTTCTGGTTTTCCTATCTTTATCAATCACATACAGACATCAAAACTGTCTAGGGATATCGTAGGGATATCATTTTTGAAATATTTCATTAAGTTAAGTTTGTTTACAAGTTGACCATTATCTTAGAATAACGCGAGGACAGAGGCATAAGATAAAGGTTAAGAATATTACAAAAAAAACGTTTGATTTTGCAAAAATTTTGACACCTTTTAAAAGAAAAGTCTTTTTTTAAATACGTCCTTACGATTGTACAATAATGCTACTACAATGAATTTCTTTATACAATCTGAAAGGGCAGATATAACAGTTTCTGTGTTCTAAAAATTTCTACGTTGGTATCAATATTTTAATTTTTACAGCCTCCCAAAAGCTATACTTTGTATGAAAATGCTTGAGATATCCCTAGACACTAGTCTTTGAAATACACTGCTCAAAAGCAGTGTATTTCAAAGACTGTCACATATTTTTAGGACCACTATGTAAACCGGCTAAGCAAATTCGAACCATTTTTTTATTAAAGCTTCAGTGATAACATACTGTTTTTTTGCCTGACTGCATTAGGTTCAAAATTAGTGTTTGAACAACAAAAACCTAAAATACAGTTCGAGGGGAAGGAAAATTTTGACACTATATTTTTATTTCATATTATTATTTGAATTGTTGAGTTATTTTATCAGTCAGGTGGAGCAGCCGTGCGTGCAATGATGTTGTTTTGAATTGTGTTTGCTTAATAAGTGGCTTTAGAATTCAGCGTTATTGAACTGATTTTAATCCCATTTAATTTTTTGGACTGAACACTTTTAGATCCTCTTTCTACCGATTTGTGGTACAGAAAAAGAACTCGTATAACAGAAGGACACCTACTGGATTACTGCCGACTGTGTCACTTTATATGTGGAAATCAATGAAATGCAGTTCATGTCTCCCCGAGGTAATAAAAGCGTCCATGCTAAGTGTATGTACTCACAGTACATTGAACCTGTCCGTAAATAGTGTGGTTGTGGGAGCCTCAGGCGTTTTCGCAGTGCAGTACCTATTAATTGGATGGTCGATCATTGTTATCGGTTTCGAGGTAAGGGATAATTAAAATGAAATTCTTTAGTATTATTTTATGTTGAGGAATTGTATTTTGCCAAATAAAATATAACTTTGATCGTTATCTTTACAAATATTTCGAAGAGACATTTCATTAAAGTTCAGAGTACAATGAGTTAAACAAATGAAAACTTTTGTTGGCTCGTAACTTGATGCAAGTTTGTACTCGCTTCGTAGTAATATTTTGTTCATTTCAGGTAAAAACAGTTATCATTCAAAGATTTCCGTTTATTTCATTTTAACTTATTTCATCATTCGTCCATTCACTGATGCGTGAAAATATCACATTTCTCTTTTTTCATACTTTTATATTGTTTACAGTTCAGTAAGTCACGATTAAAACTAGTTTTTGCCATATTTGGATACTGAAATGTTATTGATTCAAGGTTCAAGTACATCTACTGTCGTATTAGATATTCCAACGTTGAAATTCTTGACATCGTAGAATGTGAGGAAGAACCTGTAAATGAAGTGAAAGTTTTTGTTAAAGCAGCTAAAGAATGGGTAGTAGACATGGTAGTTAATACAAAGATGCGTACAGTCCGTTCGCGTTAAGAATGCAGTTATTTTTAAATTGAATTCCGTTGCACACAAAAAGCTCAGATCCACAACCTTTGCGTTAGAAATTTTGCGCTCAAATGGTCACTGTGGACTTGAATTAGGAACGATTTAATTGGTTAGAGGCCGTGCTAGTTCGAAGGACAAGTATGAAATCACTGCATTCTTTCCGCGAACGGACTATAGTATTCAACTACCATGTCTGAAAGAACAATCGTATATCAATACAATAAAATGCTTAACCCTCAAGTGGGGTCGTGACTGTTTTCGTCGTACTATTGTTATAAATACTTTGGACATTATTCAACACAACGCGACCTAGCCCCAAAGTAAGCTAATTCAAGCTTGTGTCATGGGACACTAGACAACGGGTGAACATAGTTAAATACTTTTTCTTTTGTAAATACATGCTTATTATACATAGGACACACCCAGATATTTTCATGCACACGAATGTTTGTACTGAGCGGGGATCGAACCCGCGACCTTTGGGGTAGTATCTTGTCACACCAAATCGGTTGAAATTAGACTGTCTTTAAATTTTTGATGACCTAGAAAAGTAACGTATTCTAGTGAGTAACATTTCTCTTTACAGGTGACCACCAAGGGTTAACAAGCAAAATGTGGTAGAAGGCGCGTCATTATGATGAAATAAACTCTTATAATTATCATTTATGTAACAAAAAGCTTACCTCTCTGGTTTGACTCCAATTTCCTTTTCAAGGAATTCAGATAGCTCTTTAATAACAATCTTATTCCGTACAGCGTCGATGTGGCCTATGGACTCGAGGGTGGCTACGGCGCAGGGGCTCTTGGTGTCCCCTTGGAAGTTCAAGAAGCAATCGCCAGATATGGCACTTATGAATCTCTGCAATAAGAAAAATAAGGTAAGTATTTATGGCGGATGGGCAGGGCAAGCATCAGGTAAACCTAGCCTCCGGGCGTGTACCAGATCATTTGACTGATACGAATTTCTATGGAACGGTTTTTTCTTCAGCAAGAACCAACTGTTTCATTTGCTCATGCAACTTCACTTCGTACCAAGTGGAGTCAGGGTCTCCTTGATAACTACTAAAAAAATACAAAAAGTCGAACTGAACGTTCATTATATTCAAGACAAATAGGCTTGGAGAATGGAACGGGGAGGATTTTGCGTTTCCTATCCCTACGGGGTTTCTAAATAAGGGCAGAATAACTAATTTTTAATGTTTGATTTTTTTTTTTTTTTTGTCTTCTGTGTCAAATAAATTTTATTTCTTTCTTTCTTCTTTCTAATTTTGAGTTTAAATCGTCATGATTTGAGGATATACCTACTCTAAATGTTATTTATCCTAAATCCTATTTGACGTCAGGCGCGATAAGCGCTGTGACTGACAAAATTGCACAATATTCAGTAGCAGTGACAAGTGTCATTTCACTCACAAATAGTCTTATAAGATCATAAATCAGCGCCACAACTAGGTACACACAACTAATTCATGATAGTTTGAAAACCTAAATAGGAGTCAGTGAACCGATATTTTCTATTTATGCTAATTGTATATGTTGTGTTACTTGATTAAAGAAAACAAATCTTGAAGATTGAATTCGGAACGGTGTCTAGTTAAAGACGAAAAAACTATTCCTTTCTAAAAGGCAGGCAGCGCAGCGGCAACAACTGGCAGTGTTGCTGTTGTACTAGGGCTGCGGTGAATACTTCCCACCAGGTGAACCTCAAACTCGTTTGCTCCCTCTTCCATAAATAATAATAATAAAATAAAAATTCAGTGTTTGCATGCACTTACATCAACAGGTTTCCCCACAGTCCTTGAGAGCACTGGCAATATTTTTTCCACGAAATCCGCGGGAATTTTATTCTGAGGCACGTTTGTTAAAATCTTTAAGCAAGGCATCGTAGTTTCGTTTATGTAATCGGATATGTAACTGAGCTGACGAGCACAGCGGCTGAGATAAAATGGTATCGATAATATTATCAGTTGTTTTATGTAGACAGTCCCTATAGATAATTTTATTCTGAGTGTATAACATTAACTGGAGAGTGTAACAATACAAGACCTGTACAAATAGTGATAATTTTGATAGCGAGTTTGATGTCATGTGTAAATATAATTAGGAGATAAAAACGAGTAGGTACACATGTTTGATCATTAGCACCTATTACTAAATAAATTAATTATGTATGTTGTTGTAAATATAATTCAAAATGTAGCGAAATAATATGTTTAGTTGCAGAAGGTAGGTACTTGTCCTCACTCTGTGAGAGTTATTCCCACGAGAAAAAACTGACCGATACTGATAGTCTCTACTATGTGACTCTACTATGTACGGTGTCATATGGAACATTACGGATGTATTTACGTCAAAGATGGAATTTATTTATGTTTATTGAGTGTAATATAGTTAATTAAAAAAAAACTTTTTAATTACACTTTGATCTTAAAGGATCAACTATTTTTAAAAATAGTATTTTTACGTAAAAACCCCTATTTCAAACTATAGCAAAATTAAAGACTGCATACAAAATAAATAGTGGAAAGCAAAAGGCGTTTCCTTCACTAATAAGTATTCAGCCTCTTAGGTCAAAATCAAGATCAACATTATACAAATATTATACCTTTTACAGAATACTTTCAAATTGAATACTCTAAACGAACTAGTTGGGGGATTTCGGTGTATGCAGCCCGCACACAACAGGGCGCTCTGGAAATCAATGGGGGAGGGAGGCCTATGTTCAGCAGTGGACTTCTTGCGATATATTTTGATAATACAGATGAATATTTACATACTAACCCCCTTATTCATAAAAACATAAACAGCATTTCAACAAAACGATAACTTTTTTTGTACCTATCGCTCCTGCTGCCGCCATTTGCGAGTAAGTGACATAAATTATCGTTTTTAAGAATAAGAAGGTAAAACATTAAATGTTTACTGAAATACTGTACTCAAATAAAAGTGGCTCTACCACCGGATTGAAAATATGATTCTGTACTGAGAAGAACCAGTCTGAAGCTCAGGCTTCGAGGAAAAACATATTTGTTAAAGTTTTAGATAGATGTAAGACTCACGATGAGAAGTTGACTATTAATTCTACCTATGTTACCCTTTTAGGATTTGTTTATCAATTCTTCGACGCAAAACTAACTGGTACTTAATTTACGGGCGAGATAATTTGCCTATGTCTTCATTGTAGGAGTTACGAATAACTCCGAAGCTGAGGCCGCCAAACCATTCGGATCCACTCACTGGTGGAGGCTAGGGGATCAAAACTCTGGAATTTGCTGTATTTTTCGAATACTGTTTTCATTGGAGCCTATAGCACTCAAAGTCCCCTTTGATCCACTGACCCCCGAATTCACAAACGCAAATCAACGTTGAGCATCCCTCAGAAGTATAGCTGTCCCATTCAGTTCTATTGACAATTTACGAGACAGCAAGAGCGTGAGCGCGTGTTAGCGTTGATTGACGTTTGTGAATTCGGGGGTTAGAGAGACGATCATTTTATCGTTGTCGTGTCAATGTTACCTTAGAAATAAAAATTAAGGTTTTTTTAATAATTTGCACGCCGAATACTTTGTCCAGATATTTTTAAGACCTATTGACTCACTTGTATTCATTGCAAATAAATGTTTTGTTTGTTTGTTTGTTTGTTTGTTTGTGTGTGTGTCACTAATTAAACGAGCCATACTCCAACACGCGGGCTCAGTGCGGATTGTTGGAGGGGTGTAAGGTTAGTGAGCACCCTTAGTGACAGATGCTATCAAGCCGCCCTAAGTCCACGACTGACATCTAGCGACGTCTACCGGGACAACCTACTTAACGTGCTTTCCAAAACACGGAGATGCCCGAAATACACATTACTAAATTTCTGTCGGGTTGGTCACCCATCGCATTTCCTGGCATGTGGCGTGTGTTGCTTTACAACTGCGATCGTTGCCGATCACTGTCACAACTGCGCCACTGGCACCTCTCACCAATGTGTCTTTGAAATAAATATTTATGAAGATGTTCCATATAAGGCGAATAAGAGGTGGTTATAAGAGGTGGTGAAAAAATACTTTGCTTAAACCATTATACAAGATTAATTAGGACATTGAAGTGCAAAAGGATTTAAAAAAAAAATGGTACACACTGAAAAAAACACTATTTGATCCACTGCACAGGTGAAGTCAATCAGTGGAATTGATTGATCAAGCTGGCTATTGCCTGTATTTCTAGTCTTCAACAAACTATTACACAAACTCATAGCAAAGTCAATATTGAGAACTGACTCGGTAAGTCTGAAATCGGTATCGCATTCATTTTAATAAAAGATAAACCACAAGTCAATTGCGTTTCCCCTTCAATAGGTGTGTACCGAAATCGTCATAAATTAGTGCGGTTGGTCACCCCTGGGCCTTTTCTGCCAGAGATTTAATTTTCCTTTCATGATTGAGTGCACAAGTACGGGGTGTAGGACGAAACAATTTTGTAGTCTAAGAGACTGCATTAACTCCCAAGGTTTTTTTTATGGGATTGGAAAATTTCTAATTTTTTTTTCAACTTATTAGATATGTTCAAAAAACTGTTTTTTAAAGTCGTGCAAGAGCGTTGCGGGTGTCGCACTGAGTTTTCAACTAGCACATTTGTATGAATTAAGTGCCATTTGACGTCACTACTTCATGGCGTGACCTGGAGCTAGCCTTGCCTAAACACTAACCATTCCGTTTTTCATCTTGCTCTTGCCAAATTACATTTTCTTTGCAATAGAGCAATGAGAACTGACAAGAAATGGATAGCCTGATGTGATTTATTATCGGTCGGTAAACTTATTATCAGATGGAAGTTTCTTTTCTTCGTTCGAATGTGAGAAAAATCAGAAAAATTGCATTTCTCTAGAAGTAACAGTGGAATTTCCGAGCTGCGTATTTACTCATTTTCTCTCCAAACAAAACCCCGCCCGCTCTTTCTATTTGCACTAAACAATCTGGCATCACAGTTCAATCTAGACGCCGTCATGAGCAGTCAATAGACTATAATGAAATTCCCAGCCACGTCAGGTATCACAGATTGCGTCCCATATGCCCTACAGGGGAAAGCCACGCGCGTATGTGTGCAGAAACCAACCCGCACAGACCCCCGCCTCCACTCAGTTTCAGCCAACAACGGAGGAAACACTCGACAAAAAGAGGGACAAGGCAGTTCAGATTATAATGGTTGCGTGGCATAGATGTATTCCATGCAATTTCTTGCGCCTGCAGGCAACGAAATGACATGTGCGATGTCCCGCCTTATATCGATGCCAATAATGTTCCCCTGAGCGAACCAGAATGGATAAAGAGGGAAATATAAACTACACGGTCGGCGTAATCCCAGCCCTCATCATGTGGCTGGTGTTCATTTTAATTACGCTAAGCTGCGGATTTTGCTTCAATTCAATTTAATTATTTTGAGAGCTGGTCTGTTTCGATATTAACCGATAACAATGCAGCTTATAAAGCTGGAAAGCTGAATTTGGTTTTCAACATTAAGAATTGATTGAGAACAATTAGTTACAATTTTTCAATTAAAACTGTAATGCATTATAATGTAACGCTATGTATTGATGTATTGTAATGCAATGATTGATCTTATTATTATTGAATGTTAAGACAGATTTACAGAGACAATCAAAAATATGTGATTTTTTTTTATGTAATAGGGAGCAAACGAGCTAGAGGGTCAAACCAGTTGTAACAAAAGTACTATCAACCCCAAATCCCAGCAAAAATACTTAATTGTTTTATCAACAAACATTTGTAATGGTGTAGGAATGGATCCCACGATCCTGTGAGTTTAAACGGTCGCTTTATCTTAGTGAAATACACACATCAAAAGTGTCTAGGGATATCTCAAGCATTTTCATACAAAGTATAGCTATTGGGGAGGCTGTAAAAATTAAAATATTGATACCAACGTAGAAATTTTTAGGACACAGAAACTGCTATATCTGCCCTTTCAGATTGTATAAAGGAATTCATTGTGGTAGCATTATTGTACAATGGTAAGTGGTGGTTAAGAATATTACAAAAAAACGTTTGATTTTGCTAAAATTTTGAAACCTTTTAAAAGAAAAATCTGTCTTTTTTTTAACGTCCTTACGATTGTACAATAATGCTTCCACAATGAATTTCTTTATACAATCTGAAAGGGCAGATATAGCAGTTTCTGTGTCCTAAAAATTTCTACGTTGGTATTAATATTTTAATTTTTACAGCCTCCCCAATAGCTATACTTTGTATGAAAATGTTTGAGATATCCCTAGACACTTTTGATGTGTGTAGATGCAATAGACCGGTCATACACAACAAAAATTTCACAAAACAACTGTGCACTTAAAGTTTTGTAAGTGTAATACATTGGGAGCTCCTCCCTTGGAGATTGAAATGATAGGTGGATAAACAGCCTACATACGTTCCACTGTTGGGCATAGGCCTCACCCTAACTATAAGGTGTAAGTTAGTGTTTAAGTTGTAAGTTAGTGCTTAAGGTGTAGGTTAGTGTTTAAGGTGTAAGTTAGTTAGTGTTAGAGATAAACCTTCATGACAGGTGTTATCAAGCCGCTCTAAAGCCCCCGACTAGGCTTAACGACTGCCATCAAGCGACGCCAAGCGAGGCTCAACTGCTCAACGTGCCTTCCAAAGCACGGAGATTCCCGACAAATACCTTCATCACTAAATGTCGGTCAGGGTGGTCACTACTGGTCACCCATCCCATTGTTTGTTTTTACAACGGCAGTAGCAACTGAAAAAATGTAGCCTACCTTCAAACGTGATGTTCAAACACCACCCTCAAGAATTTTACAACTAAAATGACTATTACCAGCTAATTTACTCGTATAATACTTTTTAATTAAGATCGAGTTGGCGCTAAACAAATAAATCACGGGCAAAGTTTAAGTTTACTCAGCTGTAAAGTACGTGCATTTGTTTCTATAGCAGGCGTAAAAACTTGGCCGGTATTCGTTCCAGAAGTTTGCAAGTCCAGCTAGAAGTTTCTGGGCGAGGATAACTCAGTCCGGTGTGGTTGTTTTATACACACGGCACTGAACTAAAAAATCTTTTGGATGTGTTAAATTTATTTCTGTTTTTATATATCAAGACGATCTTTCTTCTTAGTCAGGAACTCTTGACAGAGTGGTCGTGGCTGCTAATGCACAGGGTTGCGCTTCAACGTTACCGCTGGCTTCCATGGCAGCCGCACGTCGCGCGATGTCTCTCCACTTGTGTCGACTTTGTGCGTCGCGAGTACACTGTAGATACTACGGTCAACTGTGTCACTTTTCTAATAAAGTCAATCCAGCGCGTAGAAGACCGGCCTCGTACTCTCTTCCCCTCAGTGTGGCCCTGCAAAATGATAATAATATTTAATACGTTAGAGTATTTTTTTTGTTAAATGTACGACCTAGTTGACGAGTTACTTTAGGATCTGAAGGCCCGTGTCTACCTAAGGGGATGTTGAGTTGAGTGATGGATTAGTTTCCACTCTGTGTGTCTGAATGTGTCTAGGTCTAACTTTCATTGAAAAAAAATGAAACCACCACACCCAGACTAGTATTTCACCACTTGAAAGGATGGATGAAATTTATTTCTGTCCTTGTTCTATCCATAGTAAAAACTTTGTAATCGCTAAATTTAAAATTGGATTGAATTACAAGACGTCGTAATCTGGGTAATTTTTAAAAGTCTACTAAAATAACGTTTTTAGATTATATTCTTATGAGAAAAAAGTGTCTCTATATGTTGACAGTCCGATTCTCTTTAGTGTGCAAAATTACAAGAAACACCCCACTCGCGGACTTTAATAAAACGAAGAAAGTATAACAGAAGCATATATAACCCCTAAACTTCTACATTTACGAGTGTGTTATTAACCTCATTACTTAGATTTAGAAGTTTTCTACGACTTTAATGGGATCCTTCATTTAATTTACGAATAAACTTGCCTCGTGGATCCAAGTCTTGCCAAACAAAATTGTCACGCCTCAGCTATCTCCGTGTATCTCTAGTGTGAACATTAAATTTTAATATTGTTTTGGAAACTTTCAGCAAAAGAGAGACCGACAATCCATTTAAAAGTTCTCAAAAAGAACACTTTAAAATGCTTTTTACGCATCTTTTCTTTTTACTTAAGACTCAATTTATTTGCTTCGAGAGGGTTTTAGTTATACTAGATTTGTGTGGAGTAAATTTTTAATGGTCGACCGAAATAGTTTTTTCTACTACTTACGTTTTAATGAAAAAGTGCAATTTCTTTATCCATAATATTTTGTGTGTTACTGATTAGTCTTTGTTAAAAAAACCGAGTATGTTTTGAGAAGCATGCATGTTGGTAAAATAATAGGTTGTTTGCAAGAGTAGTTAATCATTTTGAACAATAAGACCGAATTAAATCTTTTACATTATAAACAAAGAGTTTGTTTTAGGTAGGTATTGATCCATTAACTGTAATTTCAATAGTTAGACTTATTTTCTGACATTTGAAAACGCAAAAACTTCGCATGCGCAAAAAGTTCAACTTCTGTATTTAATTCCATGAGTATTCCAGTGGTGATGTTTATAATATAAAAGTAAAGGCTCCATCTATTTTTACAATGGATTTCCACCGCCGCTTGCAATATTATTTCCTTAAAATGACGTCGCCGAGCATTGTGAACAAGAAAGTAAAACAAAACCACAGTATAACCATCAGTAGGCTATCTAAGGCCGCCCGCCGAGTTATTAGCCTAGCGTGCACACAGTCACGCGGCACAGCCCGTCCGTACGCCGCCTCCCTATGCCTCCCTATTTTATGCTAGCATGTGGGTGAAATCGCGTGTGCGTGATATCGCGACACGGCGCGCGACGCGCACGCACACATTCAAACCGAGAGTGGCACGTTTGTATGTAGATGTTCTACTGTATGGTTTATACTGTGACAAAACGGACTAGCGATTAATAACGGACAGTAAACTGCAGCGAGTTGAAAGCGACCCGTGTCTGATGATAAAGTTCTTTTATAACTCCATTCGTTGCTAACTCCACTTCAGCGGATAAACAAGGGAGTTTGAGCTATGGCACCCGTGGGCGACCACAGGAATGAGGAATGTTCATAGGTGTGTAAAACCACTTGAAACTTTATTACAGTAAAGCTTTTATATATACAAATGCACCCGTTTTTGTTTTATTCAAAAATAACAAGTAGTTTCGATTTTACAAGCATTCAAAGTTCGCGTAAATTTGTTGCCGCGCTCAAGACCACTGTACCCCGGATGACGTCATTCCACAACGCGCTACGTGCAGCCCGCGCCCGGCTGTAGCAGTGAATAAGTCCCGCGCAGTGTTTTCTATTCTTTCTTTGCTTCTAGCTGTGTGAATTATTATAAAAATGGATGAAGGCTCGAATAAAGGACAGTCGGAAAACCTACCTAAAATAGATGGACGTATGGTTGCTCGTTATTTAGCATTAAATAATGATTTCATGTCCGTCGAAATGCGAGGCGTCCAAATGCAAAGTTTACCTTCTTTTATTATAACTCTTTCGAAAATTGGTTATGTTCTTTATTGTTTTATTTATCTGAAATAGTTATTTAATGAAATAACTTAAGCTTACTTATTTTTCATCGTAATGTAATAATAAAACCTGAGGTTCGATACCTGACTAGCTAGGTGTACAAACCTAAGTTTTAGTTTGTAGGGTGTAAAACATAAAACTCTAAAAACTAGGATAAACTAAGCGGACTAGGATTTAGGAGGGTAAGGTTAAAGACGTATCTAGAGATATGCGTCTACTTATACTGAATCAGGAACAGATGTACTAAACCTTTTTTTATTCAATAACGAACAGTTAGGTTGAAAGCTAGCTAGGAACCGAGAGTCGCGGGTACAAACTTTGTGTGCATGAACATGATGTTTGTACCGGACTGGGTGTTTTTTTACTAAGTATCTATTTACAACAAATGTATAAGGTGTAAACATTTTTGGTTCTAACTTTTTCAGATCGGCAAGAGAAAGCTACGGTGATGATAATGATAGATTATGTACATGTGAAAAGAGATGGAGATGTGTGTACGATGTAGAATCACACTGGAACACCTCGTACGTATTAAACCATATTATTCTAGTTTACAATGCAATGAGAAGGATCAGGAAGTTTTTAGTGTATCCTGCATAGATTGTGTGGCCGCCAGCAGAGGTGGCTGTAAGCATACCAAAGCCTTTTTAATTTGGATTCATCGTCGAAGCGAGGAACCCTCCACATCTCCAACACAATGTTATTGCAAAAAATCTAAGCTCTCGATTATCGGCACAACACTAAAATATTAAGGCTACATACTTTGGTCCAACATGTCAAGAAGTCCGGCAGCACGAAAATGTTTAAGACAAAATCAACCTTCTAAACGGAAAGCCTGTATCAGATCAGCACATTGCTAACTGTGCGAAAACTTTACTTTAATATTAAGAAATAATATTTAAAAAATATAAAACAATCATAAACGACACTCGCATTGAAGGTACAAGAAGAACTCGCAGGTTCAAAGTAGCTACTCTTCCTGAAGTCAAAACTGTGTTGTTAAAACACTTATTACTTTACATTCTATAGTAAACATTTGGAATGTGTTATTTTTATTTTTTAGCATTAGGGATAATGCATTATCATCTTAGATAGGAAAACCAGAAAAAGTCATTTGGTCTGTTGGCTTCAGGCGGGAATCGAACCCGCATCTTTCGCAAACCGGACGACTGCACTAACCACTTTGTAATAGTCTTTTCACCTTTTAGGTAATGAGCCCAAAATAAATCGATAATACAAAATAGCTGGACTAATTACCTATTATTTATTGATAATAATGTCCTAAGCAAATTTCAGTCAAAAGGTTTTGCACCTCTGACCTGATTCTATGTTTATTATTTTATTTATTTAGTAAATGGAAATTACAAATGATTAAAATAATATATCCCTATCTACATAAAAGTATGTAGTAATTACATCAAATTTGATCTTCTCAACAATAAACAGTGCTTTTTTCACCAAAGGGTAACTTTTTTAACCTCTTCATGGCATTTATCCTGCTTTTTCGTATCTTTACGTCCGTAGGAATTTGGAAAAAAACACTTTTCCATCGTCTTGGTAGTGGTATTTGTACATTTTAGTACAACACAGGATTTCCGAGTTATAGCGTTGGAGATATTTTGGAAAACGTTAGGAAGTGGTACGGAAGAGCGCGAACGGACTGAGCGACTGTTGATCAATGACGTCATCCGGCGGGAGCGCGGGCCAACGGTCGCCAGCTCACTTAAAATCCTATAACTTTGGAATTAATCGACGTATTAAAATATTTTTTTCACACGTATTTTTTATTTTTAACAGAGAATACATTAAGCTCAAAATCAAAATGAGTGAACATTCTTCATTCATCTAAACATGTTTAATAAGGGTAGTTGGATATTTATTACACTATTTTAAAGTTACGGTCTGAAAATGAAAATTTACGGATTTTGCTCGCAATTTATATTGTTACTTAAGGAGTTATCTGACTTAATTCCAGCAGCAGTTTATCATATTAATCATTGTTCATGTATTACTGGAGGAGTGGTAGAAAAGGATTTGTTTTGCAGTGGTAAAACGATGTTTTTTATATTTTGTTCAGATTCTAAGGTCAAATAGAAGGAGTAAAGTTTTTTACTAAGCTGTCCTATAGCTGAAGAAGGCTCTTACGCCGCATTAAGCGTGGTGGCCTTTTGGCCTGGTTTTATACCGTCGCGCGTTTTGACAAGGCCTCGGCGGCAATGATTTCCGTGAGTCACCGTACCGTACCGTCCTGTTCAGTGGCCACTGGAATGTTTTCTGTGATTCAACTCGTAAAACTAATTGGTCTGTTCGTTAGCCGCGGTACCACGGCTTTCACTACGATCAGCTGGGCTGGCAGTGGCAGAAACCAGCACCACTGCCACTTCCAGTGTCTGCCAAGGGATAGCTGGGAATTCCACACCACGCAGCCACGTCTGAGTTCTCTTGGCGTTCCGGTAGTTCCTCCTTCAACCGGTACTCGGCCCCCTCGGCCTCGATAAGGTGACTCATGGTGAGGGAGCTTAGGTAGCCTAGACTAATATAATAAATAATAGAATATTTTGATACGATTTGCTTTACACAATTATAACTAGTTAATAACACGACTTAACTTAATTAACAAAAGCTGATTAAAACTTAGCTGAAACTTGTAATTATTAATATTTAACACTAGTTCAACTAAGTATAATAATGAGTAATTTAAGAAACACTTTCTCAATCACGTTAATGAAGTTGGTAATACTTTATTAACTATGTAGCTACAAGATAATTGATTTTAGTTATAAAAGTATCCTTTCGAAGATTAATTTTGCGTAAAAGATATAATTTACTCATTTAGTTTTCAAGATGAGATTGAACAGCCCAGTAGTGACTGTATTTATGTACTTGTTATCCCCATACCTATCTGGACCTTACGACTGTTCCCCATCAGGTGGAGTAAGGTCATCCTGAAGACCACAATAAAAAAACATTGAACTTACGTAGGAACTGACGTTATCAAGCCGCCGCACCCAAAGGCCTCTCACTAGGTTTGAAGACCGTCACCTAGCTACACTGCACTGATACCAACTGCTTTATGTGCCCTCCAAAGCTAGTTGTCGGAAAAATACAAAACTCGGTTGGGGGTTACTCATCCCAGGCGTCCGCTGTTGCCACTGCGCCACGGGCACCTCATGTTTGTACCCCACATGCCCTTAAGGTCAAGCCACACAGAGCGACGCGACGTCAACCGGTCGCGTCATCAGCGTGACGCGACGTCAGCGCGACGCGACCGCAGCGCGACGCGACCCCAGCGCGACGCGACCGCAGCGCGACGTGACCGCGGCGGGGCGTGACGCGACCGCTCTTGTTAGTTTTGCCAAGTGTATTTTACATTAAATCTGGCGGACAGGAAGCTAAGTAAGTCAAAACCACCAGATTTGGTGTAAAATACACTAACTTGGCAACTAACAAAATAGCAGTCGCGTCACGCCCCGCCGCGCTGCGGTCGCGTCTCGCTGCGGTCGCGTCGCGCTGCAGTCGCGTCGGCTCTGTGTGGCTGCTGCTACTGTTTAGTAGGTACAACTGGTCAACGTCGCGCTGCCGTCGCGTCACGCTGCACCGCGCCCGCTGTGTGTTTTGGCCTTTAATCTGTATTCCAGTGGTCGTGAAGTTAATTTGTAACGAATGTTTGGTATTTGAGCTCGCGTGCGCAATACCGCGTTATCGCTATTCTCCAGGCGCCGTAATAACGTCGTAACACCGGACTTGCATTTCCGATGCACTCAAATATATGAGTATTGGGATGCTTATATTGCTGTACAAATCCTGCAGAGTATCGCGTATTTGTGAAAACATTATTCCGCGGCTGCCAAATAATAAAGCGACATAGAACACGAAACAAGTAACTTCGATTTCTTAAATTATTGACTATCATTTAAATACTGCTTTTCATTGAAAAAATCATCTTCTTTTTTGAAATGGCAGTATAAAAGCGGTGTGAGAAGGTGAGGGTTCTAAGCAGTAGGCTCTAATACCACCGCAGAGTATGCCGCAATTATTTTTTTGATGTGGTAAAGCAACGCACGCCAGGTTGAAATGGGATGGGTGACCACCCAAACCGAAATTTAATGATGTGTATTTCGGGCATATCCGTGCTACGGAAGGCATTTTAAGCAGTTGGTCCCAGTTGTCCTCGTCAGATATCAGTCGTTAAGTCTAGTTAGGGGCCTAACGGTGGCTTGAAGACATCTGATAATGAAGGTTCCCACTAACCTTACACCTCTCCAACAATCCGCACTGAGCCCGCGTGTTGGAGTATTGCTTAATCCACCTCACAGTTGAGGTGAGGCTCATGCCCAGCGTATATGGGCCGTTTATGTTTATGTCACATAGAGCAAACGAGCTTGAGGGTTACCTGATGGAGAGTAATCACCTCTGCCCATGGACAACTGCAACACCACAGGTGTCACGAGATGCGTTGCTTGCCTTCCAGTGGGTTGGTGTTGGCCAATGGTGGAACACGCTTACCTATTCAATGCCTCTTCAGTCTTGCCTTGAACACATCAAGGTTATGTTTCGGCTCCCAAAGAAAAATAAATGTATGTTCGGGCAGAACCTTTCTTTCTGTGATACTAAAGTCAATTTTGTCACTGTTCCTAAGTACCTACTAAACCCACGCTTATTTGAATCTTTTCGTTAGTCAGGTTATAAAAGGCAAAAGGAATATTTGTCGTATGTAAGCAAAATAAGATCTGACATAGTACAAAGAGCGAAAAGAAAACCAATTATACCCGTTGACGGCGCTCGAGCTCCACTATCGCAAATAATTACACTCTGAAATTACGGATTTTGCAATAGTTCATTTGCTTTGAAGTAGTCTCCGTCTACTAAATAGGTTGGCTTATGTATGTCACGGATGAAACTTGAAATAGACGATTTCTTTCATTACCTAGTTTTAATTCAAGGAATCATAACATGTGCATTAAGATTTCAATCTATTTTATCGATTAATGAGATATTGCAAATTAGGTAGTTAATACGGAATCAGTTCTGTTTTTATGGTTTTTTCTTTACCTATTTTTTGTGTTTAACTGGCATAATTATGTCATCATACTTGAGGAATCACAGTCATGTGATTTATTTTAAAAATATTTGTGTTTTAGAAAGCGGCGTTGCTTAAATGCCAAGTAGTACATGAAAAATTACAACAGTAAATCACTTTAAATTTGACGAATACTTTTAGTGGTTCTGTTTTTGAAAGTGAAACATGCATACCTACTTATAAAGACAAAATCAATTTGAGAGGAATTTTGACAATTGATTCATGTGTTGAATTATTACTAAAACAACTTTTTGATATCATTTGGAAAATACACTTTTCATAAATACCAAGTTTTTCCATAATACTTACTTGTTAGCTAGTTCAGATGTTTAAAGTAAAACCTTTTTTCTAGTTTCTAGCTGCGACTTATACCTATATGTCTACATAGTTATTTAACTATCTTCAGTTATCTCTTGCCAATTATCTTCAGTAACGCAATACACCGAGCAATTTCTAGGAACTTCTCATTTATCACAATCTACTGTTACGCTGAGATAATTCATCCCAATTAAAGGGAAAAATTACTATTTACTCTTGAATTTACCACGTTAGATAGGTGCTGAATTTCGTGAAAAAATGAATTAAACTGGCTTTTAAAAATAGTTAATTATTTCAATACATTTTGAATTAACTGAATTAATAACAGCATCCAACACACCTTAAAATTATTATTATCATATTATTATAATCAACCTGCGCTATCCCACTGCTGGGCAAAGGCCTCCCTACCCCTCTTCTACTGATTGCGGTCTAGAGCCATGTTGAACCAGCCCTCTAAATGCGAGTCTAACTCTGACCTTAAAATAAATTAAGAAAAACAAATTTAATAGTTTATGTCGACGTAAGACTAAACACTCGTAATTTGTTCAGTGAATCTCTGGACTTTGAGGTGCCATGCGGACCAGCTAACGACGGCACTTTGACAGACCCAAAGAAAAACATTTGTTTTGGTAACATGAAAGCAGTAATACGGTATACGATAATACTTGTTTCACCAACCACCAAATTACGATTACCTATGAAGAAAATCATCAATAAAAGTTTTGGGTAGTGAATAAATACCTTTTATTTTTTATTATTTCAATTGAAAATGCTTCGTGAAAGTTTAAAATTTTAAGCCACCACTAAAATAAAAGTGTTCGTAAAAAATACTATCCTTAAATTGAAAAGCTTTCTCTTTTTGCTCATATTTGGCAAAAGCAGAAACAAAACTGACAGAAGCACATTGAATAGTTAAAAACATTTTAAATCCGTTATATGACAAAAATATATTCATAGCTGTTTCATAGATTCTTCTATCCAATCTCAAGTTTCAGAATGAGATCCAAGGCAATCTCGGTATTCCCCAGCCTGTGCCACGATGCGTTTATGTGACGTCGATTTGGATACATCCAATATATTTCTGAACACGAAACTCGGGAATCTTATATCCAGTGACGCGATTTCAAGGAAAGGAAACAACCCGACGACCTATCTTAAAGGTGAGGAATATGGAAAGAATATGTTAGATGGATATTTCAGCTTTCCTATATTTCCGCTGGATTGCTCAGGATATGAAATTGTTTGATAATGTTGTATTATCTGTTAACTGTCTGTCTTAAAGTGGACTTAAAATGATAGTTTTGATCCACATACTAATTTTTCCCACCGTATTCGTTTTGAACGCTGATCGTGACAAATAATAGTTTAACAAACGCCATTTTTTTTAAGATTAGACGATGCATTGCCTTTTAAAACCATGCGCAGAAATACTTCAAGTAGCATTAAAAACAATTCTTTTTAACAAAGTGTTCAGCATTTTCCTTCTGTATATCGCTTCTGTGAAACACTGTAGCGCTTTATTCAAAAAGCCGTGTCCGTGGTCGCAGCTTCAGATAAGTCCCGTCAGCAACGACTTTATTAAGTCGCCGGAAGATTTATTCCACCCTTTTTGCTAAAGTTATCCATGAGACTATAAATTCCACTTTTGCCTTCACTAAGCACTTTATCGGCTAGCCATTCTCCAGGCAAATTAAATTAGGACCAAATTAAACGCTTCCACAATGTATGACATAGATACCGAAATATATAGGCGACATTTCGAAATATGGACCACGCTATATCAAAATAGATAATATAGTACGAACTTTGATCTCATAGTTCTCATTGATGGATGAATCAGTTGAATAACAAGTGGTAGATAAATTAGTGATGTTTTGATGTGTCGTAACTTAATATAAAAAGTAAACGTAGATAACAATGATACACTTAAAACAGCGGATATTCGTTCTTGTAAACAACTTTGAAAATTAAATGTTAAGTTTATTCTACGCGTACCAGGATGTGATCAACTCAACTTTATATTTGAAGCTGTAACAGCACAGACACTTTCATGAAAACTAGCAATATAGCCAATCCAGTCAGCTACTTAAAAAGAAGATATCCTTCATGGTACAAACAAAGAATTACAAACATAGCTTGTCGAAAAGGACGTACGATTTAGGCTACCTTATCGATATAGAACTAAGAATACTCTTTGAGTTTGAATACAGAGTCAACAGTGTCCAGTGACAAAAATATGGCAGGTAAAAAAATAAAAAAAGAAAGAGGTAAATCGCCGAATTTAACTCGGCGGGTCAGCGCTCAGGAAACTGAGTAACGCTTTCTCTTTTAACATACCTCAGTTCCTAAAGATAAAGGTCTTCAACCGATTTGTGTTACTAGTGATGTCTTAAGGATCTGTGACGTGAACACTAACTATGGGTACCTATTCTAGGCAAGGTCTAGGTCAGTGCAAAAGAGGACTAATGCTCAGCACTTCGCCACGAGATCGAATCAGGGATGAGAAAATCCGTAGAAGAATAGGTCGCCGACGTAACCCAGCATGTGAGCAGGTTAAGGCTGCGTTTCCACCAGAGATGCGTTACGAAGAATGTGTTTTTAATAATCAATAGCATCTCTCCATAAACCTAGCTTCGACCAATGAAGCGATTCCATTGGTTCTTCGAAACATATTCCTCGCTACGCATCTCTGGTGGGAACGCAGCTTGAAGTGTCAGTAAGCCGATAGGTGACCGTTTGGGTCCGAAGTTTTTCAATGGAGACTGTTTGACGGCAAGCGCAGCATGTGTCCGTGTGTCTGTCCACCTTCCGGTGGGTGTACACCAGAAAGTGGACCCGATTAAGATCGCAGTATTTTGGTGGACGCTCTTTTTGAAGATGGTTTTAGAAGAAAAATTTAGCTGTAAGTTGGTGCTAAACGGACTTATTCATACGTCAAAGTAGTGTCTGTAAACATAAAATACAAAAGAGGATCTACTACCTTGGGTTCAAGTCCCTAAATCTAAAACAAAATCAAACAGCAGAGTAAGTAAAGAATTTATAATCGATTAGACAAAAAGTAATTATTCTTAACAATAGTCAAGCTATAAACCATGAACAGAGTAAAAAACATACATTTCAAGTTACTTACTTTATTTAAATCAAAGCCAAAACTGCATTGAGTTTTTTTCACGACGACATATTGTATAAATCAGTGATTTCATAAATAAGAAATAAAGTTATCGAGGCAGTGTCTTCTATTAAAAATAAATAATAACTTCACTGTTGTTTTCAGCCCCTCAGGATTTAGGAATGTGGATGTAAATAAAATCACAAATGTAACGTCAAATGTACGTATGGTTTATTAAAATGGCATAAACTTTTGTCAATCTTTTGCATAATGATAAATTATTAGTCAATCGTCCCCCAAGTGTGAAATGTAATTGAAACTGACGGCCGTGGAATGGGTTCGTATGATTGCTCAAGCATTTTCGAACCAATGGACGGAAATTAGGGTGGTCGGCTATTCGACAAGCTGCCACGGGTTTGAATCGATCTTTACAGCTTGCGCAAACACCTAGTCAACCTTAAACCCCAGAACATAAAGGCTACAGTCTAATTCGACACTGTACGGACACTAAAGAAAATTTTAGACTAATGAGGTCACAGAAACGAGATCACGTTGCAGCCAAGTCTTTAAATGCACCACTAACTGTCGATTCAGTTCAAACGTGATGCCTTTCTTCTTTCGTGGCACCAGAATCACCAACACTTTCGGATTCAAAGTCACAAATACTCGAATTTGCTATTTCACCAATTCTCCGGGCAGTATTCTAAAAGTTCGGAAATTGAACAAGGGTTCGAGCAGCACTGTTGGACCAGTAGTCCTAATCTTTCTTCTGTTAAAAATAATGACGCTCTCTTGCCTCTGAGTTTCGGTATATTTGGCTCTGCATCTCCAAAGCTAAATAAATCTGTAGCACACATTTGGAATACGATATTCGATAGTGATTTTCTGCACTTGTCCACTGACGCTGAATTCAGAGATTCCACTTCAAATATCTCTGCATATATAAACGCCGCATAGAGGATCCACTGGAACTTGAGATTGTGTCTTGAGAACATTTTAATTAATTAACAGCCCGTCGCGTCTTGTTTAACTGTAGACTTCCGTCTAGTGTATGGTTAGTAGCCGACTCTCAATAAATAGAAGTGATAACCTGTGTCAACGATGACTACTGCATAACACAAAGTTCAAAACAACAAGTTGTGGGGCTTGTGGAGTCAAGACAAGTCTTCATTTGGTATTTATAGAAATATGATAAGGAGTTGTTTTTAGAGGTCCGTCTGTGGCATGAGGACTAATTAAAGTATTGTGTGGGTTTGTGTATCTGTCTGTATCATACAAGTATGCGCCCTTTTCATCATAATATCATCTTTGTTTGAATAAATTAAAATTTCTCTTTTACATACGGCTACAATATTAGGTTTGTAAGACCCAATAAAGAGACAGAAGTTACGTGTTGACAAAGTTATGTCCAGGTTGATAGTAAAGATTTAAAATAATTGTAAGAGAAGTCAGAACACAGATTTGTAGTTAGCAACAAGCTTTGGACTTGTTAACACGCAAACATCGTTACCTAAATGAAGGACAACAATCTAATTACAAATATTATTGTTTACGAAAAATCATTGCCTAAATTACTGTGTCAGTGTTAGATATCAGAGTTGTTGTTGTTTCGCTTGGATGGCTAACGATGATGAAACACGCTAACTAAGGTCTTTTGTTTTAATGCTACGAAACGTTTTTGGTTGGATCTTAGAATCAAATTTCTTACCAGGTCCTATCAGTAAAAACGACCTTCCAACGCCGGTAGTAGTCACTTAAAGTATGTTTATTCTGTGGGTAAAAACAAGATTGTTGACGATTCTAAAGTACTGTACTAAATAATCTACAAAAAAGAACATTTTGAATTGTACCAAAGGAGAGCATCGTGGCCCAGCTGTGGCTGGGAACCCGGAACCTCGTCTTACATTGTACAATATAAATACATAGTATAAATTTTTTTTCACGTGTTATTTAGGTAAGGAACAACAAACTTTTATCAGAAATATGAACATCAAACATGTTTTACTTCCATTCATAATCAACAGATGGCGTTAGCTGAAGATGTTAGGATTGGGTTTTCTAATTAACATAGGGCAGACCTGACTTGGCTTTTGCAACAAAATAGTGACGTTACCTTCGTTTTATTTCCCATTTTACTCGCATTCTTCCTAAACTTCGCCAGTTCAATACGACTGTTACTAATAGAAATTCCCTTTTGCAGGTTTCTCAAGTTTTTAACTGTATTTAAGGAGAAAACCACTATCTGGTAGCCCAACTTCAAGGCTAAATGCTAAATTTCAAAAATATCTACGTCATTTTAAATTTCATTGCGGTCCTAAAAACCTTTGGAGACTGTTTAAACACGTTTCACCGACCCTAGTTTATGTGTAGTAGCTATCCACCCCAGGCCGACTATTTATCGTGTTTTTGATGTAATATTTATTTTATTCTCATAGCGTTCTCGAAACAATTTTGCCCGTAACGCCTGGGTCCATAATTCAATATAACACGACGTCTACGGTAGGCAGGGTTCTCAGGTTTTCCATTTAAATCGAATTTAGCTATCCTGGCCAATAATAGTACGATTTTAGTGAGGCTGTAAGGATTTTTACTAAGGAAATAAAAAGTAACCGTGCGACCACTGACCAAAGTACATTTAAGTAGTAGATTAAGTAGTACTTAGTATGGGTTGTACTAGCTCTGATGAAATCCCCCTCACGGGTTCTCGCCTCGGCGTGGCGAGGGGGCCTAGTACCGGTGGTAGGGGCACCACCGGAAAGCGAAGAGAACCCAGGCGTGGCAGCGTGGTGGACTGGCCACCCACCCACTGCGGCCCGCAAGGGCGACGTGGGGCTGCGGGGCCAGTAGGGCCTGCAGGCGCCTTTGAGGCGCGTGGTTGGGGCCGCGACGCACAACCGGTTGGTGGGGGCCAGTGATCCGGGGCTGATCCCCCCTGTGCGTCGCGGCCCGGCGGGGCCGTACCGAAGGTTACGGCAGCGGAGCCGCCCTTTGGGTGGCTCGTAGCTGCGGGCCCAGTAGGGTCTGCGTACGGTGGCCAGCTGGCGCGTGGTACGGGGGTGCCGCCGCCAGCATTGCACGGGTTTCACCGCTGCCTGGTAGGGACGGCTTGACATCCTCGGCTGTCCCTTCTGGCCTGCCCTCACGAAGGGGGGGTCGCTTCCGGCCTGCCGTCCAGGCGGACTCCGTCCGGGGGAACGCGTAACAGGCCTCGCGCTACTCACCGTGTTCCCCCACTACGGACGATAAGAGGGAGTAGTAGGGGTTTTAGTCGGTAGGGCCACTGGTATACCACCTTTCCAGTGGAGAGTCTGACATAACCCGTCCGTCCCCCGGTGGACGGGTATGCGTAAGGCAATTCCCCTACTTAAAAAAAAAAAAAACTGATGAAATTCTATTGAAAGTTAATGTCTTTCTTATCCCTCTTGTGGTTAAGTAAACCATTATAGTTCCCGTGGAAAATCATCAAAAGTGTTTTTTTGGTTTGGGCTCGAAGAGAACAATATAATTCCCACAAATCCATTTGAGGAGTCCCGCAGCCATTGGTTTGAATACACGTAAAAAATATTGTCAAAGAAATAAAACTGATGAAAATGGGCAAAACGAAAACAAGATAGCACTAAAATTTGCACTAAACAGAACATTTGTTTGAGGGGCAATAGTATAAAGCTATTTCCAAATCCGTTATTTTTCTAAACGTCCGACAACCCTAAATCACGCTGAGGTCACACGTGGTGTAGTCGTCATGGCTTGATCTAGTGTAGTAATATATCTGTGGTGACGTTTCCCCGCATGCACCGACCAGATAACCGGTATATAATAAACGTCACGAGGTGTGATGAGGTATTGCGGCAGTTACCCTGGCTCTGATGGGTAGTTGCGGATTACTGCGGTGCTGTATCAGCCGGCGTGTAAATTAGCACGTTGGCTTTTGTTTGCTTTGAAAATAGAAGTGGCTGGTACTGCTATAGGAAATAAGAGGCGTTAGGGGTAGCCAGTGTTGCCAACCCTACGGTTCTCACAGTATATTTGTTTTCAATGTCACATTCTCGGTATACGTTTTATTATGAATTTCTACTGTTTTTAGTAATGCATAACTTTCGTACGCATTTAAATTTTTAATCAAATCTAGTGAGGTTGGCAACACTGGCATTAGCAATATTATAATTTTGTTGAAAGAGTGAACCGTGTTATTGGTATTTACAATTTAGGCTACCTACGTTCTGGACGACGCGGGGTACAACTGCTACAGGCGCGCGCGGCGTAACAGACTGTTTTGAAGAAAGAAAGTAACTTTAAAGCATATTATACCGTATTCAGCCTAAAAACTTTATAAAAAGTTTCCGTCTGTCCTCCTTTAGACCTTCAATACAATTTTATAATACCTTTATATTTATAATACCTTCAATATCATTTTTTTGTCAAAAGAGAGATGTGATGAAATTCATATTAGACAACTAGCCCAGTCCCCAAAATCTTTGGCTAATAAATACAACATGAGTTATAGGCAACTCTTTAATTAAGTATCACTGAAATTACTCCACTCGATAACTAGATTAATTTCCAATGACACTGTGGCCACACGTGTTCTGTGGGTCGTCAAGGGTTAGGTCTAATACATGCAGTTCCCCTGTAGACATGCAAGGCAGATAACCCTTTTGTTGACGATGCGATGTTTATGCGATGATCCGGCAAAGATTAGAACTAAATTGCATTATTAAGCATAATTAATCAGCTAGCAACAGGTCGTGGAAAATTACGATAGTTAATGACTTGAGAGATTGAAGGTCATATCTATTCATTGTTTTAATTAATACTTTGATCAATCATCATAATAGGTAAATGTGTGGATGAACTTATTCGACTCTACTCCATTTTAACTAAAATAATTATTTAAAATTGAACTTTTAAGAAAGTACTGCACTTTCTTAAATGACAGAAAATGACAGGCCTAGTAAGTTCAGTACGAGCAACGTCGCACAATATAGTGCTCCGTCAAAATGTAACATGGCTGGCCAGTCACTTCTGCCAAAAACATTGCAGCGAACAGGGAAACAATCATGTCAGTCCCTTAGATCTTAGGCTAAGCCTTAGGTTAATTTAATTATATCTAAAAGTAAGGTTTGTCAACAATGAACACTGAACGCTCGCTAAAGAAACGGAAAGGAAGTCAGATTAATAAGCAATTTTGGGATGGACCATTAAATAACCTTCTTGAGAATTTGTCTTCTGTTCAACGTGAAGGAAAGCACTTCCAGTTCGAAAAAAATCTTCCATCCGTTGCTCTAAAAGTAATGTCTAACTCTTTTGATGGCGCTCTAAAAGTTTCCGAACTTTTAAAAGAATAAAACCTCTTTTTCCGTGCAAAATAAAATCTTTTTCGCTAGTTATCGTCGCGATGATGAAAATATATAGCCGCACTCTCAGTTTGAACAATAAATGGTATAAATGGTATCTTTGCAACACCTGCAGCTCTAATAAAAAACCCATGAGGAGGGTTGTCAAATCCTATTACGTTTTCTATCGGGGAATATGAGGGCGTATGTTTTCTAAAGCTTTATTATGGTTTTAGGGTACCGTAGGAACTTTAGCATTTTTCATGTCCGTTACTGTCACAGTATTTTCTTTCGCTAGAAAGTTAATGATTTGTCTCATCATCATGTTATTTTGAATCAATCAATTATACCTATCAAGTGTAATAATAATCATTATGTCGTCGCAGGAAAGGCAGAATTACTGAAGCGCCAAAATAGGCATATTGAGTTATATATATATTCGGAATCAGCGTTTTTTTCTGCGTCGATCAGTCCGGGTCTCATAGCGATACGAGCACTTTTTTGGCGTTTGAGTAAATGGAAAAAAGAGTGATTTTTCATCAGCCCGAGTTCTTAAGCGACACTTTTTTGGCATTTTATTTGTGACTGTCTTATGAGCATTTTTGGACTACTCTAAAAAAACTTAAAAGTTGGTATAAGTAATTTTGAATTGCTGTATTTTTACTAAGTAAGGCTTGTAGGAATATTAGTCTTTCCATTTTCATGCAGGAAGTGGCGTATAAGTAATTTTGCCTTACTGTTATTGAGCAAGTTTTTGACTTTCAGTATCTTTACTGTGAAGTAATATTTTAGCAAAAGTTATAGAAGTAAAAATAGAAAGCTGGCCAAAACCCCATTTACGTCGCTAAAGTAAAAAATATGGAGCTACAATACTTAAAAATCTTATTATTATCGGCGCGTACGCCGGGTATCAGTCAGTCTGCTTGACAGAGCCACTGAGAATACACGTTTGTCGGTATTTCTTGCCGCTCAAATAGATCGAGAAGATAAGAGAATATTGGTGAAAATAATGCAATAACGAACGCCTCAATCGGTTAGTTAGCTATTTATTGGTAAAAAGTTTTAGTAATTCACATAAGTAGATATAATTATTAGTAAAGAAACCTTTGACTCGCATCTGACGCAACTCGAAGAGGAACTTGGGAATATCAGGTGGCACATACTAGCGTTATGTGAAGTCCGAAGAGAGAGAGAGAGGAGTCGAACAGGGTGGCGTTCATCATCATCAAGCCCACCGAGAGGTATAGCCTCAAGGTGGTGCAAGTGTACGCACCGTCCTCGTCACACTCGGACGATGAGGTGGAGGATATGTTCGATGACATATCGAGGGCCCTCCACTCTACTACCAAGACCCATTTCACCATTGTTATCGGGGACTTCAACGCTGCAGTGGGAGTACAAAATTGCAGTAAATCGGTAGTACAATCCCATGAATATGGAAGTAGAAATCATAGTAGGCAAATGCTCGTCAGTTTCCTCGAGCAGGAGGGGCTCTTCTTGAGGAACTCATTCTTCAAGAAGCAACCCGAGAGGAAGTGGACGTGGCAAAGCCCTGACACTATGACAAAAAATGAGATTGACTTCATCATGGCGGACAAAAAGCACATATTCAGCGACGTCTTCGTGATCAAAAGGTTTAATACCGGTAGCGAACACCGACTCGTCTGAGGCGTCTGAGGTGATCACGAACCGCCTTGCGAGAAGACTCGACAAATTTCAACCACCGGAACAGGCTGCGTTTCGAAGTTCCGGATACGGCACCATAGACCTCATCCACACAGCGCGGCAGATTAGACAGAAAACTGCAGAGAGTAATCAGCCCCTGTGTCTGTGTCATTTGTGGACTTCGAGAAGGCCTTTAACTCGATTGAAATTGGGTCTGTTCTGAAGTCTCTGCAGGGATGCCAAGTAGATTAGCGATACATCCAAGAGATGAGATGTCTTTACAAAGCCGCCACTATGTCCGTCCAAGTACAGAATCAGAAAACAAGTCATATACCGTTTGCATCGAGATGTGAGACTAGGGGATGTTATCTCCCCGAAATTGTTCTCAAATGCAATGGAGGATATGTTCAAGATGCTGAACTGGAAAGCACGTGACATCAACATCAATGGCGAGTACATCTCTCATTTGCGATTTGCTGTCGACATCGTCATCGTGGCAGAAACGCTGCACGACCAACAACTGATGCTGAATGACCTAGCTGACTCCTCTGTGGGCATCGGTTTACGGATGAACTTAGACAAAACCAAGGTTCAATGAACATGTCCTACCGGAACCGGATTACGGTAGACGGGGCCGTACTCGAAGTTGTTCAAAAATATGTATACCTCGGGCAGACACTGCAGTTAGGTAGAAACAACTTCGAGGACGAGGTAAATAGAAGAATTCAACTGAGTTGGGCAGCTTCTGGCAAGCTGCGTCGAGTCTTCACATCGTCGCTGCCGCAGTCCCAAAACGATAACACTAACACTAACGGCAAGACTGGTCCACAAATTTAAAGTCACTCAGCGGGCTATTATGAAGAGGACTTTGTTCGGCGTTTCTCTGCAAGATCAAATCAGAAATGAGGTGATACGGCAGAGAAGCAAGATTATCGACATAGCCCACCGCATTAGCAAGCTGAAGTGACAGTGGGCTGGCCATGTTACCCGTAGAACCAACCACCATTGTAGTAATCGAGTTCTTGAGTCTGCGCGTCCGGCAAGCGTAGTGTAGGACGTTCTCAGGCAAGGTGGAGTGATGATTTACGCAGGATGGCTGGCAGGAGCTGGATGCAAGCAGCCAAAGATCGAGTTCCGTTGCGTGTAATAGGAGAGGCCTATGTCCAGCAGTGGACTGTAACAGGCTGATGATTATGATGTTATTTGACGCTGGTTCTATCCGTTGTAAAATTATGTTACAGAGAGGTGTAAAGGTTAACTTAAGATTACCCAGCTAATGTAAAGATTATTTCTGAAGAGTGTGTAATGTTGGTTTCATTGTTGAAAATGGCTTTTTACCATGTGGTGTCGGTCGAGATATAGTCCCACACTATTTACGAAACTGGCCGAGTCGTTATTGCTAACCTCAGTTGATTCCTTTGGGCAAAATTGCTGGCCAGACTTATTTTTTAACCTATTATGTGCCACTGCCGGGCAAAAGTCTCACCAAAATTCATCCACTCTTTACGATCTAGTGATTTATTCGGCTAGTATTCAAGGAATGTGTCTAAGATTCAACTCATTATACAAAACTAGTTGGTTCATTAAGCCTTTTATTATTTTTTATGAGACTTACTATTCCTTTCTATTTTTTCAGCTTTTAGTAGAAAGTAAGAAACAGAGTTTTTACAAAACGTACGCAGTAAGACTGAAGGATGGACAGTAGGGCTAGCACGAACCGCTAACGTTTCGGCAATCGAAAAGTAAACGTCTTTAAGTATCGTTTACTTTTCGATTACTTACCAAATGGAACCGCTACCAAATGGTAGCGGTTCGTGCTAGGCCTACTCCTGTAGGCCTAGCACGTTACAGGTTCCTACAGGGGCCTACCTGTAACTGGAACATCAAAGACACCACAAATGGAAACAGTCTCAAAGCCAGCAGTAGTTAAAAGTCTGATATTTAAAACACCTAAAAAAATTAGATCAACGTTACTTTCAGTCTATGAAAATTAAAATAAAAACGAAATATCTTTATTTTAATTGCCAAAGACTGAAAAGAACAAACCAAACAATTAATAAATAAAAAAAATATAGGAAATAACAGCTGTAATTTCATTATTTCTTGAAACTATTTCCCTCTTATAGGAGGCTTTTGCCCGGCGAATCTATTCAATTCAAGACCTGAGCTCTTATCAGAGAAGGCAGCCCAGCTCAAACCCATCTCATTGCGCTACTAGTAAACTTAATATTTTAAAAAAGATATTAATTTTCATAATCTTAAGCAAATAAGACTTTACTCTTACATATTGGCAATGGATTATACGTTATTATTTATGGTTCAAGTAACTTTAATTTTGGCATTTCAGTATCTAAGTAGCTTTTATTGTGCATAAACTGGAGTTACAAGTAGTTTTAAAGGTATGATTAGACAAAAGTGGTTATCTCTTACGTCGTTTTACTCGAAATAACTAAAACAATAACCTACTGTTGAGGATTTTTAGTGATTCAACATATTGAGCCGATCACTTTATAAGTCGTTTTGACACCATGACACCAGACTTTTAAAAGTCCTTTGAGTAATTTAGGATAGCAAACATTAGATTATGGTTATAGTTCCAGAAAATTTGCCGTCTTCCATTTTATATACGTAAGAGTTTTAAGTGATTTTGGTCGCTATAAATATTTGACTCAAATGGCGGTTGAGAAATTTTGCTTTACTGTAAATTGAAGTCATTTTTACTTAAGCGCCACTATATCGCAAACCAGCTGTCTCATTATTATGGTTTGTATTTCTGGATATAGAAAATGACATTTTAATAAAAGTTTACCTTGACGTCATTTAAATTCGAATGCTGGGAAAAAAGTTAGGAATTAAAAACGAAAAAAAAAAACTTTAAACGGCTTTTTCTCGAAATGGCCATTTGGCGCTTCAGTAAAGTTGCCTTTCCTGCGACGATGTCATATACGAGTATAGTTGAATAACAGGATTCACTGTCATTTAATCTCTTTTTATAAAAAATAATTACTGTTCGTTAGTCTCGCTAAAACACGGGAACGGCTGGACCGATTTGATTTTTGGTTTTCAAACATTTGTGAAGGACCCGGGAAGATTTAGAAGGTGCGAAACTTCAATAATATTTGACAGAAAGACGTCTGCCGGAACAGATGGCTACTAATATTTAATTCCAACTACCATTATGAGTAACAGTAACCAGAAAATCTAGAAAGTAAAAGCTAAAACAGTAAAGCCATTTTCAAAGAATAATATGCTAGAAAGTTCAAAAGTTATTTAAAATGTAACCTTCTTCATGCTTAAGCGTGTGGCTCTGTAGAAAATCTTCTACATAGTGAAATATTAAATTTCCCTTACCTATTCCTCTAAAAGGGGCTAAAGTGGAAATTCCTAATATACACGTAACCCACTTTTCACAGGAAGAAATATGAACTACGTTAGGAATTTCCACAAGAGGTTTATTGCCAAGAATTATCTACGTAGCAAGAGTAGTTTAAATCTCATACAAAGTTTACTAGCAACAGCTTAACAATATATTGTTATTAATATTAATTATTTATGTTTTGTTTTATTTTTCTTATTTCTATTTTTTGTTAAATCTGTAATACTCTGTTCGATTATCTAAAAATATTATTAATTAACATATTTTTTATTTATTTATTTTATTTATCAACTCTTAAAACTGTCATTGTATTGTAAAAACATCCTTGTTTAAAAATAATGTCCTGCTGATTTACTACTTTCTGACGTGTGGTGGCCACATTAGATTTTTTCGTCAGTTTGAAAGTAAAATGAAATAAGTAGTTCGTTTAGAGTAGTAGATAAGTAGTTTAGAGAAAAAGATAAGTTTTTGATTCGATTTACCAGTTTGAGTTTGATCTGTCAGTTAATTAAAATAATGATACTGCTACGAGTATCTTTGGCGCCGTTATAAATCAAGTCGTCGTAGCAGTGATTAGCATTTGTCAATATCGTGCTCTGGCGCTTATCAAAGAGAAGTTATGTAGCAATAACAAAATGTTACGGATTCTACTCGTGGTATATTTGTATGTTTAACAAGAAGCTTGGAAGTTAGGAAGATGATAATTTTACAATCCGAAAAGTTTTAATCGTTCCAAAAAAAAAAAAACTCACTGCACAAGAAAAAGAATCAATTTTTGCATAAACAAATTTGGTTGTTCTAAGAACCTCAAACGAAACCTAACGAATTCAATGTTTTGTAGCGTGCTGTATTTAGTTCGAATATTCTTGTTTGACTTTATGACAGCTTCTTCCTCAGGATGTATTGTATCAAAGGGATAAAAAACTTAAACTTAGCTAAATCCAATTAAAATTCATTCAAATATTAAAGGGCAAAAAAAAACAATCTGGAAAACTCATCTTAGGAATGTAAGTCTACAAAAAATTAACGACATGCTAATGTAAAATTTACCATTTAAAATAATGAAGCTTTTTTGTTCTTGTAAGATTTGAAACAATACTTTTTTTCAATTGACATTTTTATTGTGTCAGCAACAAATTCAAATACATCATTAGTCTAATCATCATCAGTATAATTAAAGACTGTATTTCACATTTAGGTAAGTAATCTAGTGTTCATGCTGGTTAAAAAATTCAACGGTCTAATTATAATTTTAAATCTATAATGCCACAAAAACACTTAGAATTAAATACAAACTTAAAAAATAAAAACAAAAAAACTAAAGGTATTTAAAGCCGAGGCTTTTCTTTCAGGTTTACTTCAGTTATTGATTCAAATCAATCGCTACGAACTTTTTGACTTTTTATGGAAAAGTGAAAGTGTTTTTTTTTTTCAAATACATACGAGTACAAAGGACTTTTTCACTACGTAGCTCCCATCTACATAACAACCACTCTTTCGCCCCTAAGTAATATAATGTTGTTCAAATCCTTTTAGCTCTAAGAATTACGTATCTTCTAAATACGTAAATGCGTCTCTAATTACAAAGTTTATACTAAAAGAGCACAAGGCCAACCGTGTTATCTGTGACCAAAATATTTGTTCAATTTGTTTGTTTTGTAGGCGGCCGTCCTTAGTCTATGAAATTCTAGCAGACAGGACTTTGGCGCGTGTACAAACATTAAGTCAATTAACAAAGTAAAATTGAGTAATCTAATGGGTTCAATTTTATTTAGTAGCACCCAGTTTTTTTTTGCTAACGAGTCGATGGCGACTTTAAACTCTATCCGACCACTATTCTGCCACTCTTATGTGATAGTCGAAATCCCATAATAGCTATCCTTACAGGTTAAACCCTTATTTCTTACCACAATCGAGTTAGAAGAAATTAAATCATCGCCTGTACAACTGTTTGGGATCAAGAGACATGATAGGAGGTGACTCATGGTCTCAGGGGAGGCACCGCATTTACACACATTGAGAACACTTCCTAACTCACTTCGTTATTGTGAGTTTTGTTTTACACACAAGCAAAAACACAAAAACCTGCGTTTGTATCTTATCAGGTTTTTTTATCATAAAAGATGGTCCTTGTTTCGTGTAGAAATTGTGACTGCTAGGGAAGGCCTATAGTCAAAAATTGGCTCATGGTAATATCTCTGGTAGTATTGACACTATCGAAGTTATAATTTTACTAACGTTACCATAAATGTAAGTTTTCCGATCGTATGTCTTCCGATAAAAAACGGAACAAACATTCAACTGGCCTATTATGACGATATTGTATGTTTTCCAAACAAAAGTTTCTTGCCATCATTTTGCTTTCTTTTTTAAACACGAGACTAATGAACCTACAAGTTTATCGAGAATTATTGCATACATTATGTGGTGTACTTATCGTTTTTTCTAATAAGCCTTAGGGAAAAGTTTTACTTTTATTTGTGTGATGTGTAAACTTCCTTCACTTCTGAATTGGTGTCAAGCATAGGATTGAACCCCTTATTCATAAAAACTTAAACAGCTCTTCAATAACACGGTAACTTTTGTATCGCTTTGTCACTTTCACTTTTGTTGCTGCCGCCATTTGCGAGTAAGTGACATAACAATGAAAGAAAGAAAGAAAGAAAGAAAAAAACGTTAATTGACTATGGACATCGTACACATACAACAGACATAAGCAAACAAAACAAAATGGTTAGAGAAAAAGAAAAAGAAAAACAAACAAAAATTTCCACCAGACAGCAGTGTCACGATGTCCAAAATTAAATGACATGTCAATGCTTCAATAAGAGGGTGAAACAATTAGACACCAGTTAAAGCCACCCCATAATTGTGTTACGTGGGTATTATACTTTAATTAATAGTTATAACTGCAAAGTAAACACTTTAAAATATAACGCTTACTAACACAGCTTAGTACAAAATAAACTCTTTAAATATCCACGATTTTTTCCCGCCCAACCAAAGCTAAGGACTAATGCAAAAGATTTAGAATCCCTTTTAAGAGCAATATAATTGGATTAAGGGAACAAAGTATCCATTTAATGCGCCACAAACAAAACAGAATTACCTACCTACGGCTCCCAGCCTCCAGCCTGAGTAAAAACAATAAAAAGTTACCAACTCATAATCCAGCGTATTAACGGATGGATTAAAACTTTTTGAATGTCCGTGGCTGTAAAATACTGTAGCTGAAGGAAAGTTGTTGTTATTATGTGGCGAGATTTTGATTTAAAATGTGACAACTCGTACATCATCACGATCATCATCTTATCAGCCGAACGACGCCCACTGCTGAGCATAGGCCTCCCCCAAGGATCTCCACAACATCGGTCCTGTGCTGTCCGCATCCAGCGGCTTCCCGCGACCTTGACCAGATCATCGGGCCACCTTGTGGAGGGCCTGCCCACGGAACGTCGTCCGGTACGCGGTCGCCATTCGAGAACCTTTCCGCCCCAACGGCCATCGGTTCTCCGCACTATGTGTCCCGCCCACTGTCACTTCAACGATGCAATCCTTCTCGTACATACCGATCTGTAATTTTACTACTGTAAAGTCTGGAAATAGTCTTTATTGCATATTTCAGTGGCTTTAGCAGGTAGGTACCACTAAACATTACAACAAATGGTTAATAAATAACAAACAGTAAATAAAACTTTGAGATGTGATGGCTTCTAGAGAATCCTGAACTTCACACGTGGTGTGAGTCTTGAATGATTGTGACTAAATTTAAAATTTATATTCGTTTGCGGAAGGTAAAAATACTTATTTAATCTTGTTTTCATCTTCAGATAAATTTTGGGAGGAAGTTCATAACTATTCTCCGAAAAATAATGGAAAACTCGATATTTGTTTTTAAAATACTTTTCGGCATATTTGTTAGTTTGTTGTTTTGTTAATTAGTGATATTGAAAGGTATGAGTACATACATAAAAGCATAGTTGTTTAATAGATAACATATTTAGCCTTTGAATTCTGCCTAATAAATAAGGCATCAAAATAACACTCTAAGGTTGGGTTGCACCATCTGACTTTAACAATAACAAACATCAAAATTTCAGTTAAAGTTAAAGTTAGGCCCAAAAATGACGTCAAATTGTCAAATTTGACAAACATTTTAACTTTAACCTTAACTTTTACTATGGTGCAACTTACCCTTATTGTACAAGAGTGACATATTATATCATCTGACATAACATGTTTGATATAATTACGTCTTGTTCTGTTTAGCAGCGCATCATTTTCCTTATATTGCTATATTATTATATAGCAGGTTATTCTCGGAACATAAACCGTGTTACGTCGTGATGTATGTACCACTTGCGAATACATTAGTGCGTTGTCCGCTCGAGTGTGATATACGACAGGCGCCGACGATTTTTGCTATTAGATACATTGTTGTTGACATCCTTAGCGCAGTCTAGAAATGTACAAAATAAAATAGCATTGCACAAACGAGTGAAATAAAAATAATGCTCAGTGACACTACAGAGTGAACTTAACCTGTGTGTTATGATTTGATGGATAGGTGCTGTAAAAACGGATAATACTAGTAACTTTACAAATTCGGTAGTAACTGTCAGAAGAAAAGGAACTTCGTAACGATTCTGGATAGTGATTTAGTAATAATGTTCTTTGCATTTTAGTAAATTAGTGTTTAGTAAAAGTGGCCCATTTTTAATGTTGTGTGGAAGCCAATTAATGGCCTCAAGTTTAAACAAACAAAATTATACCGACACGATCCATACTGAAATCGACTTAAAGTTAAAGTTTACCGAATCGTTTGGTAATGCAGTTCTGCATCTACCATTAGCTGGAATTTTCTGTTATTTCTGACCAAGAACAACAATGGTCATTTTCGTAATGGCGGCTGCAGGGCTTATCTTAGTGTATCTAAGTTGTGATATTATGATAACAATTTGGCAGGGCCTATCTGCATTTGTGACAATAGGAGATTTACAAAAAGTTAGGTACCTACTATGTTAATTGTAGGCGGCAAAGAGATATTACATGTCCAAGTAGCAATGTAGTTTAAAGTTATCCACAAAGCTCATGACCATTATTATGATAGGCTACCATTTATTTTCCTAACGAAACTATTTTTACGTTCTCAGTTAAGATTATTCAAATTCAGGTATTCGTCGGTGCAATGTGCTGTATATGCAGGAAGGACTTAGGTTCATTATTTTGCCACTAATATTGCTCCACGCAACTGTCACTGGTAGGTATAGCAACCAAAGCCAATAAGCAGAAATAGTTTGTTGGCGTCTAAAAGTTCTCGGGTGGAGACCATTTGAAGCCAAACGCAGCGTAGGACATCCACACGCTAGGTGGTCGGATGACATGACAAAGATCGCAGGGTTTGAGTGGATGCAGGTCGTTGATGCGGGAGAGAGAGAAATAGAAATAATGATGTATTGTTGCTTTGTCATTTCATGAAATTAACCACCTATTTACTTTTTCAAAGATTAAAACTGGATGGCATACTTAGTTCATGCTTTTAAGAAGACAAGACAAATAAATTAAAAAATATCTAGTTTTAATGCAGGTTGTAGGATGACCAAATATATTACCGTCAAGAGAGTTAAACCTCTTGTTTTGAGTTTGGCTCGCTAAAGTGACCACATAAAAAGTTTATAGCCCGACTCAAAGAAATCCCGGTGTCTTCAACCGCTCCGGAGGAATTATTAAAACTTTCTAAATGTCATTGTTTACGAATTTCGCCCAACTCCTCAAGTTCCGAAAGCGAAAAACTTAGGAGCAAACTGTGAGCGGAATTACTCGGAGCACAAAAGAGTCTATCCGCCAACGTCGTCAAGACTTAAGTTCCAGTAACAGGAAACTTTTAGCTTTGTTTTCTTACAAATTTGCAATTTTAGGCAAAAACTTCAACTTCAGTATCTGCTTCAGGTGTAATTACTGCGCAAACGTTAATTTTCTCTGTGCAAGTGGCAGTGTTTGTTTCGCCGAGCAAAGTGGGATAGTACGACAGGTCTTACTCGAACAAAGAAACATTATTCAAATAAAACATTATTATAAGTAGTCCGTTCGCGTTAAGAATGCAGTGATATAATTCTTTTCCTTCGCCTAGTACGTCCTCTAACCAATCGAATCGTTCCTAATTAGAAATCCAAGTCCAGAGTGACCAGTTGAAAGCATTCTTTTAAGCACAACGGTATTGTACAGGTACAATATTGTACAGGTATTGACTCGGGAGTCATTCTTAACGCGAACATGCTATAGAATAGAATGGGGGCTAGCCGTGAGATACACTGCCCCAGAAACATGACAATGTGGAAAGCACCAAAAATGCATGGGATGACATTAGAATACACCGGAATATCTTCTAGCTAAATGTTAAAATGTCATTTAAAGTCACTTCAACCCAATTTTTGGCGCTTTCTTCTTTGACCCCTGCAATGTCAACAGAAATGACGTCTCTCAAACTAAAACAGCCTCTCTTTATAAATAACTTGTGTAGTATAAAACACGAGGATAAACAACGAAGTGCAGTCGGGAAATGCCATATGAGAGCCACAAATGAACATTATTATGAGAAAAAACAAGAGTTATTAATAAAATGAGACGTAACATACTTCTCCGTGTTATCCTCTAACTTTTGCGTAATGGAACTCGACCATTTCATCATTTTAAACTAAACATTCATAACATGAATATAAATTCGCACATTCCACGTGTTGTTGGTGCTTAGCGGGTTATAACCCGTTAAACGTGAGTCGGTATAAAATTCAAAATTAACTTAGGTATAACAACTCGCACCGCATTTTATACCGGTCGTATTTTTGGAGTATTTTTTCGTCGATGAAGTATAAAGAGGGCCGCAGCAGGTTTTATGATTTTGTCCTCTCGGCCTCGAATTTTAATGAGGGTTTAGAGTGATCCCACCAATGATTTATTATGATCCCCGAATCCCCGTGATGTAGGGGTAGATAGTATACCGATGACGTTCGCTCTTTTCGCCGGTGTTAAGTTTGCCATATAGGTATACTTTTATGAGTAAGTGGACATAATGATTTTGCTGGTTCTTAAGGTTTGCCTTAGCGTACAAAACCTTGATAGAGTTAAAAGCACAAATAAATACAATATGGTTGTAGAGTTACAGAATGTTTTTTTGACTGTAAATTATTTACTGACATTCCATAAGCACTTGTGAAAACTCAACTCAATAGTGACTGGAAAAATTGGGAACCAGCTAATTAAAAGTGTCATTATCAAATCTAATCAGCCATAAGTAGCCCACTGCTAAACACCGAAGTTATAATCAGCCAAAGATTTGTGATTAATGGGGGATATACTCGTTCTAGCCAAGCTATGCGCCTGTTGTCGAGTGCTGGACTCATCTTGTCGTGATGACGCTGCCACCTCTAATGCTCTGTGCACTTCCTCCTTGCTTGGTCCTCCTCAGTGCTGACGGTCGTGACCCCCCTTCTGCATCACTTTTTTATGAACGATCTGCCTCCATCTGCTTCTGTCTTCGGTGGTATATGGGGCGTCATGAAATGCAGAGTCGAGAGCAGAGCGGAACTGGTAGGACCAGCGTGTTGGACTGCGACCACCAGGCCTTTCCCCGTGTACTTTCCCGGTCACGAGGAGCTTCTTGGGGTTACCACCATCTTTCCTAGCAATGTGGCCGAAGTATATCAGGACTCTGCGGAGACACTCTATGCACTTAGATACCTGATTTTACATGGTATTACTGCTATCGAATATATACCAGAGCTCCATCTCTTCAGCAGCAGAACGTACAGAGGCGCAGAAAATCTTTACAAAACGATTGCAAAATGGGTCTTACGTCAACAACATAAGGTATGTAAAGGTTGATTTGAGCGCCTTTGTACATACCACGTAAAGGAGAGGTTGTCTTCAAATTCTGATACGTCATTATTGGTTACCTATCATAAGACCGAATTTTCTTTTCCCGAATTTCATTTTCCCGAAAACGTTTCGCTTTTTTTCGTTCGGCATTTTTTCATTTTCCCGAAATGACGTTTGCCACTGTATCAGTTGACCAATTATCAACTGGATTTTTTTTGCTTGCCAGACGTTTTATTAGGCCACAGAACATTTAACCGAAGTGATGATTGGCCGAAATGACACTTGTCCGAAGTATTGTTTTACAGAACAATCATTAGACCACGGTTTTGATTGCCATATATTTAGTTTACCAAACGATCATAGAAAAGTTACGGGTTTAATGCAAGCAGCACAAAAGCAGACAAGGATTTTTTAGATTTAAAATAAAATAAGAAATTGACAGCATGTACGCATGCAAACAGCATGCAAGTATTCAACATGCAAGTTTAAGGAAAACACAAGAATTCTGTCACGGCTCCGGCATTACGGGGCTCCGGCGGTTCCTCGCGTGCTAATCGTCGCAGATGGCTTTCGCTCAGCACCGAAGCTTCGGCTTTTTGGCCGGCTTCGCCGGCAGCCTCAGCCGCGGCGCCTCGCTCTTAGCCACCTGCTCCTCAGCCCGCGGGCCGCCTCGCCCCTCCATGCCTACGCGCTTTTAAATAACACTCTTGGGGTAGGGAAAAACAAGTACCACTTGGTGTCGGGGTTGACTGAGTCGGATTCGCCCTGAAGTTGAGATTAATGAAAATCGACGTTAACGAGACGTTGAACGTTATCGTACAGTAGTTGTGGCCTAGTAATATTCTGTAAAATAAGATTTAGGCAAAGTGATCATATGCCAAATAAGTCATCTGGTAAACGAAAAAAGTTGAAAAAAGACTTCGGGCAATAGTAAAAAGTTTATTGTGAAATTCGGATTAACGTACTTCGGTAAAACGATACTTATGTCAAAAGAGACTTCGACGGGTTAGAAATATGTCAAACAATACATCTGGCAAATGAAATGTTGGTCAATAGTTTTCAGTCAAATGAAATTCGGACTAGCAAATTTCGGACAAGTGACGGGTTCCCGTCATTATTTTATGTACTTACGAGTAATATGAGTAGATAAAAACGATATTATTACTTTCATTCCTAATGAAAAATTATCGTCATGATTGTTACTTCGTCATGACGTTTGATATATTTGGTCAGTTCAATAGTGATAATTTATCATTTCCTTCGACGAGTCATGACGATGTAAATAATTATGTGATTAATCCGGCTCAATATTTTATTATTTTAAAAGTAGCCCAAGGAATATGCAGCGTTTTTATCGTGTCATTTTTTGGAATGTCTTTTGGAAGGTATAGTTCGGATTTACGACGAGGTTATGTCATCTACTTAGTAAAGCAAGCACTCTAACACACATTTAACTGCACGGAAGTTCAAGAACGAATTGTTTGATGAGCGTTAATAAATTCGAACGTCCCACTGCAACAAATATCAATGTTTCAGGTCCCCCCCCCCCGTAAGGTTTTTTCACGAGCTACTGAAAATAGAGTACCAAACTTGTCGTCGTCAATTTCAATTTTTCGGCACAGAGCGTCAAAAAAAACATGTTAAAACATTTGAACGCGGCGCCCGTGTGAAGTGGGGTGTGCTTCCAATCCCAGTGGAATTTCATTGATTTATTTGACGATACAACTTTGGCATTGTATCGCAATTTACAAATCCGTCTATTTTGCCCCCTACAAACATGAAAGGGTTGTTAAATCTTTATGAAAAATACCAACCTACGTTTTGAGTTAAAAGCTGTTCAACGCTGAACGGAGTGATTAATTAAGAAAACAAAGTAGTCAACCAATTAGGTTCAATTTGCCTAGAACTTTCTGAATAGCCTATTTTCAGACGGGCACTAAGTAACTAGTCAATTAACCTTCCTCTCCGGTGGGTGGAAATTTATTGACGACTGGATGGCATTGATTTTTATTCCATCGATGGCGTTTCGTTGTTTTGTGTTTCACGCCGATCGCTAACAACAAACAAACATTATTCCTACTAAAACTATACTACATGAAAACATAAACGGCCTATATATACGTCCCACTGCTGGGCACAGGCCTCACCACAACTATGAGGTGGAATGAGCCATACTCCAACACGCGGGCTCAGAGCGCATTGTTGGAGGGGTGTAAAGTTAGTGAGCAACCTTAATGTCAGATGTTATCAAGCCGCCCTAGGGCCTCTGACTAAGCTTAATGACTGACATCTGGCGACGTCAACCGGGACCAACTACGTAACGTGCCTTCCGAAGCACGGAGATGCCCGAAATACACATAACTAAATTTCGGTCGGGGTGGTCACCCATCCCATTTCCGACCCGGCGTGTGTTTCTTTACAACAGCGATCGTCACCGATCACTGTCACAACTGCGCCACGGGCACCTCACGCCGGTCGCTGACAACAAACAAACATTATTCATACTAAAACTAAACTGATGCTGTAATATTTGAAATCTTGTTACAAAAAATGTGGTATCATTGCCTTGTACTTTGTTGTGTCAGACATAGCCAGGCTGGCTTTCAGAGGGGTGCTGGTGTCGAAAATAAGGTATGGTGGTTAGTTGGGGAAGGAAAAATAATTTGGTAATGCAGTGGAAATGAGAGCATTACGAAGCATTTTTGGGGTAATGATGAATTATAGACTAAGAAATTTTGCGTTAAGAGAACATTTTGGTAATAAACGAAGATGTTACTTAAGTAGAAATATGCTTAGCTGAAATCGCGCGTTTTGGATACTTTCAATCAAAAGTGTTCGAATAAAGAGTGATGTATAGTAACATGGCGGCCCATTTTTGTCACAAGTAAAACCTAAAAATTATTATTTGTGTCTAGTCAACGCGAGAGTGACTTGTCTTTTTAATGAAGTGGATGTTGTTCAATATTCGATTATTGAAATCTCAGGCTTAACATTTCAAAGTATGTAGAAATGAAAATTAAATATTAGGCGTAATTTAATATCTGTTTTGCAACCAGTTGTTGAATTTGGGCTTATAAGCTTAATTTATTTTTGATGAGCACAAGGAAAAAATATTGGAAAACTCTTGTTAAATAAAGTGGCTGTTACAGCCACATGACATATAAATAGGATATGTCCTATTGCTACAATATATATGGCTACAATTTTTTTTTCACTTTAATCCACTCGGACGAAGTTGCGGGCGGCCGCTAGTAACCTTTAAAGTTACATGAAAATCCGTTGAGTGTTTTCGCGTTACCTTGGATCATATTAATAAAAAACTTGTTCATCAATATATCTTCATTGTGTTTTAATAAAAATAAAACATTATTCCTTTGTCACTGGAGACCCGGTGATTTAATTTCTTATCACGTAATTTCTGGCACTGAATTTATTTCTAACCACGAAACGAAGCACAATAAATGCCATATTTGACAGCCTTTGTCCAGGGGAATGACCAAACTTGCCAGGCAATTATTGATTTATTCAATAACGCTTTAAGGTAGACTATTCCAATCAGGCCGGACCAGGCCGGTCAGTACTAATTGGGGTACAAATGTCCAGCCATTCGTCCTTATTGCGCGGACTTCGCTAATTTCTCGGGCCACGAGATTTATCTCTCGGCATACCATCAGTCAGTTTACTCGGCTTAATTTGGCCGGACCCTAGGGATTATTAGATGAGATAAATTTAACCGGTCAGATGCTCAATGGGTTTTCAATTAGATCAAATAAATTGGTGAAATATAACTCATGTCAATGTGAGAATGCCAGAAGGTATTAAACATGATGACAGAATTTACAGGTTACAATTTTAGAAAGAAAAGAAAAAGAAAAAACGTTTATTTCATCTGGACAAAGCAACTTAAAAGATAAAAACAAAAACCTAAACAAAAAACAAAAAAACAAAAAAAATGAAACACTAACAGACAAATTGACAAAAAAAACCTCCAGGCAGCGGTGTCGCGATGTCCAAAATTAAATGGACCACACTCAGCTAATGCCTGGACATGAAAGGCTCAGGCGCTGGTTTTCAGTGGGCCCAACTGAGTGAATTTATTTCTAACCACGGAACGAAGCACAATAAATGCCATTATTTGCCAGCCTTTGTCCAGGGGAATGACCAAACTTGCCAGGCAATTATTGATTTATTCAATAACGCTTTAAGGTAGACTATTCCAATCAGGCCGGTACAGGCCGGTTAGTACTAATTGGGGTACAAATGTCCAGCCATTCGTCCTTATTGCGCGGACTTCGCTAATTTCTCGAGCCACGAGATTTATCTCTCGGCATACCATCAGTCAGTTTACTCGGCTTAATTTGGCCAGACCCTAGGGATTATTAGATGAGATAAATTTAACCGGTCAGATGCTCAATAGGTTTTCAATTAGATCAAATAAATTGGTGAAATATAACTCATGTCAATGTGAGAATGCCAAAAGGTATTAAGCATGGTGACAGAATTTACAGGTTACATTTAAGGTAATTTAATAATGTGCTGGCAGGGTGGTATTGAAGGCACGAGAGAAGAAGGCTGAGTGAAATTCATCATCAGCAGCCATACGACGTCCACTGCTGAACATTGGCCTCCCCTTAGATTTACAGAGCGACCGATTGTAGGCAGCCTGCATCCACCGAAACCCTGCGAACTTCATGAGGTCATCCGTCCACCTTACGGGTGGGCGTCTCACGCTGCGCTTGGCTTCGAATGGTCTCACTCGAGAACTTTTCGGCCCCAACGGCCATCAGTTCTTCGAGCCTTCCTTGCTTCTTTCGAGAGTCCTGAGTGAAATTGTATATCAAAAACTGGCCAAGTGCGAGTCGGACTCGCCTATGAAAGGTTTCGTAGCTCTTTTTCTTTAAACCTACTAACTAGATCTCATTGTACATCATATATATTCCTTAGTTTTATGATTCTCTATTTCAGAAGTTACATTGGGGACCAAATTAACAATTTTTTGAGTTTCTGTGACATACCGACGGACAGACAGACATTAGGAATCTATAAGGTTTCCGTATTTAAAACTTGTACTTGAACAAATGTTCCATGACAACCGTTTTGTTGTGTTAATAGTACCTACTTCCTGGTGTTTCTGAGTTGGTACAAGAGTATGGTGGCGATGATGGTTACTTTGATCAATACTCAGAATCTGATCAATCGCTGCAAGTATCCATTGACAAGCTTCTTTTTAGTTTTCGGCAGATGCTTGTAAAAAGCTATTTGATAAACCTATTGATTTATCGCTCTTCTTTAGGAGAATATTCCACATAATGGTTGCCCGATTTGATTCATACTTAGCTTTGATACTATAATCAGTTTTATATTGATTATTGAAAATATCGTAGGGAGATAACAGCCGCAATCACAATTATTGTATTTTCTAGTAGTTTTCTAGTACTTTTACAGCAAGTGATTTACGTAGTGATAACTGCGTTATGCAACTTCGTAGTAGTGTTACGTAGAAAATCGTGAGGTCGATTTTCTTTTCATTTATTTTATCTGGAGTCTGACGATTTGTGTTTTTTTTTAAATCTCTCGATTTCAGAAATTGAAATGAGACAACACTAGCAGCTTTGTCTTGTTCACATCACTAGAGATCACGAGGGATGTCAGCTTCTGAAGACTTCAGACTACTAAATATTACTATTTTTATGGTTTTTAATTCATTTCAGTGCTTTGGTTCTCAACAAACAAGGTAGTTTTCATATAGGTATTTTTCTAAGCCTAATTCTATAAATTCATTAAAAGGCATGGCCTTATTCATCTTTTTCAATTTGAACATTTTCGGAGGATTTTGGTCTTTGCCATGGCAACACACCGGCTCGATATCGATTTTGCGTAGGTCATTGCGCCCTGCCATTTTACTTTTCGAAACCGGCGTACGCGCTGTAGTTCCAAATATCTTAAACCCCTGATACCGGTAAGTTGCAGCTCGAAGACCAGGATTAGTGGAATCCATCGTGGTTGTGGTGTGCTGATTAATCAGTGTCGCTTTTTTCCAGCTCGTAATGTGCTTGGTGTAGACGTGACCGATGACGTGGTCTACGTGAAAGTGTTAGTTTTTTCTCAACCCGGAACAATGCCCCGGAGTTGAATTGCTGGAGAAAGCATTGAGCGTCAGCATTAACCTCCAATAGGTATGTTAAATTGCTTATTTTGATTAGGGAATCCATGCACCGCACGTTGTCGAGGCACGGCTAGGTTAAGTCACTTCACGCCGCTATTTCTGAGCACCTAGGCCATAAGCACGCCTTATTACTGCATCTGCTGCCTGCTTATGCTACGGCACCCTCGCTTTGCCTCTGCAACTGCGGTTTCTTGCATTTTTCTGCGTCTTGGGACCCTTCTCTTCGTCTCAGTCCCAGACACGTGTGTCTTGTGTTAACGCTGGTGCCTGTAACGCTTACAGGAGGTGTTCAGTACGGGCGAAGGCTGCCCGTAAGGTGCTAAGTACAGGCAAAGGCTGCCCGTCCATGCCAGTGTCCTGACTGTCTCCGTGGAGTGGCCGAAAACATTCCACGGGCTGTCCGGACCTGCATGCTGCAGCCCTCAGTGCTGTGTCCCACCGGATCCCGCAGGAGAAAGAAGTAGGATCTTTCTTTTTTTATATTTTTCCACGCATTTAGAGCGTGGTGGCGCCCCTCATCTTAATTATTTTGAACATTATTATCAAACAAACGCTCGGTACCTCTCGTCACCCAAACCCAAAGGCTCCTGAGTCTGGCCGGCTCCAATAGGGCTTCATTTTCTGTGCCTAGCTTTATTTTAGGCCTAAGATTTCAAGGTAAATAAACTAAATTTATTTCAACCAAAATTTGCTTTAATTTCATAATTGTAAAACCCAGCTTCCCATTTTTTTAAGGTAACAGTAGATACTCGTAAATTAATTATAGTGGTGGATATCATGCTACTAATATATCTAGCTAAAAGGCTTTTATTTGAAAGTTACAGCTTCGCCACATGTGAATCTCCAAGGAAAGTGCCAGCGGAGAGCACTATATCCATACTTATGTATACTTATAATAAAGCTGTAAAGAGGCCAATTCTGTACATGAAATATATTTAAAAAATAACTATCAAGGGGTGAGTAGGGATCGCTCCTGTTGCCAAAAATGCAATCAGTAAAAAAAAAACTGACTGCCTGTCTGTCTACCTGTCTGTCTGTCTGTTGGCTCAATTATTGGGCAGGTTATAGTATACTTTTCATTACGCTACAATGAATAGGAGCAGAGCAGTGAAGGATAATATTGGGAAAACAGGAGAAGTTACTCCATTTTTCACACATAATAACTACTAGATGGATTGAAATGAAATTCTACAGTAATATAGCTTATGTATCTGAATAAGACATAGGCTACAATTTATTGAGAAATATCACATTCTTTTTAACTCAAGTCCACGCGGATGAAGTCGCGGGCGGCCGCTAGTTGTAAAATAATACAATTTAATGTCAGAAGCAAGTTTTCCCACTCATACCGCGCTGACAAGCTATCAAAAAAAACTGAAGAAATCTAACAGAATTGGACTCGATAGAAAATGGGACCAAAGTTGTGCACCCTTTTAAAATCCTACTAATACTTATTATAAAGGCGAAAGTTTGTATGTCTGGATGTGCTGTGTTGCTCTTTCACGTAAAAACTACACAATGGATTTTAATGAAACTTTACAATAATGTTGCTTATACATCTGAATAACACATAGGCTACAATTTATAAAGATATTGTGTAAATTGTTGAAAATATCGAGTAAAATATGAAAATGTACGCGGCATCACGTGGTATGCCATGACAGTTGATGACAGACGGCTGCTGTCTTTAGCGTAACTATGGGTGCGTTCCGAATTAGAAGGGTTTAACATCAAAATAACATTTGGGCTACAAAATTTGTACTTGCTGGCTGAACTAAATTCCACGCGGACGAAATCGCGGGCGGCTGCTTGTATTTTATAATTTCGTTTATGTCGAAAGAGTATGTCTACTCCGAATGGAAACTATAGCTTGGGAAACGTTAACGCCTAATGGACCAATAACTTGAAGAAGGTGGCTGCTAGGTCGAATCCAGCAGTGGACTGCAATAGGCAATATGATGATATTCATGAATTTAAATCATAAATATTTAAAATTTATGGTAGACAATCTGGTGAAGACCCTTCTTGGTCTCTTAACAAAATCCTACCAGCATTATTTTATGCATCTGACTCCTTTTGTGTTTTCTACTTGCACGATATCTTCTATATCCGATAAATAATTGTTATCAACTGATAAAATTTTGTATTTACGTAAATTCAATGCGGTATTTTCAGGATTATCTTATCACATGAGTAATTATCTTTGCTTGATCGATAGCATTCTTCGAAACGCAGCAAACGTAATATAAGTGGAGCATACCTATTGAAACTAACAAAAACTAAAATTAAATCGGAAATCATCTAGAACAATAAAGGCATAAATAGACATTAGTACTTTTATGACTTTTCATCTAACCATGGCGTTTTTCAAGCCTTCTACCGACTAGACGTTCAAATGTACGAATACTCACCTTTGATTTGGTTTAAGATTACGCTTATTGTTAAAAAGATGGTCGTCAATTCAATCAGACTAGAAGAGTATCTAGGAGTACCAGGAAATGAGTTTTATTAAGCTAAACTTCTGTTGATGCTTGAAAACGTGTAAAGTACTTTGTACGAATAAACTTTTTTTTTTTAAGCTAGTTGGCCAGCCACTATCATTGAGTACTAACTTAGGACGATAAGAAGAAGTGTATGAAAGACAATTAATACCGTTAAGTACTTATAATCCGATCCTGAAATTTACTTGACAAAATTACATTTTATAACTAAATACATTACAGTAAATAAGCATGCCTTGACCACCGGGCCAAGATAAAATTTTAGGAGGCTCAAGCTACCGTCTGACAAAACTTATTATTTTCAACATTCATTCACACCTAAAGTCCCAAAATTCATATAGAACTCAAAGTGGACAATTCGAGATTCACTATCATATTTTTTAGGCAAACGTTCAATAAATATCCTGATCTGACAGATATATATTGACGGATCACAATATTTATTGAACCTGCATTTAAAGATGCAGAATGGAGCCATAAAGAAAAAAAAATAATTAAGATGCAACAGTAAATATCAGGATATTTATCAAGATATTTATTGAACGTGTAGCGTTCGCCTTAGGTTTAGCACTGGTTTTGTAATAAACTAAGTAATATTTACAGTGAGTAATAAGTGATCTATTATTGAAGATATTCTTCGCTGCAACAGGCCATAACACGCCTAGTGTACAAAGACAGCCATCTTGTATCAGTGCCTATTTGTCTGGCTTTCACCTAAAAATAACATCTCAATGGATGGTGGACTAGCCTAGCTCAGTTGGTTAGAGTGTCAGACAGATCGTACACGGCCCTTCGGCCTTGTCGCATTAAATATAGACCATCGCGTACTGTCGCCAACACCACAGCACAATCGCGATACGACTTATCAACTGAAAATGGCAGACCGATTACGCCGTAATCACTTTTCAACTATTCGAGTGAATAAAGTGTTTAAGTGTTACATAGTGTTCGACGTGGTCTAGTTATTCGGCGCGTGCGCTATTTCAGTATGTCAACGACGTCTCTCTCCAGCAAGAAGTGTCAGTGTATTATTAGTTGTGTGTTTGCTAATTTTGTGCTGTGAGCTTTTGTGTTTGTGTGTTCTTTACTATCAACGGTGATGCTTAGGCTAGATGTGTTAAAAACACTCTTTATTTCCAATTGATGTCCAACTGCTATTCGGTAAATTTGGTGTATGGTAATGTGTTATAAACAATGTCTTATTGTAGTTAATAATAGTAAATAGTGGAAAATCTTTCATAATTTTACAACATCAGCTCCGCCATTACTAATTTTACATTGGCATGCCATTGGAAAAATGTAGAAGGTATGTTCAGATTAGTTAGATTATTTTGAAGAAAAATTTTGAAAATACACAAAAAATACTTTACTAAAGTACATTCCGCGTGTAGCGTCTTGTGACATGTTCAAGAGTCTGTTGTAATGTCCTTCAAAGTTTGTTTGTAAAAAATTAAACAGAGATTTCTGGGGGCCAAATAACTCTCAGCTTGGCAAAATATCTGTTTAGTCTTAAAGTTTACCTAATAGTATTCCAGCATAAAACCTACGTTGGTGACATGAAAATAATATTTTAAAAATACATTCATTTTATCTATATATATAAAAGAAAGTCGTGTTAGTTACTCCACTTATAACTCAAGAACGGCTGAACCGATTTGGCTGAAAATTGGCATGGAGGTGGTTTAGAGCCAGGAGAAGGACATAGGATACTTTTATTTGTTTTACTTTTTTTTTTACTTTTTTTTATTTATTGCCCTTAAGGCGTAACAAAGTTCGCTGGGTGAGCTAGTTATTTATAATTTATAAGTCCAAACCAAATAATACTTCTTTTAATACAATTTGCATTCAAAGGTAAAACTTTTTTCAAAAAATGTTTTAATTGGAACATCGCTTAGTCTCGCTTAAAATAGCATGAATTAATAAAAAACGGTAGTCTGGTGCAATAAAGCCTTTTTAATATTTAATTTCCTCGCGAGTGATGGCTCAATAATGTAAGCTTCAAATAGTGTTGTTTCTATTACTGGAACTGTGCCCTTTTTGTATACAGCACATTTTGTGATGTTTGTGCAGAAAGTGATGAAAAGGGGTCACAACTGCTCATGGAATGGGGTCACTGCTACGTTACCCTCCTTTGGGTAGAGCACACATTTCTCACTACTACCAAACTGAACAGCAATACTATTTGAGTAACTTGTGAATATTTGTGACAGTAAATGGTTTTTATTCTATTCGCACACAAAACAACAGATCGCATGACGTTGCAGCTAGAAAATACTAACCTGCATTGTCATAAACTATGATAAACGGTCATAATGAAGTAGCTTAACGTAATAATACAGTACTTTAGTGTTTTATACGAAACCGATATATTAAAACATATAAGCGCATTGTTGATAAAGAATTAGCTTTTTTAAGCAACGTTGAAAAAATCTTAATGGCTGTGTGTGTGATGGCCTACCTATGCTCCTGCAATTTCTACTGTTTGCTTAAAAAAACCGCAAAAAGTGTAGAGTTATGCAAAACTGAAGTACCTACCTTTCTACCTACTCTAGGAGTATTATTAATTTTTTGATTGATAACCCCTTTTCCGAACTTATCCACTAACCCATTACATAACAATTTTCTACTTTCAAAAAATATATTGAACAACAAAAATCTTTGTTTCTTGTGTTTGTTCGTTATGAACCATTTTAAACTTGATTTCAACATTCAAACTTGATGAAAAACTCTTATTTCTAGTAACTCTCGGCAACTTGCTAGAAACGGACCACTATGAGAGCCTGATCAAGGAGCTAACATGTACCAAATGCCACAAATACATGAGACCGCCCATCTACCTGTGCGTCGATGGCCACAGCATCTGTGGGAAGTGCTTCGATAAGAGCTACCAATGCCACACCTGCAAGGTTTGTAACTTTATTATCATGAACTTAATTATGCTCTATCAGGTAGAATTCAGTCTGATGCTAAAGAATAAACGCAACTTTCACACACATAACATGTAATACCAATATCAACCACATCCTCCATTTTGAACCATAAAGATTTAGATTTTAAAAGGCTGGCAACGCATTTTGTTGCTCCTCTGGTGTTGCAAATTTCCATGGGTGGCAGTATTCACTTTCCATCAGGTGTTCTGTCTGTTCGTTCGCCCCCTATCCTGTAAAAAAAAGCTTCATGACGAGCCATACCCGATCTAATTCTTATCACAATTGAGTAATGTAAATAGATCTTAGTAACCTGATGAAATTATCACGAATAATAGTTAAAAGTCGCAACAATATCTTAAAACGTGGTTTAGTATAAGTTAGCGGATATCAAGACAGACAAACAAGCGACTTTACTTTAAACAATCTTAAGATCCAATACTACTAACTGTTGAACTTCTTTCTGACTAAACTTCCTCGAGCCGAATACCGAAATACCAAAGATTAAAGCAACGTAGTCGAAAAAGCAAAAACAAATCCCCGACCGTCTATTATCAGTCCATATTTTCCTGCTAATAGCCCTCTGTGCGTGAAGCGCTAACTCCAACAAATTGGCCCCATCTGCACTTTCACATCAACTTTTTCCAAGCATTGTCTTGCTTTCTTTTATTTTTGTTTAGCTCTTTTAGTTTATGGACATACCCACAGATAGTTGGTTTCCATTGTTTAACGTTAATGTATTGTCGTCGAGACATCGAGTGTTTCAGATGAGATATTATGGGAAAAACAGGTCATGACAAAAAGCATACTTAGGATTGGCAGATTAAGGGGTTTTTTGTGTAAGCGGTCTCATTACTATGAATCTCTTACTGAAAACTTAGGGTACGGTTTTTTTGTTAGTTCTAAGGAGATGCTTTTTAAGGAATACCTGCCCTTGAATTAGTTTTAAGCATTTTTTTTCTAAACATGGTCGCCAATAAAAAGCTCGTATTATAGTTATGGATCATTTGATTATTTAGCATTCTTCTGTAGATTTAAAGAGTAGAGTTTCAGCGAGAGACTTCCAGTAGGCGGTCTGTTTCTTACACAATCTGGACACTTTTATCTGATCACTCGTACACCTAGCGGGCAGGCGACCCACGGCTTTTTCCGTAAAGAGGTTTCCACTCTATCTAGATAACTTATCTGCCCCCATGAAATGTAGTACTTTTAATGAAGTATTAGAAAATAAGGACGAATACTTAAAATGTACTAATAGAAATAGCAGGATTTTAGTAGATACAGGTCAAATCGGTCGCTACGCAAACTGTACGTTTTTTCAATTGGGTGAACCAAATTTAAAGCGCTCCAGAGCATAAAGCAGACGTACCAAATAGTGAATAAAAACGTTCCATTCCCATGTCTATCCGTTGAAATGCATCTTTTTGTTCCAAAAAAGATCCTTCCAATTCCGCCCTTTTTCAAATGTGCCTTTTTTGTTCCAGCAAGAGTTCTCCAAAATCCGCCCGATGGTGCTCGAGTCATTAGCTAACAAAGTGCTGTTCCCGTGCACGAATAGCGGATGCCCGAAGCATGCTACTCTGCCCCAGTTGGACAAGCATGCTCCTCATTGCCAGTTCCGCGTTATCAACTGCTTTATGTCCCGAGTGTATGGTAAGAATTTAAATTTAACTGTAGTAGTAATAATAAGTCTAAAGAGGTGAGCTTATTGCTGTACATAAACAGTAGTAGAGCCTAGATCGGACACAAAAGGGCGTGGCAGACCTCCACAACGCTGGGTGGACGATATCCGACGACACGGAGTTCGAGACCAGATGATGATGATGGAGCAGAAGTAGACGAGGCCTTCATCAGAAACAAAGTCGTCGCTACAAACAATTATCTAGTAGCGTTAAGACCACACCAACTCGAATAATGTTTGAATGAAAACTTCTCGGTGACCAGCCCTAACACAATGTGATGTTTTAACTTATCAAAACCGAGATGGCAAAAAGCTGACTAAAAAGTAGCTTTAAAACGATAGATTTTCTAAATTCATTTGTAGTTTCTTAGACATTTACTTTTCCACTAACATATTCGTATAGGCATAACGATGATGTGTTCCTCGTATGATTTGTTTCGAGAACGGTACCGAAATAGGCTTATTTTTACTCAGATGCATACTCGGAAGCAGATCATAATATTTCGGAACAACATAAATTACTTAAAATACCAATGTTTGAATTCGCTGTATTCACAGTCTGCATCAGAATCATGGGATTTTTCAGAATGGTCAAACATATTTTATTTCCCTAAAACAATCATATAAGCACAAAATTGGAGTGAGTGATTTCGCGATAATATCACAAACAGCATTCGACTCCATTATTATAGTTTTTAAATTGCCTTTCTCCAACATTAAAGTTATTCGTCACTACTCTAAAACTCTCGTGGTTTTAATCCTAACTACTTTTCCTCTTCATTTTGTGGTACTAATTACCAGAATGAATCCCTGAACCGTATGATCTATTTATAATTATCGAACAAAGCCAGCCTTAATAGGCTGCTGCCTTGAATTTTGTAATTGAAACTGACAACGCAGTATTTGAAACGTAATATGAGGATGATATTCCAAATTCATCAATATTTTACTAAGAAGTCGCTGTATTTGAAACGTAATATGAGGATGATATTCCAAATTCATCAATATTTTACTAAGCAGTAATCTGTTCCAGTGTCTATTCTGGAAGATAGTTGTCATTGTATATTAATATGAGCTGCTATGCTATTCTGGCTAACGCCAAATCTCATCTCGATCGTGATCAGAAAAAAACGCCAACTGTAATCGTCTATTGCCTGAACTTTGAATTGGTATCCTCCTTCATTTGTATAGAAACAATTTTGAAATGTTACCGAAATTAGCCGCAATAACGTTTTTTCGGTTTATCAAATAATTTAATTCATTTTTTTAAATTAAAACACAAACTCATGTGTTCTATAGAGTAATACTGATAGAAAAAAATAGAGTAGAAGGTATTGGTGGTTTAACAAATGCTATTGTAAAACCACATTTATGAGTCGTATAGGTTATGGCTTTTCAGTTTTCAGACATATCTGAACACTCTGTACACAAACGGCCTCATTCCTCTGACAGTGTATATATACCACATCTTTCCACTTCCTACGATCCTGAAAAACGTCTTGGACTTCTCCCATTCTCGTATAATATTCTGTCCCTCAAATAGCTGTTAATCTAATTCACTTCATATAATATTAACTTCAATGAAATATGCTTTGGACAAAAGGCTTTAGCGCTGAATCCATGCGTTCTCATTAGTTATCTCAAACTTCTCGGAGACCAGGCAGGAACATTGTTAACTACTGAGCATAAGCTATTTCCTCGACGCTCATCGGACGCCCTAACTTACTCCGGATACTGTTGTACACGAAAGTGCAAAGTACTAGGTCGGCGAAGCTTAAGTTTACCTACAAAGCACTAAGTGCTTACAACTGACCCAGATTGTTCATTAATGTTCAGTATTTCATGGTTTACGATATAATGATAATACTTAGTAAAGTATGTAACTACTACACCCAGAGTCGTCCTTTTGAAATAATGGTTGCCTAGTGTCAAATTTTACATTAGGAATAGTTCTTAATTAATTTCTAATTATTTTTTCCTTAATTTCTAATTTTCGTTAAAAAGCATCATTACAATATCTTTTTTTAAAAATCTAAACGAGTGATCGTTAAGTTAATCACACTTATGCAACACTCAAGGTATTAAGCTGCTCAATTCGCTCGCTACCGCCTGAGTCGCCCTCACTCCTGCGCCACGTCCGGCCCGATGTCATCCAGTTTCTTTAAGTCCAGTTTGGTTGCATCTCTGTCACACTACCAATGATATTACAATTAAAAAGACGTAGATAGGTTATGTCAGGACTAACGCGAAGTCAAAAATTGTCCACGGGGTACTACTTAGTTAATTTGACTTTGTTAACGTGTGAACAAGATAGTAATATTATCTACTAGAGCGTAAACGAGACAGATACATGTTGCGCAGTGTCATATCGAACAGTCAACACTGTCAATGCTTTGCTCAGGTACACGAAAAGTTTTGATTCCGTGTGCCACTTTTTTAGCACATGTAACCTATCTTCCTATTTTTATTATAATATATCATTGCACACTACCCATTTGTCACGCGAAAGATTGTGGCCCCAAACCCAGTGCCCTAGGTGGCCACCTAGTTCACCTATGGACGGACCGGCCCTCGATTGACTAAATATAAAATCCAGGACATCTGGATCCCACTAATATCATATTCCAAATCCAAAGTAAGCATTATTTGTTCTAAACGGATGTCAGAGACTGAAGTATGCTTAAATACTTAAACATAATTACATCAAGACACAGAATATTTGTGTTGCTCAGTATTGTGAGAGCTGCAACAGTGGGAGCTAAGTTTTAATTGAACAAACTTGATAAACTTGCGATGAATACATAATTGGATCGTAACTAACTGTAAATTAAGTTGGAAGGTTTTGAGATATGTTTAGGAGCTAGGGATTTGATAGCTTAACTTTTTGTTCGCACTAAAGTCACACTATCGAAAATAATCAATCAATTCAAATTGGTACTATAGGAAACTTCAAAATACTAGTTCTTGTTAATATTAGTTCTTTTCAAATAATAATATAAGTCAGGAAGTTTCAAATTGACATTACTATCCAGGGGGGCTAAAACAGCAACATTTTAGCATTTCATATTATGAATCATCTATTTGACGTTTCATCTAGACCGCGGTCCGTTTCGAGTCAAAAGTGAGTAACAGCGCGCTGACACGCATCCCGAATTGATAAATTGTATGAACGTGAGCGACGTCAGCGCGCTATTACTCACTTTTGACTCGAAACGGACCGCGGCCTAGATGAAACGTCAGTTAGATGTTTCATAATATGAAATGCTAAAATGTTACCGTTTTAGCCCCACTGAGCCCTATCCACCTACGAAAATACTCTTTCAAAAGCGTGGCGAATGATGCCCTTCAGAAAGTTAGAAAGTTGGTAGTGTCGACTTACGAAAGGTTACCGGCAGGAAGTGACTACGTCAAGCGAAGGATAGGAAGGGTGCATATTGGGGGACACTTCGTCCAGATGTGGTGGTGATGATCGAAAAAAGTATAGTTGAGTGTAATAGCTATGCTCTATTTATTACTGCCCACGCTCTGCACTATCAAAACTGGGAGCAAAACAACAAATCTGTAGGGCGGTTGAGAACCGCGTTAAGCTCATAGCACATTAAAAAACCAATGGCCAGCTGTAAGCGCGCTCGCCGCTACTATACTACTCAACTCGCAACACTCGTCTTTACAACTTAAGGTTCAAGTTTGAATGGCAAGATAATTGCTGGGATCGCAGCCGTGCAGTCGCCGTTCTAGCATAATGTGCTATGACCTTAACGAATGATTCGGTTAACTTCTTTCTCTATTACAAACTGCCAGCCACCGCGCGCGCCACCGCAGACCGCCAGCCAGACCGCTTATATTAAAGTACCTATCAAACCGATTGTCATTTGTTTTTTATTTTGATTCACAGGTGGATGCAAGTGGGAAGGTAGAGCAGGCGTGTGGATGGACCACTGCTTCGAGGAGCACAAGCAGAAGGTCACTGACCTGCCGTTCATCACGGTGAAGGACAGATGGGACGCTAAGAGGACGGAGCCTGTGCTCAACTACTTCCTCATGAAATGCTACGAGAAAGTGTTCAATGTGTACCAGATTTATGACAAGAGAGGAGGTTAGTTAAGAAAAGACTAACAAAAGAAATTTATGTGATTTAATATTCAATACTCAGTTATTATTTTCTTTTGACAATGTGGATCTGTGTAATTGCCATCCTTTGTAATTTATATTGTGATTTAATGTTGATAAATTAATTGTTTATACTTTTACACTTGGTTGCTTGTTTATTATATGAAGTTTTAACTATCACTGTACAGTTTAAAATTGGTATAACGATTTCATTTCACGAAGGTATTTGAATACATTAACTTAAATTAATAGATTTTTAACTCCAATTAAAATAATTTTATGAAGCGACTTTTATTCATAAAACTTGATATTCCTTAACCTTATTTCAGGAAGAATGATGTGGACGGTGCTAGTAAATGATGATGATGCTGAGAAGTTCTATTTTGAAGTCGATCTGTTCCTACCCGGGACGCCAAGCAAAAGGATTGTTTACAGGCAAGTATACTGTAAAATATACAATATATATGCATATAATATATACACACATGGTACTATATTATATAAACACATACATACTTAATGTACACGTAATAGGTAATATTTATACAAAGTCGGGTTAGTTACTTTACTTACATAAACTTACAACTCGACAATTACGGGGCCGATTTTCATCGTCTTTGATTAATTTGATTTGTCTCGAAATATAATTTTAAGAATCGAATATATTATAAAGTATAATTGTAATACGGGAGTCCGGGTGAGGAAGGGGTGCGCGGTGAAGTCGCCAAGTAAAACACGCGGGAGTGTGGTTGTGGAGTTCTGTATTATGTATCAATACAGATACAATGTAGTGTGGACTGAGCAGCGCAACTTAACGGCTTAAATGTACGAGCTCAGTGCCTTTACATTCAAAAAGTATTGGACAACCAAAAAGAAGGTGTCGAGGCAGTTAACTAGAAATGGTGCAATAGCTTACAAGCCAACTCCAGAGTAACTGCATACGAGAACCAGAACTGAATTCAGATCGAATTCGTATTGAATTAAATATTTACAAGTACGGTGAGATCTAGTACAAAATCTAAAACACAATGCTTGCGCGAGCTAAGTTACTGCCAACGCCATCTATTGGTGTTGGTGGTAACTTCTTTACAGGAACATAGGCGGCTTGCTCCGCGAGGTTTGCTTTCAAGGTTTGCATGTTGATTTTACGTTGTGTTACAGTCTCCCCCTCTGGCTTCGATAGGCGTCCCGACGAGAAGCCAGGATGATGAATTAGAGAGCGTTCTCCCGAGGTCGGCCAAGTCCACGCTTTGGTTGCTTTCCTGCGTCTTGTGAGGGTAATAGGGTGCTCATCCTCTTTCTCCCCCTGGACCAAAACTGCTCCAAGAGCATAGTTGCTAGCATCGGTTTTTATAATATAGGGTTTCGAATAGTCAGCTTGCTTCAAAACGGGCGCTGTGGTGATTAATTTCTTGAGCTTGAACACGTTCTCTTGAATATGAGCTGACCGAATTGCTGGTCAGATAGATTGACTACCATCGTTGTTTCACTTGTAGTGGATTTGGCTACACACGTTGTCTTCCGTCCGAACTTGGGTTTGATGGGATCTTGGAATCTTCTGTTCTTGGGCGGGAAGTTTAATCCGTTCTTCGAACGAAGATGCCCCACGTTGGGCGCCAATTTGTAATACGGGAGTCCGGGTGAGGAAGGGGTGCGCGGTGAAGTCGCCAAGTAAAACACGCGGGAGTGTGGTTGTGGAGTTCTGTATTATGTATCAATACAGATACAATGTAGTGTGGACTGAGCAGCGCAACTTAACGGCTTAAATGTACGAGCTCAGTGCCTTTACATTCAAAAAGTATTGGACAACCAAAAAGAAGGTGTCGAGGCAGTTAACTAGAAATGGTGCAATAGCTTACAAGCCAACTCCAGAGTAACTGCATACGAGAACCAGAACTGAATTCAGATCGAATTCGTATTGAATTAAATATTTACAAGTACGGTGAGATCTAGTACAAAATCTAAAACACAATGCTTGCGCGAGCTAAGTTACTGCCAACGCCATCTATTGGTGTTGGTGGTAACTTCTTTACAGGAACATAGGCGGCTTGCTCCGCGAGGTTTGCTTTCAAGGTTTGCATGTTGATTTTACGTTGTGTTACATAATTATATTTTAAATTAATTAATTAATTAATGACCTCAATAACATTCAAAATAATTATTATTCATACTACCTTAATTTAAATGGGCTTAGAATGCGGCAGACGAATTCTATTACGCATTTTCAAATAGAATTGTTCCTTCTGAAAATACCTAGCAAAAGGATTGCTTGTTTACAAGCGAGTATTTACACAGCGAACAGTGTAAACGAACGAAATTAATAAAGTAAGGAACACACAGGAAGCGCAGCGGCGATCGGATAGTAAACATTGAGAGCTGTTTCATCAAAAGATTTTCTAACAAATATAAATGAGAATTGCAAAAAATATTTGTGGATGTAAGAGTAAACTTGAGTTAAGGCGAGTCACCTCATGTTTTCCGTAAGGCATAAATAATATGACATTCATTAATTTACAAACATCAAGCTCTTAGGTCAAACTTTAATCCAGAGCAATGAAAAAACGGATATTATTCTTGTGGTTAGTCGCATGTGGCGGCCAGCGGAGTTCACCGTATGCGGCGATTCCATACAAAAAAATATGAAAACTACTAAAATTATGCCAGTGGCGGCGTTTTGGGGCATGTGGCCCGTGTCCGGGGACGCTTAGTTTCCTCTAACATATCGGTATTAGTTTCTTTATAGTACTATATCGCTACGCTTACAATGTGTGACGACCTCCACTACCTCATCGTAATTCCAGAAATGAAGCCTCCAAATTTATTGCCGAAATCTTCTTCTGTAAATGATATCATATTGCTTACAAACTTTTTTGAAATTTACACTTATTTCCTTGGGGAGACTCACAAATTGGGCTATTTGCGGTGAAATGTTGTTATGTCGGTGTTATTATTCTTCTGTTCTCTTTCAGACGCCCGTGCAAGTGTGAGAAGGACGCTGACTTTTTGGAGCATACGCAAAATGTTTACATTCCCGTAGAGAACGTGTTCTCTATGCTTGATGAGACCGAGAATACGAACTTCACAGTTCGAATCGGTAAGTTGATTAAACCGTTGGGACGTATAGAAGTTTAGATAAAATATCGAGTCTCACACCTACCTTTTACGCGGTACAAGGAAGGCTCTGGTTTTATGGCGGAATAACAATCCAAAATTGAGTACCTCACCCAGGGGGGCTAAAACAGCAACATTTTAGCATTTCATATTATGAATCATCTAACTGACGTTTCATCTAGACCGCGGTCCGTTTCGAGTCAAAAGTGAGTAACAGCGCGCTCACACGCATCCCGAATTGATAAATTGTATGAACGTGAGCGACGTCAGCGCGCTATTACTCACTTTTGACTCGAAACGGACCGCGGCCTAGATGAAACGTCAGTTAGATGTTTCATAATATGAAATGCTAAAATGTTACCGTTTTAGCCCCCCTGGTCACAGGACGTGACGGTCACTTGTCTATGAACACCATAATAAATAGATTATTAGATGGTTTTTCTTCGACACATATTTTACAATTCTTACTATGCTTTATGCATAGATGCTCAGTATGATTTGCGAACGCTTTTATGTGCTGTCTAGTACTCAAAAAGCTATAAATCTTGTCCTTTATTTTTAATATTCTGTACTATTAAAATCATTTTCAGTCTTAGTTACATTTAACTTAACATAAATGTTTCTATAATGGGTTCGGCCCAGCTTAATTTAAGAACCATTACGATCATTCACAATAAGTACATAAAGTAATTTTCTATTTAGGCAACGTCAAGAGGTAACAATGCCAGTAAAATGAAGTTAAGGCTTCAATATTTAATCTGAAAGGCTTTCAGAACATTTGGGAACGGGTATTGTTTTCAGATACTCAGTATTCATGATTTAAAAATAATCTTTCTTTTGTGCTGCAAAATAGTAGACTTGAGGTTTTGGAGGCAAGAATTTTCTGCCCCGCGTCATCAACAACGGCCAATGTGACCATCACCTTGATGACGTTTTTACTTCCACGTGTGCTACTATAAAGGTACAATTCCTAGACGGACCGCAGATCGCAAACTGCAATCGACACTACAGACTGTTTACTGTGAAAGCGATTACAAGCGTAGCCGCGCTGCGCTTGGGCACAAAAGAGTGGTTCGCTTGCAGTTCGCGGTCTGTGGTCCGTCTTGGAATTGTACCTTCATACTGAGGCCTGTGTCGTATTTATCAGACGAGTCTTGTTTTCACCCCCATACCCACTGCCTGCTAGTAGCTCTTCCAATGTCAATTTTGTCCGTGGCTTTATTTGGGCGATCAGCAAAACTGCGCACATCCGTCTGCATTCTTGTCACTCAAACCCCTGAATTCACAAACGTCAATCAACGCTAAGCACGTGCTCTCCCACACGTCTTCCTAAAAAAAGGTAAAGGACCACCGGATGCTCAAAATTGATTTGTGTTTGTGAATTTTAGGGTATTGAGTGGCAAAAATCATATCAGGGATGGGAGAAGTTGTTCTAGCAGAAAGACACTACTTACTATAGTTGATCAACTGCTAGGTATTTAGTGTGATTAAATAAAAGAGCAGTTTCCAAAAAAGTTGTATGTGTTAACAAAAAATTGCATTTGTGGGTCTGGTTTTTATTTCAGGTGAAGTGGAAAACCTGCCGCTTTTGGACACACCGACTGAAAGCGAAAGCCTTATTCTGCTGAATGAAGATCAAAAGGATAATTAAAAGATTTTATTTAAAAAAACAAGCATATTGCCGCGAATATTTATTTCTCTTTCAAGTAAAACTTCACTTTTTCATTGTTTGTAATTATTTAGTAAGATTGTAACGTTTCAAACTGGCTAACAAAACGAAAACTGCAATAAGATCATATGCGGTGTTCACCTAATATGTAGGTAGACGACTAAATTTAATAATATAAGATTACTCTCTACTATTATTTTATAATTTCAACTGGCAAATACTGCTGTAAAATTTGTGTCTGATAATACGTACATTTCGTTAATTGTTTTTGAATAAACATCAATAAAAAAAATCTTTTGTAATTATTGCACCGTCCCGTCATTAAATATTTATTCTGATTATATCTTTTGTAAAATGGCAAAATTGGAAGCCTATCTTAGTAATCTAGTGAATTTAGTTATTGAGGGAGCAACTTTTTTCTTGCCCGGATATGTCTGGGTGTGGATTAAGAGTTATCATATTGCTATATTTTACGCCCCTTGTTTATAAAAAGCTAAATCAGTGCAGCAACTTAAGTTTGGCTATTGAAATGTCTCAAGAAGACAAGTTTTGTCAATATTCATAATTTGAATAAGTGACGAATATTGACAAAACTCGTCAATAGTTAAAGTGGTGTTATAAATCTGTTTGAGTTTTTGTGAATGGTAACCAAGCCAATTAAGTTTCATTTTGAAACGTTGTGATGTACTCTGAAATAAATAGCTGTCCACGGGATTTTGTTAACACGTTGCCACCTGACCCCATATTATGTAGAGTTTGTATGTAGAGTAAGTAGGTCACACGTCAAGCGTCACACAAAACAGTCGGTAGTAGGTAGTGATTATTAGTGTATCCGTGGAAGCCGATACCTGTCTTGTGGAATGGCTTTTAGAGACCAATATTGATACTCGTACTCAACAACACAAATGTTCATTGCATGAATGTGGAATTCATTCGTCTTTTAAATGTTTGTCCAAGGATTGAACCCACGAGTTATTCAAGTAGATGATCACACACAGTTAATAATATTGTAGGCAAAGTAGGCAGGTCTAACTCCAAGAAAGAGTTTTCTTCGTCGTCGTTTGATCCTATTGGCCTGAACCAGAAGACGTGCAACAGGCTTCCAGCAATGTGTTTCCTTCTTCCTTTAATCCCGGGTTTTTAAGCGGGGCGGTAAAAGGCATTTATGCAGACAGGCATGAGATTTACCGGCCTAGTTGGTCACTGTGATGCTGTACTTGTTAATCATATTTGTTGTTATTCCCATCAAGAGATAAGTGGACTTTAAGACCACAACAAAAAAAAAACCCAAAATTGCATATTGCAAAAGATATTTTATAACTATTCAGAATGTCCAATTTTGCCATTACGAAATCCTTAATTGATGATATACATTCTCAATGTTGGTATCGACAACGACGACGGACAGAAATCAGATCTCTAAATTTTTGATCGACTCATCGCCTTCTCAGTAAATAATTAAAAAGGCTCTTGGGAAACCTTAATTAAGTAGAAAGTTTGTTGTTAGAAGAGAACTTTCGAGAACCTCCATTATTGATATTTGGCTAGAAACAATCAGTGGTGACCTCTTACTACGTAAAAAAGCAGGTCTCAGGAGCATATATTTTTAAAGGTTTTTTAGTGGTTGGAACGTTTATTATAGGAATAAATAAATTCTAAAATCTAATCGAGTGATAAATAGTGATGAAAGCTTTTTTTTTTCAATTTCCACGGTGATAACAGACACTGATGAATTAGACGAAACTGAATCGATCATTTACATCACAAAGTTACGTTGTGAATTCAGCTTTTAATTTTAAAGCTAATAAATATTTGCGAGTTCTACAATCAACGTCATTGAACAAAGTCATAATTCATTTCTTTATCATCATTATGTCTTTCCTACAGTAAGAAACTTTTAATCTCGATTTTGAATATTTATTATCAACTACAAACCCGTGACGTCTACCACTGCCAAACAGAGGCCTCACCATAGATTTGATTATAATACTATGTGCTACAAATTGAATAAGAAAGAAGAAAAAAATAATTCAGAAATACTTCACTAATGATAATCACCTATACGAACAGATTATCTTACTGTTGTTTAACCCTAGTTGAGTCAAAAATAAATATAACCATGTAAATAATACAAATGTTCCGAAGTACCTTTTTTTAGAATTAATTGTTAAAGGTAACACCCGTCGTTTGTTTGACGGTATAGTAAAATTAACTATACCAAGAGCACTAGCAGTCGGTATTAATTCAAAATAACTTGTAGTTGTTCATCGATAACAAATTAAAACAAATTGGCTTTTGTTAACTATCAACTTGTCGATTAAATTGAACGTTTAATTTATTTTGTGACTTCGTTGAAAATCACCTCGACTTTTACATTTTGTTTATTACGATACATTGTACGTGTTGAAGCAACACGCAAAGCCCGTTTTTTGCGCTAAACCCTAACTTTCACAAGGTAACAATGGCTCGCATAACCCGCTCCTGATGTGGGGGATAAAGGTCTATTTGCCCCTTTTATGCTTCGAATAGCGGTTTGGAATAAACGAACTGAAAACTCCAGCTCAAATAAAAATATATTGACGCAGCAATCGATCCCGCACAATCCATTAAACTTTAAGCGTACCGATAGAAAATATCGGAAATAGCGACTGGGACAAAGCAGAATATTCCTTTGAAAACTATTCTCCACCCAGACTTCATTTGCGAACGCTCTACAAGTTATATTTTAGTTCGCCAGCCCGATAAGTAGAGCTGTGTTGACATAAATATTTACTCTCGTGAGAACGTTAAGGAAAACTTAAACATTTAGCCCGGAAATATATTCGAGAGAGTGAGAGTGGTACGTGTTCAATTTAAAATAATGTATCGCAAGCTATAAAAGTTAAAATGTAAAAGAAATATGGTTAAGCGAGAGCCACGGTTATTATACGTACAAAGTAACTCGAAATTGATTTTCTTCGCAACGCAATAAAGCGTAACAAATTGCTTTTTAAGAATTTTGTTCTGTTTTGACTGACATTTTTATTTTATTAGAAGCAAAATAAGATCTTCTTACTTTTTTTTCTAGATGCTGAGATCCCACTGTTGGGTGAAACTTTCCTTCATTTCTCCCAACAGGTTTAACAGATTTTGGATCATTTTTCTAAACCTTCGACAATTAACTTTAATTAAAAGTTACTTACCAGAGAGATTTTACGCGGTACGTAAAAAAATTCGAGTAACTTTCACGGAGCATGTATGAAATAAAATATTGAAAGTGGAATAAGCGTACCGTGTGTGTCAGGATCACTGCGAATGGAAAGGTGTGGTCTTCGCCTAGCCCGTGAGAAAATAGTTGTGATAACATGGCATTTTTCCAGTAACAAAAAAGTTCATTATATTAATGCTGTGACACATTATACTTTAGCAATTTATTATAAAGTAAAAGCGGCACTTAAGAGCGAACTGCGGTCGTTTCAAGTAACATTTAATTGACATATTGTACAAGTACCGTTTTTGTGTCGCTTAAAATCACGCTGTAAATCACCCCGCGGAATTATGAGAGCATGAAATTTATTACTTTAACGTCCGCTAGCAAATTTTCATCATAGCATAATTTTCTACACAATACAAATTTATTTACGACATTTGAGTCTTTTGACTTTCAAATTGTTTATGGTATTAAAACTGTGCTGCTCTGAGTGGAACATCTTGAATGACTTTAATGTTTAGCGACATTTGTTGCTTGGGCAAAGTTATCAGATTTGTACTCAACTGAATGAATTTGGACAAAACAAGGACGCAAGATAAGATTTCTAGGAACCTAGATCACTATTTACCTAAAGTTAACGCTAACGTCCCTCATATTTTATATTTAAGGAGACACTGACAATTCCGTTACACAGAGAAAAACTCAGGTACGTCGAAAGAATGAGTTCGGCTGGACACTGTGAACTTGACTTTCTAATTGAGAACTGTTTGATTAGTCAGGTGGCGTGTTAGGTCGAAGGACAAGAATGAAATCATTGCATTCTTATCGCGAACGCATATAGTACTTATGTATTTGTTACTGAGTTCACGCAAAAAGTGACTTGAAAACAGGGTTGTTACCAGCAATACAACCTTGTTCTTTAATCAAAAGGCGAGTTATATGAAACAACAAAAATAATTCAGCAATCCTTTTTTTTGTATTCTAATACTTACTTAATGCGCGTCGCATCTCTAATCATAGTATACAATATGCCTAGCATGAAGAGATTATATTATTTCGCCGTGAAGCTGAAAATATTACAAATACGTTTTTACTAACAATATCTCCTGACTTTCACGTTATATTTTATTCAAAACTGGATATATTTTTTGACGCAGTGACTTTATAAAAGTTCGTCTCTCCCGCTAAATGAATTTTAAATTGAGGAAAATTTTACGAAAATATTAAAGTTGTCTCCTGTGGAAACAAATTCTGGTAATATTATGATTTTTGAATCGCCTTCCCTCTTGGGCTGTATTAAAGTTTGAGTGAGTACTCAAATTACAAACCTTTGTGTTTATGCTTAAGAAAATTAATACTTTAAGCACAAATATGCTTTCTGGGCTTATTTTTATTAAAAAAAATACAATCTCCTATTTCCTAAAATTATGAAAATGTTCTGTGGGAAATGTTTTAGTGCTTGAGATTTGCTATGAAAATCAATACTTAATTAATCACTTCAATTAAACATCTGATATAAATAGTGAATTTAAATCTCAAGCAAATAGAAGTAACGAATAAACTTTATTAATCTAAGTAGAAATTCGTTGGTAAAATATTCCTCACAAATTAACATAAACAAACTCGCCTTCTTGGAAAGTGTTAAGGGAAAATGAAATTGACTTACATTTACGAAATGATGTCGTTCTGTCTCGCTCTAAAAGTATACTAATTGCAGTCCTGTGTTGCAGTCACAGTATAAACCATACAGTAGAACATCTAAAAACAAACGTGCCACTCTCGGTTTGAATGTGTGCGTGAGCAACGCGCGCCGTGTCGCGATATCACGCACACGCGATTTCACGAACACGCTAGCATAAAATAGGGAGGCGGCAGTACGTACGGGCTGTGACGCGTGTCTGTGTGCACGCTAGGCTAATAACTCGGCGGGCGGCCTTAGATAGCCTACTGTATGGTTTATACTGTGTTGCAGTGCTGCAGTGGAGAGGGGGGGGGGGATGCCGGTGAGGGAGGCTCAGACGTTTGACAACTCATTACCGGAGACAAGCCTGGAATGTGCTTCATTATTTCTTGGCTTTCTCAAATTGCGAGAGACTGCTTTTCACAGCTGCTGTAATGTTTAAAATTTGAATGCCCTACGTTCTTGAAGTAACGAAGAATGAGTCGCTGGAGCGCAAACACTTGGATTGAATTTAGAATAGTGGTGTTCAATTGTATAAAATAATATTTTACAACCTAACTTTGTAAAGCATGCCGCGGTGTTATTCTGATTACATGATCATTCATGTAATCAGAATAACACCGCGGCATTTGAAAAAAAAACCACTCTGTTATTTAGTCGTTTATTTAACTAGGCACCTTAATCATAATAACTTAAACAGCTCTGCAACAACACGTCAACTTTTGTATCACTTTGTCTCTAGTCGCACTCATGTTTGATATTCCATTTTGTGTCATCTGTGGGTACTCGTACAGTACACATAACACGTGTACCTACTGCATTGTCATTTTGCGGTTGTTGCCTGCACGGTCGACTGATATGCGAGGTACCGTAGTGCGATCACGGCGTCGTAGAACAATGGCGTAGCAACTAGCTGCTACGAGCTACGGTTACATACTCGTAGTTATGGCATGTTGTTACTGTAGCCTGAGACGATTATGTGGCAAAATTTGATTTGGTGGCTAAGATGTGGCACCAGTGTTCTAATTGAGCTATAAATATGTTCCTAGGCACTGCATATTATGCACAAAAGTCAGACTTAGCGCCAATTCTACCAGTCAACCACACTGACAAAAAGTACACAATATAAATGTAATCTTAATTTGATAATGGCAACTTTTTAAAGACTCAGATCAAAACCTCAGAATATTATAATTTCTAGAACGCAATGAAATTAATTTCCTTTTTTTGCCACTTGCTGCACTAGCTCTATGATTGAACTAGTAGTGATTTCTTAGTTAAATATATAAAGGCATCCAGCAGTAGTTCCCTCATGGAGGCAATAATGGATCTAGCAGAAACAACTTATGATGAAAACTGGTTGCATCGACAAAAACGTAGGTATCTAAATGATAGACGATATTAAGCGTTCATCCATCTATTAATAAGTAGGTAGTACGTTTAGCAACCGCGTCCATAAACCGCAATGCGTTTACCACATAAAACACTCGTGAACGCGCGTTTAAATACATTGTTAACAATGGAATTTAAATGAATAGAGTTACCCACATAAGAGTCAATCAAAAGTAGGAATAGAATCCACAAAAAGAGCGATACGCTTCAATATTGCTAAATTATTAAAGTCACCTGTGATATGCAATCATCAAAAACAAAAGATATTGCTGTAGATGCACCCGAATAGGTTGTAGAGGCTGGCTTGTTGGTTGGTTGGTAGAGAATGCCTGTTCCATTTTTGCAATAAAGTTTAAATATTATTTAAGTATTTCTCTCTTGCTCGTCTTTTTTTGCACAGCCCAACTCTCTGGTTGGCAGGAAATCCTCTACCGAAGGTAGTCTGGAAGAGATCGCTTTGTTACGATAAGACCGCCTGATTTGTACAAAAGCACGACCTTTTACCAAAACCCTGTAAAATGAATTTTTGTGCAATTAAGATTATTTATCCTATCTTAAATAAATTGGTTCGATAAAATATCTATGCTTCAAGTCCTTATGATGCCGTCAGCTACAGTTCGCTTTTAGATTACCTACCGACACCTGCAGATGGCGTGCCGTCTCAATTTGACATTTGTACTCATTCCTTAGAATTAATTCTGAAGGAATTAATTGTGGGTCGGGTACAGCTGGGTCGGGAGATTGGGTAACTTACTCGTAAGTCTCTTAGACGCAGATGGGAATCATATTTTCAAACTTCAGGATTTCTGTCTACGAGTTTTTGGGGTCACGATCATCCGTCATGGATCTACTATACGTGGTACTAAAATCAACTTTATTGCTTCCGTTTGTATACATGGGCTAATCCGACAAATGTAAAAAAATACCGATGATACATTTCTTTGTTTTCAAAACAAAGGACTACTTAATTTTCCACTTATATTCGCTTAAAGTTTGATTTAGGGAATTACTTGACTGACTGTATTGGGTACTTTATGTTATTCTCATTGCGAAGCCGCAATGAAAGCATATATCTTAGTTTGAATTAATGTGGTCTCGCCATTATCTGACATAGTTAACTGTGCAGATATAAGCAGCAGTTATTTACTGACTTGTTTAATAAGCCTGCTTAGTTGTTATTTATAATTCCGAAATAGAATGTAAATTACCGGTTTCCCATCATCATCATCAGCCTTTAGCAATCCACGGCAGGATGTGGGCCTTTTCTGAAGCGATCTATCCTTAACCAGTCACCTAGGTGCATTCAAAAACTGCCAGCAGCATTCAGTGACACAACAGCTGAATACCTACATTAAGGCACATTTCAACAATGCTACTTCTTTAAGAGTTCTTTAAAGTAATGTATATCCATCTGTAACTATGTTGTGCAATAAAGTATGCACATCTGATCTTATTGTAAAAAAACAAGTTTTTGTAACAAGTAGCTTTAATACAAACTCGTAAAGTTAATCTCCTAATTGAAACACGTACATAATTCACTTAACATTTATTTCCTAATCTAATTTCCCAGTCGTACCCGTATTAAAAATAAAACGCAGGTCACCATCACACCGCTCTCAGCGGTATCTCATAATTGAATGAAGTTGAAAACGCTGAATCCCTTGGGAATGATCAATCGGGCCCGTCAAGATTGTTATGAGGCTGGGAGGAAGCCAATTAATTAAGCGGATCGTGAATTGCTTTGGAGATTAAATATTTTAAATGGCAAACTTTTTTTTCATTAACTGGCATTAATGTTGCTGATATTCATGACCTGTATAAGTACTGTGCTTAGAAGTTAGTCACTTAAAGGATAATCTAACTAAGCTGGTTAATTGAGACTTGGGTAAAGTAGCACTGCAGTGTATTCTTTGTACAATGACTGTAGTTTACTACTACTACGAGTATGAGGTAATCAGAAGGCCTAGCACGAACTGCTAAAGTTTTAGTAATCGAAAAGTAAACGACACATTTTTTTCAAAGACAGGATGTAGAAAAAGAAGTATCGTTTACTTTTCGATTACCAAAACGAAAGCATGCAAAACCAGCTCATATGCTGGTCAGGATCAGATTGTAGAGAGAAGATATTTGTTAAGCTCTTCTATCCACAATCAATAGATGTGTAACTCCTTACCCCGTTATTCATAAAAACGAAAGCAACGCTAAAGCATTACTTAAGCAATTGACTTGTCTTGTCACTTACTCTCAAATGGCGGCAGCAACAAGAAAAGAGACGAAGCGATACAAAAGTTAACGTGTTGTTGACGCCGTCAGAGATTAGATATTATTATGCATTGTCTCTTATGGCCGAATTCACAAACGTCAATCAACGCTGAGCACGTGTTTACGCTCATGCTGTCTCATAAAATGTCAATAACACCGAAAGGGGCGGCTATACCTCTGCGGGATGCTCAGCGTTCATTTGCGTTTGTGAATTCGGGGGTTAGTCGCAGATTTCAACAGCAATAAGAAGGAAAGAGATAAAACTCAACAGTTAAAGTGATCCTGCTCCACAATACCATTTTAACAAGTATGTTTGATACACAAGTTGCTCTTTTGGTCGTATATTCCGTCTGCTTATTTGAATTTGCTTTAGTTCCCCACAGCGCCAACTTCCATCTCATACATCAACGCATCACAATTTGTGTTACAAGCAATCCCAATGTTCTAGTTCGTAAGTGTATGTAACACTGAAATATCACCTGGTGAACACAACCCGATGCATAATGTCGCGCAAACTCCTCGCAAAGCAATTTATCTGTAACACGGGCACCCCGTGTTGACAAGGAGCGCGTTCCATTTCATATTCAAACTGAGATGGGTTCCCATTTGTTACCGAAGTGAGGTAATAGCCTGTTATTGTCTCACCCGTGGAACAAAGGGAATGTTTAACAATAATCGGGTTGTTTAATAGTTGTAATTAGTTCCGGATGATCCTTAACCTTCTGTGGGCGTAATGAGCTACAAAGGACAGCAGTGGGATGTTTTTGCCGTAGGTAATTTGGAAACAAACTATTTTTGAGCAATCTGGTGATAAACGCCTAATGTTATACATTTACCATAAGTTACTCACTCATTGCCGATCCTGTAGACCTTTTCAAACCTCTTTGAAGAACTTCAAGCGGTAGCCTATTAGAAAAACCTCGGCAGAGAGATTTTTTTCGTGCCCCTCATCTCATTAACCGAAATAATGAAATACTTTGGCAGTTCTAGTGAATTAAGATGAAACCCTGAACGTGTCGAACAGTGCGATGATATAGAAAAGTCGTTGTCATATTTTTAAATACAGAGTGCGGATGGTTGGAGAGGTGAGGATAGTGATAAACTTTGCTGTCAGATATTATCAAACCCCCTTAATACCAGCGACTTCTATCTAGCCACAGCAGTGAAACCAACTTCACATGCTTTCGAAAGCATAGATATAGCAGAAAATATATCAGGGTCTCCCATACCACTGCCCATCTCAGTATGTGCAGCTTAAACCTGTTGAGGCCTGAGGGCATGCCACAAACAAAATATTTTCTATTGTCTCTGGTTCTGCAGGTTTTGCAACCTTATGTAAACACTTACTTAGCTGGCAATAAAGTATGAAATTTAATCTTAGCGTCGCTGGCAATCTGTCACAACTTAGCCTAACTTACCAAAATGAACACTATCATAATATTGCTAATGCTATGCAACCCTCCACATGATTAAATATGAATCCATTCATAATACAATTAGACGTGCGCGGCCGATACTCGCACATTAACATATCACTGAGTGACGTCACTCATCTCTGACAGCGGCGAGGGGATATTCAGGAGCTCACCTGCTGCTGCCTATTACGTAATTTGAATATCAATTATGCTGATGGCTTAGTGGCTTAGATGACTTTGTTGTTTGCTGTTAATTGTGATGCAAATGTTTATTAAGACTTTTGAAACGAGCTTTTACGGTGTTTGGCTTTTGTATTAGTTAACTTGAACAAGTGTCGTGGCTTAACAAAAGTTACCATTGAAGTTAATAGGATGTAATTCATCTAAAAATGTAAGGATATGACTAAATATTGGTCTTTACTAACTAAGCGGTGGTGTGACCCATACAAACCCACCCGGGTTACGGATAGTTAAAGAGGTGTATATTAGGACAGTGATAAACCTTACTCTCAAATGTTATCGAGCCACCCTTAGGCCTTTGATTCAGCTTAACGACTAACATCTACCAACATCAGTAAGACCTTCACACGCACAGAGTTGCCTTAAAAATACATATTACTCACTTAACACTGAGTGACGTCACTCATCTCTGACAGCGGCGAGGGGATATTCAGGAGCTCACCTGCTGCTGCCTATTACGTAATTTGAATATCAATTATGCTGATGGCTTAGTGGCTTAGATAACTTTGTTATTTGCTGTTAATTGTGATGCAAATGTTTATTAAGACTTTTGAAACGAGCTTTTACGGTGTTTGGCTTTTGTATTAGTTAACTTGAACAAGTGTCGTGGCTCAACAAAAGTTACCATTGAAGTTAATAGGATGTAATTCATCTAAAAATGTAAGGATATGACTAAATATCGATCTTTACTAACTATGTGGTTGTGTGAGCCATAAAAACCCACCCGGGTTACGGATAGTCAAAGAGGTGTAAGGCAGGACAGTGATAAACCTTACTCTCAGATGTTATCGAGCCACCCTTAGGCCTTTGATTTAGCTTGACGACTAATATCTACCAACATCAGCAAGACCTTCACATGCACAGAGTTGCCTTAAAAATACATATTACTGACTCAACGCTGAGTGACGTCACTCATCTCTGACAGCGGCGAGGGGATATTCAGGAGCTCACCTGCTGCTGCCTATTACGTAATTTGAATATCAATTATGCTGATGGCTTAGTGGCTTAGATAACTGTGTTGTTTAGTGTTAATTGTGATGCAAATGTTTATAGACTTTTGAAGGAGCTTTTTTGGGTTTTTCCGTGTTTGGCTTTTGTATAAGTTAACTAAAGTTCAGTAGTTAAGCTCTCAGAGCCTGTGTGGTCCCAAGCTCAAACGAACGAACGATGAAAACCCTTGTATAACCAGTATGGCATCTTCAAACATAAGCAGCGAGCGCAGCTCGGCTGGTACGGGGATGTACCAAGTGTGTCAGTTTTCTCCCATCAAAATGTATGAAAAAAATTGATTACTATTAAGAGTCTTAGAATATGTACCAGATGACTTTTACTTGCACTGAAATTACATGAAAATGTACGATCGTTTGCATTTTCTACCCCTGTCAAAATAGGTTGTATAAGACTAACGTTCGAAGTGTTTAGTCGATTATATAGGTATACAATTAAGTCGGTTATAGTTACTCACCCCCTTATTCAAATAAAAGAACGCAACGCATAAGCATTGTTTAGGCAATTGACGTGTTACTTACACGTCAATTGCCTAAACCGAAAATAAGTGGCCGCAGCAACAAGAATGAAAGTGACAAAGCTATACAAAAGTTATCGTGTTAGTCTCAGTTTATCTACCGATGAACAGGCAAATTTTAAATAAGTTGAAGCCATCACACACGTGTCAGTCACTGGCTTGAGTTAACCCTTACGAATGTTCCAAATTTGAATTCAATAACATCAGCCATTTCCTTTATCAATCATCTGCGAGTGACGTCACAAATTCAGGGTTCATCCCGTGACGTCACGTCGCGACGGGATAGACGTGGGCCTGATGTTTGACTAATGACTATCAGATCTGTTTGATTTACATTGCATTACTACCTATATCAATCGGGTATCATTTTATAAATATGCAGTAAACTTCAAAAGTTTCTAAGCAATTAAGTAAGCTTCTTAATAACTTTCATATGACAAGGTCAACAAAGTTAATGTGGGGTTCAAACGTGTATAGTTAATACTGCCGCCATTGGTATGAACAAAAAGATGTAGAAAGGTACGCTACGTTCATACTTCGCGAAATATATATTATAATAACCACATTTTAATTGAAATTACTGAGGCCATTGACACAAATTACGTAAAAAATGGCGAAAATCGATAGTATTTCTTGAGGGCTCAACTGCTGCATCTTGTAATATAACGATATGCAATACAATTTTAAAAATGTCGATTTATTAAAAAAAACTATTATTACTTGTCCCTGATATTACAAATTATTCCAAGGGAACGTTTACCTGAGCGGCTCAATGCATTGTGCGACGCAACAAGTACGATGCATCGCTCGCAACACTGCACCTCTGTAGCCTGGACTGAGGCGCGCAGCTTTGCATAACGTCGAGAAATACCGTCGCTTTGACTTCGCTGGCAACTGTAGCGGCAGACACACGCTTCCGTAACTGCATGTAGATTTAATCAGGAGAAGATCGTACAAACTGCTGTTTGCAATCCTACTGGATTTAAAGCGGTTTGGAAGGAGGAGGTATTTTTATATTCATTACTTATTGCACAAAGAAAATACTTCATTTGCCCGCGATGAAAAAAAAGATCTGACTTGTTATTGAAACGGCTGTAACAGATATCTCCGATGTTGAATGGTTCTGATAAACTACTACCAACAGTTAATATAAATTATTAGGACCAGCCCTTAGTGTAGGAGCTTCATCTCAGATATAAAGATCTCCTTCTGACGGGAGGCAGCTGTAATTCACCGAATGGTACGGTATAATATGAATATTCAAATATTATGTTTATCAGTATCGGACGCCCATTAGGGAAGCTGTGTTAACGTTATAAAAAGTTGTCGGGGAATATATTTCATTGTATTCATTTGGCGCATCGATGTGTTCACATCGTCGATGTACGTATCGATACTATCGATTGAGTAACTAAACCTCTATTTCCGCTTAAAATGCCGATTGCTCAGCAACACTACTTCGAACCGTCTACTTGAAACAATAATAAATAGTCTTTTGGGCGAAATTGCATTTCAATATAAAATGAGTTCAACGTGCAACGTCAACTAAAGTGTACCAGTGGGAGAACGTTACTTAAACAAGGTTCATCGCTGCGGTGATGCTCGGATGTTTCCATCTCTGCGCTGTAATTACTTACTGTACTAATGTTATAATGAAGGTTATTTATGTTGTTATCTTGCACTGTTACAAAGACAGGAGAAAGTGAGTATGTGTAAGTATCACAAAACAAAAGTCACAAAAGCGCATTTAGATACTTAAAAAAAACTCGGTTGCGATTTTGGAATCATCGCTCACTAACAGGTGCAAACTTGTATCACATATTTGCGGTTTTCTAACTTCTTTCTATTGCTGAGCTACAGATATGATTCTTGCTAAATTTAACGATTCTAGGTTCATGGGGAGTACCCCGTACTGCCAGCTACGGTAATAGAGTAAGTATACCAGAGGGATTCGGCCGGTCTGTCAATGGTAAGAGCAGTCGCCCAGTTTGCGGATGACGCGACCAAAGACGCGGCTTCGATTCCCGCCTGAAACCAAGACCGGATGTCTTATTCTATGGGTTTTTAGTCAAGGATACCCAAAACGTTTTATGTTGATGGTGTTTGTGACTTGGTGCAGTCATTCCACTGTTCACCTGCACTGGACGTTTTCAAGATATCATCAGTTTAAATACTTTCTAACTTCGGACGTTGTTAAGTTTTCTTGTAATACCTACTTACTTAAGTACTTAGCTAGGTATCAAAATTTAAAGTGGTTCGGATGCATTTCAAGTTAGTAATGATAACCGCATCTTTGATCAGAAAGATTAAGCCTTTTGTTCTATTGGAGTGAAGAAAACAGCTGAGTCAAGGTTGAAGCTGGCTTTCTGCCAGTGACTTACTCGAGGCTTGCTTGATTGTCTAAGGCAAAATTGTGGCCAGATTTTTAGACCTAACAACCACTTAAACTAAAAGAAAATAAGAGGTCTTCTTGTGACTCTTATACAAAACAAATATTCATATTATTAAAGAAAATTATTACCCTTGGAAAAACTAATTACCAGCTAAGCTAAAGAGGCCGATTTATTCACGATGTGAATGAAACAATATTACTATAGGCTGTGAGCGATAATCTCTTATTAGGGCTCCGACGTAATGAGTACCTATCTCCGATTAAAGTTCATTCGTGGGTAATTTTACGAGCGAATAACTAACTCCAGATGAAACTTTTTCACTCTATTTGCACTTTACACTTTCCATGTTCCATGATGCTTATTTGCCGTCAAATAGTCCATTCCAAAACTCGGATCAGAAACCCGAACGTCATTTTTATCTTTCGAAGTGCACAAAAAGGCAATTGATCTTCGACAAATACAAGCATTATTTTAATATGCTACATGTTTTGTTTGTACAACTATGTTCTGTGGCTAAAGTTGAGGCAGACCTCCTTCAATCACGCCGTAAAATCAATTAAGTTAGTCAGCGAGCAATTTTAACATAGCAATTTTGATACTGTGCGACAGTGTGTTTGTGGGTAAAAACTGCTTGCAGACGTAAAAGGTGATGACTTAAAATGGAGCCACGGGTCATTAAATTCCCAGTGTATTACCTACCGTGGTCATTAAGCCCCCGGCTCTGATGGAAAGCGGATGTCTGCACTTAAGGCTCTTTGTGTCTTTGTTTGTAATTTAACTTTATAGGGTCATGCATTTTCTCATAATTGAGAATTATTCACATGTTATTTCAATAATTGGAAATGAATTATTGCGAAACTACATGGTTGCTAGAGCTTTTTAGTTTCCACAAATAAATGTGTTCGCAACCGTGTGTTTTAAAGAAAGAAATAAACGTTATTCGATTGTTAAACAACACTTAAATGTAGAATGAAATAAAAACACATGGAAAATAAAAAACCATAAACAAATGAACAAACTAAATTATACTTACCTACTACTAATATATATCGTCACCGTCGTGTCAAAATTAAATAACTGACACCTTTACCGAAATTCACTTTTTAACATTTTTGAATATTGGAAAGTGTGATCTACATTTTAGTCTTTAGCCCGTTGCGATATGTATAATACTCGCTTAGATATCTTCGTTTTAGTAAATCTATTGACCATATATTACAACAAGGTTTGTACTAGAATTTCCGTGGAACAATTGGATAACTGTTAAATAAATTAAATAACTACATAATAAGGGCCACTACAATAAAAACAAAGTCAACAAGATACTTTGTTGAATTCTGCCACAACTCACTCCAAAACATTGTCACAAAATTTAGTTGTGGCAAAATTAAATAAATGCGCTTGTTTAATTTTAAACATAATTTTGAGATTGATTATTGTGCTTAGTCAGTTTTTCCTGTTCAAAGCCGTGAATAAAAAAGCTAATATCAAGCAAACTAAATAGGTAATCCAAAAACAATGAGATTGTAACATGTATCTGAATTCCATCTCTGACAATCAACTTCAGATTACACCCACAACAAATATTAAAATAAATCAAGATAACTATTCCGATTCAACATCTAGCTCACAGACGTCAAGTTGAGCTGATGATGCGATTTTGAAGGCTATATTCAGTAACTGCAGCAGCAGGTGTACTTCTTGTTTGTCGACTAGGCTTGTTTACCGTATCTATGGATAAATTTGGACCATTGTAACCATATCTAAATTCAATAATGCCTGGAAATTGTTTTTCAAAACGTTAACATTTTCTTAACCAATCGTGGCGATTCCTGGCTACGGCAGCAGTTATGGTAACGGTGGGGCAGGGGGTGCTAAGCCTAGGAATCCCCGGGTAAGATCCGGCTGCCATCATCGACGCCTCGACCTGGCAACATTTGGCTCGCACACACTGAGGCTCGACGCGAACCTCGTGGAGTTGGAAGAATTGGTAAGTTACATTGGGATATTATTGGGTCATCTGAAGTCCAAAGAGTGGGGGAGGACTCGATAACCCTGCAATCCGGTAAGTTACTATACCACGGTGATGGTGACCAACAGTTCCTAGGTGGTGTTGGGTTTATCTTCACAAGTCGCCTGTCAACAACGTGATCACTATCGGAAGTGTTTCGAGCATGGTAGCGTACCTGATACTCAGAAAATCGAAACGATATTAGCTGAATGTCATTCAGGTCTACGCTCCGAACTACATCGTCGGAAACACGACGATGTCGAGGTGGAGGCTATGTATGAGGAGATTTCTAATGCATGCATAGCCATAAAGCTCACAGTTGTGAGGGGGGATTTCAATGCGAAGTTGGGGCAACGCTGCGGTGATGAGCTGAGAGTAGGGCAATTTGGATTTGGGCAACGGAACAATAGGAACCAGATTATTGCTGGCCGACTTCATGGAGAAGGAGAACCTCTTTAGATTAACTTTTTCTTCAAGAAGCCCGTAAACCGCAAATGGACCTGGATCAGTCCGGACATCATCATCATCATCAGCCTATGCTGGTCCACTGCTGGACGTAGGCCTCCCCTAATGTGCGCCATCGCGCCCTGTCTTCGGCTAGACGCATCCATCTCCTGCCAGCAGCCTTTCGCAAATCGTCGCTCCACCTAGCCGGAGGGCGTCTTACACTACGCTTGCCGAGACGTGGTCTCCACTCTAGAACGCGCTTACCCCAACGGTTATCCGTCCTACGGCAAATGTGACCAGCCCACTGCCACTTTAGCTTACTTATTTTGAGAGCTATGTCGATGACCCTGGTTCTCTGTCGGATAACCTCATTTCGGATTTTATCCTTCAGAGAAACTCCGAGCATAGCTCTCTCCATAGCTCGCTGAGTGACCTTGAACTGGTGCATCAACCGCACTGTGAGTGTCCACGTTTCGGCTCCGTATGTCATGACGGGTAGGACGCACTGGTTGAAAACCTTTGTTTTCAGGCATTGTGGTATAGGCGACGAAAAGACTCGACGAAGTTTTCCGAACGCTGCCCAACCCAGCTGAATCCTCCTCTTGGCTTCCCTCTCGAAGTTGTTTCTACCCAACTGCAATATCTGCCCAAGGTAGGTATATTCCTGTACAACCTCGAGATGGTGACCGAGGACAGTCCGGACGGTAAGATCAAAAACTAGATAAATTTTATCACGACGAAGAAACATATATTCAATGATGTCGCTGTGATCAACGCTGTTAAGATAGAAAGCGATCACCGCATGGTCCGAGGCACACTGAATATCGACGTTTAAGAGAGCGCGACTGATGATATCCACGCTCCGACCTATACCGGCTCAGATTCGCAAACCCGAGTGCTTTTAGCTTCAAACCCGCTTCGAAGCCCTTGAGAACAGCACCGATGTCGACGTATACAAAAACGCCACCATGTCCGTCCGATTACAGTACCAGAAATCTAATCCAATTCAACTACAGCGAGGCGTGAGACAAGGAGATGCTATTTCTCCGAAATTATTTACAGCTTAGGATTTTTTCATGCTTCTGGACTGGGAAAGATGCAGCATTAACATCAATGGCGAGTACCTAACACACTTGCGATTTGCCGATGATGTAGTTCTTATGGCTGAGACCTTGGAAAACCTGAACATAATGCTCGAAGATCTTGGTAATGCTCTCCGAGCATGTTGGGACACCTGGGACAGGCAGTCCAGTTAGGTTTGTCCAACTTCGTCAAATCCAACTCGGATGGGCAGCGTTCGGGAAGCTCCGGCATATATTCGTATCCGAAATACCTAAATGTCTCAAGACGAAAGTCTTTGACCAGTGTGTATTGCCAGTAATGACATTATGGGAGTGAGACGTAGTCATTCACTATGGGTCTCATAAAAAGGCTCAAGGTCACCTAGTGAGCAATGGAGAGAGCGAGGCTGGGAATTTTCCTGCTTAATCAAATCAGAAATGATGAGATCCGCAGGAGAACTTAGGCAACCGACATTGCTCGAAGGATTGCATCTTTGAAGTGGGCGGGACACATAGCGCGGAGAACCGCCTGCCGACGTTCCGTCGGCAGGCCCTCTGGTCAAGGTCGCGAGAAGCCACTGGATGCGGACAGCGCAGGACTGCTCGTTGTGGAGATCCTTGGGGGAGGCCAAGGCCGAGGCCGACTGACATGATTACCGATTTTTTCACCAAAATTACATAAATAAATGGAATAAAATAAAACGAATATATCAAAATTTGGGTCAGTAAAAGTGAAGCAAAATTAAATAAGCCCTCTTATTCACTGGAAATATTCGTATTAGTTACTTCTTGGGTGTGGCAAAACTTGCTAAGTGACATACAAAAACCTGATAACTGCAACTTAGTTGTAAAAAAAGTGTGTGGCAAAACTAAATAATTACTTTATTATTTTTCTATTTAAAACAGTAAAAAGTAACCACATAGCAGACTACTCAAATTATGAAAGTAAACCTGTTGTATAACATATCGAAAGATCGACAGTAAATTTTCTTCACCTTAAAAAGTTATTGCCATTTTTATGAAAAAAAAACACAAAAACGTGAATATCTCAGAGTTTTGGTTTTGTCGGTTATTTAATTTTGACACGACGGTGACGATATAGACAATCATTCAAATAGGACAGCCGAACATGATGCTACAGCCAAAAAACGTATTGAATACTGGATGTTTGAAAAAAAAGCGGACTTTGAGTGAAAGCTTGTGAAACTTCTCCCAGTCAAATTCCTAAAACTAGAAACTACGAGTACCAGCTATTTTAGAGTCATGTAAATCAAAAACTTGTTTTCTTTTGAAGCTGCTAGAAGTAATTGCTCAAAGCTTTTTGAGCTTTCAGTGTAATAATAAAATATTAAGGATCATCCAAAACAGACGCTTGGAAATGATAGATCTTTTGAAAACTGTTGTAGAAGAAAATTAATATCAAAGAACAATATAGTGAAGGATTTTTTTAAAAATAGCGGAGTTAGAAGAAAAAGGAAAGTGGTATGAAGATTAAAATTAGTAAATGCAAAGATTCATTCGAGATGCTTGCTGGGTAGAAGAATGACAGTTGCTCTATCGATACGAATCTGGTAAGAGTTTTAATATTATAATTTAAGCAGCTTCGTGTACATTTTCCGGAGAATACAATGGAGACCAGTTTTAGCATTTTAATTAACGCTTACTTCCTTATCTCTTGGAACGATGATATCGCCCGTAAATTCAATGTTTTATGCCGCAAAATGGTGCTTTAAAAAAAGTTGCTATTCCAAATTAATTAAACTAAATACTAACGAATGCAAAGTTTATTTTAAAAAAAACAAACAACGATCACGTAAAACACATACTCAAGACACGCCTACAGAATGTATCCGTATTTCAAACATTTCTAAAAGCATGTGCCTCAAAAAGGCGGTTCGAGTTCCCACGTAATCCTCGCCATTTTTTATGCCTTATGCAGAGTAAGACTGAGGGATGCGGAACGATGCGAACTCAAAGTAAACATTCGTTAGGGATCCGCATCTCTCATCTCTGACAAACGTGACCGGCCTGCGATATACCGCACCGATCGCATGTTCTCTCAAAAGACATACCTCAAAAATCACGTTTTCCATCATTTCGTAAAAACGCAATAGCAAAACACAAAAACTGACTTACTGACGAGTAATGATAGCTCATTATAGCAATGACTTCATTTAATTCTCGCTTTGTGAAGAATAACTCAGAAATTAACATGCTGATCCAAACAAACTAGACTTTACGTCCCAATACTGGAGTCAAGTTAAAATTTAATAAACCTTGACCGATATTTAACTCAACACTAGGGCTCAATGCGGATTGTTCGAGAGGAATAATTCAAGGCCAGTAATCCTAACTATTAGATTGTCAAAACAACTGTAAGCTACAGTCACATCAGCAAATACTAACTGCTTAACCTCCCGAAGTCCAAATGCCAGAAAAAAACAGCACAAAATTTCGGTCAGGGTGGCACATATAAAACTGTTCCCGCCAAATTTCATGTCAAACTGACGCATCTTGCAGAATAATAAATAAAGACAAGATACCCCTTAGTAAAATTTAATGCATGTTTCTTGGTGTTTTGACGGTTACGTCACTTTCCCAAGCCATGTGGCGTATAAGGCGAAAATGAGCACAGTTCTCTCAGTAAACACGCTAGGTATTACGAATGCCTGATTAATATACGATGCAAATGAATAGATGCCGCCTGCTCTGAATCGGCGGCTTCTAATTTGGACCAGTTTGGTGCTTATGAAGATTGCGCCCGCTTATGTGCAATGAAATAAATTATACCAAATTAGGCTCTGACATTTCAAAAGAGATTGCTCGTAACATTCTGGAATTATATTGGCTTATTAGATTCATTTGACGTTGACGTTTGAAATACGGAGCAAAAAGACATGTTTTTCTTTGTAATAACGATTCATAATTTATTTTGGAAACAGTGCCTGAAAAATTGGACTATTTTTTGAGTCCGGAAAATGAAATTGGACTCAAAATCAACAGTAGGTACACCCAAAATAATTTTCTAGCCAAAGTTTATAGATTAACTTCAATGCACATCAAAATTAGTTTGTCGATCATTAAGACGCAAACTCAATTGCCAACGACAATGGAGACATCTATTCTGAGTTCCACTCATGTTCCACTACGGAATTCTAAAAAATAAAAAAGAAACCTAGTTTCAAATCCACTCAGGCAAGCACTCCAAAGGCTTGTCATGCATCCACCGTGCTCACATGATGGATAGTTGAACGCAAAACAAAATAAGGGCAAAACATAGTAGGGGTGATGTTAGCAAATATCGTAAGTACCTAAACGATAATGTGGCTATTGTTAGAATCTAAAGCAGATAAATTCCAATGAAACTTGTAAAAGTGTAGAACTAATAATGTTATTTGTCAAAAGCGGTAACATGAACACATACATATTATCCGAGTAAGAGGTCTTAAACTAAGACTGCTAGGAGAACTCTCGTTGTTGTCGTTTTGAAGTTTAGACTTTCAAAGATACTCACTTTTACAACTTGAAGAGTAAAATTTTTGGATATTGTCTTTTCAATGCTTTAAATTTGGACCTGTATTCCAATGGCATAGTGTTAGTTGAAGCACATCGTTAGTTACAGAATCATCGCTTTTCGCGCGAGAGCTCTGGTGACTTGCCATAAGTATAAGAGGTTCCTAGAATCCCCATTTTAGCGAGAAAATAGACATTAATGTAGTTAAAAAACTTACCGGTAACGAGATGGTATCTTGAAAGTTTTTTCACGTACTAAGAACGGTGGGAACTTAAGCGTAATTAAAAGTATCAAAGTACCTCTGAACACTCGACACTGTCTTAAGACTTCGATGGCAAGTTACCTCATTTGAAGCGATCGATATTTTTACGGACTTTCATGGTTCATATATTATGTCTTTTTTAAATAGTAATAACGAAGCTATACGTATTGCAACATCACTAGATCACTATAAGCTTACTCAGCGCGTATGAATAACTCTGTTGTTTGGTCAGACACTACGATGCAACTGTAGACCTTATTGTGAGCTTTATTAGATTGATATTGTTCAAGTGTTTTTGAGGACAGGTCTCATATCTGTGCTGCATTCCGAAACCACGGCTTAGTTTCTACATTTGTCGCTCCTTTATATTCAGGACGGTAACAACGAGGTATTTGACTTGGAAACCCAGTAAGGATCAATTTCCTGTTAGGCAAAGTGGAAAGTGTATTTTGGATTTCTTGGAACATGAATAAAGCTTACACAACTAGTACTCAGTAACTGAAGCAATAACTAGACTTTAATGATGGAGTGATATATCAAACTGCTTTCAGAATTAGGTTACAATAACTCAATGTTTAATTAGGTAAAATAAAATGTAATAACACTGACATTCTATGTTACGTTATTATAAAAAAATATCCGTCTAAGACCAAGTTATGCACCCAGTACTGCGACTTTTAAGTATTTTACTTTTGGGCACTTTTCAAGATCATGAACAAATAGGTAGGATAATGGTATGGTATGGTTGCTTACCATACCAGCTTTCATACTTTCGAAGTGATTTAATGGAATAGTTTCCAAACAGGAGGGCTTATTATGTGCCCGAAGATAAGAAATTTCAAAAGAAAATAGGAAAATGTATAATATCCATACTACCTATTGATTTTGCCGGTCTTTTTTTTTCTAAATGAGTTTGTCATTGGCCATTCTGTATAAACTGTCGGACTTAACTAGATACCTTTTTTTCGATATACAGGGTGTTACAAAAATACCCCTAATAATTGAAGGGGAAATCTTTGGGGTAGACCTTAGCCCAGCAGTAAACTGAAGGGGTTTATAGAAACTCCTGACTCCTGAAAGGAGTCCCTTGTTAATTTCTTACAGTCGTAGCTCATAATATGAATTTCGAGTAAATTAACGTAAAATGAAAACATGGATCATAGAAACACCCAGCACTAGTTTGGGTTCATGGACCCAAGTTGACCCTAACCGGGAGCGACCAGGAGCGACCTCCTTTCTTCACGCCCCTACGTTATAGATCGATAAATCGAATTAATATCGTCATTTGGTGAACATTTGATGTACGTTTTTATCGAAACCGTTAAAGATATGAAAAAAGGGACAACGCCTACTATTTCAGATTCATTCACTTTCTATGCCATTTCAGTTTTTGAGGGTATTTTTGAAACACCCCGTATAATATTTGTATTGTTAGCTCGATATTATAGGGGAAACTTCTATGCTTTTGTGTTTTAATGTATCTGCAATGCGTTTCAAAAATATTTTGCCCAAGCTGGCATGAGCTGCTTTGTACTTGCCACAGACGCATTGTCACGTTATACGTTGTTTGTGGATTATCCAGCTCGTCTAGCACTAGCCGTTGTGAATACGGATATTATTGTTTATGTTATGTTGAGTTAAAGAAAATGTTAGGGTGAAAGAAAAGATTTCAGCCAGAATGGTGTTAGTTTGGAAAGAAAAATCCTCCTGCAATACAGCGTCAATTCTTAGTGTCTTTATAAATAAAGAGCAAGTTCTAGAAAATAATATTGAATGGCAAACTTACGGTAAGGCATAGACCGAAGAAAACAAAACACCCATATAATTTTTGAATCTTTAGCATGTCAACTTTATCTGCATTTAAAAAGCCTGACGCATAATCCTTGTTAAAAAAAATATTCGAACAACTCTGTGAAAAATACTCTTCTTTCATTTGGTTACGCCATATAACCATAAAAACCACATACTCGTTAAACTTACAACTGTTTGCATATGAGCTTAAAAAGAACTTGTTTTAAAAGCTGAAATAAATGTCAGTCAACGCTATTTACGTAACTGCAGTGTTTCTAAAAACCCGAGGCACGTCCATGTTAAAGTTGCCACACGAAATACTTTCTGCTCGTTCTGCGTACTGGCTTGTTCGGATTTGTTGAGCCACATTGTCACGTACAATGCTTATTCGGGGATTACCCGATTTGTTGACGAGTGTATCGCGACGGATTGGCAAAATCACAGTACTTGCGAAAGAGATACACGTTTCATATTGGTTGTAGTTTTTGTGACTCATGATATCATGATTTGCATTTTGAATTATTATTTGTTTTTAAATATCTATTTCGATTGTATTCTGTTATGTCTAATAAACTTGTATGTTGCTATCGTCTTCCTTGTCTAAACAACAACAAAAATGGAAGTTATTATTAAGTAAGTTCTTAAAATTTTAACCTTTTAATTAGTACGAGGTTGTTGCATAAAACCTGTTATACTGAGTGCAACATTGTAGTTTATAATGCAACAGGAAAGTTTAAAAGTTATATACAGAAGAACGTAGAGACACGGAACAATAATCATTTTCAGTTCTTAGTTTCAGAGTTTCAGACCAAATGTTGTCGTATCGTATGATTGTACCTATGTTGCGTTTGTCCGAATATCCACAACTTTGTGCTAGCAATATGCAATGTAATGTATGCTAGCACACTGAGGATGAGTCACAGACAGACATTGCTCTTCGGCTTGTATGGGATTAGGTATCTAATGTAGCCGGAAGTGGCTTTGACCATGACAACCAACAAACGTTGGTAGAGCCAGTATTAACACAGCTCTTTACTTTGAACAAAGTAGACATTTGAATTATTTTGCTATTTAAACCTAAGAGGAAACGACATTTAAATAATAACTAGCGACCCCCCAAGTAACATTTTGGGTTTTAAAAAGGTTTTGAAAAGGTTCTAAAACCTTTGTATGGAAATTTTCTCGTAAGTCTTACTAGGCTCAGTAACGTTAAATTAACCTTATATTAACCTCCTGTGTGCAAAAAGGGCCCACGTTTCAGAACCATTCGGAGAGCTACAGCCAAACCTGAAGCTCAAATCCAGAACCTTTCGAAGTATTTGCACAGAACCTAAATATAACCTTCACAACTATAATTTAACGTTAATATAACCTTGTAAGGAAGCCTTTAAGCTCTCAATTAGTAACTTGATTTAACCCTATCACAACCTAAAACGTTTTTCATAGACATGAATAAATACCTTTCCAGGACTCTCGGGTTTTAAAATGTTTCTGAGTAAGATTTTTTTACACAGAAACATCCATTGTGGACTTGAAACAAATTTTTAATGGCGCCATCCTACCGTTATACCAAATTACAAAATGACAGTGTTAAAAATTAAAAGTAAAGTCAGGATAAATGGAAAAAAAACGTGCGGCCGGCACTTCATCGTGAAACTTTAGGTTAATAGTGCTGTATACGAAACGGGCCTTTCGTAAGTTTAGAATTTCGAAGATTTTTCAATGAAAAAAATAATTATGAAATTAGGTAATCGCATTAGAAATAAAGCTTTAGTTTATTTGAAAAACATTTATTTTAAACTGTATAGCACACGATACCTAATGTTGGCTTAATGAATGAAAATATTGCTTTTTGGTTAGTTTTTTTTTATTTCAGTGAAAAAAATATGGCCGGCGTAAAGAAATTATTAGAAAGCATCAGACTAACCTAAGAATAACCTTTCCAGAACTGCAATAGCTGGTAGCTCTTAATTTTGTCCAAAATAAGAGCTAAAGGTAAATTAAGATTACAAAGCTTTTTCCGTTATAATATTTAGCTATAAGGTTATTCCCAAGAGTAGTTCAAGACTTCCCGGCCGCGCCCGAGCACAAACAGCTTATACAGGCTGTATTTGTTGTGTTAAAGTGATTATTAAGCTTTAATATGATAATATTTATGAATAAAAACATTATGAGAATTCTTTCAAAAGAATTTATTTTTATGGGCATAAAGTTTGTAGTAGTGGAATAAACACAGTATAATCATTGCATGAAACCCTGATCAGTTTGCATTTTATGTCTGACAATGGTTCGTGCAACTGTCAAAGTGGCGCTAGTAGAGCAAAGACCAATAACAAAGACGTTTTTGTATGAATTTTGTAGAGAATTCATAATTGAGGACGAATAACACACAAATTCCCGGGTGATGTGTTCCAAATTGCAAAGAAACTAGAAGCCACTAGTTTCCCCGTGATGAGCAACTTAAAAAAATGTGGCCCAAAGCAATAAGGAGAGTAAAGTTCGAGCCTTCTATTATAATACCTCAAACTCTTTAAAACTAGGTAGTATGAAGTTTCGTGTTTTCATTACTACTAAAATGATAAAATGGTTACACACTGGCTAGTCTAACATTTAATAAACTTAAAAGCAAGTTCCAAGACCTTAAATTGAAAAAATAAGAAGGAATTCATGGAACACAAATTTCCATTTAATTAGGGCTGCTTTCCTTCCACGGAAAGAGGCGCCTCTTTTTCTTAGTTCTTCTTTCAACTTGCTTCTTATTTTACAAGTGGAATACATGTTTAAAGGTGGGGAATTATTAAGAAATGGGGCAATTTTTATTGTTTATCGCACTGCCACAGATGAACAAGGGTTCATGCTATGGTGCCGCCATCTAAGATTAGCTTTCACTTGTAGGCCCCATTATAAGATAGTTTCATAAGACATTAAATCATTTTAATTGACAGTAGATGCAGTGACACAGTAAATATTTAGTTTAGATGAATCTATTGGCTTCAGAGATTCTTTCGTACTTTACGTTGAAAACTTCCGCTCCGTTGTTTCGATATCACCCTGTATCGGTTCATGGAGAAGTCACGGAGACAACTGATAATTTTTAGAGATGCCTTTAATGCTTTAAAATATTCTTGTAGAACTGTAAACATGCCTTTAAATTATGAAAATAGCTTATTGGTTTGGTTGTTCACTACGAATTCATAATTTGTTTATTTAGGCAACTCTCATAAAGCCTAAAGGTTAAAATTGGGTTTAAGAAATAGCTTTTAAGCGATTTCAACATTTCATAACTTTATGGTTGCATCAAAGTTTAAATTTAAACCTTCAGGTCTAACTTAAGCATTTTGCTAGCCTTTTTAGAACCTATTCAGGAGTTTATGAAAACTATAAGACCCTAGGATTATATGCTCTTGAAACACAAGTCAACATAACGTTAATGTAAACTCTTGTCAGTGGCTCCGAGGTTGCAAAAATAAACAATTAGTTTTAAAACTTACTAATCATTCTCAAGTACTTAAAATGATCAGATAGCATAACGTTAACCTTTTTAGGACTAATATAAAACCAAAAGGCATTTTTTACAACCTAGGCCCGAATAAAATGTTACTTGGGCCGCCCCCGCTCCGCACGGGTTCAGTAGGATGTTATTATACATATAAACCTTTCTCTTGAATTACTTTATCTATTAAAAAAAACCGCATCAAAATCCGTTGCGTAGTTTCAAAGATTTAAGCATACAAAGGGACATAGGGACATTGAAAGCGACTTTGTTTTATACTATGTAGTGATCACAGTAACTGCATTATCTTATTTAGATCTTTTTCATACAAGCTAACTGAGCTGACAGGACGTTTTGGATATTATCCTTACAACCTAGTAGGTATTCGCTATCGAAATACTTTTACTATTAATTAGTTTTCCACTGTCAAACACTGAACTCTGCTCGGAGAAAACTAAATTTAAGCCTTACTTATTTCTATGTTAAGAGTTTATAGACGGTATTTGAGTTGCAAAAACCCAGTGCGGTGGTAAAATTTATATAATTGAATGTTAATAATGACGAAGAAAATTAAGTACAATTAGTATAAAATCAGTAAAAGTAAATTCTATGTTTTTCGGTCATTTTTTTTAAGTCAGTACTTTCTTGAAAGTTAAATTTTACAAGTATTACCAACAAACCATTGCTACAACTCTAACTCCTTTTGCTATAAAATAGTAGGTAAGCAAATACCTCACAAAGCGTTCACTACTCGAGAAACAGAGCGGCTTCAAAACAGAATCGTGTATCAATCGGCTCAACTGGCCTCTTGTCGAGAATGGACGAATCACAGACAGCCATTACTGCTCGGCTCGAGTGGGATTGTTGCTAGAAATGCACGTCCTTAGGTTTCAGTTTAACCTTTACAAAACCATAGCAAAATGGGTCTTATGCCAGCCGCATAAGGTGCCCCTATGTAAAGGTTGATATGTGCGCCTATGTACATAGTAAATCTCTACATGCTCTGTCTGCTTCTGTATACTAAAGTCCCTGCAAAACCGATTCTTCGTTTTATATTCCACTAACAAATATATTTTAATTCACAAATCGTAATCTATGGGAATCAAATGAAATAGCATTTTGTGTTGATCAAACTTCTCTAGGTTTTTTTTTCAGTGTATTAGTTTGCTTTTTCAACTTTCGACTAAGTATTTTATTTTGCGTGTGCCTCTGACCAACTCGTAAGTGCTAATGGTCGTGCAATGATAAGTCGTGGGTATAAAACTTCGGATCTACTAGCTATCAATAAAGTGTTATATGCTTTCTAGCTAAACAAGTGAGTTTGTAAACTCGATGGAGTTGATTGGTCAACGTGGCTAGAAACACGACAGACAACGTGCTCAAGAAATAACGTGCCAACATTGCCAAGACACTACACGTGGCGCACCCGGTGCCAAAGAATTGGTATACTTATAAAGTAAAAGTGTACAGCCAGCTACAAAATAGTAGGAAACCCTGCTTTAAAACCAACGAAAAACCACTTCCAAAATTAAAAGAAAACACACCCAAAACATAGGTATAGTCAACGGCACATCAGGCTACCCATTACCGTTTTTTGTCTTGTTCTTACCACATGTGATTCTTTTGCAATAGAGCAAGGAAGACTATCTGGGAATGGGTGCGTGATATGCTGTCCACTGTATACCGTCTAGACACTACTGTAACTTATAGATGACTTCAAAATGTGTACGGAAAATCAGTATGAATTGTGAAGATTGCAGGAAAACTGGGGTACATTGCTTAAAACACTGTGTTTTTGTGAATAAAAGGCTAAAACCTTCACAAAAGCTGCATGTTAGAATGAGTGTCAAGAGTGTCCTTGACAGCACGCGAGCTCCATAACAACGCGGCTCCTGCATCGGGTCGGTAAACATTCATTAACTATTCCTTTGTCACGTGATGGTCGTGACGAGCCGTCAAAGCGGGCGCCCCGACTAAAATTGAGATGAGAAATTTGTATGCAGCGGGTTATAGTTTCTAAGAAAACCGCGTCCAGCGGAGAGATATCGGAGCGCTCGAAACAAGTTTTCAAGAGAGTTTTTAGTAAAAAACACTGTCGCTTAACCTGCTAGCCATCAAAGTCGAGTGTTTCGCTATTATTGAAATATCAAAATTGCCTATCACCAGATAGATACGGTCCGTCATTCACGTGATGCTCTGCAGCAAACCCACCTAAAGCTTTGTATGTTTAATGAACAAGGAGATACAATATATTTTGTGTTAATTTTTGTAGTCTAAAATGACGATCTAACATGCTGTCTACTGTATACCGTCTAGACACTACTGCAACTTTTAGACGACTTCAAAATGTGTACGAAAATTAGTATGAATTGTGATGATTGCAGTTAAGCTTGCGTTCATTGCTCAAAACACTGTGTTTTTGAGAATAAAAGGCTAAAAGCTTCACAAAAGCTGCATGTTAGAATGAGTGTCAAGAGTGTCCTTGACAGCAGGCGAGCTCCATAACAACGCGGCTCCTGCATCGGGTCGGTAAACATTCATTAACTATTCCTTTGTCACGTGATGGTCGTGACGAGCCCGCGTCAAAGCGAGCGCCCCGACTAAAATTGAGATGAGAAATTTGTATGCAGCGGGTTATAGTTTCTAAGAAAACCGCGTCCACCGGAGAAATATCGGAGCGCTTGAAACAAGTTTTTAAGAGAGTTTTTACTAGAAAACACTATCGCTCAAACTGTTAGTCATCAAAGTTGAAAGATATTTCGCTATTATTGAAAGATCGAAATTACCTAGCACCTGAAATACACGGCCCGTCATTCAAGGTTTCAGTGGCTTAGGTTTGATGAATCGCGTCTGATGCCTTCACCGATTGTTTTTTCTGATACTCTGATGTCTGTCCTCACAACGAACACTAAGTTATTTTTTATTATTTACGACACTCCATTGAAATTCCAGTAATTCTTATAGGTAGCTCTTTAAGATCAGATCTTTTAGAAAATGAATATGGCAATCATTGAAAGGGTTACCTAATGAAACGCATAACATTTTTGGTCATAAAATCACAATGCATAATGTTGATAGCCATAATCATCACTTGCCATAATTCCTAAAAGCATAACTTCATAACGCATACCATAACATGGCCGAAATTCGTAAGGCATACTCATCAAAAGGCATAATTTCACTAACCATAAGTATCAAAAGGCATAATTTTTATTTGCCATAATATTCGAAAGACATAATCCTCAAAAGGCATACTTTTGATAAGCATAAGTGTCAAAATCCATATTTTCAAAAGGCATAACACTCATTTACCATAATTTCAAAAAGCATACATTTATTATGCAAGCTTACAAATATTACATGTTAAACGCAAGCAGCATGTAATGTAAAAAATCCAAGGAGCACTTGTCCGAAAACCGCCTTCATTTAGTTTATTAACAAAAATTGTATATATCATTTGCTCATAGTGATATATATTAATTATTTTGCTCATAGTGAAATGTAGACAGCAAAAGAATTCTGTCACGGCTCCGGCATTGCGGGGCTCCGGCGGTCCCACGCGTGCTAATCGTCACAGATGGCTTTCGCTCAGCACCCCAGCTTCGGCTTTTTGGCCGGCTTCGCCGGCCAGCCTCAGCCGCGGCGCTTCTCTCATAGCCACCTGCTCCTCTGCCCGCGGGCCACCTCGCCCCTCCATGCCTACGCGGGTTTAAATTACACTCTTGGGGTAGGGCAAAACAAGTACCACGTGGTGTCGGGGTTGGCTGAGTCGGATTTGCCCTGAAGTAGAAAAAATGTTCTTATGTGAATTAGGCTTTTTAATATTATGTCAAACAAAATTATGAATATTAATAGTTATGCATAGTGACATTATGCCTTTTGATAGTTATGCGTACTGACATTATGCGTTTTAAAGTATGCTTATTGAAGTTATGGTCAACGAAAGTATGCGTAGTGATGATTATGCCTTTTGATGTTATGCCATATTACTATTATGCATTAAAATGATTATGCGATTCAAAATTTATGCCAATAAAAATTATGCTTTTTGGTGATTATGCCAATTGATGTATGGCAAATGAAATTATGGCAATAAATGGTATGCGTTCTAAAGTGTCACCCATTGAAAGGTATGTTTCATCTAACATGAACCGATAATGCAAACGTAACCCATGAAACATCAAACGTCAGTTTCAGTTAAGAAGCTATCAAATCGATTTCAATTGGCAATGAAAGTAGCAGCTATCCATGTATCTAATTGTGATGTTTTAGACTTAAGGCACTTAACAGTACACAAGGTAATTTAAAACCACTACATTGAACTTGCTTAGCCCAGCTACATATACAAAAACAACTAGCTGTCTACACGTTCGTTTGTCACTGTGTAGTTCATTTATTAGCGCTCGCCACGGGCGACGCCAGGCGAAACTTGTTGCGTAGACAATGACTACGGCTGATATACTCTCCCGTACCTGTTCGTTACAAATGGCACTGCGACGAGAAACTATGCTCACAATAGACTAGCCTTATGAAGCCGCCATTTTGAATCACAAATTGCTATTTCAGGCCCAGGATTACTGATTTTGTTTTAGATTCTATGTTTCCCTGTCATCAATTTTCTTCTTTTCTTCTCTATTAAAATTTGGTCTAAAAGTACTTTTTCAATGATTTTTTTGAGAATCCATGAGAATAAGCATTTTGGGGACCAGGTAGCAATTGTAGAAAACCCAGATGTGGAAAAACAATTTTTTATCTCGTATTTCTCAAGACCAAAAGATGAAATAGAATACTGTATGCTGAATTCTCGGTAGAAACAAACTTCCGACGCTGGTGGTAGAGTCACATGGTGTTAATGTTTTTTATGTATTGTTTATACATATTATATCGTATTATGGGATGTTTATTAAGTAGTTGAAATTAAGATTCTTGACGATTCGAAAGTACTGTGTTATGGTCTACTTGAATGAGGATATATTTATTTTGAATTCAAAGTACAACAATATTCAGAGATAACTTGATCACCGTCATAAATATCAGCAAAATTTCCAAAGACTCAAAATTTTATTTCCAGAACGCTTTTTGTCCGCCCCCACTAAAATCACCCGCGACCTTTATCTTGTATTGACAATCAAATGGCCTCCATTCTAGACCAAAGTTAGTTTCCCCAGGCTTTCGAATGGAATTCAGTGTAACCTCTGAGACTGCTTTAGGATCGCTAAAAAAACAATCATTCCGAACAAGCCATTAGAAAGGTTGTATTTCGAACTTAGGGGATAAATATTATTCATAAAAATCATTCTTAAAATCTTATTCTTTGCTAACTCGTAAACTTTGTTTTTTTCTTCTCTTCATCCAAAAATGTTGACATAGTTGAAAACTTTTTTCCCCAGATTGAACTACACTGATGCAAGAAAATGTATTCTACTATCCTCTCTCCTAAATTGACAATCATCAGCTAGAATGAAACTTTTTATTGATCATAATTTTCTGGCTCCAAACATCATGCATCTAAACTTTATCACGTCACATCCGTCATAATAAAGAATTTGCTTGCCGCAAACAATTCTATCTCCGTCACAAATGCGTCATTCAAAAACAAAGAAAGAGAGAAAGCGGGGATGTAAATAAAAATGTCGTTGCATGCCCAAGATACCACCGAGATCCGAGTGCTTTATTACAAATAAAATTTTCATAACCCCAGCGTGAGTTTATGTGAGCGGACTGCATCGGCGGCTGTATGCAGTTTGCAGACGAATTTAGTTGTAAGTAGTTTGTTTTGAAGAATTCAAAAGTATTAAACTTCGAGAACTGTTATTTCTGCGAGAAAATATTTTAGTTTTAAATAGGTATGTTACACAACTTTGTACAGTAGTACAGTACAACAGGAACTCAGTACTTTGACGACCGGTTTTGTTGTAACGTTTAAAAAAGAAGTTGGCTACTACACCAAACGTCGCGTGTCGATCCCCGCATAGCACAAACATGCGTGAGTAGGAATATGTAGATTTGTACCCAGATTCTTATGTACCCTATATTGAGTATGTATTTCCAAAAAAAAAGTATTTCAGTGTATTCATCCGTTTTCTAGTATCCCATAGCATTACGTCGCTCAATTTGGGGTTCCACATTGAACCACTTTAATTGGCAACTTTTAGCAAAAATCTCCCATTGGTTTATTCATACACAGATAACATCTTAAAATAAAGAAAATCTCCTATTTTAGTTATAGACTTAATTTGGCAGTTTTTGTTTTAATATCACTACATAGTATAAAACAAAGTCGCTTTCTCTGTCCCTATATCCCTTTGTATGCTTAAATCTTTGACACTACGCAACGGATTTTAACGGAGTGATTCAAGAGGAAGTTTTATATGTATAATGACATCCTATTGCACCCGTGCGAAGCGGGGGCGGGTCGCTAGTCTTATATAAACCACAATTATAATAAAAAACTCTTGGTGGCGCTAGTGGACAGTGTTCGGCCCATAGAGTTTGCAGAGCGTGTTATCACACTAGCGACCCCTTGAGCTCGCGAAGAACCACATTTAGTAAATAAAACGTGTAAAAAAGACGCACCAACCCCCGCTCCTTCATTGAAGCAGCCTAGAACTTGCACAACGGTTGTTGCTAAGTAATAATTTTAATGGAAACTTCTTAGAATATTGCTTACAAACAAGTTATTCAGAGAAACTGCAAAGTTCGCTTGATCCACTTCAATTACAGTGAAATAGAAATAACTCTACAAATCGTCAATGTAATTTTCAATGGAACTGTTTATTTCGCAATATGTTATTTATTATGTAGACTTTGTTCCCCTCTTTTAAATGCTTATTGTGATATCCAATTGAAGAGTGAATATAATAAATTATAATTATCGAAACTAAATTACGTACTCAATATGAATAGTATACCTACTTAGGGCAAAAATATGAATAGTATGTTTATTTCAAGCAGGTAACAGTTGTGAATTTATTCTACCTATTTTACACTGAGTTTTCAAACGTTATTTAAAGTTGATAAGTGTACATTTTCATGTAAGTAAGTACACTTTGAACGCCTTTTAAAGATTTTGCACATATGTTTCACTCTCAACTAAATGTTCAAAATATACGACGAAGAAATTAACGTGGCCAAATTCTGTACTTGAAGGTTATCCTGTCGACAAAATCGTTCTCCGTCGATAAAACCTCCACTTGCCGGTGCGACAATCTGTTCTCCTCGTTAGCTAGTTGTATTCCTCACGAATAATCGCCACACAAATAAAAGGAACAAAGCCCACTTGCCATTGTTTATTCGCAGGAAAACAAGCTAAGGGCCCCAATAGGCCCATAAAAGACCCTTTCAGGCCTCGGTCCCATCCGCATAGTAGGCCTAATAGCGGTGAATGACCTCTTGTACAATGAGATAAGTTTGTTTTAGTTGATGCAATTTTGGAGTCCGTATCTCGTTAGGACAAGGTCCATATTGCGTTAGTTTTGGTTAATAATTACAGATGTTACACTCATTTGCACGCCAAATTTTTGTTTTTTTTCTTATCAATATTGGAAAAAAGAATTCCTAAAGTTACTTCGCTAATCACAATAAATACCTAAACATACAAAATAATAATGTTTCAGTAGTTTCGATTATGCGGTGTACTCTGGTCAGTTAGTCAGTCTGCAGTCACCTTACTGCGACTTCAAACGAAATCAGTTCTTAAAACATTTGCAGGAAAACTTCTTGTTGCGCAATCCAACTTCAAAATGCATCATTCAATTAGTGATGAATATCCTTTCCATAAAATAAAATAAGAATAAGTCAGAAGTTGAAGCTAGACTTGTTCAATCGCTCTTTGAGCAAATACAGCTCAAAAAGTAATTGGACGAGACCCGTTTGATAAAAATACTCTCTTTGTTAGAGAGTATTTTTATCAAACGGGTCTTGAGTGTAAATAAAAATGTCTGAAACAAATCCGATATTGCCAGCTCTTCGTGACCTACATAGATAGCATCAATGAAACAAACACTATGAGCCAAATTAAGGAAAAAGACGTCGATGCTGACAACATAATGCACGCACGCTAAAACTTCTGAAACTTACAGATTAGACTTAATTTGTACATATTGTATAATTTAAAAATTTGCAAAGATTAATTATTTCCCTGTCTTACCATGTGGTTGACTGGTAGAAAATGCCTCCTGGCATTAAGTCCGCCATTTGTACTTTTTAGTGTGCAATAAAGAATATATAAATAAACTTTCTGCATCTTTTCAAGAGAAACAGTCATCATCAGCCTGTTGCAGTCCACTGCTGGACATATACCTCTCCTATAACACGCCACTGAACTCGATCTTCGGCTGCTTATTATCTGCTTATTACTGTGTGAAAATCAGTGATTATTATCAATTTAACACAAACAACAAAATAAACTTGCAAATCCTTGTCCTACAATAAATAAAGTAGGGAAAACATTTGTAGGTCAATGAGTTGTTCAATAAAGTATCTCAAACTTTTGTTGAACTGTCTCTTTACAAGTTTAAGTCGCGAATGGAATCACAACTTATAAAGCATTATTTAAAACAATGTTAAAGATTACATGAACGTACATTTGTATATTTTGTCATCAACTCTGTAACTTTATTAATTGTTAATGAAACTATGGTAAGAAGAGTAACTCATTGAGTAACTAGCCGTAGATAGTCTTCTAGATACAAGCAACATCCGATTTTCTTGACATGTCTTAGCTGCTTGTAAAAGCATGAATAAAGATTATTCTTACTTTACTGAATGAAAACTGAACATAGGCAAGGTAAACTGGAGATGGTAGGTGCTAAACGAACAGGGAATAACAATATCCTCTATCCTCGATACTTCGACAAAAGAGGCGATCGCTTCTTTGAACGCCAAGCGGAACATGTCAACAACGTCGAGAATCGTTTAAAGTAGACGTTTATAGTATTCTGCGATAAATAAAACTGACTTTGTTGTGAACTTTACCTGTTATTCTTCAACATCATAACATACATTTATCATACCCTCACGACCATATCCCTAATGGGTTAGTCAGAGGCACACTGATTGTTGCTGTCATGGTGAACGGAACATTCAGAAGCCCACATGTCGCCGCGGGATTTTGAACCCAACGCGGTAAGGGGCGAGCCTACCACCGTTATCCGGGTTGTTTGGGTTTTATTTCGGTGTTTTCCATCACCGGAGAGTTAGCCGCAAATTGTACAATGAACGCAAAGTAGAGGTGTGTTAGATTAGATCTCGGGACCATCGGGTTCCGAGCTAAAGTGTTTAACCATTGGCTACAACGATGGTTATTTTTCAAGCAATCACAAAATAACCTATACGCTTGTACACCTAAGATAACAAACCTGCATGCTTGCTTACCTGTATGCTTGTACACCTAAGATAACAAACAACTGTATCACGAATGGGGAAGTCAGAGACACGCTGACAGTTTTCATCAAATTTAATATGATAATAATATGTTTTTCAAATTTTTATAAAAGGAAATTATATTCTTGCTTGTCATTCGAAATAGGTTGAACAGTTTTGTAACCAAATATTTAACCGCAACTTACAATAATAAAATGAATATTTTCTTGCAATGGCTGGACAGTGAAATAACCGTGTGTTATTTTCGTTGCTTCATTCACATGAAATAGGGTTCTTTTGTATACGAAGAAAGCAAAACATGTCCACATTTTCAAGAAATTGTATTTTACGCAATAATAGTTTCTAAGTCAACACGGCCTTTTGGTCAAATTCGTATGATTATGCGTCTTTTGGAATCAGACTCAAAAAATACAGTAACACTAACTACTTAGACCTTCATTCAGTTTTACTTAAACTTATCCAAAGAATCCAGACAAAATAGTCAAGCGTAATACTTTCTAGTAAAAAAATGATTTTTGTCGCTCATATTATTGGATATATTTAAGACAATAGCAACAGTAATAATATGTTACAGCTCCGATGTATCGGACTTTAGAGTATATTCTATGTTCAGTGGGACAGGGTATTTCTCAGCAGTACTTTAACAAACATTTTAGCTAGTATCTACTTACTTAACTTATTTTTTTTTTAGAAATGATATTTGTTTTTGGATGTAAAATGTTTTTAATTTTTTGTTTGTCTAACAAAGCAAACAAGTAACCGAGTCGCACAGTTGTTCTCCAGTAGATTTATCCGAACGAAGGATTGCGCTGACCAATCACGTCCTAGAAGAGCCGTCAGACCTCCGTCAAGCCGTATCTAATTACGATTTACCACTTTCACCCAAAAAAGCAAACCGATGTCAAGGGAAAGAAATAGTTTTAGGTTGATAAAGTCAATGGCACACGCTTTTATTTTTAATGAAACTTAGGTAAATTATTAAACATCTGAAGCATCAAGCAGACAAAAAAGCAGGGCTCGTACTATCGTCTTTAAACGTGATAAAAACGTAAATAAAAAAAATTGCGGTGGGATTCATATTACACACAGCTTCATTGCTGAAGAGCTGCATGAAAAGCTCAAAGTCAGTAACTGCTTAGCGTGTGTCTTTTAGCACGAAGAAGTCCTCTTGAGTGACAACATTCATCCCCCATCCAACCTGGCGCGTGTAGATTACCATGATGATAATTTGTAATCCTCTGGCGCCACTGATGCACGGTCATCCAGGAAGAGACCTTTAAAAATAAAAAAATATGTCTCAATGCGTATGTCCTTATCTACTTCATATAAGTACACCCAGGTATCAGGCCTTGTTTGCTTTTATTTCTGTGTAGACTTTATAGAACTGTAAACTTTATTTTTTAACAGCAGTCCTCCTATTTTAAAATAAAATATTGGGTAGGTATGCTAAATTTAAAGTCGCGGAGAACCGATGGCCGTTGGGGCGTAAAGGTTCTTGAATAGCACTGCGTACCGGACGACGTTCCGTGGGCAGGCTCTCCACAAGGTGGACCGACAACCTGTAAGTCTAGCAGGAACCGCTAAAGTTTTGCTAATCGAAAGTGAACGTTATTCTTTTTTCAAAGACAAGATAACGAAGAAGGAATATCGTTAACTTTTCGATTACCCAAACGTTTGCGGTTCGTGCTAGTTCAAGGTCGCGGGACGCCGCTGTGTGCGGCCAGCGCAGGACGAATGTTATGGAAATCTTTGGGTGAGACATGATGATATTTAAATTGTAGTGACAACTTAAACTCATTTCTAGAGAGAGCCAACTGAGAGCGCGATAGAAATCTGAGACCAAACAAAACTGGTTAATAAACAAATCATTCTTGCGCCAGCAAAAACGTAAACAGATGAAGCAGATATTACAGGTGCAAATAAGCACCCTGTTTAGCCCCACTGCCTTTTTCATTTAGCATAAAAATGTTAACATAAAATTAATTTGAATGAACACTAACGACTTGAAGCAGACAAAGCGAGAATGTCTCAGAAAGTAGGAAACATTGTTACGGCGGGCACTTATTAAATCTTTTGACGCGACTCCGCACCCATTTTTTGCGGAACATTTTAATATGCACAACACCGTAGCCAAATTGCATTCTCTTGTTACGTTAAAAACTGTGAAATTACCAAGTTCACTGACTTCAGAAGCCCCTTCAGGGATATTTATTGTACTATTTCGTGTTGATAGGGTTACGAAGAAAACCGGCTGAATTTTAATGGGTGTTTTGTTACTTCGTTAAATTAAATATTTTGTTTAATTAAAACCGTTAGGCTATCTTTATTAAGCGCTTTAATACAATACTGGTTATAGGGTTCCATTAAATATTATCAAAATAGCAAGAACGAGTTTTAATTACAGGATGAATCCAGGGGTGGTAGAGAAGTGATGTGTATTGCTACTGTTACTGAAACGAAAGTACAGTGGTTATTATTGTTTTTAGCATTTTCCATGCAGTATCTTTACTAAAGATCTGAAAACCAGAAAAAGACATTTGGTCATCTTAAAGACAAGACAGAAGATAAAAAAGTCAAAAAAACAGTGATTAAAAAGACAGTGTTTAACTTAAGAGGTACAGACCCGTTTGTCTAAATCTTTATACAACAACGGTCTTTATACATACTGCTGTGCTCAGGCCTAACCTCAAATATGAGGTGGCACGAGCCACACTCTTCGAACAAGAGGGCTCAGTGCGGATAGTTGCAGGGGTATTGTTCAGTGATGAACTTTGCTGTCAGATGTTATCAAGCCGCCTTATGGCTCCCAACTAGGCTTAACAACAGACATCTAGGGATCAGGCGGGATCAACTGCTTAACATGTATTCCGAAACACAGAAATCCCCAAAAATACATTATTAATTTTCAGTCGGGATGGCCACCAATATTCAATTTACGTTGCTTTACAACCATTATCTTTCTTACAGTGTAACAAAGTTGACGTAATTATCACGTCTTCGAACAGAGTATTTAAATTACCTAAAACATGAGTTAAGACGATGTAATTGCTCACAAGGTAGAATTTGACAAAACCTCGTATCCTATGCATGTGTGTGGGTATAAAAAAGCACATCCATCAGAGAGGGAGACATCAGTCTATTTATCACTATCGAAATCGAAAGGGTTGATTGAATAAAGATCGATCACTCACGGTAGTCTGTCGTCTAAATGGAGCTGTCAAAAAGCGTAGTCCTACGTGAGTAAGATATAATGCGTAGCGATATGTCGCGATACGTTGCTACTAATGTACTGTCTACTGTGTGTTGTATAATGTGGGTTGTTTGGAAGAGATCGCTTTTTAGCGATAAAGCCGCCCAAATTGTACATTTACGTGTGTAATAATGTGTGTTAATGTAATTATGTGTTACTTTGCAGTTAATTTCTCTTGTTTTGGTGTGCAACGAAGATTATATATATCTATCTATCTACTCCACACTACTTATTCGCTTCTTTAATAGCCTCGTTTTTTCGCTTCAAGTTATTATTTAGTGTTCGATTTTATAATGGTGTTCATTTTTTTCCTAAAGTAGGTACTTAGTTGTAGTTGCTATTATCGCAACATGACACATTGATATGTTGGTAGTGTAAATTTTAGGCTAAGCGATGTTCGGTTATGATGTCTCAACTAAATCAACGGCATCTAGTATGAATATAAATGAGATGTAGTATCATGCATCGCAGGACGTACGACCACATCATCAATCACTATGATGTCATCTAATGATGGTATCGGCGATCGTTGGTGAACGTATAGATGTGTCATAAAACCTATTGGAACATGTGCGGTTCTAACTAACTATTCAAATAGTTAGTTAGAACCGCACATGTTTCAGGATTTAAAAATTACTACTTTACTTTGAATTGACCGTTTCGTACCTACAGTGCAAAGACTAACGAGCTTGTGTACTGGTATAAATAGTTAGCAGTTAAGTACAGCTGTTTGATTGAAGTTTGAATTCAGTTATACACCTAGAGGTCTGTACAAACAAACAGTTCGTACACACAAAAACACATGTGTGAATTTAGAGGTCAAGCTGAAAACAAAATCTTAACTATTTGTCCTTTGAGTCCTCTCTCAGGAACAAAAACAACGACCGCTTTGACTTAGTAGGCACGGCAGTCTTCAGCCACATTCTGGTAGGTAGGTATGTGGAAAGTAATAACGCTAGTGTTCAAAAAATCTTTATACCCAAAAGCGTATGTTGCGTGCCTCTAATGTCCTCTATAAAATTTCTGTTTACACAACATCTAGTTAATTACTTCGTAATGCCCATAAATCGGGCAAACATTACGAACCGTCATGCAAATAATTTCCTTAATAGGTTACTGCCGTAGACTATCAATATTTCAATGCCTGCCTTTCAGCCATAATTTGATTATGAAAGTCAAACTAATACCAAATAATGAATTTCACTAAATCAGATTACGAAATAAATATAAACATTTATGCTGAACTATAATTGGTAGCTTTTCTTCGCAGCGAATCAGTCTTGGCATAAATTGGTTCAAACAAGAACTTTTTTTTTAATCACCACGAGACCGGGGGGACCGGTTGTGATTCTCGACCATCTTGAGGTTGTCCAGAAATTCGTACTTTGGGCAGATATTGGAGTGGGGTAGAAACAACTTCGAGGGAAGGGCCAAGGAGAAGTTTCAGCTGGATTGGGCAGCATTTGGAAAACTCCGTCGAGTTTTCTCGTCGCTCTTACCATCATGATGTGCGGAGCCATAACGTGGTCACAGTGCTGTAAAAGACAGCCTTTCACACTGGCAGGAGGTGGCATGAGGCCTACGTCTAGCAGTCGACCAGCATAGACTGATGAAAACTAATTTTAAAAATATGATGAGTTTTTTTTTGTCATCTGCTGAGATCATTTCGATATTGTATTCGTATTTCGTAGGCAAACTCAAACGGCCGACTCAGAGACGCCCATTAGAGCTTATGAGTTTATGACTGATTTAATCACATAAGTGTAATAAAGAACTATGTATTTGGAAAATAAAATTTCTAAACATTTTACTTACTAAACACCTAATTAAAAATATCCGAGTCTAGGTAAGAGTAGATATATTATACACACACCTCAACTCTTTACTGGGTAGGTATATCCCAAATGGATTGAACTAGTAAGCTGCTGAAATTGGTTTTTTCCAAAACATTATAATAATAAACCGTCTGTGAGAGAATTTGAAATATTTAGGCACGACCTCAATAGAAATACAGAAGGTTAATAAGTTTAACCTTGGTTGAAGAAATTCTTAAAATGAACCGAATAAATATTTAATCTTGCTTCTTTGAAAGGAAAGTGCCACGTTAAGGAAAAAACACTTAGAACTGCATTAATTTCGTTCCCTTGACACTTTATAAAAATGGCACTTCCGAACGTGAAATATTTTAGAAGGAGCCTTATTACGATCTTAAGAGGCCAATTTCCTCATCCAAGTAAGTATTTAGACACAGAAGAAACACTTAGGCATATTTAACAAAACAACTAGTAAGTAAGCTTAAAATTTGGTAAACTTTATTCAACAACAGCCGCTAAACATGCCACAGATGGCCACAGGCTTCACCTCAACCATGAGGTTAGTGTTGGCATTAGCCCAGCAGCGGGACACAAGAGGCTCATAATAATAATAGTTTTAAACCTGGCTGGCAGATGTTATCAAGCCGCCCTAAGGCCTTCAACTAGGCTTAACTACTGACATAACTTTAGCGACGTGAAATAAGGTTTTCTTCGTGTTTCCAGAAACCACGAAGAAAACTTGCGAAAACTCATGTGCTGTATATGTGTATTAAATGTTCAGATCTAATCCAAGCACAAAATCCGATCCCTAAACAGATTATCTGCATACTTAGAACAGCTTAACTTATTATATTCCGAAAGTAGGTCCACATCAAGGTAAATCGAGATTACCGGAAAACCCACATAATTCTCCGCTCAATATGAAGCTATATCGCAAATAAGTGCACCATTTTTAAAGATAACCCAAAATATATAGAGCATTGTATCGTTATCTTTGAATATGGAATATCATGAAGGCAAATCATGTTAGATATTGCCTTCTTTTGTGAGGTAAATTAATATCGACGTCTATTCATGAGCAACATAATACAGCTTGCTAAGGATTTATTAAATACTGGCGGCAGCCCGCGACTTCGTCCGCTTGGACTTAAGTTAGAAACCAAAAAGTAATAGTTCTTTGTAAATTGTAGCTTATGTGCTATTCAGATGTATAAGCTACATTATTGTAAAGTTTCATTACAATCCATTCAGTAGTTTTTACGTGAAAAAGCAACACGGCACATCCACACATACAGACTTTTGCATTTATAATATTAGTAGGATTGTTGCGGATAGATCGTCTTCCTTTCAAATATTTTTTTTTATGTTTATAACCTGCCTCTAATTCAATTTTCTAAATGCTTAAATTTTTTCCAAAGAAAATAAATGAATGTGTGAAATAGTGTGAAATCAAAACCATAGCAAAAAAAACTTGCGAAAATCAATACCATCCTACTCCAGTGCGACCGGAACATTTCAAAGTCAGTCGTGTCGTGTAGTCATTTCGTTGCCATCCGGAGGAATGATAATTGACAGGCTTTAGCCGGCTATTTATTAGGCAACATTTGTTAATGAGCACTTTAACAGTGTTTCACAATGTTTAATCATCTCTGTAAACAGTTTATCAACAAAGTTGAGGAAACATTGTTTATGAAACTTGCAGTGCTCCCTACTTTGAACGGAGAGCAAGTCGAAACATCTAGTTTCTAAACAAAAGTTGACAGGTGTGGACGGGTGTTGCGCGCTAGTTATTACGTTATAAACGATCTGAGGTTACTTTACACTTAGTTATTACTAAAATATGTATATTATTTAACTATCTACATCCTCTGGCCCATCCTGGTAACAACTGACAAGCGTTTTGAAATAGCTACGGTGAGGCGTAAACGCAAATAATTATCTTTGCTTTTTCTTTAAATCTAAGGTTGATGCGTAGATAAACTACTTGCTTAGTGGGCATGAAAATGTCACAAATCGGTTGTTACGTGCAACATCAATGTGTTACGAATATGCGTTCGCAACCAAATGCACTCGCTCAACAAATGCTTGACAACGAATGCTCTCATGCCAAAAATGCAATACAAAGGCTCGGCCAGAAAAAAATGCTAATGTGAAGGAGCCCTTCCTCTTACAAAAAGTATATTGACAGTGAAAAATGATAGATTAATTATACCACAATCACGCTTGGCTCGCCCAAAGCTGAATGCATCAATCTTCACGTCATTTTCTACCAGTGGACTTGAGAAAAATGACTCCACCGACTTTACATTCTTGGAAGAATTTCAGATTCATTTATCATCCCTGAAATAGAGTGCGGAATATTTATATCGTACTTCACAATTTATTTTGGGTGTTCAATAACTTAAGTTAAATTCAAATATTGGTTAATTTAGAAAAAATGCTTAAATGTTGAGTAATTCATTTCCAAACCATCAAAGGTCACCTAAAGTTAAGCCGCCATTAAGAGTTTACTCAGCTGCCACTTGCCGGTCGTGTCAATTCGGTAGACATACGTATTATTACGAGTAGGTAAACATCTATACAATGCATAATAAACCTAATATTTTTTCTATGCGCTTAAGTAATCCTTATGCCAAGTTTGATTGCTTTTGGTGTGCCTATTTTGATGCCCAGTTAGTAATTGTTAGCCCAGTTGGAAAATAATATTTATGATGAGAAAAGCAACACTATTTTGGTCTCAGTTTGATACAGCCCATTGTTTATTAAGAATAATTGTTATTGCCAATCAGTTTTCATAACGATCAAATAAAAGATAATTATTGAAAGCTGTATTGCATTAAACGAGGTAACCACCAAAAGTGTATTGAAAGCAGTGAAATTCTACGAAGGCTTTTACTTCTCCTCATAATTTTCACTAAATTCGATTTCGCGCAATATTTTCAGACAATAAAGCAATAAAACTGCGTCGTAAAACAATACGGCATTTATAAACTATTGTAATTTATTGAGGGCCATTAATATAGTTAGTCAATAGAACGATATTTGCCCTGGGACTACAGTCCATTGGATGTAATATTAATATCTTTTTCGTACCACTTGCTCAAAAAAGTGACATTCTAGCCCGCAAAAAGAGGACATAACAATAGTCATTTTTAATCTGTTGAAAACAGGGAAAGAAAATTGTACTGAATTTCATTCATCCTCTAGGGAGAGAATGTGATTTAAATTTGGAATACTTACCGAGGTTTTCGAGCGCTAATTTGAATTAGAAGTTTTAATTCTTTATTTGTGACCTGCCAGTATTATGTGATAAAATAGAAAAAAGGGTGTGTTTGAAAGCATTTAGTGTGTGTTTGAAAATTCTTAGTCCTGATATTTATTGTTAAATAGTATAATTAAAGAATCACTGATCCTGCAGTCAAAATTGTTCTGCAGTTTTGCGGGACATAATTTAGTTTGTATGTTTATGTATGTTGTTTATAATAAATAAATATAACATATACATAACATAATCGGCCTATATACGTCCCACTGCTGGGCACAGGCCTCACCTCAACCATGAGGTGGAACAAGCCATACTCCAACACGCTGGCTCAGTGCGGGTTGTTGGAGGGGTGTAAGGTTAGTGAGCAACCTTATTGTCAGATGTTATCAAGCCGCCCTAAGGCCTCTGACTAGGCTTAACGACTGACATCCAGCGACGTCAGCCGGGACCAACTGCTTAACGTGCCTTCCGAAGCACGGAGATGCCCGAAATACACATCACTAAATTTCGGTCGGATGGTCACCCATCCCTTTTCCGACCCGGCGTGTGTTGCTTTACAACAGCGATCGTCGCCGATCACTGTCACAACTGCGCCACGGGCACCTCTTAATAATAATAAATAAATAGTAAATATTTTTTTCGCAAATGGTACGAAAAGTAGAGTATTTTCCTCGGTGATAAAGCTGTCTTTGTCTTGGGTGAACTTAAATCCCTCGCTTCACTCAGGACTCGCCTTAAATCCCTCGCTTCGCTCGTGATTTAAGTTTTTAACACCCTCGCTACGCTCGGGAGTAAACATCGAGTCCTTCGTTATGCTCGCGATTTGAATCGTCACCCGCGAAAGAAGACACTGCTTTATCCCCTCGGTTAATAATCTACTATATCGATTCTTAATAAATAATTAAATAATATGCGCCCTTATTCCACACAGCTCGCCATTTATACCCACAGCAAGCAAAGCTGGGCTAGGGCTATGAGAACTTAGACATATGACACATGATACATAGGTAAGTACATACTTTTAAGAGTACATACTATGTAGAAACATCATCAGCCTGTTGCACTCCACTGCTGGACATGAGAGGCCTGCCTCTCTTATTACACGCCACTGAACTCTATTTTCGGCTGCTCGCATCAAGCTCCTGCCAGCCATCCTGCGCAAATCGTCACTCCACCTTGCTTGAGGACGTCCTACACTACGCTTGCCGAGACGCGGTCTTCACTCAAGAACACGTTTACTCCAGACTTCAGTCTTCCCTCGCTTGCTCGTAGTAGATTCGTAGTACCGTGAATGTCGTGACGTAGCAAGACGCTACGCGTCGTGTTGTGTTATTGAGTACGGGCCGTAAGTGGCGTACTGCCACACTTGATCTGCGATGGAGTATGCAGTGGTTTTCAGTTAAATTGACCTGATTTGTTGCTTTTCAACGACCCGTTATAGTCAGCAGGACCTCGAACAAAACTTCAAGTACATAAGTACGTGACGATTTTCTTACGATACGATAATGAAAAAAGGAGCAACATGTCCTCGCCAGATGGCGTTCGAATGAACATGGCATCGTATTTTCCTCATAATAAAAGTCGGCATATTTTATATCAGTAAGTATTATCGCTAGGGGCATTTCCACTAGAGAGCTGTTTTTTCTCAGTGGTCGATTAAATATTGTCTTCTTAGGTAGATTAAGTAACATAAATAAAGATAGGGTTAGAACCAAAGACAGATATTCTTATCTTTAATTTTTGTAACTCATTCTACTCTATAAACCAATACTGAATCAACCACCAACTTGGAAAGAAAAAGGTCTGTTGTGGAAATGTCTGCAATTACGTCCAGATTCAAGTTTGTACTGAATGCACTATTATTGTGTGTGAAAATGCAATACATTCAGTGAGTTTTCCCCATTAACCTGGCTTTTGAGTCTGGGAAAATGGCTGTATCAGCCAATAAGGCATGTTGGCACACGTTTAAATAATTGGTTTGAAGAATCTTGTAAAATTATTAGTGCCACGTTATAATTGATACTGTTACTGGCTGATAATATAATTCTGAAGTGATAGCTTTTTATAAATATAGCTTTATTTAGCCAAAACAGACTGTAAGTTGGACAACTTACAGTCAACAAAGATTATTACTATTACTACTAATTCACTAGTCGCTTGTAATGGAATAAGACTTATTCAAATAATTTAAACTGGAGCTACTTATCACAGCTTGTTACATTAATGATTACAACAAAAAGTGATGACGCAACCAGCTTTTGCTTCTGACTTTGTATATATAATATAATAATATAGCGGTTTCGGTTGGCTCCTTCTTTTTAAACTATCAACCCTTTTGCCATCCCCTTGTGGGTTGAATTATAAAAAATCTTCTTTACAAATTGAATCTTTTTCCACTTTGGTTCTTAGTCCTCTCATAAAAACACAAAGACAATTTTAAATTACTGCTCCCCTAAACTGTCACTCATACTCAAGAACGTTTTGAATATCAATATTAATCATTTGTATTGACTTGAGAATCAAATCAGTCATTAAATATTAACTTTACTTCCCTGAAATTGAATTTGTGTTTCAATACTTTCAGTAATCCCCAGGCATTGAACAAGTATATTATTTTGTATTGACTCCACAGCCTCGCAGTTATTCCATAAATCGGATTTCGGTTCGTGCGCGTCAAACCGTACTAATTTCGATATTACGAGTAAATTCCATCAGCACGCTCATCGATCATGTAAAAAGGAAACAATTCGGTTTGTTTCCGTTTTTGAATTTTGTTTCGGTTTTTGCTGTGTTTATTGGTGAAAGTTGGTAAGTATGCTGTGGTACCGAACCATAGCATGGATACAGAAAAAGTGGATCTATGTAGGTATACATACTTCGGATCCTTCTCGATAGAAGCAACTGCTGAAAGTTCCGAACTGGTGGTAGAGTAACAATAGGTGTTTCTTACATCATTTTCTTTTCATTCTGTAAATCATTTTACAGACTTTTCATAGACACTTGTAAAAGTTTACATGTAATAAATAATTTTCATTTTCATTTCCATTTTCATACATGACTCAAAGGTAGGAAATATTCCACTTCCCATGATGGTATTTTACTCTAAAGAAATCTAAAATATGGCACTGGGTGGGTGACCAAGTCCACTGTCCACCACACTGCCACGCCTGAGTTCCGTTGGCTTCCCAGCGGTTCCACCTTACCACCGGTACTATGCCCCCTCGCCACGCCAAGGCGAAAACTCATGAGGGGGATAACTGTTTAGCCTCAGCTTACCCTATTGTAGCCGTATCCTATAGAAGTGGCTGTATCATTATTATTATTAACGACGAAATACATTCCGTGTTGCTAAACGTAAACTGAGTAAAACGGTTCGAATATTTCAAATAAATGTGTTTCAGGAAAAATATTCCAGTAAGATAATTTCGAAATGAGACGCTGTATTTATAAGGAATTCCATTTTGCTTGTCCGACTTCAAATAACAATTAAAAATGTAAGACCTTTTAAGAAAGTTTGACTTGGCGACACAGAAAAGTGTTTCTTTTTTCACAAACAAATTATATTTTCCTGGCACCGTTGCTTTTATTTCAATTAACTGTTTTTTTTTAAATAATAACTAAACCTATAATTTAGCGACAGTTCCCAACATAAGTGGTCATTTAAATTATCGAGTGGATTCTAAGTAGCTACTTAATCGTACTTAAATGATTGGAATTATTATTAAAATGATACTCGTATATCAATTTATGATTAATGTTATGGTATTTAAATATTAAGCGCCATACGTTTCCATACGGTTGACCCTAAAAATAAAGTAGTACTTAGTTATATGCCGATATCGTTAAGTACGGGATTGCTACCATGAACCTAATTTGTTTTGAGTTTCAAAACAAGTGACCATGAAAGTTAAAAGAAATATATCTTATATGCCGTACTGCTTTCCGTTGTTATAGTAAAACCTAAGTTGAGGCAATATTTGGCTTTTGAAGATTTTTTATTTGTTACTGTCTGTCAATAAAGAAAAATGCAGTGTGTAATTCGGTTGTGAACAAAAAAAACCCTGACTAAATGATTTTTGGGTTCCACGAACAGACTAAAATGCATGCCAATAACACAACATGGTGCCTTAAAATATCATGTGCTGAGTAAAATCTGTTGCAATAGAGTATTTTACCGCCGGCGCCATTTTTACGATCCATTGGGTCTTTATTGTACAGTCGGTAACAAAATTTTATCATTTTTGTTTCTCTTCGAGGTTGCTGGGGAAGTCGGACTTAGGTTTTTTTTTGTTTTTGGTTTTGTCATTTTTTTATCAAATTATTCAGATGCTAGTAGGTACTGCCATCTCACCTGTGATGGATTTCTCCACTCCACTTCCCATACCTAATGATTGTCGGCTGTTACCTAACCCAAAATTATGAGCAAGAAACTGTACTAGATGCCCCTGCCTCATAAAAGCTTCTAACAAACACTGCTTATCAAATCCCTGTAAATATTGTAAGGAGAAAACATTTAAAACTTTTTAAAGGGCGTATTTAAACTGAATATTTCTCAGTGTTAGAAACTAAGCAATGTGCGTCATTTCATGAAACAAAAACAATAAAGGTTTAGAGTCAATTCATATTATTTCTCTTCACAAACAGTTACGCTGTAAAACATATGAAAGTTACACTTGTGACTTTGAGTGTAGAGCAAATAAAAACTGGTTCATAGCACAAAAGCGCGGATAAAACGCAATATTCCGTATATTGTGGATGCTCCGCTCAGCGCAGGGTTATCAGATGTTACCTTCCAAGCGTGGATCCTTTTGTGAATGTTTTATTTATTTATTTTAATTTGTTTCAAATTCACAGTTCGTACACTATACCACACTGTAATAACATAACAAACATACAGTCAATAAGGATTTACATCATTTTAACATGATCATACTGAGATACGTGGATTAGCACATTTAGGAATTACAGCCGCCTGAAAAACCGCAAAAACTCCAATAAGTATTGAAATACATAATACCTTAATATTAAAGTATCTTAATATTTACGAGCAAGAATACTACTTTATTGGCTATAGGTCATTATAACATTATAATATTTTAGTTACCTGACTGAGTCAATTTTGAATTCAAAATCAATTTACAGTATCACTCTACTGCACAGTGAGCCGAACGGTGTAAAACATAGACCTACATTAGTGTGTTTGTTTAGGCAGCCCTGTGCGCGGTGGCACGGAAGTAATTTGTGACTCACATTGACATAACATACTGTTTTAAGTCGCGAGATTCGCGCAATATCGCTGTTTCTTACTCGCTTGTCACGGACTAGTGTAGTTTCATAGACAACTAAAGGCATATTTAATAACGTTAAGGCAAATATAGTGAGTGAACGATTTTCGAACTTGGGACTAGGAAGTTATTTGATTCGAATAAGGCTCACTCTGATGGTATGTAGACTTTTATGAATTCTTATAATTGTGAATGGTTAATATTTTAGCTATATGCCTGGAAGAGACAAATATTGGCAATACGGACGTCTAAATTGTGCTTAGCCTTAAATGTCGTAGTTCCCTGTGGGTTTATTTGTAAATAACAAGTGCAGTAAAATAATCATCCAAACTATCGCATTTTTTTAAAAAAAAACAAGGTTTAAGCAGTACTCAGATTGAAAAGTAGGTACTAAATTATAAAATAATGTTGAATGTTTGAATGAATAAATGGCACCTATAAGTGCCTGAAATGTTATTTCAGAACTTGTTTCACTTAAACAAAACAAAATAGTAATCTGTCATCGTATTTCAACTCATTAAACGGCACTTACTAATAAATTCTAGTTGAATCAGCTGTTGAAGAGGGGTGGTAAGTTGTAATACTTTAAGTAATATATTCATGGAGATAAAAGTTTTCTGTACCACTATGCATAAACAAATCAAAACTCCTATTAACATAACAACCAGGCTTTCCACCGATCGTTATATCTCGATGGGACTACTCACTCACAGGGCTGGCAGAAGACATGATTTCGATCATATAAAGGTCCAAATGAATAGAATAGATGTCACTTTATTATTCATATACCTACATAGTTAGCATTATTTTGTCTAATTTTTTTTGCGGGCTCTCAAAAGGAAAACATGGCCGATTCGTTGATATTATGTGGTATTTTTTGGATAGATGTAGTGTCAATTTAGTCAGTTCAATCTTATGTGTCGCTGGAGTCCCACTTGGAAGTCTTTAGCTCACTATGCAGTCGCAGCTTGAATCATTCGATTCTGAATGGTTCAGCCTGTCCGTGTATTGCGGCCCTAACCCCCGAATTTACAAACGCAAATCAAGGTTGAGGTTCTCTCAGAAGAATAACTGTCCCTTTTTAGTTCCATTGACAGTTTACGGGACAGCATGAGCTTGAGCGCGAGCTTGCTAGGCGACGTTTGTGAATTCGGGGGTAAGACTATTATTTGTTACTAAAATTGCCAAGACTTTCTAAGGTCCACTTTACATACGCGAGCCATACTCCAACACGCAAGCTCAGTGCGAATTGTTGGAGGGGTGTAAGGTCAGGACCCGGTGAATCTGCCAACAAGCGGGCAAAGCTAGGGGGAATATGGCGCAAGAGCTACGGCCGGAGCCCACGTTTCCCCCTTTCCCCCTTAAGGCATGCGATGGAGGCTTAGAGGTTTAGTGGGTAGGCTCCGAGCAGGTTCTTGACTAAGAAGCCCACCCCAGAGAGTCCCACATAACCCGTTTGCCCCTGCCGAATGGGTATTCGAAAAGCATTCCCCCATCAAAAAAAGGGCGTGTAGGGTCGGTGAGCAATCTTAATGTCAAATATTATCATGCCGCCTTAAGGCCCCCGCCTAGGCTTAACGACTGACATCTAGCGACGGCAATCGGGACTCATTCCTTAACGTGACTTCCAAAACACGGAGATGCATGAGTAATACATCACTACATTGCGGTCAGAATGGTCACCCATCTTATTTCAAATACAATGTGTTACAATAGCGATCGTTGCCGTTCCACTGTCACAACAGCGCCACGAGCACCTCGGTTCACATAACATTAAGTTAATCTTCAATTTTCAAATGTTCCATAACGGCAGCCCTGCTCACTTATGTTCCAAAGGCACCTTGTTAGGCCAACATCAAAAGGGGAACGAGAATTACGAGTTATCAGCACTTATCCCTCCTGGGCACTTTTCCCACTCGGTACGTAATGGTCGAGGATTGGGTGCCACTCTCAAAGGATAATTTGGGAACTATTGGAGTTTGCCATCCATTTTTCTATTGGCAAATGAATGTCCGATGCAAAGTTTCCTGGATTTGTGACAGTTGATTTTATATTTACATCATCAACAGGATTTATTGTTCTGAAAGCCGCGTTACCACTAGGCAAGATTTGCCGAGCTACATGTTGTGCAACAAGTCGGCCAACGCGTTACTACTGCCCAGAATTGAAACATGAAACAAAACTAATAATTATGTCACTTTTTTGTTTTTGAAACTTGCGATCAGACGGGAGACTATGCGCAGATGCGTTGTTGTCGAGTGGCGATGATCGAAGCATCCTCAAGGTAAGCAGGGCTTATCCAGTTCTAGGATTTGCCGTCTTTTTAGTCTGCGCACAGTGTCAGGCAGGGTCAGCTGCACAGCAAGTCTGTTAGGGTGATTTTTCATACTAGATTTATATTGAGAGCAGTTAGACCTGATTTCCACCTTAACCGTCTCAACATTCACGTACGCATGAACTTCAGCATTTCTTATGAACCATGGTGCCTTGGCTATTTGTTTTAGTTTTTTTTTTTATGTTTATAGTTTAAGGTCTCATGTAATGCTATTGTATAAATAAATAAATAAATAGTATGTAGTTCTGTACTCTCTGTATTATGCTGAATATGCTGGAGTCACACGCCGAGCCCCACAGCTGGATGCCATACATCCAGATTGGATATGTCTCTAATGGACATGTCACACATAAGTAAAAAAAAAGTTGGTTTAAAGTGTGTTGTGTAAGAGAGTATGCTAGGGTGTGTTTGTATTTGGTTCATTAGGTAACATCTTATGACTTATCTTGGGGTTGGAAACTGTTGCAATCTTCCACTAATTACAAAATAAAAAGGAGACCTATTCCAGCAATTTCTCGGTTTTTTCAAAGGTTTAGCTTTCTAGCCACAATATTATTAGGTTTTTGAAAACGAGTTTTTTTTTAACATTGAATATCGAGTTGAATCGAGTTGAGAATTCACAATATTGTAGATATGTGCATGCCAATCGCCAGTATTCCTGTTGGCTTGCAAAAACGGAATTAGTTCTAGGTACTCGAGCGACCGTGTCCTTTCTTCTTTTACTTTTGATACTATGGTCGAAAGGCTAAGAAATGTGATTTCTAATACTGTGTGAGTGATGGATGGTTTTCTGGTGAAGAAGAGCTTAGATATACTATGAAGATTTTCTGTAGTAAATCTCATCTTTTTAAAGTAAGTACATTATTTTGATTAGCTTTCAATATTCACTTTCTACCTCTAGGAAACGAGTTTGAGCTGCGCCTCTCCAGAGAGGTATGCAATAAACTATAATAGACTGCACCAAAGATACGTATATGTACCTAATAACATTTCTTACAGAATCCTGCCGAGACGCGTCAGCCCTTGGCACTACATATCTCAGTGTTATGAAAATCCAGGTAAGTTTTCTGATTCTCTGTGTAACGTGTTCGTGATGAGAGTACCAAAAAAGTGATCCACAACGATTTCCAAATTTTTCGTTTGTCATTTTCTGAAGAGTGGGGCAACTACAGCTCCCTTTACAATTGTTTGTCATTCACTTCCACACCCAAGTTTGTTGCTTGATGATTGGATGTCGACTATGTTTAAAGTGGAAGTAAAAAGTATTTCATTCAGTGCCACTAATACCATACCTACCATCTACACATACATGTCACTTCATACCACACCATCCCGAAACTAAACATAAACATATGTACTTTTTTCCATGCGCTATAAATAATAAATAAAAGAAATGAACTTCTAGTTTAGTTATCAAGTTAATAAACAACATTTTGCTAAAAGCCCGTGTCTGTTACGCCTGCCCCAGTATCTGAGAGCTCGATTCTCGATGTTGTCGACGAGTACGCTTATCTAGGACAAATTATAGAAGTAGGCATGTCTAACTTCGAGAAAGAGGTCAATCGACGAATCCGACTCGCCTGGACAGAATTCAGGAAACTGCGTACGCCCACAACATACCTCTGCCCGTGTGTTACCAAAAATGACTCCTTCCTATGAACCGGTCGGTAGCAAACATAAATAGTAATTCAAAATGTACCTAGATACCTAAATGGGAAATGGAATTTATTTGAAAATGCATACCTACAGCAGCTGCACATAGGGTTGATTTTTCAAAAGTCAGATTAAATTTATCAGACCAATAATTTAAAAGTGGACAGATTTGGGAATGTAACTTCGAATTCTATAATTGAAATAATTAATTGTGTCATTTTGCGTACATTTTAGAATCTGGCTAGTTGTAATTTATTGGTCTGATAATATCTATCTGACTGCTGAAAGACTAGCTCTTGGAAGAAAGTAAAAGAAATGACAGAAATGAAACTAAAGGTCTTATTAAATAATTTTTCTTTTGTTATGTTTAGTAAAGGTCAAAGTCAGCCAACGTGTTACGATAACACTATATAGTCAGCATCTCACTGCTATCAATCCGAACTTAGAAATTAAGGAATCCGTACAGGAACTGTCGTCGCCCACTCGGCCCAGCGGGTCAGGTAGTTTAATTTCTAAGAGTTTCTTTATTCCTTTCGCGTTGTCTTTGTAGCATATTATATATAACATTCAATATTTAATTAGAGAGTAAGTATATTATTGTGTCTAAAAATGAGCTTATAAACCGTAGTAAAAGAATTTCCCGCAACATTAAATTTTCTTATTGATTTTTATTTCAGTAAAGTTTTTATTGGCTTTCATTATTTAAATGCTATTCAAAATAAACCTTAAAGGATATTAATAATCCTTCGTAGATTTACTACACAAGTTTGCGTCTTTTATGAAAATGCTCTGCTCCGCCACTTATTAAAAACGCACCCACACGGTCCGCCCACGTCGTCTAAACACAAACGGATAATGTTTCAGAATAGAAAGTTCATTGTTCTAAATTCCAATTTACTCCCCCATTTTTCCAAATCCCATCCCGTATTTCACGCGTGTAGGAAAACCTGTAGCTAATAATTTAGGACAGCAATAACCAAAAAGTAATAATGTACAGAAGGACCGTTAATTTGAATTAGGAATAACCTAATGTCATCAAGCTGCTGAAACGAGTCCCTTTGACCAAGTCATGGAATGGAAAAACTCAAAATCTTGTCAATGTCTTGACTTGAAAAACAGCGAAGAATAACATGATTTTACTGAGAGCAAGATGTGACCTCACGTTCTAATACAATTCTTTTTATTTCACTTTATATGTTGACTTATGCACTTATATTACTGCAAGCGCTACTATGTACAAGTCCCCATGGTTCCTCTGCTTAGTTTTGGAGCTAAGTAGATAACGCTATGAGGAATAATGTCCAGTGTTATGCTGAAATTTTGTCGTCGCATTTAATGCCCCAACAAAAAAACAAGCCTGTTGACATCTCGTTTAAATGCACCTACTCAAGCATTCAAAAGGGTCATTCTGTTTTACTCTATGCACTAACTATCTCCCAGTAAACATAGGGGCGCAGTAATAGGTGCAATCTGGCACGACTGCGCGTCTCTACCGAATTTCCCCCGAGTCTTAGCAGGTATTATTTGCAAAAGTAATATTAACTGTGTGTATTTACGTAAACGTGTCAATAGACGCGTTAGTTCTGATTTACTTCCAGACAGAAGTTGGCGCGCAAACAATAAGTTGGTCCAAGAATTAATTGAATTCGAGTTCTTAGTAACTGAAACCAAATAAAGCCAAATAAAGCAAATGCAGCTTGTGAAATGCTGCAGTCTGACTTTAATATTCTTTTAAAGTGGTGCCATGATGTGGGGCTGGTTGTCAATGCTACTAAAACCAAACTACTGCCCATCAAATCACCTTATATTAAGAGCGTTCTCTTAAAGGGTATTATAGCCCATGACCATAAATGTCTGCACTCTTCTTTCTCAAATCAGTGCAGCTGTGCTTCCATTGACGTGGTAGATTGCCAAACATATTTAGGCCTCCAAATTGATAATAGGTTTAACTGGTATAACCACATTGAACATGTTTGTAATAAGTTGAGACAATTTTTGGCAAACATCATAATACTTAAAAGAAGAATCGTGTGTATACAGGGCCGGCGACCGCTCGACGTCACCTGAGTTGCAGCGCGCCTCGCGTGAACAACGAGTACGGTAGACGAACATCTGATTTTAAAATAAATAAAATAAAATAAAGTTTATTTCGTTACAAGAAAAGCAATCATAACAAAATGTAGACTCCTTCTTGTAATTGCGATAAAGCAACTGTAACAGAAAGAGCCACTCTTCCTTAACATGAAGTTTACAATTAAAAATAAGTATAACAAATTACAAAAACATTTTTTATTAACATCTTTCTTGTGTGTGTGTGTGTGTGTGTGTGTGTGTGTGTGTGTGTGTGTGTGTGAGAGAGAGAGAGAGAGTGTGTGCTTGACCGTTGTGCGAAAAAGAAAAAGAAAAAGAAAACCGTTTATCCCACTAGAGAGAACCTATTTTTAGTAATTGTTCAGTTTCCTCATAGGTTAAAGTCTTTAGCCAATTCGTAAGTCTTTCCTTCAAATCCCTGCAAGTCAGTGGATATATTTTAAGCACCTTGTTTATCCGGTTGTAAATTTGAGGAGACAAATTCGAGAACTGCATTTGAGCAAAACTAGTGTGGGCGTAAGTAATGCTCGCCACCTTGTCACATCTTCTTTTACTCCTACCAAAACGCTCTGGACAGTAGTTAGTTGAGGCGTGCGTTTTTAAAACTGTGTGTAGTAAGTAGAGTTTTCGAACAGTGAGGAGATCCGCTATTTGGTATAGGGTTTTAGTAGGGAACTTCTTCTCTTTGAAAAAAATTACTTTTATGAGAGCCCTTTGAGCACGCTCAACTTCCATAAACTTTGTTTTGAGGGTGCCACCCCACAGCGTTATACAATATATTGAAATTGATTGCGCCAGCGCAACATAAATTTGGTTCAACAATGACCTTGAAGCTACATGTCTTAGTGTTTTAAAGACCCATATCAATTTTCGCAATCTTGCAGACACAAGCTCAATATGAGAGTACCACTTCAGTCTTTGGTCCATTATTATGCCTAGATACTTCACGGTTTCGACTTTTCTTAAACTAGGACAGTCGCAATTGGAGCTCATGTTGCAATCATGAATTTTAATTTTGAAGTTTAAATCAGGCTGAGATCTATCGTTTATTGCAAAACACAAAAAGTTAGTCTTGCTGGTATTCAGCGTCAGTAGATTAAGTTTTAGCCAGTCAGAAATAACAGCAAGACCATACTCAGCAGTATTCTTCACTGAGCTCCAACATTTACCTGTGAAAATCAGTACTGTATCATCCGCATACGAAAATGTCTTTGTGTTTGGGATATTCAAGCTACAGAGGTCGTTAATAAATAGCAGAAAGAGAGTAGGCCCCAAGACACTCCCCTGGGGAACACCGTAAGATATATTAACAGGCGTACTTACAATTTGGCCCAACTTTACGCTCTGGGATCTTCCATTCAGGTAGTCCGTCAAAAGTTTGAGTGGAGTACCTCTTATGCCTATGCTCTGCATTTTCTTAACAAGGATGGGGAGGGACACAGTGTCAAACGCTTTTTGTAGGTCAAGGAAAACAGCCATACATTTCCTTTTGTTATCAAGATTATCAACAACTACAGACGTCAGTGCTTCGACAGCATCCTGAGTAGATTTTCCAACGCGGAAACCAAATTGACAATCAGATAAAATATTAAATTTATTCAAGTAGTTCAAAAACCTTTTGTTAATAATTTTTTCTAATATTTTTGAAATTGAAGGTAAAACTGATATTGGTCTATAGTTGCCGACATCCTCGTCATCCCCACCCTTGTAAACCGGGGTTACAACAGATCTTTTGGATTTTATTGTTTGCAGATTTTATTGTTACTCGACTGATAAATAAACTACCTACGGAATTGCGAGAAAAATTAACTCCACAAAATATCAAAAACAAGCTTAAAGTACATTTTCTCCATTCTCTTCATAATGTTTGTGATCGCAATTTTCAATTATAACCGCTTAGCATGTATACGTCCAATTCTTGTCTGTATTTTTGTTCCCAGTACCTACCTACCAGCAGGCTGGCTTATTGTCAACTCATTACTTAGTATTATTTTAAACCTTAGTGGTTTTGCTATGCTAAATTACCTACTGTATTTTTTTATAAGATCTTTTATGTGATAATAAATGGAAAAAAAAAAAAAAAAAAATTAAAGTTGCTTTTCTGGAAAATACATTCTGTGGTGAGTATTTTAACTTGTCAAAAGTTAAATTTTTGAGGATAAATGTGCCACGGGCAGTTTTTCTGAGAAAATATATAGAGATAAGACGTATAGTTTTAAATAGATTCGGTAAGATTGAGATTTGAGTTCATGAAATGTACCTTGATTGCGCCACAATTCTTATAACTCATTTTTTAATTCGATTTCAATGCTACGTTGAGCATCAACATGATTCATTCTTATTAGAACTAGTCAGTAAATAAAACGTCAACATTTAATTATCATTCTAATAAAGAAAACAATAAATTTAAGCAGTCAAAGACAAAGCAACCGTCGTCCGCGTCAATTGCAATCCCGACGTTAATTCAAGTGGTTACTACGAAATACCGTCATAGTACTTTATGTTGTCCTAGCGCCTGTTCACCACAGGTGCACCTTTCCAAATTGCCTTCGAGATCACGCTTTCCTGTCCCAAATACAACTGTCAGACCCTTATCACGTTCTAATTATACATTACCGCCGCTTTCATTTGCCCAGTCAGATATTCCGAAGGATTTCTTGGTACCGAAACTCGGCCGCCATGTTTTTGCGAGGGCACTTTTTTGTCAGTTGATTGGTATTACAGTGATGCGGACCGTGTACGATTTCATTTGGATTTACCCCAATCTTGCCCGTTCAGAGGGATGTATTATGGGCTGTTACACTTGTGGGCGTTGACAGTTGTGCTGAAAATGCCTGGACGCTTTTATCAAAAGGACAAATGGTCATGAAAATACATCGAAATTTAGGAAATATTTCTGACGCATCAATTTTGTATACGAATATCCGAACGTTATTTTTAATATGACTCTTACATTTTCCTGCTACTGCTCATTTCGCTACATTTAAGAGCGACCAAAAAATATTTTTACTGTTGTTTGTAGTGTAACTCAAAACTGAAACAGGTTACTTTTCTTCGAATATAGTTAATTTATGATTTGTGCAGTTTTCGAACCGCGCTTATTTGTAACTTCTAGTTTCGTAACGAATCGTATTCGACGTACAGATATTACGAAGATACGATACGACGAAGAAACCGTCTACGTAATACTAAGTAGCAGTTAGCTGGGCATTTAAGCAGAATCCATAGTCTCTGCAAGGCAAATAATTAACCTGAGGCTTAGCTTTCTGTTTCGACAGACAGCCCTAAAGAATATTTTTGTTAATCACTTTTAGTCATAGCTTTTTCATTTAGCCTTTACATAGACAATCAGAGGCCAGACAACAATTTTATTTATTATAATAATAATGTATTTCAAATGCTTTCGAGATTTGGTTTAACAAACTGTCTAGCAACTTTTTCAAATAAAAGAAGATGGTAAAAAAATACACAGACACTTAAACTTGAGAGGTACTTCAACATTTAAATTTAAAGATTATAATGAAAATACTGGCACAAAACATTCAATGCAAATCAAGAATATTCAGAAATACATTTTGAACTAAAATTCATCGTTTCAATACTGAATGCAGCGTTAGCAATTTGATACAAATTTATTTAGAGTCGCAATAATAAATCCATGTACAGATAACAAAACACATTGTTATGCGAATACTAATACAGTTGTTGAAACTGGTAGCATGTAAAAACATGAATGCAATGCTTTTGTTAAGATAGAGTTGGCATTTTTGAAATGTTTTAATTTTCATTTGCAACACTGATAGTGCGGTCCTTTTTGAGTCAAAAAAGTGATAATAGCGCGCTCACGTCGCTGACGCTCATATAATTTATCAATTCGGGACGCGTGTGAGCGCGCTATTATCACTTCTGACTCAAAACGGACCGCGCCCTGAGGCAATCAAGCATGCGGACCGCCTGATGCTAGGCGGTTATTACAGCCAATGGACAAATGCAACACCAGGGGTATTGCTCTCGTGTAGCGGACCCTGCAAACGCTCTTTCAAACCCCTCTTGGAGAACTACGAGACCACGGCGGCTCTAGAGTATTTTGATGGAAACCCTGACGATGGCGAGCAGTTCGATGTTAGCAAGGAGCCGTGGGCATCATATAACATTTCTTCAGAACAAAACTACTTGCTCTTACAAGCGATAGAACACCCAAAGAGAGAAGTCTCTCCTCAATTTTAGCGATCCCAGGCCGCAAGTCGTTAACAATCGTGAAAACTCGTAAGTGTATACAACTTTGTTTAGTTATGTAATCATGTACTTTAAATTTATTTAAGTATAATTTAGGGACTACAATCACGGACACCCCGTGGGCTCTGATAAGATTTTCGGTAGCTTTCGTGAAATAAAAATTAAAACAAAGTCGGGTCTACCACAACACTCAAAACTCAAGAACACATTTATTTATGATTTTTTCGGGTATACTCATACATGGAAGGCACGCTAAGCTAGTCCCGGCTGACGTCGCTAGATGTCTCGTAAGCCAAGTCGGAGGCCTTAGAGCGGCTTGATAACGTCTTACCACACTGGCCGCGCGAGTTGGGTTAGGGCTTGCAACACTTTAGTTAAGTTGAAGCTTGTGCCCAGCAGTGGTATAAGGGCTGTTGCTTGTTTTGTCGTTTGACAGGCCACTTAAATCTAAAGGCGTCTATACAAGCCCTACTGAGAAACCGGGTCCATAAATTAAGATAGAAAGATAGATATTAAAGATATACCTTAAATATACTTAATACCGACGGCGACCCCTGATAGCCATACATGCATATACTACATCTAGAAAGCTAACTGAGACTGAGGAGTTGAAACATTCAATTTGGGTCCAGTATCGGAATTCAATTTTAGATAAAACTGCAATGCATTTGAATTGAATTCATGTAAATTACAAACTGCAGCTTCTAAGCGCAAATGGAATAGCGCAAAACATTCTCGAATGTTCTAGAAGTTTTTATAATGTTTTTAAATCGAAATAAAACAACTTTCGATGTATAGTGTTCGCGTAAATATTAGAAAACGTTATGTTTTTAAATGTTTGTTTTGGGAGCTTAAATGTTCATCATTCAAGGATGAAAATAGGAAAAAAGTATTTAACCCCGAATTCACAAATGTTAATCAATGTAAAGCACGCCTTTAAAATCATGCCGTAATTTTCAGTTTTATAAAAACTTCCAATTAAATAAATTGGGTTAAAGCATAAAGATGGCCTCATAATAGCATAGTCTTTTGTTAAAAACCTGTTAATTGGCTGCTCTGAAAACCCATTAAAGGGACTTAAATATTAACAAAACAAAAATAAAACACAAAAGATTTCAGCAACCACGCACAAACTGCGAATTCAAACTTTTGAATTAGTTAAAATCCTTCAAAACTTTTAAAAGGGTCTACAAAAGTATTACCAAGAATATAATAATAAGCCAGCTGGTGTTTACTTACAAAGACAAAGCTTATAGCAGTATAACTTAAAGCTTATTTAAGTTAGTCTTTCAGACATTTTGAAAGAGAATAAGACGGTAAATGTTACAATAGTACTGAACATCAGGGAAGTTTATTATGAGGTCAAAAAGGCAGAGGCTATATCAATAGATACATGTTAGGAAGAGTTAGGACTTGGTCAGGCTTAAATAAAATTAAATCAGAACTGGAATAGAACTAAAATCCAACTGCTCAGCTACTGATAAACGAAGACTATTTTAGGTAAAACTAACCATTTGAGACTCCAAGCCCCGAATTCAGAAACGTCAATCAACGCTAAGCACGCGCTCACGCTCATGCTGTCCCTTTCAGTTCTATTGACATTTTACGGGACAGCATGAGCGTGAGTGCGTGTTTAGCGTTGATCGACGTTAGTGAATTCGGGGCAAGCCATGTTTTGACGTCAAAAAAACTTATGACCTAATAAGATGTCACAGGGACACAATAAATTGCGGACCTGTAATTGTAATTCGAACAAAATAATAAATAATGAATAATTTATGAACAACAAGTACTAAAACAAACGAACTGCAGGGATTTATCTTAAATACGGTTTTATTAAAGCGAAAATGTGTATTAAACTAAATTAGAATCTTCTAGGTAGTCGTAAAAGAAATTTATGTGTAAACTTAGGACATCGCGGGTTGATAATCTGCTCAGTTTATCAAAACATTTTCGCGCTCGCTAGATGTCGCTAGTGCGGGAGTTGTTTCGCTTAGACACTTCTATGGAGTTATTTTGTTTAACACTTTTACGAGAATAGTCTGGATGTCTAGTATTGCTTATTATACTATTATTTAAGAAGACCGCTGTCTGAACTACTTAATTTACCTTTAACACCAATTCAAACAAATTAGAATAAAAACATACCTCTCCGTATGCATATCGCATATTTTTTTGTGAAATACAAACATTCTACACTATTACATAGTTATAAAACTTAAAGGTAAACCTTTTCATTAAAATTCTCATCAGAATTTCAAACAAAAAAGTTAAAATAACGTCCAGAAAATTATATCTCAACTTAATATTCAGCTTCCATCATCTCGCCTTGATGAAACATTTAGATAACTAGAGCCTTAAAAGTATTCAAGATGGCAGATTTTTCTTACACATTTATTATCAAGTCTCTCCGACACTCCACTTTATCCCTGTCCATTGGGGGGCGTGTCTAAAGGGCACTTCATTTACTTTTTAATATTACGGGCAATCCATCACTCTCTGACAGGTGGCCAACGCAATAGGACGTCGATAACATAAGTCAAGGTGCCACTTTCCAACGATAATAAGCATTTTGTGACAAATTGAAGTTATTTATGAAAATTTTACATTTTCTTTATATAACTTCTTCGTAACGAAAACTTTGTATAAATACATGGTCGCTTATGATTACTCATTCAACATAATTCGTTCCAACTAGCGGCCGCCCGCGACTTCGTCCGCTTGGGCTTAGGTTGAATAACAAAAAGTTATATTTCTTTAAAGATTGTAGCCTATGCGCGATTCAGATAAATAAGCTACATTACTGTAAAGTTTCATTAAAATCCATTCAGGAGTTTGTACGAGCAACACGGCACATTCACACGTACAAACTTTCGCCTTTATAATATTAGTAGGATATGTGTTGCAATATTTTGCTCTACTAACGCACGGAGTCCTTAAGGTTTCAGCGCGTCTCACGAACAGCAAATAAAATTTTATACAGGGATATGATTATTTAGGTTGCTGTTACACCTAGCTAGATTTTAGGGCTTATTCTAGCCCATAACCGCAAGCTTTCTAAAGAAGACTGTTTTGTCGTCAAAGTCTTAAGATCAAGCCTCAAGCCCTTTAGAACTTTGACCAGTAGAAGTTAGACTTAATCTCGTTGTGATCCTGGGTGGCGTGGTATGCATGAATACTTCACAACGATAATAAAAACACACCTAACCACACGAGAGAAGTTAGTATAATTCATTAGTTTATTTTTTTCGTTCCCAAGGACAATTGCAGTAGACAGAATTTAAAACAGCAAGGTATGTGACAGGTGAGCTTATTTATAAATTGTTTATTGCACGAAGAAAAAGTACAATTGGTGAACTTAATGTCTATATGCATTCTCTGATCATTAGGCGAAGCAGTTAATGGCAGTTGATAGAGTAGTAAATTGTGTGGTGTCTATGAAACAGTCAAGTTCACCAATGGCGAATTGAGCCCACGGTGACCGTTATGCACCGCTACCACCAGAGGGCGCTAGCGTCACTGACATTAAACTCAATGATCTCGTGCATCCATTCTGTTTCACAGCACATTGCACAACGCGCAGTGGGCGTCGCCCACCCAGTTTGATGTCGGTAAATGCGAGCTGGTAATGGCTTCTCGATGCGATTGAGGCACTTATCTACCGTCATGATGTTTACACAACAGGACTAGTGGTTGGGGAAATAAACCCTAACGCAGCTATGAACATTATCATGGTTAAACTGTGTTTAAATAGGTACTTCTGTAGTGCATGATGTCATGATGGCGTCATTTATTTATTTATTAAGGACAACTTACAAAACATACACCAGGTAAATTACAGTAATACATTCTTGGGTAATTCTAGTTGCTTCAGTTACAAGTTGCCACGGCATGCATTGCAATGCATACAATTTCCCTGGTTGCAAAAGTGTTTGAATTTCCTCGATGAGTATTTATATTTTCCAAGTAGTACCTCCAGAGATCCTACCAGAAAATATTTTATTCTTTTGGAAAGCCAAGGAGCACATGAGGTGTTGCTTTGTCCAATAAGGTTGGAGGTTCTAAACATGGTAAAGCATTTGTAATAAACAGATAAATACGTTAAAAATTATCGAGTTTTCGCATTAGTGACTAGTTTCTTCAGCAAATTGCAAAGGCTCACATTTACATCTTCGACAACAGCTTGTGACAAATAAATATAACGATACTAGCGGCCGCCCGCGAATTCGTCCACGTGGACAAAAGTTAAAAAAATGATAAAACATTTTTTTATTAATTTTAGCCTATAGCCTATCCTATTCAGATGTATAAGCCATATTGTTGAAAAGTGTCATTAAAATCCATTCTGTAGTTTTACCTGAGAGAGCAACATGGCATATCCATCCATCCATACATACAAACTTTCGCATTCATAATATTAGTAGGATTTTTTATACTAACATACCGCTCTCTTCACCGCACTGATATTTTGATATTTTCTAATAACTCAATCCCATAACTCACCGAAGTGAAAAAGGCTAACTTCATATTAACTGAACGATCTTACATTATCAATTACCTTTGTTTTTTTTCCTTGTATAAAAAATATACTAATACTGTCAGTAAGGTATTACTGCGTTCCAATTTTCTTTGTAAAGATCTATGCAAAGAAAACCTATGCGGTAACACAGTCTAAAAGAGTTCAGTGATAATCTCGTAACAACAAACTGTTGGCACCTCATAACTTCATGGTTGGTAAAGATAGGAAGACCAGAAAAAGACATTCCGTTTACTTGGCGTCAGGCGGGAATTGAACCCACGTCTTTCGTAAACCGGGTGACTGCACTAACCACTGTGCTACCGAGACCATTAACAGACCGGCCGAATCTTTCTGGTACATTATACCTAGCAGCCAGGTTGGTGCTGGAGTTCAATGCTCACAATAAATGTCGTCCAGGATGTTTACTGAACTAATGGAGCTTGAACGAGCTAGCATTGGCTTCTCCATTTCACGTGTTTCTTTCTTCCTACAATCCCGGGTTTTTTAAAGCGGGACGTGAAAAGGCATGCAAGTCTTCAAAATGAGATTGACCAACACAGGAGTTACTTCATTATTTTACTTGTCAACCCCATATCTGGACCTCACGACTGCTTCCCATCAAATGGAGTGAGGTCATTTTGAAGACCACAAAAAAGGGACTCCTGGGAAATTTAACTGCAATAACATCAATCTCTACATATTATAAGGTATTCTGATCTAGGCTCTTCTGCTGAAAAAAGACCCATGTTGCAATGGTTCTGTAAAGATTGATATGAACACGTCTGTTCGTGACAGAACATGTTACAGAACGTGTGTCAGACCGTTTCAGAACGTATGACAGTGAAACCGAAGCGATGACAGCCGCTGCAGTGCTCTAGGTGCAGTCAAAATGACAGGTAATTTAATAAGAAACGACAGACTCTTCAAGGTAATGACAGGCCATTTTGCTGAACCTCATCAAACATCGGAGTAGGTATAGAATAGGCTAGACGACTGTATTTTTTTTGTTTACTATCGAAAGACGTTACATTTATGAACGCAATCCTAAAAGAATCACTGCTATAGTATCAATACTACCCGAGATATCACAATTTGAATTGCACATTTTTGGACTTGCCTAAAAACGCTCCATTCAAACGTGTCCTTAATTATGACGTCACACTAACGTAGTTATAAGGAGCGCGTAAGAAGTTTGTACGACAGCTATATTAAATATTGCGTTTATGAAAATGGTCTTTTAACAAAATTGCTTCCTAATAGTCTCTGTTTGAAAATGGTATTGTTTTTTTACATATTTTTCCAAAATATGTATACTTTTGAAATGGACTTGCCCACCCAACTTTGAAGGCCTATTGTGGCTTCATACTGAATCAAATTTTGATTGTGGTTTCACAAATCCATTTGATTTTAATGATTTTATTTGGTAAACATGAAATAACACGCAAAATGCATCATAGTCATCTACCCTATTAACCTATATTCAATTCTCAACAAATCTATTGTCTTAAATGGGACAAACATACTTATAACAACAAACGCAAAATGTTTTTGACTTGAATATTTGTCGTGAGAAGGTATGCAAGATTATTTAAAACCATGAGCAATTAAACCTCTCGAATTACTTTGAACGTGTTTGATAACGAGTGGTTATGAGCGCACAATTGCGACGTCAAGGGCAGGTTAGATTCCAAGAAACGAAAAAGTAGCAAACAATTTGATAGCTTTAAGAAAATTTCAAACAATGTGTTTAAAGAAAACACTGGCTTTAAAAAGTTTACCCTTCACCGTGCTCTTCTAAGGATGAACTGACTTGGGACAAAAGTAGTGGGGTAAAATACCAGAGCATATGTACACATGGTTCTGAACGTCTGTTATACTTGTACATACTACTGCGTAATAAATTGAATCCTAGAATTAGTAAAATGTTCTAAGTTTTTGACAAGATTTAATATATTTTGGAATTATTTTGTTTTCCGAAACGAAACAAATTCAGAATGTTAAACAAAGAGCAATAAACTGTTGTTGCAACTGCAAGGTATACATTCTTTCCCATATTAATAAAATGAAAAAGCTTTTAATTTCTGGTGTCGTAACTTTATAAAATAGGTAAGTTTACATAGCTTACAAGTTGAAGGATGTCACGTGAATAAGTGTTTGTCAAAAGGACAAAGGCTTCCTCGAAGTTCTTCCATTCTATTCTGTCAGCTGCCAATCTCATCCTGATCAGGCATATTCTATCCAGCAAATATGAAAAAAACAGGCATGCACTTCAATAATTCATATCTTAGTGAGCAATACTGTGTCGTAAGTCTAGGTATGAGTAATCAGGAAAACCATTTTGTAGCAGCCTGTATACTAATATTGTATGCCATTACTTCCAGTGGTTTATGCAGTTAAATGCCTCCATCACAATTAAATTGATCGAAACGCGTTATTTTTCACATTTTAACTTGCCAATGACTGCTTTTAACGAAAATTCCGAGACTTGACCTGTAATTATGGAACCGTGCAGCTGGTCGCCACGCGATAATTGTATACTTTTAATGATACCAATTAAAACTCTAGTACGTTGTTTACAAAGCCTTTTATATTTTTATTAAGTACATCAGTGAACAGAATCGCTTTTCACAAAATGATTTGGTTGGCAATAGGTCAGATAACAACAGCTATTAAAATTTGAAACAGACTATTTAGTTTTTAAAAGAAAAATAATCTTAAACTTACATATACATTCATAGCTCTTAAAAATCAGACAGAAAAATCTTTTACATGATGCCATAATCCACAACATGAGTTTTGTCTTTTTGTAGTATTTGGAAAAAAAACAATAATGTAAAGCAAATGAGAATTAACCATATATTATTTTGTGACAATTGTACTATATAGTGAAATGTATAACGAATAATACATAATAACAGACATAAACACCAATTTATGGGAAAATGTTAGAAGGATTTTATGTAGTTAATATTAAACGCAATATTAAGTATATATAGTTTTACCTTAACACAGTATCAATACATTCACAAGTTTATCAACTTCATTATTATCATTTATTTTATAAAACTTACATTTTGTACAATATTTTTCGTTTCTTTGCTTATTAGATTACCGTTTTCAATAAACCACAACAAAATGTAACAATTTAAAATCTAAACCATACGAACTATACTACAAATCATGTCAATTATTAATATTTTATGAGATCATTCTGAAGTATATTTTCATTAAATAATGTTAACAGTAACCAAACAAAATAAATCTGTAATACAAGCCCATTCCATTGGTTATTCCAACAAACTCATTAAAATCCAATAACAAGAATCAGCAAACAAATAAAAACGTTTTCCGATATCCAAATATTGTCTCGTCTATAAACTCATTACATCTATTTACATGTTTTACAAAAATATATTTACACGCTGAGTGAATTATTTACATTAAGAGTACATTCTATTTGATGTACGGCATGTTGGGAAGAATCTCTGGCCTCCGGCGGTGGTGGGCCCCGTGATGCCTCAAGTGTATAACCGCTTCTCTCATTTTCTGCTCTCTCAAAGCTCGTATGTAGTCTTCATCGACCGCATGCCTATTTTTCTCCTCACGCAACAAAGCCTTTTCCGCTCTCTCACTGTCTTTAAACAAAACACACCACAGGGACTTGTCCTTATTATCCCAAAGCAAACTCTTCGTGTAGTCTTTTAATCTCCTACTATTCTCTTCCACGCGGCGCATAGCTATTTCTATCTTAATCAAATCCTTGTAGTGGTCCGAAACCGGTTGCGCGGTGGTGTTAACGTCACTAGTTTTAGCACTTATATTAATTCTCGACAAGTAATAATTTTCATATTGTCCGGCGGAGTGTCTGGTCCGGAGTAGCCACACGACACTGGCGACAAAAGTGCACGATATGATGAATGTTAGTGTAAGGAGAGTCAGTCTGAAGATGACACTTGGAGATGCACAGCTCATATCACTACTTGTTTGTATTGGGTCGCGCTACGAGGGTTCATGCCGCGCGCAGCCGCTGCTACAAGCGCTACAAGCGCTACGCGTCCGCTTGCTACGACGCGCGGGTGCAGACTGTCGTAGCGTCGGGCACCGACTCGCTGCCACTGTTTATCTCAGCTGTAATTTCAGCCCAAAGCTGTATCCAAGCTGCAGATGCTTTCAAATCTCTTTGTGCGAGCTTCCTTTGCACTTTTGTGCAGTCATTGTACTGGAATTTTTAAATTCGTAACTACGACGGATTCATAATTGTGCACGGTGTTTTCTTTCCGTCTTTACATAATGTTTCTGTGTATTCCTTTGTTGCCTAAGAACCAAAGGAAAGAGTATGCAAGTTCTTAGTTTTTAATCATACAGTAAACCAACAGCAAACGCTTATATTGTTTAATCAGCTACTATTCATTGTTTTTAAATAAGGAGCGAAACTTATAAAGAGGGTTTTGGAAGTTATTATAAGCGGTAGTTAGGGTGTGTGTTGCATTTTATTTATGTTATTGACACATAGATAGCATTATTAATGCGTCTGATAGTTAGTCCAACATGTCACCTTGTTCGGTAATTGTTGTCTAATGGCAATTAATAGCCGTTAATAATTACTGCAGCTTGAACATGTGCTCGTGACATCTAATTCCTGGTTTGATAGCCGATAGCCGAATCAATCTTACAAACAAAACAATCTGTTCAGACGTAGAAACTTGGTCAACAAACGAAATGAAACAAATTATAAAGTGTCAGAAAACAAACGATAACAACTTCAATGCTGTTTCCTAGATTTGTCATTTTGTGCTGTCCTAAAACTTTGGTCTCTTCAGGAATTTTGTATACGGAAACCTGAAACCCGAGAAACCGAAGTAGGCTCAGCCTATCCAAAATAGCTCGACTGAATGTGGGCCTCTGAATGTTTCGTTCACCATGACGGAAATAGTCAATCTGCCTCTCACTATACTGCTCGCAATATAGTCGTCAGCGTATGTTATGTTATGTCTTAAGAGTCACTTGATGTTAACTACTGATCATAAACCATCTCTTAGAGATTTCAAGTAACTAATTTTAGACACCGCAATGATATTATAATAAAAAAAGGTAGATAGGTTACTGGTGCTAAAAAAGTGGCAACCGAAATCAGAACTATTAGTGCACCTGAGCTAAGCATTGACAATGTTGACAGCTTGAGACAACACTGAGCAATATGTATCTGCCTCGTTTACGCTCTAGTAAATAATCATAACATCTTATTTCCACGTTCCGTCAATTTTGGACTCCGCATCAGTACCGAAATAACGTCTTTTTACATCATTGGAAGCCGTCTTCGAATCGTGTCTTTCAATCTTCAAGCTAGTTTTAAGCTGCACAGAAGGCTACAGGTCAAGAGTTTATGTACACTTTGATACTAGCATCTCGATTTATACCCGTTGGTAGATAGAATATTATGCTACATGTGGCCTTTTTTTGAACTTTGGTTAGAGACCCGAACCTCAGAGCAATATAACACGTTACCAATTTTTATTTTATTTTTTCTTCAGAAAATGTGTTTTGAATGTGCTCGTGTACTTCCCTAGTTAATCCACAAGGTGATAAAAAAGCCCTTAAAGCCTCGTTAACTGCTGTTACGGATGAACTCAAGCAAACAAGGAGAATAACTCTGACTATGACACCAAAGGTTGCGAGACTTGACAACTTATCAATTTGAAAATTCTATAAAATTCCGATAACTTAATACGTGGCTTTCCCTGCAATTGACCATTAATGGACTGTTATGAAAGTACTCTTTCGGCCTTAAACTTCCATAACCCCATATCGGCGATCTAACACGCGGGGGCGTGTTTACACAGTAATTTCGTTTAAGTACAGCTTACGTTTGACACGAGGCCGATAATTGCAGCCGATGGCTATCAGCGACGCCTTTCGGGCCGAGTTACTGAATTAACCCTTCGCCCCACTTCTCTTATCAGCCTTATCACCACACCTCTGCCGAGCCTTTTTGTGAGCGGTGTCGTAATTTGTTAGAGTAAATATCTCTGGGAAGCGTCAGCATATTCCCATATTCGAAGTAACTGAATATGGGACCCTAAATACACAACTTGAGTGTAGTACAAATGTAGAAGTTTAAGTCTTTACGATAACTTTTTACTATACTACTATAACCAAGCTTGTGCTTAAATTCAAAATCTGCAGTAGGAACTTTATGAATAAACGAGACAGCAGTAAATGCTTTGTTCCCAAACTAAGGTTTTCCTACCGCAAATGGTTATGGAAACCTGAAACAACGGTACGAAAATCACCCAGACCCGACACGAATGCCTGTTAGCATCAACTCACAATTGTACTAGACGAGTAATCGTATCTGTGGGAATCTCTCCGAAATTTTAGGTTCTCAACCAGCTCTCGTAACGACTTCTGATATAATGAAGTATAGAAAACGCAGCAGCTAAGTCGTGCTCAAAAATTAGGATAGAAAACACAAAACAAAAACACAATATGTAATTAAACAAATGAAGCGAGTGCGCATGTATTTTGTATTTCCAAACACCACGTATTTCCATTTCCCTGTTCGTTTAACATGCGACCGCTCGTCTTGTGTTTCATTAAAATTATATTTTTGTATTTCCTACATTTAATCAACGTCGGAATACAATCTTTTGACCGACAAGTGCTGCCTTCCATTCATACTTTATGGTGTTTTTATAAAGGCTTGCAGGGTTAAATGCCCGGCTGGTTTGGCTGTACTAAGTCCAGCTATGGAAATATTTACTGTTTAAAAACTGCCTTTTGCAACAAAACACAGAACAACGACAAAAAGTTTAGTTGCGTTTCTTGAGAAATCGAGTCGATGATGCAGTTATTTGTAAATTATTACATATAATATTCTAGTAAAACCAAATAAATGCAATACCGTCATAAAAATACATGTTATTGGAAAAATTTAATCAACCGAGAATGCCAATATTGACTTGGCAACGGGGACAAATACTACGAGTATAGTGTCGTTTGGGTTGATTTACAATAGTGCGACGTTCAAACTGTATTATCTGTTACCTAAAGCGTATTTACAAACCTCTGATAACGCCATCTACCGTATTTGCTAGGTAGTTCACTGTTATTATCAAAACTATTTATGTCTGCGTTCCTGTGTTACTAAGACGAGAAGTACTAAGTAAGTTTAATGAAATCAAACACTTACAAACGTACAGAATACACGCAAAATAACATTAATAAAATTAAATGTAAAACGTGTCACTGACCTTTGGGCTTAGTGTTGCTCTACTATCGATAATTGAGCTTGATAAATGAATTCGGAATTGATAGATTGAAAATATGGTGGTACTTTATATGTCTAAAACAATTTATATTTTTACCCCCTTATTCATAAAATCTTAAACAGCGCTTCGGCAATACGTTAACTTTTGTATCGCTTTGTCTCTTTCATTCTTGTTGCTGCCGCCATTTGCGAGTAAGTGACACAAGGCGTCAGTTGCTTAAACTATGCTTTAGCGTTGCGTTCGTTTTCGTGAATAAGAGGGTGAATCTTCAATTTGTTGCTTCATTAGAAAATATATTATATTAAGCATTGTCGAGGTAGTTTTTAACTACGTATCGGTAACTTTCGATAAGAAAGAAAGAAAGAAAGAAAGAAAAAATGTATTGGTCCACACAAGATCATTTGCGATAAAGGCCAACACTTAGTTGAATGTGAAGTAAAAGCCAACCAAACACGCGTGTACTATTATTAGAACAAGATGACTACAAATTTAACCTACTTCGTAATTGATGAATCACCTCAAGCAATTTGTCTTCTATTTTTTAACAGTTAACCACTTGAAAGAAAACAGTTTTTTTCTACTTTCCCCTTAAACTCCGTTATTATTTTAATTAGATAACAACTGCCATTTACGGCAGAACACTGTTAGTGGAAAATACAATTCTGGTCGATGAAGCGTTTTAACGTGAAAGGTTGTAGTATTTTTATCACTTTTTTAACTACATCAAGGGTGGTATTGTGTTCTGACACTGTAATCAGAATAAGTTTCATATAAACATTTTGATGATGAAACATTTTGATTTAGCCAGAAAGTTAAGCTGATATAAATCAAAAACATAAAAACAGATCGGTCAATCTTGCGTTCCGTTTGAATAAGCACAAAAAGCTGTTGTGTATTTTCACAACAGTGTCCTTTCAAAGTAGACATTTTGTGGTGTCAACCTTACCGTGATGTTTAGGAAAGTTGAACAGTAAATTATGTGAATACCTCATCATATTTCCTCTGCCTGTAGATTGTCTGAAAAAGATTGCTTCCAGCAATAAGACCGTCTGAATTGTACATTCGTGGTATTACTAAAAAACGGCGTTAATCTAGTGTGAAATAAAGTGTTTCTTACTTCATCTTCGGCGGTTTTATTGCTAGAAGCAATCTCTTCCAGACTACCTAAAGGCAGAGGAAATATGATAGCGCGATCTTATCTTACCTTACCTTACCATTTTTAGCAGAGTCTCGTTGTTTGCGGTCAAACAATGTGACCTTATGCGCTAAAGGGCTTCACGTGGGGTCAGCGGTGGTGGGTGCGATCCCGTTCAAATTGTAATGGGTTTTTTTTTTGAATCGCACCGACTTTTTAATCAATTTCGAATGAATCCTGAATGTTTAAAACATATCTCCGATTAAATCAGGCCCACGTCCAGCCACTACGGCACATAAAGGCCTCTAGAAGTTCCACGAAATATTTAAATACAACAGCATTTATTTATTATACATTAAAATTACACTCCTTCAAATAGATACAAAAAAAAGAGCCTGTTTACTCTAATGGTAACCCTTGTTATCAAATAATACAAGTACATCACCTAGCAAAACTTCAACACTCGGCTTCATACCGCGTGTCTCGCGCAATTAAAGTGTGGAGTGGTTATGGCTAATTGCCAACGAAGCTACAATTACAAGTACATATCGAATAATTATAGTCAATGTTGTATCCTACTCCGAGTATTTAGAGCTACTTACATAGAGATATACCTTAAGTCTACGAGACTGTATGACCTTTTGGCTTTAAACGACAAAATAGTGTATCTTTTGGGCTATCTCGTCGGTGTCGTGGACACCTCGTATGAGTGATATGAAACTGAGTCTAGTTTACAAAACTGAAATGAGAAACCGAGTTTTAGATAGACTTCACAATTATTTAATTCTGATATAAATTCACACACGTAAAACCTGAATATGATTTCTTATACCAAACAAACGCGAAAATATTCATAACCTCTGTCCAATGCGTTCCGGACTCGCGCGTATTAAAAGTGCGAGTGAGAGAAGAGGTGCGAGATACCTCTTTCCTTCTCGCTCTGTCCTTTGTAACTCGCGCATGAAACGCGTCACCTGAACAAACTCATAGCAAACAACAATGAGAATAATGTCAAGTGCCAACCAATAAATTATAATTGGTCCCTTCACAACGGAATCAAATCAGCCATCTGACCCCCGAGTTCACAAACGTCAATCAACGCCAAGCACGCGCTCACGCTCATCTTGTCCCGTAAAATGTCAATAGATCTGAAAGGGACAGCTATACTTCTGAGGGATGCTCAACGTTAATTTGCGTTTGTGAATTGGGGGTAAGTCTTCTAAAGTCAATTTCCTGAAGAGGAGGAGCTGAAACACACGCGATGTTTCAGAAACAAAATAGTAAATAATACATACACATAAGTAATTCGATAAATACGGAAGTGACAATTACAGTAACTAACGTTGCCTCTTCCAACACCTACACAATGTTTATTTCAACAGTCCTTCCTTCTGGCTACATATTAAATGGCGTAGCAATACTAGCAATCACGTGAGAATTAGACGAATTGACAGGGTTGTTATCTGTTCGCGTTTGCAATCCCAAACTGGATACAACCGGAATATCCGTATCGTCCGGATCAACCGTAAATGAAATTTTGAAACCGGCCTGTGTGTTAAGGTCGTAGCTCACTATGCAAGCATGGCAACTGCACGGTTCCAACCCAGCACTTATCTTGCCATTCAAATTCGAACCTTAAGTTGTGAGTGGTACAATATATTTTGCAATTATTGTATGAGAAAGCCAACGGTGAGCTGTCAACCCGCGCGCCGCTTCTATACCACTCAACTCAAAACTCGCGTCCTTACAACTTAAGGTTCAAGTTCGAATGGCAAGATAATTGCTGGGTCGGAGCAGTGCTGTTGCCGTGCTTGCCTAGTGAGCTACGAGCTTCGGAGTGTGTGATTATGTGTAGCAGGGCAGTTGGTATTGCCAGGGCTGCTTTAACTCTGGTTCCGGGTTCGTTTAGATAGGAGAAATGTCGCAATCAGCCTTTTAGAGAATCATTGTAAGTGCAGGCAGATATCTGTTGGAGAATAATGTTTCTTTTTAAAGAAAAACTTTTCTAATAACAAATTTATAGCATTAGACAATAAGAAATCTTGAGGAACAACAGCTATTTCAAGATAAAGTATTCATTACTTCTCAATTTTTTTGCAATACAAGAGAACACACAAAAAAACTTCGATATCGATTTGATACCTTTTTTTTTTTTTGTTAAGTAGGGGAAATGCCTTACGCATACCCGTCCACCGAGGGACGGACGGGTTATGTCGGACTCTCCACTGGAAAGGTGGTATACCAGTGGCCCTACCGACTAAAACCCCTACTACTCCCTCTAATCGTCCGTAGTGAGGGAACACGGTGAGTAGCGCGAGGCCTGTTACGCGTTCCCCCGGACGGAGCCCGCCTGCACGGCGGGCCGGAACCAACCCCCCCCCCCCCTTAGTGAGGCGAGGCCAGAAGGGACAGCCGAGGATGTCAAGCCGTCCCTACCAGGCAGTGGTGAAGCCCGTGCAATGCCGGCGACGGCACCCCCGTACCGCGCGCCAGCTGGCCACCGTACGCAGACCCTTCCGGGCCCGCAACTACGAGCCACCCAAAGGGCGGCTCCGCTGCCGTAACCGGCGGTACGGCCCCGCCGGGCCGCGACGCACAGGGGAGATCAGCCTCGGATCACTGGCCCCCACCAACCGGTTGTGCGTCGCGGCCCCAACCACGCGCCTCAAGGCGCCTGCAGGCCCCACTGGCCCCGCAGCCCCACGGCGCCCTCACGGGCCGCAGCGGGTGGGTGTCCAGTCCACCACACTGCCACGCCTGGGTTCTCTTTGCTTCCCGGTGGTGCCCCTACCACCGGTACTAGGCCCCCTCGCCACGCCGAAGCGAGAACCCATGAGGGGGATCGATTTGATACCTGGGACAAGTTGAACGTTAACCCTTTTTATTTTTTTATTTTTTTTACTTGGAAGCAAATAAGCACAACTAGACGAGCTAGGGTCACCTAATCTCTGCCACAGTAAACAGAGAACAGTAAAATATAGTAAAATATCTACATACAAACGCACCGCTCTCGGTGTGAATGTGTGCGTAGACTAATAACTCGGCGGGTGGCCTTGGATAACCTACTGTTATGTTTACTGTGTCTCTGCCTATGGACAACTGCAACGCTAGAGGTGTCACGAGATGCGTTGCTTGCCTTTCAGAAAGGAATACGCTCTCTGTCCAGTATGCTTAAATGTTGAAACTACGCAACGGATTTCGGTGCGGTTTTTTTAATAGATAGAGTGATTGAGGGAAGGTTTATATGCATAATAAGAATAATAACATCCCATGCAAAGTCGGGCGGGTTGCTACTTTATAGTGCCAAAAAAACAAACAATACTAATATTTGTGTTATGACTTAATACAATCATAGCTATAAAGGGATCAAGCGATAATATGGTCTTTAGGTTATTAATACTCCGTTAATTCCTAATATGCTCTAGGCAACCGGCTCTCGTATTCCAAGAAACCTAACCTACCTGAAGACTTACCAAACATAGCTAAATAATAATATATATGCTGTGAGGGCTTAGCCAATAATAGGCTTATTTCCGTTAAGTAAAGATTCAACATAGATGTATGCCTACATGAACATAAACTGCCACTGCTGGGCAGCCTCACCTTAACTATGGTGGCGCGAGCCATACTCCTATAATCAATCTGTATAAAAAAAACCCCTCCTAGTTTTTGTTCGTTTGATCCAAATGAGCGATAATCGTCTAATTTAATAATGTCCTACATGGTCAGCCTAGTAGGATTTTCTGATATGGTCCAAATATCACGATTCAAAGTTCATTGCAAAGAGTATGAGGAAAACTCACGCAACATTATATTACAATTATCTAACAGTGCTACATTATAGCCTTACACTTTTTTAATAACAATCACTTAACACAGTTTTAACAGTTTTCGTGCACGAACCCGCTACAGTAAAACTCTAAGGGAAAATTGCGGTAACTACAAATAATTAGCGTAACTACAAACAGAGATGACTGTCGTTGTGGACTGCCCAAAAGCCAAGAATGCCTCGATTCGCCATCTTGTTAATTCCCATTTGAACGTTCGGTGTTACCATTAGCAGGCTTTGTCGTTTCCTAATTTGGAGTCGCCATTAGCAGGCAATAAGGCTACCATTGATTTATCGAGTATTTTTAATAAAACCTAATACTCATCCTGATATTGTTAAAGAAATCATGCACGTGTAGGTAATCAGCAACTAGACTACCTAAAACTTGGTGTTGAAAAGTCATTTCACGGTTCCTAACCTTGAAAAAAAACATTCATGTACTAGTTCGTCGAAACGTATAACCTACCATAGTTATCTACTCTGCTTAACCAAACCTAACTTAGGCATTCCCCTCGAGATATTTCGTAAAAGTGAGTTATTTTCCCCTTATGGTCTATGCAGATAGCAGTATACAGATGGAATTCTCGTTAAAGAGTTTTTCCAAAAGCCTCCAGTTCTATTGAGCCATATTTGCATTTGGCTGCGTGCACAACATTGCATCCAGTTGGCAGCGGCACGACAGCCGAATAATCTACAAAACAAACCCGAAAAAGTATTTCTGCCCAGCGGGGACAGACGCCCAGTGTATTCACGGTCCAAAAAAGCCGTTACTGCGATATTAACTTCACTTTTTTCCATCCTATTCAGACCTTGCATAAACTTTAGGCAGGATTTTAAGGACTAACTGCTTGAATGGATGTCAGTCTTCATTTGTTTATAACTCACTATAGTCCAAGTAATCTAAGAGATACATTTTGACAGCTGCCAGTGTCATTGGAAATTAAACTTTAAGCAATGCCAACGAGTTCAAGTGTTTTTTTTACGAGATAGAGAGCAAACGAGCTAGAGGATCACGTCATGGAGAATAATCACCTCTGCCCATGGAATACCGGAAACCCCAGAGCTCAGAGGTGTCACGAGATGCGTTGCTCGTTCAAGTGTTCTGTCAGATTAGGACTGTAATAGATAAAACCTGACAAAGATCTGTCAAGTTTCAGTTAAATAGATAATAAGTAGGCAAATAGGCGATTCTACTAGTGTTATATGCAAAACATACACTCAAAACTGCCACTACTGCCTCGGTTATGTCGGACTCCTACCGACTAAAACCCCACGGCACTCGACCATGGCACTTTGGCGGCGAAGCTGGATCCTACCGTAAGTAATACCGCACTGCTCCGCCGCCAACGAAGGGGGATGGTCACGAAAGCGCCTGGAGTACGCAGACACTTTCGCCGTCTCGGTGGACGCCGTGCAATGCAAGCCAGAACACCCCGCACTCCGGCCCACTGGCACCCACTGTTCGCAGACCCTACTGGGCCCGCAACCACGAGCCACCCAAAGGGCGGCTCCGCTGCCGCAACCAGCGCGACGCACAGGGGGGATCAGCCGCGGATCACTGGCCCCCACCAACCGATTGTGCGCCGCGGCCTCCACCTTGCGCCTCAGGGCGCTTGCAGGCCCCACTGGCCCTGCAACCCTACGTGTCGGCCTTGCGGGCCGCAGCGGGTGGGTGACTAGTCCACCACACTGCCACGCCTGAGTGAGTCCTCTTCGCTTCCCGGCGGTTGGACCCTACCACCGGTACCAAGCCCCCTCGCCACGCCAAGGCGAGAACTCATGAGGGGGTGCCACTACTACCTGGCACAATTAGGCCAGCAGAAGTGTACACGGTCAGTAAACCACCTTGTGGTGGCGCGAAATTAGTAACCCGAAGTTAATTGCAATTTTTTCATGAATGAATCCTGTAATTCCTCTTTTGTGTGGTTTTTTTTCATCTTAAAAAAGATAATCGGCCTGTTCGAGCCGGAATTCATGATACATCACCGATTGTGTAATTTTTTTTATTCTGCCGCTACTTATGGCAGTTGCTTCCTTTCGGACATGTTTCGGCCCTGAGGCTTCTAGACATAGGTTCCTGACTTCAAAAACATAAAAAATATTCTAAAATGTTTAAATTGTGGGATCTTGCCAGCCAGTGCGAATCGAGAAAGAAGTTACCCAAAAATGCCGTCCCCCAGAGTTTTCGTTGTGAGTCGTGTTGTGCTCGTATTTAATAAAATCCAGGAATGTCAAAGCAGAACTGAAATTAGCCGCCATTTGCAAAAAACATTACTTCTTACTTTTGCGTTAACCTATAAACCCGGTGGCAGGTATCTCACTTACTCACTCTGTCGGTACTGTTAGAGCCCTAACTTACTAATGAACGACTTCTGAAGTATAATTCCGTAATAATGCTAGTAAAAGCATTACATAATTGTTAGTCGGTGTTTCTAAACTAACCTGCACCAGCGCGCCAGTGACACGCCGTATAATGACGTCATTCTACATGAATAATACACGCAAACGACGTTCATTAAATTCCCAAACCGCATTTTCAGACAATCAAGGTGATGCGGCAACTTTTGATCATGTAAGTTGGTCTCAAACTTGGGATTGCTCAGTCGATGGAAGTGGAGGTACGTGCATCTTCGAGTAAACACATCAAGATAATGGAGTTTGTTTATTAGAGTAGATTTAAGCAATTTCCTTAAGTAGATAGTACTACAACGCCTCGGTGTCCCTGTGGTAAGTAATATTAAGTCCTGGGTGCAACATTTAACATTAGCTATAGTAAATGGGGTGACACTGGCTAAAATCGTAGGTATCATGAAAACTGTCACAGTATTCATTAAATTAAAATTTCCTTTCTCAATAAGGCGATAGTCATATGAGATCGCTTAAGAAATAGTAGTATTCACACACACACATCATCACAATAACAGAAAATAGATAAATATCTTTTTCGTGATATTTATCTGAAGCAATGTTATAACGATGACTCCCAAAATATAATTAGGCTCCTTTTGTCCGACGACAAACTGTGTCAGTAACATATTTTGGCAAGTTATCATGCTAAAAAAATACCAATTAATAATAATAAAGTTAATCTTTTGGACATCTTACATCGAATTCGTCTGACCCCAAACTAAGCATAACTTATAATGTAGGTAACTAATGGGTGTCAGACTAAAAATTAAATAAAAAAATACTTGAGTTAAGACAAAAAACTTGTCACAATGTTCGTGCTAGATGGGGATCAAATCATACCCTCGATCTTTGAGGTTTTAAGAACATTAGTTCCACTGTGTAAAATGGACAATTAAATAAAACAAATCATAAAACTTTCAAATCTTATTTATTCATAGTAAACAGAGCTAAACGTACCCAAATCGATTTGAATGAAGCTAGATTAATATATTTTCTGTGTGTCTGTCTCAGCCGTCGATCATTTTAGTTACCATTGTATTCCGTTCATTAATCATTCCAGCTTTGTAAAGCTAAAGCGTGTCTAAGTAAAACGTATCGAGTGACGTCGATCCGTACGGGGGCCTCTTTGTGTATACAATGTTGGTGTTTGTTGTTTTAATTGCGAAGGTTCGTGTTTTTGGAAGCGTTGTTTAGTCCATCAACAACTTTGAGAATGTGCTCCAAATTATCAACAAACAATCGTGAGCTTTTACAGGTTACATTGTCAAAACAGTTTCAAGACGCCTTAGTTAATAATTTAACTATGATGACTTTTTTCGAATCTCGGCATAGAATACTATAGTCCGTTCGCGTTAAGAATGCAGTGATTTCATAGTTGTCCTTCGACCTAGCGCGCCCCTTACCAATCAAATCGTTCCTAATTAGAAAGCCAAGTCCACAGTGACCAGCTGAATGCAGACTTTCGAAAGCAAAAGTTGTGGATCTGAGTTTTTTTGTCTGCGACAGATTTAAAATAAAAAATCACTGCATCTTTAGTTAAATGATTTCAGCTTCTTGGCGATGGCTAGAGGTTCAATCCTCACCTAAGGAAATGTGACTGGTAAGTGTGCTTAACTTAAGGTTATGAAAAACTATCGTGCGTAGCGATTACGGTTAATTTTAGCTTAACCGTAAGGGTTGTGGGTAGGAATATATTAGTAGGTGTGCGATGCAGATACGACCTAAAACGTATTTCGCGTGAAAGTTTATTTTTGTTTGAATTGAGTTTAAAAGCAAACCTTCTGTCCCTTTTAGTATTCTGTGGTTTTCCTTAGTTTCGGAAGTTACTCTTGGTCTGATTGCATTCGAATTGGCTAGACTATTTAAGCTAAAGGAATATATTTTGGAAAAGACATGGTTTTGCACCGAATTTTATTCTAAAAGAAATTTAATTTAATATTTCTAAATGTAAGACAGGTAAATTAAGTTGATTTATATTTCCTTTTATTTTTATACCCCGAAAAGAACCGCTGGTAAATGCGACCGACCTAATGCGTAGGCATAAAATTGGTCTTCTTTACAAATCCGAAGTTACCTTTGTTGTATGACAAATGGCTGGCATAAGTTAGAATGATGCGGGACTGCCATTCTGCCCTTATTCGTGCCCTGCGAAGCTGGACCGGCCACGCGACCTACATTATGATAAAAACCTTATAAATTTCCATATGAAATTTAAGACTCGTCAGCTCAGATTGTATCCTTTGTCTAGACAGGGATTTAGAATGTCCCTTTGAAGAAAAGTTTTTGTAATACTGTTGGACATAAAATGAGAATTCTTAAAATATATTTATTTATTGGTTTGTACACAAATTGATACGTTTTACAGTAAGCAAAAGGAATAAACATAGTACAGGTGAGCTTATATCTAATGAGAGATTTCTTCCAGCAGACCATGGTGACAGGAGAAATTTTATGAAACGAAAGAGACAGACATATAGCGGTGTACAGTAAAATCAATTAAAAAAAGATATATATTAAGAGGATTACATAAAAAGAAAACAATGATACTTAAGTAATAAATACATACAATATACTATGCTACCCTAATAATAATATACTTATCTAATAACACAAATGTAATTATATATATTTATTTTATATAAATTAATAAATATTCAAAAATAATACATATATCTTCTAAATATAATACTTCTGAAACAGAAACAGAAGAGGGAGAGAACCGGAGATGAAATAAAAGTAAATAATAACAATAATAAAAGTGTACAATTACGTCGCAGTGTAACTTAGGCGCAGTAAATGTTCCTTAAGGCGTCTTTTAAAGGTACCTACAGTGCTGCAATCACGAAGCGAACAAGGCAGCTTATTCCAGAGCTTTACCGCTTGGACCGTATATGAGTCTGCAAACATGTTTGTCTTGCAAGATGGTGTCAGTAATTGCAGGTGGTAAGCTGTACGATGAACCCGACCAGACGACGAAAGATACGTAAAGCGCTCCCGCAGATAACGGGGATAAGCTGGATTGAAAAGAGTGTTGTACAGGAGTACAAGGATATGGTAGTTGCGGCGCTGTCGTATTGGGAGCCAATTCAAGCGTTTCCTGTACGCAGAAACATGATCGAACTTACGAAGTCCGAAGATGAATCGTATGCACAGGTTCTGTAGGCGTTCGAGTTTGTTCAAGAGCTCCTCAGTCGCATCCAAAAAGCAGGAATCGGCGTAGTCCAGGATAGGAAGCATAAGGGTTTGAGCGAGAGTGATTTTTGTGTGAAACGGGAGAAAATTCTGCAAGCGCTTCAGAGAATGAAAGGCGGCAAAAACTTTACGACCAATTTGGTCGATGTGGCAACCCCACGAAAAAGAATTACTAATGTGAAGGCCGAGATTTTTCACAGAAGGTGTATAATCTATTTGTATACTATTGTACACTATAGGTTTCACACCTTGTGCACTTGCTTGACTCGACATGTAACTGCTGCCAATTATGATGGCCTGCGATTTTTTTGGGTTCACCAGCAGTCCGAACGATTCCGCCCATTGATGGACTCGAGCCAGATTGCTGTTCATAGACTCTATGGCCAAATCAGCATTCCCTAAGGAAAAATGGATGTATAGTTGCAAATCGTCAGCATAGAGATGGTAGGGGCAAGACAATTCTGAGGTGATAGAGTTAATGAAAATTGAAAAAAGCAAAGGAGATAGAACGCCGCCCTGAGGGACGCCAGCAGTAAGTTCACACCAATCAGATGAGACATCATTGGTTCTAACACACTGCCAGCGGTCTCGGAGATAAGACTCGAACCATTTTACCACATGTGGAGATATGTTAAAAGACTCAAGGATGCCTAAAAGCACGTCGAAGTCAACAGAGTTAAACGCACTGCTGAAGTCTAACAGGGTTAAGGCAGTCAATTGTTTCTGTTCCATTGCATATCTGATGTCATCTGTGACTTTCAGCAGCGCAGTAACAGTACTGTGACCAGCTCGGAACCCAGATTGATAGGGACTTAGCAAGGTGTTTTTGTTGAGGTAGGCAGTTAGTTGCCCATGGACAATGCTTTCTAGGACTTTGGAAAGGACAGGCAGGATAGAAATAGGGCGATACTGGGTAGGTGCAGTGGGATTGGGTGTTTTGGGTAAAGGAATAACTAAAGCTTTTTTCCAAGCCGTAGGAAATGTACTACTTGAGATGGAGAAATTCAATATGTCAGTCAGGACCGGCAGGACAGAATCCAGAATGAGTTTGATCATCTGTAGACAGATCTCATCATTTCCTACAGCATTGGAGGAGATTGATAGGATAGCCTTTTTAACATCACACATAGTGATAAGCTCAAAGTTAAAGAAATCGCAAGTGGGCTTGGGTGAAATACGAAGTTGTTTTAAGGTTTCTACTTTGACATGATGATCTAGTTGAAGTGGCGGTTCAGAGAAGTATTTATTTAACATTTGAACGTCTAAAACCACAGATGAAGTTTCAGTTGATTTACCAATGCCCAGCGATCTTAGAAATTTCCACATACTTGCAGGATTCAAATCTTGGATTTTAGCATGAATATGGTGCCTTTTTGCATCCCTACACATCCTATTACAACGATTTCGCAACTTCCTATACCTAACAAAATTATATATAACTACTATACCTAAAAAAAACTACTACTATAACTAAAAAAAAGCTCAGATGCATACCTTTTACACTTTTGCCTAGCCCTGTTGCGAAGAGTCATCATATAACAATGGCTTACTATTCAATTCCTTCAGTTCTATTGAAAAAACTGTTTTAGGACTACTTACTTATGATAAAATATGTTTTCTTTAACCAAAACTTGCTGCTGCTAGCCTTCCTTTTATTTTTACTGCTGTGTTAGAACTACTGGAATGGCTGCTGGATATAGGTCTTCATAAAAGAATACACGGCTGCTTAGCTCTCCCCACCAAATCATTTTCCTATTTTTGCAATCTGGATTGAAAAATCTTCAAGTCTACTATTAATTGTAAAACTATCAACGGGTTTGTTGGCGCAAAGAGATCCTTTTCCCTCGCCGGTAGCACAAAAAGCTCGCGAGATAGATAGATACCAGCTTGCGATAGATATGAATGTGATGAGCTTTCAGTTAGTTCTCTCCTGGATATTAATTTATGTATTTATCTTTAGTTTAGTGTGTTTGTCCGTATCTGATGCCTCTAATACAGACTCTGTTTAAAGTCCGTTCATTGTTCGCTTGCTAATCCTTTCAATTATTTCACCCCTGTTTTCTTTCTGAATTAATTCGAATTCCGAATGTGACACTCAAGCTATAGCCTTTCCCTTAAAGTTTGATTCCGAAGTCTGGAACAAGCAGTACTGCTGCCACTAAGGTGCTGCCCATCAGTGATGCCTGCCACACTGATTCCGACCAAGGTGGTAGTGTCACTCTGTTCGCGGTGATGCGTTGTTGTGATTTGTTAGTTTACTTTGATTTGCTGACTTTGGCTTACTGGTCTGTCGCGGTGGTAGGGCCACACTGATGCGCAGCAGTGCTGCCGCTACATTACTGCCTAGCTCAGAATGTAATCTCATAAGCTTATAGAAATTGTATGGGGACCATAGTGTCGCGACAGCACTTCTGCAGCAGCACCTTTCATCATACCTTCAGCTCTACATAATTAACAGATAATTGCAGTGATTCTGATTGTGTAATTGCATAGTCGTGCAATTGAGAGCAGGTCCCAAACGTCACAAAGGGGCAAACAACGCGAGACTGGATCGGAAACTAGCTCATTAGTCAAAGTGTTGACGCCAGCACCCCGGGATTGCTCTGGAAACGTTGGTTATTGATTCGAAGGTACAAAGCTTTGTGTTCAAGTAAATTATAGTTGGAAAGCAATAATTAAGAAGCTTTATTAGAAAAATAATAACTATATTATCGGCGGAATGTGGGCTTTAGAATGTTCCGTTCATCATGACGGCAACAATCTGTATGCCTCTGGCTAACTCATTAGGTATATGGTCGTGAGGGTGTGTATGTATGTATGTATAATAACTATAGTCCGTTCGCGTTAACAATGCAGTAAATTCATACTTGTCCTTCGATCTAGCACACACCCTAACCAATCAAATCGTTCCTAAATAGAAAGTCAAGTCCACAGTGACCAGTTGAACGCAAAGGTTCTGAGTTTTTTTGTGTGCGAATGAATTAAATTTAAAAATCACTGCATAGTAGCTGCAAAAACACTAATTGAAATGAGTCCAATTAGGGCTCCTGGGTGATTGGACATTTTCGCCATTGATACGACGACATCAAATGAACAGCCGGTCTGGAACAGCTCACTGGAAGCTGAAAAACAGAAAAGAGATCTGCCAATTTGTGGTATAAATTCTAGCAAAATATGGAACTCTTTGAAAAGTTTCTCCTCACGCGTTGCATTTGTCTGTTTGGTTGAGTGCTGTAGCTACTATTATACAACGTATGAACATATTCGTTTTTTGTTATTACGTACATGATCTTATGTAATATCATAATAGGACATACCCATACCGATACAAATAGTCATACTGACCATGCTCACGTATTTCGCCAATTTCTTATTCATTACACCGAATCGAAATATCCTTCCATTTGACGTTCAACATTTGAAAACCTAGCAGATCTGATGAAATTGATAGCCTAACTCGAAAAAGATTTCCTAGGGATTTCCTTTATAAATTCTAAAATACTCGTAGATTTTATCTCGAAGGTACTTCGGCGACTGTACTGTTTACTCCAACGGGGTTCTTCGGCAAAGCTTCGACCGTTGCTCAAAAATAATTTAATGCTTGAGCACTCAGCAACGCAGAGCCGCACCAAATAAATAACTGGAAACTTTTTCAATTTCACCCGACGATCCACAAATTGTGTTTCGCAACTGAGTAAATCGAGAATGAATTACAAATTTAGGATTCTATAATCAACCAAAGGGCATTAATTGCGTTTACCAGGACCTGTTTGCATTCTGCGTAGGTTTACCATTCGTTATTCAATCTATTAAGTTACATTTAATATTGACTGCTTAGTAAATAGAAGTTATTTAATTATATATTTCCACAAAATTTACTTCATTCACTGCGAAATAAACTTGAAGTGCAGACAAAAAACATTCATTTGAATTGATTATCCTACTAATATTATAAAGCCAAGCCGTGTTGCTCTTTCACGTAAAAACTACTGGATGGATTTTGATGAAACTTCACAATAATATAGCTTATGCATCTGAATAACATAGGCTACAATTTATAAAGAAATATAACTTTTTGTTTTTGTACTTAGCGTAGTATTCTCGGTGTAAAATTGACAGACCGCATACGCAACACTGTGATACGCTCTCAAACTGGCATTACTGACATCTCCCAAAAGGCCGCTAGGTTGAAGTGGAACTGGGCAGGCCACGTCTGCCGCATGCGAGGCAAGCAATGGGCAAAAATATCCACCAATTGGGTGCCCCAAAACATGAAGAGGTCTCACGGCAGACCTAATAGAAGGCGATGGCGGGATGAACTAGACGCCCACCTAGAAAACTGGTCTAACATAGCTCTGGACCGTACAAAGTGAGGAAGTGGTGAGGAGACCTTTGCCCAGCAGTGGAACACTAGGCTGATAATAATAGTAGCATGTGTGCTATGTGAAGGTGTACATGCTCCTCACAGCCAACCAATTCTAAAAGTCTGTGTATGTTTTATTGCCAACGTTTAATTGATACACAATACTAATTGCCAACGTATAATTGATGAAACCCAATAGGTACGATATGAAGAAAAATTTGCTTCGATCACCACTCAGCGCCTTCAGTGCACAGAAAAGGAATGTTCTGCAGGCGTTAACAATAGGATGATCAAGTAACAATTTGTAATATCAGACAATAATCAGGCGTCGGAAACAATGAGGGCTTAATCGAAAGAGCGGCTCGGCGAACAATGTCCAGTTTTGCATATTCATCGACTATTAATTCAATTTCCACTGGCGGTTTTCACTCAGAGGGTTGATTTTGGTTCATTTGACACTTTCCATATGAATAATTCTTGGATCTTTATTTATACAGCGCTGGTGCGCATTTGAATACGTATACTTTTTTTAACCTAATAAAATGTGTGCAGCGGGGCTAAAACGGTAACATTTTAGCATTTCATATTATGAAACATCTAACTGACGTTTCATCTAGGCCGCGGTCCGTTTCGAGTCAAAGGTGAGTAATAGCGCGCTGACGTCGCTCACGTTCATACAATTTATCAATTCGGGATGCGTGTCAGCGCGCTGTTACTCACTTTTGACTCGAAACGGACCGCGGTCTAGATGAAACGTCAAATAGATGATTCATAATATGAAATGCTAAAATGTTGCTGTTTTAGCCCCCCTGGTTTTATGAAATATTGGGATAATTGAAGCGATGGGCATAATTTACGAAATAGACTTTATTCATGACATTGTTTGTTTTGATGTACAGGAGAACGTTGAAGGTTTCTTGTAAATATGCCTTTTTAAATTATTTTTACTGCAGTGACAGTGGATAGGCAACGATCGAATTTGTTAAGCAACGCAGACCGGGCTATTATAAAGGTTATACTCGTAAGTATGGATATTCTATGCTATTTCATGAAGGTAGAATATCCATAGTCACTCGTTACGAGTCAGAGTCCCTATATATCTGATAGTAAGACTCAACCTATCACATACCTTACGCCCCTTCAACTTCAATGAATTTGTATTCAACATCAAGATTAATTGGAGTTACAGAACTGCACTACAGAACAGTGCTCTATTCTCAAAACAATGTTAAAGTTAGGTTTTCTGAAGGTTTCTGTCTAAAATCTGTGTATGGGTATACTCGGACTTTTTTTTAGGTACAGTAAGGTACAGCGGAGTGACATATTAGGCAGCTCAAGGTTCAAGGTCTAAAATTATTACATCTAGTTGATCCGGCCTCAATGTCAGAAAGAGCGCAAGCAAAGAGTTTTCGTGTTATAAATTATTGTTTTCTTTTCAGACTTTTTTGATTACCATTTCACCTGGCAAACAAAAGCAAAGAACGGTTCCCTGCGGTGCTAACGGTGAAACTTGCCGCTGTCAAAACTGACTGACAACTGTGAAGGTCGTGGCTACATTTGAAGTCGAGGTAAAGGTAATTTTGAGTAAGAAATGAATTAGCAATCTTATGTTTTTGGTTTAACTGAGTGTTTTAGCGTTTTTTTGGTAGTCACTCAAGTTTATTAATCCAACTTCACCGAAAAGGTAGACGCAAGTTTTTTTGTATTAAAACAATATCTAACCCCTTAGGCGAAGGTGAAGAAAGCCTAGAAAAACTACACAAACTTACATAAATTATGTAAAAGTAATAAAATAAATTTTTAGCCCTGCAAAATCAATAATAAAAACATATTTCTACTTTATTTTCATCTTATTACTCGTACTTCGTTACTTACTTTCAATCGCTGTAACGAAATATTTGCTATTTGGCTTTGCTTTTAAACAAAAGAAAATTTCTTAACAAATCGTAATTAACTTTTTAAGGACTTACTGTAACAAGCCATAAACTTTTAATGTAGCCCTAAAATCCGAAATGCGGTTATTACGACACGAGTATAATCTACTTACAAATATAAAGTTATATAGAACTCTACGTCTTCTGGGAAAAGTTGGTGGAATTTAATTAAATGCCAGTGAGTTTATCCGCCATGAAGAACTACAAAAATGTTGATCTTGTGTATCGAAATATTAATAACTCGAAAATGGGAGATATTGAAATTGTTGGTGCTTCAGGAGAGCCAAAGAGATTTTCTTTAGCTAATAAATCGAGTAGTTAACAATACGGGCTTAGCAAGTACAGTCGCGGAATGAAAAGGTTGACCAGTTTTCGAATAAAATCATTTACGCGTTGCAAGCACATGTTAGATTTTTGAACTGTGTAACAGGCTAGTGTTAAAAAAAAGTATGCTTTACTGTTTGACAACAAAGCTTAAATTTAATGAGACGTATGCTCTTTTACGATTAACAAAACTGAAACTTTTTACTAGTTTGTTGTTGTCGCCATTACGTTGTATCAAGTAATTTGATAAAAGAATAATTACATCCTCTTTGCTTAAAATGATCAAAACTACTGATGTGATTAGCAGTTTTTGTCAATGTCATCACTGAGCAAGCAAAAACAGATCTTAAGGTGGTCAACCTTTTTGTTCCGCGACTGTTCATAACATAACAAAAGTAGTAGGCAGAGGCATGCTAACTGTTGCCATGATGATGAATGAATCATTCTTGAGCCCCCCTTCGCAGAGCCAATTTGGACCTATAATAAATTATCCGGGTTGCTAGCGTTTTTGATTGGCTGTTGACAAGCAACCTATTTTATCACCCACACCAAAAATAGTTGCCTCTTGACCAAAGATTGTTTTTAAATACGAACAAAAATGGTTTACCTTTGACCAAAGTGGAAAAAAATAGTTTATTTGTACATTTTCCTGATGTTGTTTTCCACCACTGTTTCGATCTACTAATCGATTTATTATCAAGTGTGTTTTAGAATAAAAAACAATCGAAACTCTGATATCATAAATCTAATCCTAATATTATAAAGGCGAAAGTTTGTATGTGTGGATGTGCCGTGTTGCACTTTCACGTGAGAACTACTGAATGGATATCATTAAAACTTTACAATAATGTAGCTTATAAATCTGAATTGCACATAGGCTACTATTTATAAAGAAATACTACTTTTTGTTTTTGAACTTAAGTCTACGCGTACGAAGTCGCGGGCAGCCGCTAGTATTACATATTACTAAGCAACATTTACTTCGCAAGTTTGACGTCCAACTGATGCTGTCTCGTAACATGATTGGTAGAACTAAAAGGGACAGCTCTACTTTTGAGGGCTACTTATTTTTCAACCTCGAGTTATGTATAAAACTTTGGACATGAGTAATACATAATGAAATCAAGAAAAACTAATTATTTAACGTTTTAGTAATTCAAGTGTATAATTAAAATCACCACTTATTACTCTACTATATCATTAATAATAACGGCTATTAGCTCGTATTGATTACATTAATAATGAATTAGAAAAATAATAGAATATTCTATTGCTGAGCTTGGAATCCACACCAATTAGAATTGTATTTTATTGTCAAGAAAAAGGAAAAAGGTTTTGATAGTTAAGTTACTAATAAATAGCAGTAGTAGGTGCAGTCGGCGAATAAAAGGTTTGACCACCCTAAGATCTGTTTTTGCTTGCTCAATGATGGCATTGACAAGATCAAACCAATAAAAAGTATTGGTTCAACTGTCAATCGTGAAGGAACATAGGTACGTGTAATCGAATTTTAATTTTACTGTCAAACAATAAAGCATACTTCTCGACAATCTCTTGCCTGTTACACAGTTTAAAAAGGTAACATTTGCTTGCAAAGCGTAAATGAATTTATTGGAAAACTGGTCAACCTTTTCATTCCGCGACTTTACAACTTCGATTTTTAATATTTGTTAATTTTCTTTTTTTATATATCCGTTTATACGAAGATGTAGTTGTCATAATAATGTTACCACGATTTCAGTGGCTTCCAAACACAAGTAAATATTGGTTATCGTAAAAACTGCAAGAAAAAGTACATTTAACTAAAGCAGTTCATTTGGCATTTTGAGTTTGGCTTTCCAAAATTTCTAAAGTACTCGTATTATCAACGTCATTTAATAATTTCTAATTGATTGACTTACTTATACTATCGTTTACTTTACTATTTATTAAAACAGGGTGGGTTATTTCGAATAAGCCATCTTTCTAGGTAAAGGTTTTTCAAGTCTTAAATAATGGTAGGTAATAGCTGAGTCAGATAAAAGATTGAGTGATTGAAAGAAAACTCAAAGTAATGTAAAAGAGATTGCTCTTGAATCGTCTTAAAATCCTATGCTCAATTTGCTTCATCGGAGTTCCGTAGCCTAAACACAGGAATCATTCAGGAGTTTGGTCTGAGACTCGAGAGCTGGCGGATCTGTTAACTGTGCTTACTAGTGAGGTAGCGTAAAAGAAGATTTGATAGGTCATTTCGAGCATTGTTTGTACTCATTTGAATTTGATTTGTTTAAATCTTTGCCTCAGTTTTGACAACGACTCAGCTACGACCATCGAAGTTTACCGATAGCTGTCCGTTAATATGTATACAAATTAATCCACCTATCCTTATCTAGGCAACCAACAAGTGGCCACTCTGAAATCGCGGTTGAAAAAAATCGGAACATTCGAAATGTTTACCCATGACTGTCTTTGAATGACCTTCCGACCATAACTTCGGTAGTATTCAGCTCTTGAATCGCACCACTTGCCAATCTCTTGAGAGTAAACCGTCTTGACGAAAGCCAACCCACCTAATCAGTTTATAGCATCGCCTGATTCGAAAGAAAATATATATTCACAATGAAACAAAATACACACCCGCAGCGTTTCCATTAGAGTAATGCGAGCGTCTGACGTTGTTACGTTTCGATTCACGAGATATTGACTTCTACAGGTGAATAGATATCACTTTAAAACAATGAGAACTTTAGGTATTGATTGCTTAGATGAGAAGCACTAAGGAGAGTATAATACACGTTACAATGCACCGTGTATTGTACAGGGTGATTTTGCAAGTATTTGCCAAATTTATAGGAGCGACTTGATATAAATTTTGAAACAACTGAATATATTTCCGTTTTTTTTTCCATATTTTGGGTTTTTATCAATGATATAAACAAAAAGAGGAAGATAATTTACGTTCATACTTCAACTGGCACATGACATTGACGTATGAATGACGTGCACGCAAAGAAATCGTTGCCATATTGGTTTGCAAACAGGTCCATTTGACTTGTTTTAGGGTGGCCAAAAGAGGAGGAGGAGGAGGAGGAGGACAAGGAAGCCCTATCTTCCTCTTGTCTCTTGTCTTTCTCTTCTTTATATCAATGGTTTTTACCACAAAAATTGTATCTCTTAACTAACGTAAAATTTGAAATCACCGCCACTAGTTTGCTAGGCTCAAACAATGAGAGTTTAGTTTATACTGAAGTATTACGCTTTAGCCTTCAGGTCGGCATAATAAATAAGGTCCGTCGTCGACTTTCGTGTGTGCACAGATTTATTGCCTGCCTGAAGGTTTTCCTACTGATTTAGTAATACTCTCCCGATTCACCACACAAAGCTGACAATTTTTGTGCGTCCTCCTAAATCGCTCGCCTGTCTTTGAAACGTAGTTTACAAGAATGAAAACCAGTTCACAGAACGTTCTTTTTTTTTTAATTGAATAGCTGTTAATCCAAAGTGTGATTTCCACAATTTAACCGGGCAATTTAGGAGCCCGTGGCGCAGTTGTGATAGTGATCGGCGGCGATCGGGTTTGAAATGGGATGGGTGATCACTCTGACTGAAATTTAGTGATGTGTTTTTCGGGCATCTCCGTGCCCATTATTAAATAACATTAGAAATCGCCAAATCGCTGACAAGTCAACAAATGATGCGTTTGAATACCTTTTTTGGCGCTTTGTACATGTCGCCGGGCGATCCATGACGAATTATAGCATAAAGTTGCTGTCGAAATTGTTCAAACAGTTATTATTTTCCCCCCCTAGGTGAGATAAGTAGAATCCCTATTCTACTTAGCATACATTTATTTTTAAAAAAAATTCAGGTTCCAGGTGTGATGGCTAGGTAGGATAAGTGGCATAGGGGAACCTTAACCAACACTCATGGTTATATCATCATAACTTATGAAAAAAAAACTGGGATTAGCATAAACTGTTGTTTGTTTGTTTTGTTCCTGAGGAGTACAAAAACTCTATTTTTCCAACATTTACAGAGCATATTACAATCTGATAGTGACGGTAACAGTTACTAGGAGAAACATACATACGAGTCTGAATAGTCTATTAAACCTGATGTTATGTTGATAACATCTAAGGATACTGCGCGATGTCATTGCGAGAGCGCTGTCGTCAGTCTACTAGCTCTTTTTAAGCCTTGCAATTAGATAAAGTGTAGCTATAGTACCCTCTATCATAAAAACATACCCCCTTTTTCATAAAAAGAAGGCAACGCTAAAGTATAGTTTAAGCAACTGACGTGTTGTGTCACTTACTTGCAAATGGCGGCAGCAACAAGGATGACAGTGACAAAGCGATACAAAACTTAAAATGTTGTTGATGAGCTGTTTAAGTTTTTATGAATAAGTGGGATAATCAGTACCTAAATCTGTCACATTTATATAAACGCTGATAACATCACTAGCATGAAAGATACAAGGAAAGTAGAACTTAGTGAAATGTGAATGTGTAATTGTGAACCAAAGTAAAGTGTAAAGAAGATGAAATAAAGACACTGAAATTAAGCCGGGCTTGAAAGAGCATGCACCCAGAGCCGTAAAAATAAATATAAAATAAAAGGAAAGTAGAAAAGACGAAAATGCTTATGTACGAGTATATGAACACTGATTTTGGAATATTTACTGTACCTCTTTGCCTTTTTCACGCACGCTCCAAATGTATGTGAACTGCTTACTTACTTTACTTAACCTATTGCTTCTCAACGTAAGTGAATTGTATTCTGTTTTTTAAGAAATATCCTAAACCATGAACCGTTTCATAAATGATTTTTACGAATATGCATCAACTATAAGTGAAATTCATGATAACAGATGTAAAGTATGTGTGGTGATGATGTTGTGAAGAATATGAACATTTGTAAACATTTTTGTTTAGAATACCTTATCTTGTTATTTTGTACTTTCATAAATTCTCACGAACCCTATCATTTACCTTGAAATATTCCTCTGAAAACTCAACGATTAGAAGTTTGCACTAAATTCAAAGGTAGATGAAGATTTAATTACATTTTCAAGAGTTACCGATGGAAAAGTTTGGGTTACAATTTACAGACAAGTTGAATTTCGCAGAATTTTGTAGAAATGTATTTTCTAACGATACTTTATCAAAGTGTATTTAGTACTACGTATAAGCACGTAAAAATACTTTGTTACGGTCTTTTATTTATGGACCTAAGTTGGTTTTGAATAAAGCTCAAAATCTTTAGAATAGCACCTCCGTTATGTAGAGATCGTCAAAGCTGAAATGACGCGTCGCTCCTCATGTTTGTGAATGAATAATGATTATTGTGAATCCACATGCATATGAGTCCATTAACCACACTAAGTGGCTAAAAAAAAACTTTCAAAACATAATTTTTGTAACTATTGTGGGCAACTAGCGCGATTTTTTACGAGATCAAAATAGACGTAGAGTGGGAAGCCCTCGTTTAAGAGACCAGTTCAAGACACGCTAAGTCGCTGTGCCATCGGAGTAAGTTAACTTACGAAGTCTTTCTTATTTCAGAAGAACCAAACGCTGTTGTTCACAAAAAGACTGCCTTTGTGTTTTGTATGGGTAGTGTCTCCCAATGCGGACCTGACCAGCTGGTGTTGCTCCCACGCTGTCCAAACAGCATTGTCTGTGGTTGTCTTTGTAGATCTAAACGCCCCTTAACGACTGGCAGTGTCTCAAGCTGCAAGCTACAATACTGCATTAAACTCTCTCATATTTCATTTAAGTGACATACGAGCTAGGAATTCAGTTGCAACATCTTGTTTTCCCGATCTTGATTGGTTTCCTCTTACTCGGAGTTGAAATAAGAAACCTAGTTGAGCTGTCTATTTTATCTAGTGCATTATTGAAACGTAAGACAACCCTTGTCGAAATACCAGCTAAATAGATACATGATAAATGTTAGAGTTTCCCAAGTTGGCGCTTCATTCCAGGCTTCTTTTACACAAGCCAAAAATGGAACTGGTTGTTCAAATGTTCGCAATAAAACACAAGTCAGGTACACACAGACAGTGTTTGCGCATCCCCTAATGTGCGCCGAAGTTAACGCACCGGATGACGTTTAAGTAATGTTTGCTTTCGCTAAAAGCCGCTGTGCTTTGGCTGCAAATATGTATGGAGGCCATACATCAGCAAACGTGCATACGAGTACATATGTGAGTATATAAAGGTCGATATTCAACTAGTTTAACACAGCAATATTCATAACATATGCAATACTTTTTGGCACAAAACAGTTCGAGAAGAAGAAGAAAAAGAGTGTAAGTTTTCCCTAACCGGGGAGTCGGCTAAGGAATTTGGGACCAGCCTACAGAAGGTGGCTAGGGGTTTTATTGGTGATTTCCACCACAGACCAGCTAGATACTGCAAGTTGTATTATGAATTTAGTATGTGTTACAAAGGCATTTGAACTAAGAACCACTGGGGCTTGCTTGCTTTTTAATAATTTATGTCGTGCGTTTTGCCGATCGACAGAGCTCGAGAAAGTAACGGCGAGGCGAGAGAACGTTTGTCACGTCAGTGTTTTGTTTTTGTTTAGTATTTCAACATTAGTTACTACGAGTAGAGTTGCCTCTAAAAAAAGGTAGAAGTAGGTATCTAGGTAAATAATTAGCAAATGGTTAAAATCTTATGCAAACAAAAACTATTAGTATTATTTCCTTACAGTGTACAAAATCTCCTACTTACCTTTTTAAAAACCTTTATGTAGCTACCTACTGTAGTTATTTGATAATAATAATCTGTTCGTTTTTAGATTAGTGCAAAACCATGCTCTCAAGGCTTTTATTACTTTTAAAGGAGCTTTTTATTAAATAAACAGTCGAAAATATCTAAATAACGACGAGAAAGCCCTGTTACTGATGATCATAATGCTGTTTAAACTGCAATTAAATAGTTTTTACTAGCCTTTTATGCATACCTTTTTAAATAATTTCAGTTATGTCTGGCTTCGAAGAAAGGTCATTGAAGAAAAGCAACGCGAGCGAACGTGGAATACCATAAAATAAAACAATAATAACTGTGCAAGAGCCGTGCACGTTTTTCTTATTCTCAATGACTTTCAAAACCAGTTAGGGCAGGGTTTGAGAGTCAGATCCTAAGGCGGTTATGGCTACGGCTATGAGTCACCTCTTTGATTGCACTTTGTGCCTTAAAACCTGCACAGCGGATCTGAATATGGCGACGAATGACGCAGTCGGGGTTGCCTAGTTTTGGTTGGGTTCTATTTGATGCCATGAAAACAAATGACGGAGATCAATTTTAAAGACATTAATACCCTGTTCAGATAACTTGCGCTCTTACTCGCACTTAGGATACACGCGAGTCTAAAAAGTTTTATCTGGACAAAGTCTAACGTGCTTTTTCAACGAAGTTGCGTGTCGTTGCCGCCGCCTGGCTGCCTGCAATTAGCAACGAAAACAAAACCCTCCACCACAACCTCATTCATTTGTTTTCACGACATAATGTATTTCCGATGCTGTTACTACCGGTCCTATCCATTTCTGGTAGACTAATACAACAGGACTCGTAACACGTACGAAGGCCCTTCTCGTCATCCCTTCAACGCCAAATTGAGTTACCCAACTGAGTTAATAAAGAGGTCCAGACGTGATCAGAATCGCAATCACACAATAATAGCTCCGAGTTTAATAAAAAGCTCGAAATTAGGGTAAAAACCGAACGGTATAGTTCTGTTGTTCGCCGAATTGGTCTCTTTAATGGTTATTAAATCTGAGATTTACAAGGGAACGGTTAAGTGTAGTAAAGATTGAGTCGTGACTTATTTAGGAACTCTTAACTTGAAGTCTGCTATAAAAATTCTTATGGCCTAAGGGCCTAATATATAAGCCCCATTGTTGTCTGGTAGATAACTTATCGGCATTAAGATAGGTAATACTCACACCCTAACAGAAAAGTTGGAAAATACTTTGTTTCATAATAACGCTTACAAATCGTGAGCTGTCAGGGAAATTATAAATAGGAATTATGTATTTAAACCCCAATCAAATATCGCAATTAATAGTCACTGATATTAATGATATACTGATATTAATAAACTGATGATAATTTGACCTAATGAAAGCAACACGTATTTCAATGTATATTTTATGCATACAATTACTAAAATTTTGAAACCTTTTAAAAGAAAAATCTGTCTTTTTTTTAACGTCCTTACGATTGTACAATAATGCTACCACAATGAATTTCTTTATACAATCTGAAAGGGCAGATATAGCAGTTTCTGTGTCCTAAAAATTTCTACGTTGGTATCAATATTTTAATTTTTACAGCCTCCCCAATAGCTATACTTTGTATGAAAATGCTTGAGATATCCCTAGACACTTTTGATGTATGTACTTACTTACTTTTTAAAAACACGAATAGAACTTTTGACACTTTTTTTGTAAGATTTAATTAAGCAAAGCACTGACTACTACAAACAAGCTTTGCCTTTATTTTAGACCAAGTTTTCTGGCATATGAATAACAATAAAAAATATAAAATTCAACTTGAGTATGTTATCATTATGTTTTACTATAAAATATTTTCGTATTTTCTCGCCAACACGAAGCTAATGATAGGAATAAACTGTGTAATTTTCTTTATAGCGTCGTAGAATACAATCTGGGCGTTATGATAGCTCTTAAATTCACCTCATTTTGCAGCAACATTAAAAAATGTTTGTTCATTTGGTACTTCTGGAATCTAGAAGACAAAGAAGTTTTAATAGATTTTTCCGACTTGGAAAAATATCTAACACTAATGGTAATAGATTCATAATTTTGGTTTGTAGGTACTTCGGGATAAAACAGATTTCATGTAATATCTGAGTGCACCTTTAAATTTTCCTACGAATGACAATAATTTTACTGCAAATAACTTTAATGTTTCGTTTCTTTTTGTGAACACCTCTAAAGTGTGATTTTCAAATGTTAAGAGGCAGTTCTATTATATTATCATTTAGGGATCAGTGAACCTGATCCCTAAATAATCTCAATAATAGCTCAAAATGTGCATTAACCTAATTTGAGATGTGTGCTTAAATTAGCTACTTTTAGTAAAAATCTGTATTTCTGTTTGCTTGCTGAAAAAGTCAGCATTTAAAAAATCGGTTTCTTCGAATAGTTATGTTATTTTCTGATCACGTATTGTAATAAACATTTTCATCAATTTACCTCTACATTTAAACTATGAAACCATAGCCGCTTTCATCAAATCGTTTGAAAATGATTATTTTTAACAATAAAGTTATTATCTAAATTACATCTTGAAGCGCGTCAAATCGAAAGAGAATACTTGACAATAAAATCATGCTACTATCCCGTCACTTACTGACTATTGTTTATTTTACAATCCTTCTAAACAACAAATTCATCCAACCGAAAGGATTTCTATAGCAGTTTCTATTTATCTATTTATTTTGGAATAAATCGCTGTGGTCTTCTGAGATGTATGAAGGTACTAGAATATCAGTCAGTAATAAATCAACTACCACGCACGTCGGTTGTTTCATTTGCTAACGGACTTAACATTGGCGACGACAGGATTACTTACCCACAAGTGCATAAAAAAAAAAGTGACAATGTCGATTATCATGGGAAATTTAGGCGTTTTTGACTATAAAATCCAAGAGTGGTCGATTTTTTATAGTCGTTTGTCACAGTTTATAAAACTGAACAACATTTCAACCGAAAATAAAAGTGCAGTGTTGCTGACTCATTTGTCGGACGAATCGTATCGGTTAGCGCGGAACCTAGTGCACCCGCGTGACCTCGAGAGCGTCACATACGAGGAGTTGATTAATGTACTCGAAAAACATTTCACGCCTAAGAGGTCTACGTTTGCTGACAGGGCCAAGTTTTATGAAGCAGCCAGATCTGACAGTGAGAGTATCGAGGATTGAGCGGCGCGTCTTAGAGGACTAGCAGTTTATTGCCAGTTTGGCTCGGCGCTGGATACCCTGCTAAGAGATCGCTTCATATTGGGCTTAGGCGCAGGCACAGTACGGGACCGTCTGTTTGAACAAGATTCCGCAACGTTGACGCTGGCGAGGGCCCTTGAGATTGCTCAGCAGGCCGAGTGCGCACGGCGCGCACGCATCAGCGTCGTTGGAGTCGGAGCGGAGGTGAACATCAAGGAGGAGCCGGTGTATCGCGTGACTGAACGGCAAGGATTCCGTGGACGCCGCGGATCGAGTCACGTGCATGAGACCGACGGGCCAAGGTGCTCGGTGTGCGGCCTCAAGAATCATGATGCAGTAAAGTGTCGTTATAAAAATTACAGATGCCAAGTGTGCGGTGAAAAAGGGCATTTAAAAAAAGTGTGTAAGGTGCAAAAGCCTAGTGTTTCTCGTGTCCATAATATAGAAACGGGAACATACAACGAAAACGTTGAAGATTGTAAGGAATGTCAAGTTTTTAATCTGAGGTATGTAAGTTATAAACCTATTCGAATGTCAGTGTTCATAAATAATATTAAAATGTTTATGGAGTTAGATACAGGATCTGGAACTAGTGTTATTTCAGAGCAACTATATTTAAAGTATTTTTCACAGGAAACGTTACATAAGAGTGATCTGACTATGTGTTTATATAATGGCCACAAGGTCAGGCCGGTTGGTTTCTTTCTGGCCAAAGTATCTTACATGAATAACAATAATGTATTAAGATTGTATGTTTTAAAAGATGGTGGACCACCCTTATAGGCAGGGACTTCATGGCATTATTTAATGTTCGTATCACTATCGGTAGTTATAATATTACCGAAATAAATAATAGTATAACGGCCGACTTGGAGGTGCAACAGTTATTAAACCAATTTCCGGGCCTATGGAAAGAGGAACTTGGGTGCTTCAACAAGTTTAAGGTAGAATTGCATTTAAAGGATAATTCTGTGCCAAATTTTTTTAAACCACGCTCCATACCCTTCGCCCTCAAAAACAAGGTAGAGGAAGAATTAAATAGGTTAGTTGAGCTAGGCATCCTTGTACCTGTCAGTTTCTCTGAATATGCCACCCCAATAGTGCCTGTTTTAAAAGAAAATGGGAAAGTAAAGATAGCCGGTGACTATTCATGTACATTAAACAAAGATTTAAAAATAGATAAATACCCCTTGCCACGAATTGAAGAAGTTTTTGCTAAAATAGGAGGCGGACAACATTACTCAAAAATAGACTTGAGTAACGCCTATAACCAGTTTCAGTTAAGTGAACCGTCTCAGGAACTTACGACCATCAATACACCTAAAGGACTTTTTAAATATACAAGGCTCGTGTACGGTCTAGCTAATGCACCAGCAATTTTTCAGCGTGCAATGGAAACCTTGCTGGCGGGCATAGAAGGGGTTTCATGCTGGTTGGACGACGTCTGTTGCACGGGACCTGATAGGAAAACTCACTTGTTCCGTTTAAGTCAAGTTCTGCAACGATTACACGACGCCGGTCTCAGACTACAAAAAGAAAAGTGCTCATTTTTTCAAGACAGCGTCACGTATTTAGGTTATTTAATAAATAAGAATGGCCTTAAGTCTAGCACGAGCAAAGTCGAAGCAATATTGAAATCCCCGGCACCTACAAATATATTAGGGGTAAAAAGGTTTTTGGGCGTTGTAAATTATTACCGCAATTTTATTCCGAATGCATCCTCACTATTAGAACCGTTGCATGAATTACTCCGCAGCGGAGTTAAATGGGAGTGGGGCGCGCGGCAGGCCAGCGCGTTTGACAAGGTCAAGCGGGAACTAGCTTCCGAGCGCGTGCTGGCGCACTTCGAGCCGGGCGCGCCGCTGGTGCTGACGGTGGACGCGGGCCCGGCCGGCCTCGGCGCCGTGCTCGCGCATCGTCTGCCCGACGGCACGGAAAGGCCCATTGCATTCGCTTCCAGGTCCCTATTGGCTAGCGAGAAAAAATATAGCCAAATTCAAAAAGAAGCTACGGCTATAATATTTGGTGTTAAGCATTTTCACCAATATTTATATGGTAAACAGGATCCTTTTTTGTTAAAAACCGATCACCGTCCATTACTTTCAATTTTTGGTAACAAAAACGGCATATCAGTAACGACAGCTTCTCGATTACAACGCTATGCTCTTATACTGTCAGCTTATAACTATAAAGTTCAATATGTTAACGGCGAAAGTAATTTAATTGCTGACTATTTTTCGCGTGCCCCCTTGCCTTTGACACAAAGTAGCCAGAAATCGGTCCAAAAGGGGACTAGTTTATCTTTTTTAAAATTTTTAGACACTAATATTAAACCAGTTACCTTTGAAAACATAAGGGAAGCGATTAATAGGAATCAAATATTAAAAACAGTTATGAGATATATGAAAGTTGGTTGGCCCCGTAAGATAGCATGTAAAAATATATTGCCGTACTTTCAATGTAAGACTGACTTAGAAGAGATCGATGGTTGTTTGTTTCGTGGCCACAGGGTGGTAATACCACCATTATTCCGCGAAAGAATGTTAGATGAGCTCCATTCTGGCCACTTTGGAATTGTTAAGACGAAAAGTGCGGCTCGCAGTCGTATGTGGTGGCCTGGCATTGATAGCGATATTGAACGGTGGATCGGCGCGTGCGCCGCCTGCTCGGCCGCGCGCAGCGACCCCCCGCGCGCCACCCCCGCACCGTGGCCCAGCGCAGGTGCGCCGTGGCATAGGCTTCACATAGATTACATGACTATAGGCCGAAATGTGTATCTAATAGTTATTGATTCGTATAGCAAATGGTTAGATTGCATTAACATGAACGGTGGCACCTCCACGAAGGCATTAATTTTGAAACTTAAGACCTTATTTTCTAATTTTGGGTTACCGCATTTAATAGTGTCTGATAATGATGCAAAAATTTGTTCTGCAGAATTTCAAACGTTTTGTTCTAGCAATGGGATAAAGTATATGACATCACCTGTTTATCACCCTTCTAGCAATGGCCAAGCTGAGAATTCAGTAAAGACGTGTAAAAAAATGCTAAAATGCATTTTAAATGAAGTAAACTCACCTCAAAATGAAATTTCAGAAAAATTGTTGGGGTTTCTTTTTGAATATAGAAATACAGTTCATTGCTCAACTGGACAGACACCGGCCAAACTAATGTTGGGCCGCAATCTGAGATCTAGATTGGACTTAATTTTAGCACCACCAGATAACAACAAACTTCCTACTTTAACAAATGATTTGAAAAAGCATCGATGTTTCAGACAAGGTGAGACTGTTTGGGCAAAGTGGTACATAGCTAGAAGGTGTGTTTGGTCAATTGGCATTATAAATAAAGTAATAGGCAACAGAATGTTTGATGTTCATTTTCAAAATTATAATGTAGTGCATAGGCGGCATCTAGACCAAATAATGAAATATAAGGGAAATATTATTGCCAACACCGACCAATGCGACAGCGATATAACAAAATGTTTGGAACCATCTTCATGCTCAACTTCCTCACCATTACCAACTCCCTCAGAGGCTGATGTGACGTCACCGCCTGAGCTAAGTGAACCGTTTGTAAGTGAGAGTTCCGCCGGCGCATCCGCGTCTCCGGCACAAACACAATCCGTCGACGTTGTTCCTCAAATAAGTACGGGAGAGGGCGATGATGGTAATGAGGAGGAAGAGTTTGTCGAAGCTGATGATGGTATCAGTCCGAGTGACACTGAATGTAATGTGTTCGAGGGGCCTGTTTCTAATGTTCCAGTAAATTCAAACTTAGATAACGAAGCAAATGGTAGTGAAAACGAAAGAAACATGCCACTTGAATTACGGTCGAAAAGACCACGAAAAAACGTAGACTATAAGCAATTCCTTTAATTAAGTTTTCTATTTGTCTCTAGTTGTTCTAAGTAACGCTGGAGGAATGAGATGTATGAAGGTACTAGAATATCAGTCAGTAATAAATCAACTACCACGCACGTCGGTTGTTTCATTTGCTAACGGACTTAACACTTCCTTTCGAAATACGAGGCTGAATGTTCTAAATATTTTTAATTACAAAAAAAAGAATGAATTTAGGTTTCAACAAAGATGCAGACGACTTTAATCGCTACAAAATGGACGACAGAAAACAAGACGAGAAGTTACATAAATTGTCCGAGTTTGTTAAATTGTATTTTACGTCGGAATGAACTTCCCAGATGGCGGTGTGGAGGAAGAAAATAAAATATTAAGAGAGAAAATACCTAATATTATGAACGTGATATCATATTTAAAGAGTTCTGGTGGAACATTAACCTTATTTCAGATACCGTCTATTATTAGTAAGTCTACAAGTGTGATTACCATCCATGCGATACAAAAAGTTCGTCAGAATGATTTTTCAAAAACTGAACACTGAACGGAAAACACATTTCAATAAATAGCTTGTCTTTATTTCACACCCACATACGATCCCAAAGTTTTTAAAAATGACTGAAAACTTTTTAATAAATGTTTTACACTCGTACTTTTGCAAAAGTGATTCTGAACCTCACTTGAAAATTTTGCGTGTGCCATTAAATAATTAAAGACGTTTTGAGAGTTTACAAAATAACATCATAACAGTTATATTATAAGTTACATCACGGTACGGTGGTGGTATTTTCCCGGTGGTGGCCGATAAACTCAGTAAGTAAATTTTGCAGCACAACCCATTGTGAGTTTTTGGTTCGATCAGAGGTCAGCCTATTATGCTGACTTTGCTTACGCAGCACTTCGCCTAGTTTGCGTACGTGGTATACTAGTATGGTAGACTTACTCATAAAACTAGGCCTTCTTTAGCAGTCATCGTCAGGGTTTCATCTTCATAGTATAGTGCAGCCATCTTGTGCAAATAAAATTTTCCCTTCAAGAACACTTAAACTGTAGAATTAACTACCTGTAGGAGGTTCTATATTAAGCTTTAGCTTGTAATTCCTTGATATGTGGGTTGAAAAGTTTCTTAGGGTCGGCAACGCGGGCGTGATTCTTCTCCATGGTAATGTATGTTCATAGGCTAATTTGCTTACCATCACGCGGTCCGCACGTTTGTGGCAACACTGTGACTGTATAAAACCACCACAAATGCAACGTAGTTGCGGTAATGCCAGACTAATGGGGGGTTTTGCTGTAACCCCTTAACTAACCGCACGGACTTGAACCCGAGTGTTATCCTGTAATTAACACTAAAAATACCCGTTAAGCGGTTTCATTACCAAACAACCGTCTTCGAAGAAATGCCTCTTCTGCACGTTTTTGCTCTATGGCAAGATAAAACAAATAACTTTCCCCGAGAAATCAGTGTTCATCGCTGTAAATACGGAACACGCCTTAAAAGGCTTAACCCATGAATGAACTGTCTCCCTTTTGCTTTCATATTCTTTAGGGCGTTTAACCAAAATTTATGATTGTGCGACATTTTTGGCGAAAATATGTAATTTTCGATTTGGCAGACATTTACAGCTTAATTTACTAAACGAAAATATTTTTGTTACAATATTAATTAACGCGTTTTCAAATGATTTACATGGAAATTATGAAAATGTGCTAATTGATTTTTTCTTTAGCGCCTCGCTGTCCTTGCTTTTAGCATGCAGTTCTCATAAAAATAACCATGTGTTATTCTAATGGATTCTCGTTGGTGATCATAATAATTAAACGAATCTAGGTATAGCAAGCCACACCATATCTACTATTAAATAAATAAGTGTTAAATTTAAGTCACTTGACGTTTAGAATAAAAATAAAAACCATGTCACTGCTAGAGCCAAGGATATTGTTTTTGTTAGTGAGCACTTTCCTAGTGCTCTCAAAGCGTATAGTGTTGTGAAAGTGAAAAGCCGATTGGAGCGCTCTCACGCGGTATCACTGCGGAAATCCGACGCCCGGCGACTCTCCCAACGCGAGATAAGCCCCCGGTATCGCACTAACGTTTTTGACGCACGCATGGAACTAGGCTTTTCACAAAAGAATTCATCCCACATATACCAACAGCGGATCAGCTCAGTCTCTCAGACTTTTTGAATGCGCTATGTCCAAAGCCGTGATGAGGCCGGCTAAATGAATTATGTCAAAATAAATAATCTAATCTAAATCAGCCATGAGGATCCCACTGCTGGGCAAAGGCCTCTCTTCCCCTCCTCCAAAATAAATAACTTAAGTAAAACCGTAAACATTTAATACACCCTTAATCATTAAAACTCAGTTAGAGCACCACTTCAACTATTTTAAAGTTTGTCTCTTTCATTCTTATCAATGTCAAGTGGGGAGAGAACAAGTTTTGATTAAACGATCCAACCAGTGCAACAGTACTGAATGAACTTTTATTTTTATTAATGATATAGTTTGTTAAAAAGGTTAGGTGATAGGTTCAATAATAAATATATGCAGAATTAATTAACGAAACGGTTTATCAGAAAGTTGGTTAAATCGGTAGTAATTTTTGCGTTAAAACTGGCAAGCAGTAAATTTTTAGAAATATTGAAAAAAGCCCACCCGTCCGTTAGATCGTTCCAGAAACAGTTCCATACTGTATTTCCAAAGAGAATGAGCCGATTGGAACGGCTCACGCGCGGTATCGCCGCGGAAATCCGACGGGAGGATATAGTCCCAACAGATAAGCCGTGGGTACCGCGTTAACGTTTTAGACCAAGCTGTGCTCAAAACTAGGGATAATATTATCTTGATTTTTGAAGTCAGCTTAATTTATTTATTTATTTATTTATTCTTTATTGCACATTAAAAAAATAAAGTAATAATAATTAATTTATTTAATTCACATAGGAATACACGGCGATACACGGAATGCCTCTTACAACGGTTTACCCTTGTTTGATCGAACAACGTTTCGTCGAATTTCAGTTGGTCGAACAACGTTTGAGAAAATCATCACTTTGTATAATATCATTTGATCGAATTTTCAGTTCGTCGAATGTTTATTTGATAGAATTTTCAGTTTCGAATGTTTATTTGATAGAATTTTCAGTTCGTCGAATGTTTATTTGCTATAACAACGTTTGCACTAATGATCAAAAGGTAGAATGTTCATTTGATGTAATTTTCAGGCAAGTCGTTTTTTTGGGTTTAAAAAAAAAAATAACCACGAAGGCTTAAGGCGGGAGCTACGCTCCGCTTCGCTCCCGCCTTAAACCTTCTAACCTAATCTAACCGAGTCGGTTCCGCCCAAACTATAGTATAGGGCAGTGACGAAATTCGATAATATGAAATTAGTTCAAATGAAATTCGGTCAAACAAATAATTACATCAAATGAAAATTTACCAATTAAATATTCGGTCAAATGAATAATTCGACCAACTGAAATTCGACCAGATGAAATTCGACCAACTGAAATTCGACGAAACGTTGTTCGATCAAACAAGGGTAAACCTCTTACAACGCCCTTCAGGATTAAATTCTAGAAGATCCTGCGAGATCCTTAGTTACTTCAAATGTGATCTTCCGTAAGCAAAGAACAAAATACGATAAGAAACACTTTTTGCACTCCAAATCATAAAAAAATTGTTTGGTGCTTGAATATGTTGTACATAAGAATATTAGTTGCTTACGTTTTAATCAGAAGCCCCTTCAAGAAGATCTTGATATCTCGAACAAAAAATTATATTTATATTTTTAGGGTACTGTTCTACCGAATTCTAATAACTAACTGCCAATAAATGGAGTTAGTCTGAAAGTTTTTGTTGTTATTACTACATAAATTTATTCCCCGAAGCTCGCATTTGGTAGAAAAGTTGGTGCAGAGGAAACAAGTAGCTCCTCAGGTATTCAATTTACACACTACACACAGCATTAACGAGTGGAAGATATAAACAGGACGTAAGCTGACTGACAAGTACTAACATGCATGGTCATATAACCACAAAAGTATTATCATATTTCATCTATCTATTAATTCGAAGCCCACGGACTACTAGTCGGACTGTAGGCATCCACACTCAAATATATATGGAGATAACTTTTAAAAGTTACTAATGTAATATTTATTTTCAGAAACCAATGTACAACTTATGTTATCAAATAAATATTTTGTATTTTGTATTTTTTTTGTATTTGTAACTTAGGCGACCAAGGCTATGCGACTTTCCAATATAGGCACTGACCTAAATCCGAATGTTAAAAACTATGCTATGTCAAGTTTTCATAATATCTCTTTTTAGTAGTGATAATATCAGAATCCTTTCGCAAGTCCGCGTCAAAAGGCTAATGATAAACTTATTCAAATACCTATTTACGAAAAATTTATGGCTATTAAACGTATTTACTGAGAACAGTCATTATGCTACTATCTCTATAATTTTCATCAATAATCGTTTTTATGGGAAATGGACACGCATATGGACGATAACATCATGCTAATGAAATAAAATTATAGCCACGTAGATATTTGTGTCAGTCATTTCTTAACAAGTTTGTTTTTCCAAATGTAAATATGCAGGTACCTTTATAATATACAAAATTTCCCATCAAAAAATTGCAGCAACGATAAACTTAGATGCAGGTTAATCTTTCAGGTTTTATTTACTCAGGCGAATAATAAATTACAACTTGGCAGATTAAAATGTATTATACGTAGTATAAATTCCAATTCAATTCAATATTTCTTTATTCAAGTAGACCATTACAATCCTAATTTTAACCAGTTAATAACCATACACATAATAATAAAATATATGAACAATACTTAATAACAAATAATTTTACAATACAAAGTGAATGTTTGAATAAATCAACAGAGTCATCAGTTTTGGCATGAAAATAAATAAAACAGAACGTTACTAAGTAAACTTGGGTAAACCAAGTAATCTTGAGCAGACCAGTTCCCGAAGGTGAAAAAATGTATCACTATTTTATATAAATTTAAAACTGAGTATCTCTGTAAATACCTACGTATTTACAGAGATACTCAGTTTTAAATTTCTCTAATACAAATTTATCTTAACATACCTTTGAAAATCGGCCGAGTTGTAAATAATTCGTCTACTGAATTAAATCTCACTAAGGTAAAATCTGCCTCAAATTGGATTGAATTGGGCGGGGAACCGAGTTAATATAGACTTGCCCAATACGTGCGCCTCAAACGAATTTCCTTGTCCAAACGCCTCAGGCATCCAGTCGCATGCAGCAGTGTGTCAGCCTTTTAAATTGGCGTCGGATCGAACGCGCCGAAATAATTTAAAAGTGGATTCCAAGAGTGCAGTGGGGAAAAATGTAATTTATCCACGAGTCGTGCGCCGGCGTTCATTAGACGCTGCATGTGCGGTAATGTAAGGCCAACACGTGACTCAGATGGTTTAATAAGTAATCGCGACTGGGAGGCGAGTGTGTGATTTTTCACTACACCCTCTTGCCAACGCACGTGCTCGTTAAGGTTTTGTAAATCTGCACTAGCACTTTGTATAAGTTTTGAAATAACGTTTTGCTGGCACCAATTTTCAATTTTTTTCGTCGGTTGGTATGATTTATGGTTTTATGTTAACAGTGAGGCAGACTTAGTGGTGCCGCTCGCTCGCTAGTAAATATCGATCAGTTTTAGGGATCTGCTAGGGGTCAATACTTCCGTCCACTATACCACTATTGTAATCAACTATTGATCAACATACGATTACGACCTTTACCTAACGGGCTTATCCACGAGTCGTGCACCGGCGTTTATTAGACGCTGCATGTGCGGTAATGTAAGGCCAACACGTGACTCAGATGGTTTAATAAGTAATCGCGACTGGGAGGCGAGTGTGTGATTTTTCACTACACCCTCTTGCCAACACACGTTCAGAAGCTCGTTTTGGTTCTGTAAATCTGCACTAGCACTTTGTATGAGTTTCGAAATAACCTTTTACTGGCACCGATTTTCAATTTTTTTCGTCGGTTTGTTTGATTTATGGTTTTATGTTAACAGTGAGGCAGACTTAGTGGTGCCGCTCGATCGCTAGTAAATATTGATCAGTTGTAGGGATCGAAACTGTCGATACTATCGTCCATCTATACTTACTATTGATCAACACACGATTACGACGTTTACCTAACGGGCTTTTCCACGAGTCGTGCGCCGGCGTTCATTAGACGCTGCATGTGCGGTAATGTAAGGCCAACACGTGACTCAGATGGTTTAATAAGTAATCGCGACTGGGAGGCGGGTGTGAGATTTTTCACTGCACCCTCTTGCCAACGCACGTTCAGAAGCTCGTTTGGTTCTGTAAATCTGCACTAGCACTTTGTATAAGTTTCGAAATGACGTTTTGCTGGCCGAGTTTCAATTTTTTTCGTCAGTTTGTTTGATTTATGGTTTTATGTTAACAGTAAGGCAGACTTAGTGGTGCCGCTCGCTCGCTTGTCCGATATCGATCAGTTTTGGGGATTAAAACTGTCGATACTATCGTCCATCTGTAACTTCTATTGTAATCAGCTATTGATTAACATACGATTACGACCTTTAGCTAACGGGCTTACCCCGTCTATTATCCTGACAATACATTACGTTGACTGGTAGAGAAATATTTTACCATTGAGTCCGCCTTTTGTACTGGTTTTTGCATTAAAGATAAAATTCAATAAATAAATACATTCTGCGTTTCTTCCACTTCGTTATTAATTCTTTCATAAATTTTCTACTCCTCAATTTAATCTTTCTGGTGATAAAAACTATGATTTTTTAAATAATAAAGGGTAACACAAATCTGCTATAGTACCACTTAGTTCATTAAGTTACGCAATTCAAGGCAAGTCTTATAAAATGATGTTATTTTATTATTGAAAATCTACGCACGCCACCATTTATGAAATCTTTGAGACCTTTAAAGATTCAAATGTTCGTGGTATCAAAACCCTAAATTGAATGCTTTGAATTATTAAGAAAAATCGCTGCCTTCAATACTGGTGACGTTACCTAAAATTTCTCATTCTGCTTGAACGATGAATAATTTCATTGTTGTTATAAAAATCATGTAAAATGAATTGCGTTATTTTTAGAAAAATGTATTTCAGGTGTAATGCAAAGACGTGGTTCTAATTATAAATAACGAGCAGTGTGGTTTATTTTTATTCACATATTTCACCATCACCACTGAGACATCCATTCTCCATTCATTTTCTAAGTACGTTTTAAAATTTTATCATAAAACATAAGTATTTAAGAAGTTTCTTCACCATAATGTAAATTGACTTAATAGTTGGAAATTAATGCTAGATTTTTCGTAATCAATATCAGGTACCTTAAAAGGATTCAGACCTCTATCATTCGTTTTAACGGTGCAGTTCGAAGTGATTGGAATATTGAGATTCAAAATCTAGAATTTACACCATGTAGGTAGAACGTCCAGATTATGACAATCAGTCTTCATTTACCCTAACTCATAATTACAATCTAACCAAGGACCCAACCGCAATCTTTTAAGGCATCTTATCACTCTATTGCCATATTTATTACAACAACATTGTGTAATTCAGTACCAAATAATGATTCAAAAAATGATGTTAACAAAGCAATCCCCGAAAACCGAAAATAAAAATAACATCAAAACTTTACTAAGCAACAAAATGAAATACACACGATACACTCTTATAGGTAGAGAAAAATAAAACCTCTCAACCGAATTGAATTTTTCTTGTCAATAGGCAATCGAATCAGTCTAATTGAGAATGGATTACGAAAGATTATTCTACGAATTAGCAGGTTCAATGCCCCACCGATACACTGAAATAGAAGAGGGCTGGCTTTAATCCCTCCAAATAATTTATCTTCCAGACCTTTTCAGTTTGGATCCACCCTTTGTCGAAAAGTAAATACTACTTTGGGAGTCTATAATTCATTTTCTCAATAAAGCTCATTCAATTGATTTATTATACTCGCGGCTTCTGCAAGCGTATTTGGTTTTTAGTACCAAGAAAAAATACCTCGTACGTCAATCAAAGGTTCGAGGTAAATTGAAAATGTTTTCATGGCAAAATGTAATTTTGCACGCTTAGTTTCTTAAGTATTATTTGCTTTTGCTGTAATTGAAAATCATAAATCCAACGATTGGATTGAATTCTGAAAAAGGGCGTTTTTCTAAATGATTTAAGTGTTCGAATGAAATAATGTTTCTTCATGAAAACATTTTTGTTCATCATCATCTCGTCCACTGATGAACATTATAGCAATGTAAAGATAAGAAAACCAGAAAGATACATTTAGTCTACTCGGCATCGGGCAGGAATCGAACCCGCGTCTTTCGCAAACCGTGCGACTGCACTAACCATTGTGCTACCGAGACCATTAAGAGACCGGCCGAATTTTTCTGGTATATTATACCTTGCAGCCAGGTGGCATTATAGCAATGTGCTTAATTTCTGAAATGGTACATGGTAGGCGGCATTTATTTATTCTTTATTGCACAAGACCCAGACTTAATATCTAAAAGCATCTCTACCAGTTAATCGCAAGATGAGACAGCGAAATTAAGGCGGTACACTGGACCTAAAGAAAAATACAATGTCATGCTTTAAAAATATAAATATAAGTACATCGATTAATATTCATTCGCTTCATGAAAGGCATCCCACTCTTTCTTCTCTGTTAGTAGAGTGTAAAACTTTAAAAGCTTCAAACAAACAAACAAACAAACAATAATAACTTTATTTAAATAGACCTGTTAAAAGTACTTTCAAATCGTCAAATCTAATTAACAAACAAAATACAATTAATAATAGACATGAATACCATAATATTAAATGTATACAATAAATATACTGTACTTAAATAAATGTGACGCTACCACCGGATCGGAAAGTTGTTTCTGTACTGAGAAGAACCGGCTTCTCTTGCGGTGCCCATGAACGGAACCGTGTGGTGCGCAGATAGTATAATCTGCACCCTAACCAAAAAGGTTTACATTTTGTATTATTCATGCACGCAGAGACAGCACTGATAAAATAGTCCTATAAACTGAGAGCACGTGTGTGGCCGTTCTAGGCCGGCAAATCCACGCAAATAACCATACACCGGCGGAAGGGTTCCAAAAAGTCAAGAGCTTGTTGCAAATATTAGGAGGGTTCCGTTTTTTTTCATATGAGAGCGGGAACAAACGAGATAGAGATTCACATGGTGGAAAGTAATCACCTCTGTCCATAAACAACCACAACCACAACACCATAGGTGTCACGAGATGTGTTCTTTGGTCATGTTTTCATTGCATATAAACAGTGCTATGCCAGTTTTATTTATAATATTGGATCATAAGCATGCCGAAAACGTTTATTAACAATCGTGACAAGGCATAGTACTCGTAGAACCACCGAAAAGCCAAGAGGAGCCAAGGTTTACAGAGCGTGGCGGTAGCCTGTTGGTAGCCATGCTAGCCTCAGGAGTGAGGCCTAAACGCTTTATTTGGGGTTGGCAAGAGAAACAGCCACTGGCCATGGGACCTTCTCAGGTAGTAGTACCACATGGTCTAAGCGTCCGATTTTCCTAGAGAATTATCCTACGATCATAAAAAAACAACACTTGCAACTCCAACAGTTTGCGATCTAACTGTCAAGCCATCGAAATTGGAATGGTTTATTATATTTCCACTGTCGTAGCGCAAAAGTGAAAAGAACTTATAATAAAAAGAGAACAAATTAATAGAAAGAGAATAAATTTACGAGAATTACTTTCATGGCCGACGTTCAGAACTTTTAGGGGTGCTCAGATAGAGAAATGGAAATAGTCTGGGGTAAAAAACCAACTTTGGTTTTTTTGTTCGACCGCTGAACCTTAAAAGATGTTGTGGCGTTTTTAACGTACGCGAGTGATGCGTCAATGATGTTTATCCTCCCTAAAAGCCTACTATACGTCGCGTCACTTTATATCGTGTATGCGCCGTAACGAAAAGGTTTTATGGCAAGTCAAATGAGATCAATGGATGGACGTTGAGGCGCAATTTGTGTAGCGCTATTGTTTTGCTATAAAACTTTGCGTAAATATTTTTTTATTTTAGTATGGTCTAAGCGGCAAAAACATACTTTAGCAACACTTTATTGACTACGGTTTTTTTACAAATTGCGATGGCTAAGCTTCGAAGTTTTTATGATAAATATCAACACTTGCAAAACAAACATTCACTGGTTCCCTAAATTCAGAAAAAAACATTCGTGTCATTTCACCTTACACACACGGCTCACTCGTATAGCCCAAACACACAATACATCCTGCTTCTTGCACGTACAGTCAACGGCACATTAGGCTTCTCATTTACATCTTTTCTCTTACTTTTTCCAAATGAGATTTCTTTGCAATTTACCCAAAGAAGACTGACCGGAAATCGGTAACCAGAGATAGCGTTAATAATACCTTTACAAAACATCCAAGGGAACCCTATCATACCTTTAATGATACAAAACTAAAGAAAGAAACTCTAGTTACAATTACATCAGATGTGCAGCAGAGTAGAGCTAATATTGTCGGCAAACAAGTTTATTCTTCCATCATTTAGTTAGGAGTTGAAAACTTTTCGCCTACTCGTTGTGCATCGTTAACTTAGCAAAAGTTCAGTAACATAAGAAGCTTTGGGTGTTCAAGACAGAAGCAGGCGTTCTACTCGACCTAAAAAACCTGGTGTAGGTATACTCCCATTCAACCTAACACGTTGAGCGTTTATCTGTAGGGGATAAATTCCAATACACTATGCCACACGCCTTTAAATTCGGGCGTCTTACGTAAATTCAAATGCTACTGTCTAGATTATGATGATCACATATTTTCAAAAATTTAGGGAATCGAATGACGTAGACCTGAAAAAATTGACGAATGGTGATTTTGCATTTTACATAATCCTGGCAACATTACATAACATTATACTCGTTTTTATTTTGGCAGATTTTCGGGCACCCAATATTTTACTACATTTCATACATTTTGAATCAGAGTTGGCCTCTTGCTTAGTAGGACGCATGATTCTGATCCTCACCCACTATTTGCTAGACGCCCCAGAGGTATTTATATTTAATAATAATTCTTAATGTTCTAAAACCAGAGTTTTAGAACATTAGTCTATTTTGACCTCAAAACACCAGAGCACATATTGCCCAGGGTAGCAAAAATATTAGTATGTAAATATACAAATCAAATCGACCGTTTGTAAATGAAATACTAAAATGTTAACAGCTGTTTTTTCTACAAGTTTAAAAATATCGACTTACCTAAGTGTGTGCACCACTTCTTTTGTATTTAGCGTCTGAATTTAGAACCCTAAACGTTGATATATTTACACTTAGGTATAAAAGGTTTAAAATTGCTGGACGCCGTTAACACATTCGATTGCGTTGTAAGTACTCGCCGTTGGGTGCAGGCACATCTATTCCACTTCAATAGTTATAAACTGCTTCTTTACAGCATTCAGCTGCAAAATAGTATTGAACACTAAACACGGCTCTGGTCCAAATGGGACTACTAAAATGCTTTGTTTACTCCTCTGAAGGAAGATGGCAAATCAGTTTTTAAAATGCATCGTCATAAAAAAGAATCTTATCCAGTGGGTAAGTAAGTAGTAGGTAATCAAATTATTTAAAAAGCCAAACCAAAATAATATTCTACAGAATTAAAATTATCCCAAAATACCCGTTAAAGACTTCAACTTATAGTTACCCAAAGGCATAACGATGTTAAGAGTAGAAAATTACAGTAGCAAGTTAATTAAAATCTTACTACTGTAGATTCAGTGAAAGTTCATGAAAAAGCGCGCTGTGTTAGTTTTTTCGCATTTTACACAAAGTGCAACTTGTGATTGCGCTTCGCAGGTAAGTACGAGTAATGTAATGCAAATGGAACTTGCCAAAGAACTCTACATCTAACGAAATGCAAAATATTCATCGTTTTACGAGTTAAATACTAGTTAACGTTTTTAACTAGTTTCCTATTTACACAGGCTGTATAAGGGGGCTCATTATAGCTTTAAGGCGTGAAAGGTTGTAAAACATTCAAAAGACAGCAAGATGACTTTCTAAGTATTAAATAGATAAAGCTTGTGGGTAAACTTTATATATCACTACATAGTATAAAACAAAGTCACTTTCTCTGTCCCAATGTCTCTTTGTATGCTTAAATCTTTGAAACTACGCAATGGATTTTGATGCGGTTTTTTCTAATAGATAGAGTGATTCAAGAGGAAGGTTTATATGTATAATAACATCCTATTGCACCCGTGCGATGCGGGGGCGGGTCGCTAGTATTAGGTTTATAGTGCCTTTGAATGTTGTGAGATCAGACGTTACATTCGATTTTGCTTATGAATTGCTGCGCTTAGCATGGCCTTACTCGGTATGTTACTAACCATAATCCACCAATATTTTCATTTAGAGCAAGAAGCGTTCTCTTCCAGGCAACCACCCGGCAAACGGAGAAATTAAGGCGGTACACGAGACTGAAAGTAATAAAAAAGCGAACAATATTATAATCCTAAGTGCCGTCTGGTAAAAATGGCGAACTATTGGGTAAATAAAGAATTATTAAGGTAGTTAAGGGATTCAGGGAGTACATAATCGAATGCCAATATTTTTAGCCGTGCACTTATCTGAAATTGGACTTGGTAATATCCCAGCTTTGAAAAGAAAATTCTTTAAAATGTATTTTCCAATTACCTAACCTGCAATTCCTTTTAGAATCAAAACTGCACTGGCAGCGGGGTAGCAGCTAGCAACCTTTATCAGGTCTGTCACGGTGTGTAACGGCAACGTTGGCGCGCGACCAAACCCCGCCTGTCGCGGCTTCCTGGTCTCTCTAATTTTTCAAAACAGCATGGCACAGCTCCAAGATGAGTAACGCGTTCTGATAGCGTACACATCGTGGAATTTATGAGCCCTTGTCGCTGCTATCTGCAATTTAGCTGGCAATGAACAATGCAATTTTGTCTGCGTGAAGCGGTCCAAAATTCTTGGGAAAGTTAACATTGTTACCGAAATTTCAACGGACCGTGCATTTTTAGGTTGGCTAATAGATACCTACGTGACTTAAATTACAAAGTAGACATTCACAGGAATATTCGGAACTAGCTAGCTTGCTTTTAGTTATTCTGTTTACTTAAAGAACTTTCAAGTAACTACAATAAACACACTTCAAAATGTCGCAGCGATCGTCAAATGGGAAACTTTTGTAACTTTTTCCAACTAACATTTTAGTTTGTGACTTTTAACTCGAGTGTCACACGCAAAATCCCACTGAGAATAGATGTTTTTCCATTTCCCCGTAGAAATGAGTTTGCAAAACATCTATGAGACTGAAGGCAATAAAACTCAAATTACTGTTTGAGCCATGCATCACCAAAGTTTTGGGTTGAAAAGTTGCAAATTGAATAAAATTGAGGGCAGTATCTCGCTCTTTCGTGTCCGGCCCGAGTTGCGAACTACTGCATGGGGATTGAATTTCAAAGTTCTTAACCCAATTTATAGAAAAACAGACCCTCGTCCTACTTTTCTGAATTGATATTTAAAGGATTATTCGACTAGGCAAGGTTACAAAGATCCTCATGACGATTTGAAACCAAAGTAGGTGATTTTGTGACTCACTTATAGTGGGGTTGGGACACTAAAGGTCGTGTATTTCATTATTGTACTAACAGAAATATGTGTCAATTTAAACTTTATTTGGCTGACATTAGTGGTTATTGGCATTCATTAATGAAGGCATTTCCATGACTTTCTTATTGTACAATAACCTTCTTAAGTAGTAAACATAAAAGCAAAGAAATTTTAGGCTTGCTATTTTGTTCAGCAGACGCTGGCTTTATAAATGAAAAAGACGGATTACTTCTGAGCGGACGAAGCGACGTTGAAGGACAAATTGTGGCTTTTCCCTAACAAAACGAGAATACAATCAAAGTTTCTCGGAATCTCATACATAGAACTCGCATTATCTGGAGTACGTCCTTTCACCTGGGTCCGCTTAAACCCCGAGTCCGCATTCTTAGTAGATTATGCTGGCACTCACCGCACAGAAAACAGCTGGGGAAACCCGAATCGCTCGGTCCGCTCGCTTCGCTCAGCTTGTTCTCATTTAAAAGTACCACGGTTCGGTGCACTGTGTTATTTTTATATCACGGTCGGATGATAATAGAAAAAACCACTCTTTCAGCTGAGAAAATACGCGCACTTACTATAATAAGCAAAATCTATTAGATTGCTTTTGTCTGCAAGACATTTTATGCTCCAACAATACAACAGTAATCTTTACTCAGCAGTGAGATCGTTCGAATAATGGCGATACATTTAGACAAGGTAGAACTAACTACCACTAAGTAGGTACCTTAATGTTTGCCAATAAGTGAAGGAAAATTTATGAAAACACTTGCACTGTGGTATTGAATTATGCTCTAAAAATTCAGTACAGAATTTGGAGAGAGTGGTATTTGATTTCAACCCTAAAAGCTCTTAACGGCATTAATTTAATTGAATGCCGATTATTTTACACATAACATATTATTTGTTTATTATTCAATTGTTGATATAGTGAAACCTCAGCAAATTAGGGGTTTTTGACAGAGAAAGCAAAACAAATTAGTTTGGTTTTACTTTTTAATTGAACGCACTTTCCCACCTAGTGAAACAAAATGGGGGAGGCCTAACCAAAGCTACTTCATCTGTATTTTGTGGCGGCAGGGAATTCTCATAACGAATGCTCACTCGTCTCCCCTAATTCTCTCAAATGAACAAATCCCGCAGACTGCTCGGGAGAAATTAAATGTTACAATATTAATGTTAATGTTGAAGTTTATCTCTGTCTCCGGAGTACCGTATTTAACTCGCGAGACAGTCTCAACTTCGGACTGATTTTAATAAACGACCAGTTTAGGCGCATGGAGACAGTGTTGTTCCAATAGCGGTAATCTCGGCACTCGATAGTTGAACCTCCAGAACAGCCACACTGTCCAAAAGTCCTATTAAATATCACTGGACATTTTTCCACACAAATTCCTATTGTAACGGAATAAAGAAGGCTGTTGAATTTTGTTAATATTACCTATAGTTTCACTTTAGTGACATATACGTAATTTTGACGTATGTGGTTTTGACTGGGAACGAAAGGTTTAAAACCCTCGGTGGCTGCCATGTCACGACTAAAAAGTATTTATTCAATTAGGGATATCGTTCTGTTGTGTTTGACAGTTGTGTATGTCATAGTTAATGCTATCTAATGTTTCACCATATTGAAGTCATCTTCACGATCTCTGAGAAAATCTTCTTCCCGGTCATTTATGAAGGCGACAGAACGCAAAAAATAAATGCATTAGAACAAATTTTAATTATCATGCATCTATAAACGCGTTGGTTTCTATCTAAAAATAAAACTAGTTAGTAGATTTTTATAAAAAAAACAGGAAAAATCAAATTTCCGAGATGGTGAGAAATAGTTTTCGGCATAAATCCGACCCAAGGGTTCTTCTTTATCTTTCAGAAAATCATAAATCAAATACTGACTATGGTTATTCCATAGTTTGAGCCTCCAAGGTCTAATAATTTTGATGAGGCTTTCGGTATTACGACATTCAAGACCACGTTAGCATCGTGACAGTTAGTGAGTAGACTATCGCTATCGCAACAACACTATGCGAAACTTGGCTGCGAAAATTGCCAAAACATGTTTTCGGGTTCCGCACATTTTTCTTGATTATCAAACTCGGCGTTGTAGGCAAGTAGGTGACTTTAGGTAGGTCTAGCTAGACCGAATAACGAGTAGATATGTACACAGTGAGCAAGGTGAAACGTATTTGCTTACATTACTGCGTACACGTAGTCTAGAAAATTACTTACGACGGCTTAATATTATATTCTAATTAAAGATTTGCTTATTTGGAAACTTGGTCTGGGAACAGTAATATAACATTTCTTGTAACGTAACAAAATCGATCGTATAGACGTCATGCAATATGGAGAACGTGGTTTTGGAAATTATGGCTGACGACTGTCAAATTATGGATATAAAATCTAGTTTTCAGTTTCAAAATGGACTTATTTTAAGTACTTTTTTATTCAGTCCAAGCAGTGTTTAATTTTCTAGATTTATTTACTTAAAAATCTCCCACTTTTCAACGTGAGTACGAATATAGAAATAATATTTTGTTTGTTTGTTTAACAGTCTGAAACATTGTACTTCTACAATTTACCATTTGATTTGAAATAATTCGCACCTACTGGTAGGTAGGTATTACTGAGGTGTCTGAAATTTAATACAAAATCACAAACAACTTGGTAAACAAAATTGAACTACGCCGTTTTACGCGGAAATAAAACTGAATAATTGCAAAAACCTCACAATGTGGATACCAAACTAATAAATTAACACAGTGCAGAAATTTAATTTCAATCTGAAACCATTTTGGCTGCGGTCGAGCAAGGCAGCAGCTGTTGTTGCTCGGTTCAAAAATACGCAAGCAATGTTTGGGACCACACGAAAAATGTTTTTGTATTTGGTCACTTATTGATTTTTTTAACGATGTTTATGAAGCAACATATTTGAGGAGTAACATTTATTAGCCCACATCCGATAATAACAGTTTAGTTATGACTTTTAATTAGCAAAACAGGTGAGAAATTAACATTGCTGGTTCAGAACAGTGTCAGTTGATAGGAATGTGAGGTACCTATCGTTTTAAATATCCAGTTTCATTTTGGAACATTGCCGCTCTCTCGAGAGCTTTCAGCTCACCCAGCAGTTGGGTAAAGCTGTCAAAGCCACCTGTGGCTACAAGTTTAGACATTGATTGGCCGTTGGCACAATGGTAGAGATCCTACATATACAACCGACGAAGATCGCAGGTTCAGTCCCCACTCAGTGGTGGATTGTTGGACCGGAATATTTTGACTGCCAAATTGGACTGCTGAAATATCATGTTATGAAAATTGAATTCTGTGCCTGTTTTGTGGGTATTATTAAGAATATGTTTACGTGTATTTATTTAATTATCAGACTCTGATACCCATAGACAAGCGCTGTTTATTTTGGGGCCGGATTATTTCAGTGTAAGGTGCCCCTTAATTTAATCATTCGATAAATTGACAGTAGATAGATTAGTTGTGATAGAATACTATGAAAGAGAGGAAATAACTTCTATTTATTCTAGGAGTCTGCATTTCAATTTTACTTGTGAATTATTATTTTTTTGTGCCTGACGATTGCACAACCAACCCTAATTTTAGTGGAAATTGAGATTATTTACTAGAATGATGAAAATTATTAATTAGCGTTAAAACAAATAGCCCCTTGGCTTGTTCCATCTCATAGTTGAGGTGAGGCCTGTGCCCAGCAGTGGGACGTATATAGGCCGATTATGTTATGTTAAAACAAATAGCAATCATAACTAGGTACCTAATAAAAAAACACAAACAGCAGACATAAAACAGCTTATCTACGTTTTTGCCTACCGACATACGCAACGTGAGCGTGAGGTGGCGTTTACGACATCACCACGCCGCTGTGTCACTTGCATGTAATATAGGTACAGTCAACAGCAGAACTAAGTCATAGATAGATAGATAGATAATATTCTCTATTGCACATTAACATTAAAAACTTAGTTTAGAAACACATAATCGTAATTTAACTTATTGGACTGTGAAATTAAAAACAGACATGTTTGGCAACCAAATAATGTTAATCAAATACATAGATCCCATCCCATTTGACTATTAAAAAACTCAGTAAAAATTTGTCTTTTTTCACAATTCCTGTCGTATAGCTTTCATTCTAACTAATGAATACGTTGTCAGCTCATTATTCTGTCATGACGTTTTTTTATTATGTTTAGAAAATGGTAACTAAGTATTACAAATACAAATTGCATACTAACATAATTCTAATTTACACACAATAAATAAGTTTGAAAATGTGTTTCAATTATTTTGACTTTATTACTACCAAACAATGTGTAACGTGTTTTCATTATTTTACTTTTACGTCAGCAATAATCCACAACATAACGTCGGTAAACCTCGCGTAGATTCATCCCCAAAACCATCGAATACATTTATCTCGCGTGTAATCGCGCTGCATCACATATTCACGATGTGATTCCACGAACGAGTTTTGGGTGGAAAAATTAAATTATAATTTCATGAGGGCCTTTATACTTTTAATCTAACCGCTTTCGCAAACTTTGTCGATATCTTGCAGCGTCGTACATTCAAATTAACTTTGTCTCCGAGGGTGTTTCCGCATTTTTACATTTAAATTCGGTATTAGATTTATGTTATTGGATGTACGTGTCGTATAATAGCGGCTTTGTATGAAGACAAGTAACGACGGAAGATTGCAAAGGTATAAGAAACTAAGTAGACATGTTATTTTCAAGTACAAAAAATATTTGGCGCTGTTTGAAATTAGAGCGGTGCCCAGACCCATATGTGACAGTGAATTAGAATACGCCGGGTCGGATATGGAATGGGTGATATATGTTTCGGGCTTCACCGTGCTTCGAAAGGCACGCTTAGCAGTAAGTCCCAGCTGACGGCGCTAGATGTTACTCGCTAAGCCTAGTCGGAGTACGGAGTAGGGCGACTTAATAACAACTAACAGGCAGGTTTGTTACTAACCTCACACCCCTCCAACAATCCGCACTGGGCGCGATTGTCGCTCGCGCCGCCTCATATTTGAGGTGAGGCCTGTGCCCAGCAGTGAGACGGAGGCTGTTTATTTTTGAAACCTATACGTAACGTACCTATGCTTTTTCTCGTCTGAATTTTCCTACAGCAGAACAAATTATGGAAAAAGCCAAAATATAAATAATAAACTATTCATAATCAAAATATACATACTTCCCACATTGAAATTGGTTAGAATTACCACGCAAAAATCATACACCTATAAATTTTATTTCTATTTTTTACATCCTAATGTATTTTCACAATAAAACCTAGACCAGAACAATGTATTTCCGATTGCACTACTTTATAGCTTTCATAGATTTTATGGGGTATTTTTCAAATGGCTCCCATTAACACCCCAATGCTGTTAAGGTTGTATCGATTCATCAGATGGACCATTTATCGTTAACTGGTCGCAGCTTTATTTCACTCCTGAAGTACTTAATAAGGGTGATTATTATGATTGAAACCATTGTACCGAATGCGAAGCTTAAATAGGTACATGAAAGAAGAAACAGATTTACTTAAATAGTTTGCTTAAAGGTTGGGGTATACATAAAGATAGCCAAAGCTAATTACTTTTGGATCTAACACTATCCTGCCCGATAGGGATGCGAAATTTTCACGATACAACTTAGGTAAATGGGAAAAAAAAAAAATGTATACTGTGTATTTATTCATTATATCTATTAAAGTATTTAAGTCTATTATTAAGTGTATTTTTGTTGTTTTGATTTAGTTTTTGACCATTTAAAAGCACCTGTAACAGAGCTATTTAAAAAAAGATATTTTGAATTTGAATTTGGTTACTTTTTCAAATTAGCTCTCAAGAGCGAAATCAGTTACTTATTAAAAAAGTGCTGACTTTACAGTTGGGAATAAAAGTAGATCCACGTAGACGAAGTAGCGGACAGCATCTAGTTTACCATAAAGGAGATTGTGGGCGTAAATTGATAAATGCATGAACGTTAACCCGGCCGAATCCAGGAGAATTAGATGGCATATCTGGAACTATTTTACGCTAGCATGATGGAGCGAAGGGTTATGTGGACGGTTCGACCCCACAGTCGGCTTTTATCAAACGATAAAATATATTTCTCGCAGTGTTGTTGATCATGAATGAGCATTCATCATTATTATTTACGGTGAGAATCATGTGTGTAAGTACTTTTTGTTGAATGCATTTCACGTAATAAATAATAAACAAATAAAATCACTTGGGTGATTATTTTCTTGATGAAAATATTTTAGAAGAATTTATCAAGAAAATTAAATGGCCGCTGTTGTTTTTTTAAGGAAAGAAAATAAGTTTCTTCAATACAGTATACAAAGTAACAACATGATGAGTCTAATTCAGCGCCTTTTCTTTTATTATTGCACATTTACAACTGTTGGATCTAATGCTAAGAAGAATTGTTTATTTGTCAATTGCATAGTTGAAACAGAATTTTGAGTGGTCTCTCTCATATTAACTTGCGAAGCATTCAACCACGCGTGAAAGGATGAAATAGACTATCCCAAAATCTAAGCGTTGAATGAAAGCACCGAATATTGCAATAGATAGTATTTAACATACGTAAGACCCTCAAACCCTCGACGATCGCAAGGACTTCACACGCGAGTGCTGGAGGCGCAATAAGCGGTTCCGTCTGCAATTCCACGCATTGTCTGTGTCGTCCGCTCATCCCTGTACTGCTACATCGCCAGTAGGGCTGGCACAATATTCTAGAGGTACGTACTAAAAAATATATCTCTGGATATCTTAACAAGCGGTCATCTGGCTGTGTATTTCATTTATGGTGAAACGAACGACTTCTCCTTAAACAGTTTTTTTTTAGTTGAACACTGTTATGTCTTCATTCTTCGGGGTAAGGGCAGGGGTGTGTCAAATTCTTCTGCCGTGAGGCGACACTACTACCCGAAGGCCGCCTTTAGTCGGCTCTTACGACAAGAGGGGGAGGGGGACCTCTCACTTAACAGCTGCACGCCAGCAGCCATCGCCACGCCATCTCTCACATTTTTTGGTTAAACACACAACCCAAAAACTTATGTAGGTACATACGGTGTTCTCGTTTCGTTGCACTTACCTTCCTTTCCATTCAAACTAAGCATCAGCTTCAGAGAATATCATAGTCAAAGTTCAGAGGTATTTATTTGCACAATTTCGTGTACATTTCGTGGAAGTGAGTAATACTGACAGCATGCAAAACGTCATCTATAGGATTTTTCTACGTTTCGATGGTCTTTGCTACCCATTTTAGAATACCGTCATTAAACTACACGTTCAGCTCTAAGACCCCTAAGTCTTCACACGTCGTAATGGTTGTGCTGGAGGCAGCTCTCCGCTGAAATTTCAGTCATTGTCTTAGTCTTAGCGCCCACTGGATGGAGCGCTATAAGCGTTTAGGGCTGCTACAACTTAATGAAGTGGTTTTTCTTAGCAGTGAAAGGAAAACAAAACCTAAACACAGATGATTAAACCATTAATATTTTTTTTGTTCATAGCGGTGTCTCTGATATTGTCATTAACCTATCTAAAAATGTCAACTTGAACAAGGGTCATGTTGAACTTTGAAATTCAAATACCTAACTGAATAATGTAAAAAGCGCAACGACACACAAGGTACTAATGTCTTTCATAACCTACATAACACAGTACAGGTGAGCTTATCTCTAAAAAGATACTCCTTCCAGCAGACCATGCTGAAAGGGTACTCTTATGATCTTGTTTTTTTCATATTTACCTAAAATTTTTCTGAAACTTAGCAACCCTTTAATCAGAAAGGGATGCAATCATCACCACATCTCGCTTCCTCCTCGCCCGCGAGCTCACGGCGCAATACCTCAGGAACAATAGTGGCAATTATAGTACCGCTCATTTTCCAGAACACTGCACCGAAATCACTGCGGAGAGCGTCGTTTAATTATTATTGCAGTCGGAGCAATCGTACATCGACGGGACATGAATACATCTCTATTTGACGCTGAAAACACTTTTACGGTGAAACCTTAAAACGGAGCTTATTTGATAAAGTCGAATTATTCTGTGATTTTAGTTATTAAAACTGCCCCCTTATTCATAAAAACTTCTAAAACAGCTCTTCAACAACACGTTAACTTTGTATCCCTTTGTTTCTTTAATTTTTCTTGCTGCCGCCATTTGCTAGTAAGTAACATAACACGCCAATTGCTTAAACTATGCTTTAGCATTGCGTTCGTTTTTATGAATTAGGGGGAGAGGTTTTAGCGGTTGCCGCACTGAGCGTTGCTGGAATGGACGTTTTCAACAGTGCCTTAATATCATAATATCGTTGATATCGTTACTATATACTTCAAAATTACAATCTGTCATTATAAATCATGTTTCGTACGTGAGAGAGTCGTGGCCCAGTGGTTTCACACCCAGAGTGTTGTAATCCTTTCCCGAATTCAAGTCTGGCCGAAACCTACTATGTTTTTATGTGCAAATTGCGGCTAACTCTCCGGTGAAGGAGAGCACCAATAAAAAACCCGGATGACGGCGGTAGACTCGCCATTTACATAGTTGGGTTAAAAAAAGATAAGTTAAATTTGGGCTTTTGAATGTTCCGTTCACCATTACGGTGACAGTAAAGTTGACGTGCCACTTACTACCGTAATTTCAAATACAAGAACAAGGACGTGAAAGAACTTTCAGATCGACTTAAATTATACATACAATACTAGCCAAGAATTTTTAGAATCATGCAACTTCAGCTAGGTAAGCTTAATATATTCAAGCGATGGTTATTTAACCTATCTTAGTTTTAATTCGTCAAACGTCTACTTAATTTTTGTGTCGTTGCCGAGCGTGAGAAATGAAACTTAAACATTTATTCATTCTTTAGGTTACCTATTAAAATAAGTAAAGCAAAGCAGGTAAATCCATGTATTTTGGTAGGAAATAAATATAAACCACAAACGTTCGTTTAATTAACTCCAAGTTCCGAACAACTTCATCTAAGTAGTAAGTGGGAGTCTGATTTCGCTGGAGCGTCAATTTTTAATTACCTCTTGTGCGGGGAAGCTGTGAGTGTGATGATTGACAATTCAGCAGTTTCAGCACATTTTTCAGAGCATAAAATTAATCTTTTAAAACTCTAATTATTATTCTTCATACCTGTGCATCGATTTAGATTTAAAAAATGTTGCTTCAATCAACATTGATACGTAAATAGTCCTTTTATTTTTTTAGGAATAATGTCCAATAATGGTATTTGCTTGGTACTTTACAGCAAGTTTGAAAGTGACTGAGCATTTAAGTACTTTGTCCTACAGACTAATCTGACAGCATCTCTATATTTTAAATGACGTTGTTAACTAAGTCATTGTCTTGTTAATATTTTATAATTTTTGACTGCGATTCTGATGTAAGTTCTTTAATTTCAATAATATGATGGCATTTGGGCTCTCACGAAATCTAAATGTATTTTTTATAAAACTGCATGTAAAGAGTAAATGTTTCGAAGACTTCAACAGCTTTTTATTCAAAGAAAAATAACAAATGGAGATAGTCTATTTAAAAACTTAACGTGTCTTCGATCGGCTTATGTTCTCATGAAAAGCAGATGTAAATGCAAAGTGTATATAAAGTCATAGTACATATTCATATTCATCATTAGTAATGAAAACACAAGTCGACGCGAAAGTATACCTACAAACAGCAAATTCAACGAAAAATTATGTACAATTTTAGATTAGACAAACTCTACATACTTATACTTAATCTATTGAACAAGTTGTTGAACTATTCATACCTCTAAATACACGTTAAATGTATATACAGGCAGTCAACTCCCCAGTTCGTCTTATACACGCCGTATTCCGTTTGAAAGTTGCGTTGATTTTCCCCACGGTTGATTATTGTCAAAGTTAGTTCAGACTTCCAACTTGTTCAGTTTACATTTCGCATGGCGAATACTAAAATGCGGGCGCTTTAAACTTCGCAAATTAAGGAAAAAACTAGTGAAACTCCAATTTTAAATTTAAAAGTCCCATTTGGGGCATTTGTGTGGAATCAATGGCTTACGGGTTATTTTTATTTTGCTTGTAGCTGAGGTAAATGCGTTGCCCCGTTCTTAAGGGGGAAAAATATTTACTCAACCACAGTCGATGAGACCTCTCATACATAGTTTCACGGAAATGAGTGAGAATACTTCGTACCTACCCAGTACAATGTATAATTAACTGGTCCTAGTAAATTACTTTAAATAACTGCCTCTTCATTAAGTTATTTGCTTAGTTCCAAAATGCTTGAGCGAAATAACAAAGCAAGAGCAAGCAGAGAATCTACACAAACAGTAGAACACTTATGCACTGTACAGTACAACTAATATAGGTAATACATTCTGACAGCTGCCAGTGTCGTTGGAAATTAAACTTTAAATAATGCTAAAAGGGTTCAAGTGTTCTGTCAGGCTCAAAAGTCAAGTTACAGCTCATGAATCTTATTTCCATGGGATGAATTACAATTTCCAATGATACTGGCAGCTGTCAAAATAGATTTCTTACATTAGTGGGCTGTAATTAAATGTCCAACTTTTGGGATAGTGTCCAAAGATTTGTTCCCAAAATTGAACTTCCATACAGATAATTTATATTGCTTCATGTCAAGTATGCGATATTATTATTATCCGCACTGAAACCGCAATTTAAATTGAATATTAGGTGCTAGTGTATCGGCTGAGATTGTTGCGAAGTTCGGCTCACGTACTAGTTAACTACCGAACGGGGTAGTTCGCCCTCGTACCTGAATATAGATGAGTCCTTTTTGTTAACAACCAACTAACTTGTAACAATCACCACGTCCTCCGGGACTACTTAAGGTGTGGTCGTGTGATTACATAATTATGCTCTCGAGAATATCCCTAATGGGGTAGTAGGAGGCCAGCTGACTGTGACCGTTAGTAAACAAAACGCTCAGAAATCAAACGGTAGGTAGGTAGTGGGCCAACTTTGTGCGTGTTGCTTGTTTTTTTAACCGCATGTTTTAGAATAAATACAAAAAAGGTATTATATTCTCGAGTGATTGTGACTCAGTTGTGTGTGACTCAGTTGTGTCTGTGGATTGGCTATGATCACCAAACCTTAAACCTTGGTGTCAGATGTTTTCATTGTCAAACTGCCTTAAAGCCTTTGACTAGACTTAACGACGCACATCTATGGACGTGAGCTCTGACCTATGCTTTCTGGTAGCTGTGTTTATCTTTATATGTACTCCTATGACCTCCCAAGCGGCACTCAAAAATCGGTGTTCACTGTCTCAGGGAACGTTTGATTTAGAAACGAATTTCGAATTTCGTCCTAGCCCAGCTTTACTGGTGAGTGTTATTGCCAAATCGTTAGGAAAAAAAATGCTCTCGAATTAAAATCTCTCGAATATCGTAAAACATTTTCATGTGGAAGTCACTTCACTTACAAAACGACAATCTTCTTTCAAAAAATTTTTATTCAATTCATTTGAAATAAATCAAATCCATCTATAATAATTACTTTCATAATTTCCTTGAATTTTTTTCCAACTAAAATGAAGTAATGGTCAATGTAAGCTTACAATAAATGAAACCGACAACGATTAAAGATTTGAGGATAGCTATCCCTGAGGTCTAACGATGGTAATTGAATCTCCTGGGAGCAACCGACAGGGAGTCGTCCGCTCGCACTAGACTGACGACGATAATTCCGCCTGGCTCCCATCGCGCTGGAAATAGCTTCTTCAATAATAATAATAACACTGGGAATAGGTTTCTAGAAAATGATTAGTGTCATGGCGCTGATACGATCGGATACTATCACGTGTTATCACATTCCGATAATTTCTGACAGTACTGACATTCATATAATAAATGAATATCATTGGACATTATTCCACACAGCGCCATCTAGCCACAAACTAAACTGATAAAGTTTGTATAACGGGATACTAGTCAACGGGTAAACACACTTCAATACTTCTCTTTTTATAAATTCATACATAATGTCACATGTGACATACCTCTAATGTAACCAACTTCTGAACTATTGTACCGAATCGGTTGTCGCAAAAGTTTAGAAGCCTAAAGTTAAAGACGAAGACGTTATTGTAGCAAATGAAATAGTATACGAAACTTCATCTAGATACTTCTAACGACTCTATAAACTATTTAACAAATCTGCAACCCTTCATCAAAATTCGCAATGTGTCCGTAGTAAAACTAGTTGCAAACCATTATTACTGAAGAGAAACAATTCGAGACCAATTTAGGGCGTCTCCAAACGGTCCTTTTGCAGTCTGACAATAAACTGCGACGAACGGAGATTAGATCTAATTGCATAAAGATAGGGTGCACCGTGCATCGTCTCGTTGCGGAATCATGAATATGCGACCGAGCGCTTCGTGTGTGGGGAGCCTTACTTAATTGACTTTGCGACGGCGCTTCCAGCACCCAGCTTGCCGGACATCCGCGTTAACTGCTGGCCAAATTGTTTCAACCAACCCCGCAACCAATTCAAAACTCTGCCACCAGGGAATAAGAACTAAATGAGAAATTCCAACTAGATGGACACGCATACTTTTGTTTCATTTACGAGAGACGGGTTTTTCCTTTTCTGCTCGCTTCAGTTATTACGTAGTTTTGAATTTCTATGTGCATCTGTGGAGCCGGATATTTGTAGAAAGTTTTGAATGGACGCGGTAGGAATATTAGACAAAGAAAATGTATTGATTGTTTGAGCGCTTTGCGAAGTTTCTCAACTTAAAGTTTGACTCAACGGCTTTGGAGGTTAAAGGCAATAAAAACAAGACAGGACAGAAACAGCGTTTATGTAAACGTACAGACAAGAAAGAAAAAAAATATGTGTAAGTTATGTCGTTTTACAACAAATCCATTTTGTAAGGAAAAATTAGGAATGCAGACTTCTTACAGTCTGTGCTTATAAATAAAACGTTTTGTTAAGTAATTCCCACCGCCCAGTCTTGATTAAAACAAAAAAATACAGACCAAAATTTTCCTCTATTATCAGCAAAAGGAGTATTAATATCGCTGGTAATAGAAACAGTAATCTATTTTAACATTTTAATATAGTTGTCGGTACAGAAATAAAAGCACCTGAAATGGAGATTCTCTGATAGTTGCTTAGATATTTTTAAAAGAGTACTTGTAGCGAAGGAAAGGCTGGTTACTTGAAGGTAGACACTTGAACGCTTATAGTTAGAATCTGCAAAGTTAAATGAAAATAAGATACCTACATTCAGCTTTAAAAGTAAGATAGGAAATAAGCAACGCAACAAAATACAAGTTTTGCTACAAAGTTATATTTTGAGTCCCAGTTCCCCACTACTTAACATTTGAATGCTTGATAAGAACGGATTTAAGAACGAACCTTTTCCTCTTACAAATAGATGTGAAGTATTTCATAAAAATGTTTTCTCCACCGCTTTCCTTGCCATCTGCTATATAAACAAATACCCAAATCCGTTAATAAATCTTGGACAAAAGTGCGGATGCAGAGAAACTGGCAGTGCTGGCACGAAGTTTCGCGGATGATAAATCGTGTCCATTGACTGCGGGTAGATCTGCCGGAGTGCGCACGACAGATATACGAGTATGCAGGGTAGGTACACATGTGTGTGATCTAAGCGTTACGTCACAGTATAAACCATACAGTAGAACATCTAAATAAAAACGTGCCACTCTCGGTTTGAATGTGTGCGTAAGCGTCGCGCGCCGTGTCGCGATATCACGCACACGCGATTTCACGCACACGCTAGCATAAAATATGAAGGCATAGGCAGGCGGCAGTACGGACGGGCTGTGCCGCGTGTCTGTGTGCACGCTAGGCTAATAACTCGGCGGGCGGCCTTAAATAGCCTACTGTATGGTTTATACTGTGCTGCCGGAGTGCGCACGACAGATATACGAGTATGCAGGGTAGGTACACATGTATGTGATCTAAGCGTTGAGTTAAGCTTCGTGAGGTCTGGCAGTGGATAACTTTAGTGCCTTTCCTTCGTGGTGAAATTAATAATGATTGAAATAATAGGCAAAATAACCTTAAGCGTTAAATATGTCAGACGTAGGCTTTCTTCTAGTAATCGCATAACTCTACCTACTTACAAAAAAATAGCAAATAACTACTAATAATATAATGGATGGATTGGAGACCATTATAGTGTAAGGCTGCAGTATAAAATATCAAGCTGGACTAAATCATGTGGGGTAGAGCCAGGAAAAGTAAAGGGTTAGGAAGGACAGTTTGTTCTAGGCCAGTCGGGGTATAAAAATAACGCTTCTTTCTGTTTCAGACTGGAAAGCATAGAAATAGGGGTAAATTGTGAAAACGGCCCTAGGTGGACGGATGATCTGATAAAGCACACAGGATTTTGCAGGAGCATTCAGAAACCCGTGCTTCGCCTTGAGCACGGTTTCCTGAGTTTTTCATAAACACAAAGTTGTGTACCGGCCAGATTTGAACTCAGAACCGCTAGGAGTCGGAGCCAGAGTGCTTAACCATAATGCTCTCTTATTTTATTTTTTATAATTGCTAGGTATTGTATCGTCAGGCTCTGTTAAATAAAATACATATTGAAGATGTGCGAGTCACAGGTGTGACGTGCGAAATGGGTCAAAGCTAAAGGAAAGCTTAGTTACTTCAATCTCTGGCATTTCCTTTTCTTTCGAGCAATATAACAAGAACTACTTGACAAGAAAGGGGTTTGAACGGGATCAGAATGTAATTGATGTCACAAGATGTCACAGCTACAAATTATGCTCCAGTACAAATGCCTTTATCACAGATTCTTTTGATGGAAACATCGGAAAAACTTACAGCGCGAGAAAAGCAGAGAAACTATTTAACGATGCAAGTTTTAGTTGCGTCTCTAGCAGAGACGCAGACGCGAGCTATACTTCATGCATTGGACAAAAAACTTCTGGGATATGTTATTATAAGTTTTTAAGATCGTCTAAATCACCAAAGAGCACCAAAAAAGGAAAATAAAAAGTTAACTCTTCATTACATTAGATACTAGTGTCTTTCAAATTTACCTTCCACATGACAACGGTGATTTAGATTTTGTAATCCAGGCCAATATCAGACCTTTTATAATCAAATTAGAACGTGGTCTCCTGAATTCCTGACCCTGGCCACAAAATATTTATCTACAGAACGGCCGTCTCAATAAATGTAAGACACCCGCTAAACCGAAAACGGTTAGTGCCATAAATAGACATATAAGTATATCTATCATATAAATGTAAGACACCCGCTAAACCGAAAACGGTTAGTGCCATAAATAGACATATAAGTATATCTATCTGAAATAGGGTTTGCTCTTACGTTATAGGAACCAAAAAAAGGGCAGTTAACACAAACACCAGAAAATATATCTTTTTCATCAACAAAAAATGTGCCGGTGCAGGATTCAAACCCGCACGTTGTATTTCAACCAGCATTTTAAATCACTTTCAACATATTGATGTCATAAATAATGTCACCATCGCGAGTCAAGTAGTGGCACATGGCGACCTATCAACCAGTATTCACTTGATTTCGCTAGTAGTAACTTCAATTTGGGTTTTCTTGATGAGCATAGCATGGAATCCTTCAAGGTTTCTTACCGAGGGTTGACAAAGCGCAAGTAACTTCCTTTGTGTTGCGTGCGTCCAAAGGTTGCGGTAACTGGTTACCGTCGACGACATGGGACCGTCCGCTGTAAAATAAGAAATGCCGAATAATAATTCTAATCTTAAGAACAAAACTTTGCTTTGTGTTTGCGGTGAATGGCAGTCGCGGCAATCGGCGGTCAGACGCGGTCTTTATTACTTCGCGGACAAAAAGACCGCCTCGCCCTGTCGCGTCGTCTGCACAGCACCTTACTGAGACAGACGTCAAACGCTCTATCAAGTCCGCTTTCTGTACCTTCTGTGCCTTCTGTACTCTGTGTCTCAGTCTCGTCCCTGATGTCGTGTACCACGTTATTGAATTAGGATAATTTACTGTTTGCCAGCAGTCCCCGACGTGGGCTTGACAGGTGTAGTATACCGTGCAATTCGTGCCACCAAAAACCGTTGACGTTTTTTAAATGAAATAATGTTTAACGCAGGCGGCCGCTAGTAAACAAATACTGTGAGCGGATCGAACCTGCAACTTTTGGTAAAGTAGTAAACTTCAGAACCATTGGACTGAATCATTCGACAATGTATACAATATTACTAATTCTAAAGCACTCAAGCGCTCCTTCACTCGAAGTGCAAACAAACTGCCGGTTGTTAGTCGTTCGCTATCATGATACTAGTTCAAACATTTTCGCGTGCACTAAACGTTGTTTTTGTTTTCGAGTTATTTGCCCCTTCCATATAATACTGAACGGAACAATTTCATTAAATTGCTTTATTGCTTTTCTACTGGCTTTTGTATACCGATTGTTCGGAACTAGAATGTAATAAAACATCAGGTAAGCAACTAAATAAAAGTTTGTATGTTTTAGATAAGATATACTTTATAATACAAACAGAGTGTTCATAAAACAGAAACAATCACATTCTTGAACTACACACATCAAAACTGTCTAGGGATATCATAGGGATATCATTTTTCAAATATTTCATAAAGTTAAGTTTGTTTACAAGTTGAGCATTATCTTAGAATAACGCGAGGACAGAGGCATAAGATAAAGGTTAAGAATATTACAAAAGAAAACGTTGGATTTTGCTAAAATTTTGACACCTTTTAAAAGACAAATCTGTCTTTTTTTAACGTCCTTACGATTGTACAATAATGCTACTACAATGAATTTCTCTATACAATCTGAAAGGGCAGATATAGCAGTTTCTGTGTTTTAAAAATTTCTACATTGCTTGGTATCAATATTTTAATTTTTACAGCCTCCCAAATAGCTATACTTTGTATAAAAATGCTTGAGATATCCCTAGACACTTTAAAGCAGTGTATTTAGGTTTACTTCAGGTAGCCATAACGCTGTGAGTAATTTCTTCCAGACTAACTAAGAATAGAGAAAACGAACAAGATAGATGCGGTGATTGATATTCTACATTGTAAGAAAATTCATAAACTTCACATTCACATATTTTAGATACTATATGTATCTTATTTTAAACATATCATGAATAATACACAAAATTTGTTTCTGTATTCAGGTATAACATGAACGTTAATCTTAAAAAGGAAAGAAGAAGAATTCTTAAGATCTTGATAAATACGAGTAATAAGTGCTTTAAAGAGCGACATCTCATACAAAACAGGCAGGGTAAATAGGAAGAGATTTGGAAAATATTATTTATCGTGGCAAGCTGAAGGGATATTCCTATTCCCATGGTATATCTCACAGTTTGTTTGATGGTTTTACATAGAGAAGAGACTACAAAGGGAATCATGAAAAAAATCTCACTGCATGGTAATCGTATTTAAATGTATGATCTTCTAGTCTCTTATTAAAAATATTTAGCCTTTTCTTCATATAAATTTACTAACCTTTAAACCCCTTATCATTAGATATTGTTACATGTTGGTCATGGATCACCTATCACTGAGTAACAAATATCCCTTCGCGGTCTACGCTAGTTATCAGTCCAATTCCTTAACTCAATAGGCACTTACATCCGTTTTTACGTGAGTCTTAAGGTAGCGATCCCAGAATACTGACATATTCTGAACTAAATACAAAATTATTTACTGCAGAGCTTCGAAGACGAAGCTCGTATTTCTCAATAAGACCTTTTACATCATACTCTAAACAGTAAGGTTATATAATTAATTAAATTAGTTCAGTGTACCGTATTCACTGGAAGTAGAAAATAGCCTTCTTGTTTTTGCACCAAATGTTCTCGACAATATTCTGCAATCAAATACTTTAGAGATGTCATTTCCGCTGTTTTAGTAGACGCCATTCTAAAATTTATAATTTGGATGATTGTAGTGTTAAAACCTTCATAGCAATTTCAAAACTATGTTTTTAACAATAAACAAAACAAACATCTCGAACATTATACACCAAAAGATTCATCTCACTGAAATTATCTGATTAAATACATACATCGACATCACGTCGTGATATATTATTTCGTACACAATCGTTCAGAGACTGATGATGGGGCACACTGGTGCCATTACCTTAGATAGTTTGACATTTGACATACATTCCTCTCTCGGGGTCACGGTGGGCGATGCCGATGCTATCAGGTAATTGATTAGGCTTTTAGCGGTATCTCATATAAAATCTTAACGCAAGCTCGTAAGGCTGAAGGATTTTGAGTGACATTCTTGTGGTTGTGTAGGGAATGTTGTAAACGACGTGAATTTGTGGGCAACGACAGTGCGTTATTGCTTAGAAAATGTTCCATGTTCAAAAGGTTTCAAATACTTCTCTTTTGTTAAGGTATGCACATTTCGTGTTACACTTGAGATGGCGATATACATTTTATGCGTCGATGTGCAGCTTCATGTTTGAACTACTGGACAGATTTTAATGCGTTTTATTCCTAATATAGGATGAACGTTTTCAGGCGGACAAAGTCACTTGTACAACTAGTAGAAACTTAATAAGAGTAGGCATTTGTGAATGAATATTCTTAATTTACTGAGCAAGCTAAACAAAGGGGCAACTGTAAGTTAAGAGTACGTTGAGTATGCTACATCTTTAACATTCAACTACGAGGAAAATGTAAAACTCGAAAATGTAATCACACGCTGAGTTTTTCTGGTAATATGGTTCTCCTTCAAGAATCAAGCGTACTTACAAATTTAGACGAATGTTGTTAGTAGCAACATCCGTTACTCAAATATAAAGCAAGCGAGAGGAAATCTTAAGAATGTCTTTTCAAAAGGTTGCTTCTATCAAATATTTAAGTAATACTCAGACACGTTTAACCACTAACATCACATTACATGCTGACCATACAAATTGTTATGTTATGTTATACTTTAAATTATCTTTGCATTCTGCTAACTCTGTTCTTGTCAATAAATATTTTTTAACTTCCAACAAAAAGTGTTTGCTGACGGACTTTAATATGTTGATGTGAAAGAACTTCACTCACTTACACATATAACATCTTTTTGCAGCAAAACATGTTTTGCTGCTTTATTATAATTTCTGCGAACTCGCTAACGGAAGGTATTAACACTTGATAAAGTCCGATATTATGTTGACAGAGAATAGCGTGCTGTTGTGAATATTGCAGTTGGATTAAGTTAGTATTAGCAACGTAGCAATAGGAAAACTCATAAACTGGGTATGTGGAACTATTATTTGTTGCGTTGTACTGCGTTCCTCGATTTGTTTAATATTCGTGGACGACATGTCAATACAAATATCTGTAAAACGACATACCGTTCGTTCTGCTTAGTTTGAAAACAGATAAGGTATTTATTTCTACTATTTTATTATTAAGAGCATTTTTAAAATTAAATACCCTAAGATTTTTTTATTACAAAATTATGAGAGCGAAACGCTTTAGTCTTGCTTTTCTGTCAGTTTTAATATTTGTTAACTGTTGTTGGGCAAAATTTTCGCTTTATTTCAACTGCGAGTTAGAAACAAAGCGATCGCTCTAAACTACGGCGAGTGGAAACAGGTTAATTACGATCTCAAAGTTCGGACAACACTATTACGTTTTAACATTTATATTTGCTGCTGCTAAACTGTTCAACCCTTTAGTGAGCAGTCGAATAGCAACTTTCATTTGTTTTAGTATAGGCTATGGAACACGTTTGAATTTAATGCGGTTTTTCGCAAAATGGCGTGGTACGAGTTACAGCAAACCGCGTATTGAGGAGTAACAACGTTTGAGCATAGTTCATGTATTTACAGTCCTTCAACCGATATTTAGTATGATCATTTGAGCAGCTACGAGTATGCTACGAATAACCGTAGCGTAGCTTACTGCGGTCCCAACACTACAGTTTATCAACTACGGCTAGGCTTGGCAATAAGCGCTCAAAAATAATTAGGTATTAAATACTCAGGTATTTCGTGAACCATGCTTTTGAAAACATTTTTTAAGAAAATGATTCATACATACATACCATCACGCTTCTTTCCCAACTGTGTAGGCAGATACCACTTCTTTTCACTTGCTACGATCCTGACACACATCTTGCGCCTTTTATACTCTAGTTAGTCCCACGTTAGATGTCATATGGTACTGTAAATTTAATAATATCAATTATAATTTTAAAAAAAAACAGAAAAGTATAGATAATTCACCCAGCAGAGACCGCTGGTGAATGTCGCAAGATTTCGGACGTAAGACGCTTGTAACCAACGGCTTTGGCGTAATTTAGCTCGATATGATTAACTAGTAGCCGCCCGCGACTGAACTTTGGTTTAAAAAAAAGGTTTTTTTTTTCATAAATTGTAGCCTATCTATGTCCTATTCAGATGTATACGCTATATTAATGTTAAGTTGGATCAAAATCCATTGAGGATTTTTTTTTTTACGTAAAAGGGCAACACGGTACAGAGGCGCTCACGTCAACCTTTACAATACCGTTTCAAAATGGGTCTTATGCCGTTGCCGCTCACGCGCCTCTGTACATACATCAATCCACACGTACAAACTTTGGCATTTATAATATCAGTAGGATTCTCACATTAAGCATTTGAAATGTTCTCTATGAGCAACTGGCTCCATCATCTCATGACTCAGTCCCCGAAAAATCGTCATTTTCCCACCAAACACGCGGCTCTTTTACGAACACGAGTACACAGTGAGAGGATCTGCACGGATTCGGGTCGGATTGTGATCATTATCCTCAGATTCGATGGAAGCACCCCACTTTTATAAATCCCCATAAGGAGCTAGACATTTGCTCAATATGCGATGGTGGGTGCCGCGATATCGGCCGCCTTCCGACATTTGCATTTTATTATGCTGTACGAAGGATTTGGACTGACTGCCTCTCTGTGTTTCTTGGTACTTAAGGTCTAGATAACGGTAATCTTTACTGAGCGTAGTTGAAATGGGTGTTTTCCAGAAAACATATTCGATTGAATATTCTGTTACATGCAGAGCAAGCATACAGAAATACAAAAGAATCAAATTGTGAATTTTTGCTTGTTTGTAAAGTGTTACTTTGTTGAGAAGTATCAATTCATTTTTGCAAAGCTTAATACTATTGACATAATTCGAATCTGCTGACTGTTGACAAAGTATGCTTACGCTAGTGACTATATTAATAGCTGTTTTATGCAAGGTAATGTGCATGCTACCCATAATAATCAGGTTAATTATTATGAAAAAGACATGTAGATTAGGTTTGTTATTAAAGACGTCTAAACTGAGGAAAGAATTACTTGTGTCTCAGGCAACATTTAGGCTTATCGAGTGTATTGTAAAATAAAATGCGAATGAATTAAAACCTTAAGACAGAGTTTAAGTTTTGTTTGTGTTTGTTTTGACATCATTCTTGACTGTGAAACCGATCAGAAGTCTTTGGTCACCTTGTCTGCTTTAGTATTTCTGATGGCGTCTGTACAACCCAATTGGCACGTTGTTTATCAGCAATCATGCCTAAAGCTGCGGCCAAACTATGTGTAGTTTTCCACATATCGTCGCTATGAGGCTGGCTGTGTAACAGTTTATCGCATTTGGTATCGTACAGATGCCAATTTCCGCAGAGATACTATCGACTTAACGGGGTCTCAGTGTTGCCAGGGTAGAACTTGGCGTCATTAACTTCTTGTGTATGTTGAGAAGAAAAGGTTAACTATGGAAGATCTATAATTCAATTAAATAACACCACATGATATCCCAACTATTGAAAATCATTCAAGTGGTTTTCTTCAATCTTATTGATGTAGATATTCGAAGCTTCCCCGTAAATGGGGCGTTTTGGCGATGAACCACAAAACGCCGCCACTGGCGTTCCTAGTGTGTGGCGTGAAGTGGCCATGCGCCACACCATAGACGCTCAACGAGAACTACACTCTAAGTTTTTATCAATATGATAAAAAATATAATTCAAAAGGTAAAACCTTACCCGATGATTATCGCTTCCCATTCACAAACACGAAAAAATGGAGATCTTATTTCCGTATTCAATAACAAAAATAGAATACCCCTGAGGTTTTTGAAGATAGCGTTAATAGGAATTTGGGGCAAACAAGAAGTTGTGAGTACCAAGGGAGCCGGGATAAACATGTTTCACGTTGTTTGTGTACAAACATCCTCGTTTTATCATAGATAAACACAACACCACAACGCAAACATATGTTTAGAAAATCGACCGGTAATAGCCACGGCCCACGCTCGACGATATTTTTCGGATTCACAAACGTTCATCAAAGTTAAGCACGCCTTCAAACAAGTTACTAGGAAACTGGAAGCGATGGCTAGAACTCAGGTAGATGCTTAACTTTGATTGAAACTTACGAGATGACTTCTGGATCCTGTCTAGAAGGATCGTGGTTGGTTGCGTTTCCACCAGAGATGAAAATCTGGTGCTCATCTCTGGTCCAAGCGAAACTGTAGTTCAATTTTTTTTTTTCAGAATTAATGAGAGCAAACATGATAGCCCGCAGGTTTGCACGCTGCTCAAAGCAAGTTAAGCTTACACTCTTCAGAGCATATTGCAGTTCCTTTTACACGTGCAGCCTGTGGAATGTCTATACCAATCGATCCTACAGCGCCGGAGAGTTCAATTCAACAACGCCTTCAGGGTGTTGTTGGGGCTGCCCCGTTTCTGTAGCGCCTCGGGGATGTTTGCAGAAGCACGCATAGACTGCTTTAACGCAACTATGCGTAAAAGATGCGCATCCCTAGTGCGCCGCGTACGGGCCAGCACCAACAGCATCCTGAACATGATCGCTGGTAGGCTGGACTGCGCGTATTTGAGTCGCTGCAGCGCAATATCCCATGGACTTGCGCTGAAGTGACTCCATTTAAAATAGTGTAGGTGTACCTAAGTAGATTAAGAGTTTTTATTATTTCATACTAACATTAGTTTTAAGATCATTGTTACTAACGCTATGGACTCAAGTCTGAAATAAATGAATGTATTATTATTATAATGCATGCACTTTACGTTTTCCTTGAAATTAATATCGGGTAACCATTTCTTGATGTTTCAATTTTTTTAGGAATTAGTCTTTCCAGTTGCCCAGGGTAAAATGCTGACTCGGTTTTCTAGATTTTGAAATTTTTAATAACTTTAAGAGCTGGGCACAGGCGGCATCTCATAGCTAAGGTGAGGCTTGTGCCTGTGCCCAGCAGTGGGACGTATACAGGCCGCTTATGTTATGTATGTATGGATCTTCTTATAAAATATGTTTTTGTGTCACCTAGCTTTATACTTATTGTTTAAATAGTCCTTTGTTGCAAAACGCTGTTGGACCGTCAATGCAGTATTCAGAGACAAACGCCATAATTAAAATCCTTGTTGCACGAAATTTCAATCCCATTAATTAATGTTAGCGAAGTTTATTTCGTTCCTGTTGTAATAATTGCGCTCATGAGCTGAATAAATTTGTCGCACCGCAAAAATACGAATTCGCATTTATCCGGACACCTGATTGGCTGAATAGGTCTGTTTAAATTACCCTCGTGTGTCGTGTTTTACTAAATAATTATCGCATTTCGATAATTTGACCTGTTAGGGATTTTGTTTAAAGAGTTGGACTTTTTAGCGCAGTGATCCATTTCACAACCGCATTGAGTTAAAGCTAGTTGCAACGGTGCTCGCGAAGCTTTAGTACAGGAGTTAGGGGAAAATGTGCATGAAATAAACAGATTTTGTTACGTTAAGTATGAACATGTAAATGGATATTGGAATGTGTACCCAATTATCAAAGTTGTACAGTGTTTATTTAATTCACAGTGGCCAATTTACAGTGGTTTACAAATACAATAGCGTAGTGACAGTTATAATTATTATTTGTACAAAATGTCTAAACAGTTAATTTAAAATTGAATAAATTAAAAAAAAAGACGAATAAAATACTTCAACATTTCATAGTAGTATTTTGAAAACGTGTAAACTAAGTACGTGTTTTTATCAAAAGTTATATATCCCCAAAAAGTGACATCCTAGTTCGAATTGATGGTTCGTTTATTTTGTTTTGTCAAGTGAAATACCCCAAATGTGTATCACAAATCATTCAAAAACTACTTCCGATTAGTAACAAACGTTTAAAATAAACCCGTCGAACAGCTTACAATCAAAAAGTCAATTCCCGCCTAGAATTTTCACATTGCACAGTTTGCATTTTACCCGCACTTTTTCCATGTGCAAAATCAATTCGAGCAGAGCAGAGAGTGATTCCTCCTGCAGACGAACCCTTTGCCGACGGGATCATTCATACCGATCTGAATATTAATGGCTGGACCGCGGTATATTTTAACGTCGGTCAAGGCTTAGGACGTGTTCTTGAATACTGCGATAAGCGGAAGCGGAATGGCTAACTCATTGCAGTACACTTTAACTGCCATTGTTTAACACAAGGCGGCTTGAAAAACTAATCCTTTTGTCCGATTGACTATTCAACTCTTTCTTTTTGTAGACGGATTAAAGTTCAAAACGCATGTTATTATCGTGCAATTAATTTTTCTGTTAAAACTGTTTGGCATTTGTCAGTCAGGCTTAAGGTCATCCGTAGCCCATTATACACCGCAGTTGGGGTGACAAGATATATTTATAAAGAGATATTTGCTCCGCGCAGCTGCGCCATTCTTTGTGCGTTTGCGCGCAGCGCGCTTGCCGCTACTATACGGTTCAGAATGGGAAGTGAATTGCTAGGTCAGAACTGTGCTAGCATTATGTGCTATTACCTTAAGGCTGAAAAATTTCCTCGCTGGATGGGACTTTCATATTATCATCAGGTATTGGTGTCTTTCAATATCTATTGCCATTTTTCGTCTTATTATTTTCAGCCTGAAACATTCAGTAGGCAGCGAACAGAACGCTGAAACAATTGGAATCTGTCCATGTTTCATACAATACATAGCTACGTCTTAGCAAATGTCTACTCTCGTATTTGTGGTACCTACCGCTCGTACCGACGTTTCCACTCCTGTTGCCGCTCCACTTATCACTGTGGTCGCGTTGCAGCCTTAGACGCGCACATTTCAGCCATCTATCAAATCGACTTATCGCGTCGCCGGCCACCCTGCCCGTATGCCTGCATGTATATCTATAGGTACAGTCGGGAGGGAAATTATTTTGGATTGATTTGTTAGATGTCTAGTTTTTACAAGATCCGTCTATCTCCTTTAACGCTGTGCTTCTTCAAGCATCATTAGTTCGCTAGGAATACTTACTACGCAAAAGGCGTCTGTAGCTCGCACGTTCTTGATAAATCAAAAACTATTTCAGATCTCTTTTGAGAACAAACATGTAATAATACTTTAGTTTATGGCATATTTCATAATGAAAGCGTCCTTGGAAGAAACTTACTAACTTTGGAAAACCAGTAGGAAGATAAAAAAAAACTTTACCACCAAGTAATACGTTTCAAGATGGATAGACGAAATTCGATTCTTTGTGGTAACCTGATCTGCTAGCCTCTGTACTGTGTATCTTATCATTTGCGTTAAAACAAGAAAATAAGTTAATAACAGCATCATGTTTTAAAAAAAACTCTATTATGAAGTAATTTGTACAGCAAAAGTTGTAAAATGTTTACCTACCCCGTAAGTGCTTTGAAACAACAAATGTATTCTCTCCCCGATTGTCCCCATTATAGGCGCGTAATCTACAGCGTCTGTATCTTATCGAAGCAATAGCCTGCATCGACTGTATGCGGGCTCACTGCGGCAAATCGAAGCCTTGGACAAGTTGCGAACTAAACAAACTATTTTGACGTGAAAAGCATATCGGAGTCTGAGTCCCCGGCTTGCGATAGACGTAATAACAATCTCCAGCTGACACCTAGACAAGTAGATTTTATTGTTTTTTTATCTTGTGATGAAAAATTAGGGAATGCTAAAATTAACATAACTACTTAAAAATATTGCATAAAGATAAGATAAGAAAAAAAAACTGTTTCGCAAACAAAACAATATTGATTTGCAGGTGAGTGATTAAACACTTGTTGAAATTGGGTTCCCTCTATCTGGCAGAATTTTTTTTCGCAGAATTTCATTTTGCAAACACACTTGGCATAATCTTCTTTGGAAGAATATGTTTAAGGCAGAAAAAATACTTAGCATAATCATCATTTGGCAGAAAGTTTGTATGGCCGAATTTTCAATGGCATACTTTTAAGATAGCAGAATTTTGTTTGGCAGAATTTTATTTGGCAAAATTCCATGATGCATAATTACTTTTTGCATAATGCTTATTTGGTAGAATTTCACTTGGCATACTATTGTCATTCCATTTCTCCCGTGGTTTCGTGGTATTTGTTATAACAACAAATTGGGAAACTTGTCTGCCCTACACTAGAGTCGGGGCGAAACCGACACGGATAGATTAGGTTAGAAGGTTTAAGGCGGGAGCGAAGCGGAGCGAAGCTCCCGCCTTAAACCTTCGTGGTTATTTTTTTTTTAAACCCAAAAAACGACTTGCCTGTTTAGCTTGCTGCTTCATTTCATTTATTTATATGGATATAAAGTATGCCAAAAGATAATTCTGCATATTAACTTTCTGCTATGTGATGTTTCTGCATGTTAACTTTCTGCGTTACCATGGTTCTGCTTTTTGATTATTATGCTTATGCCAACAGATGATTCTGCCATGCAAAATTATGCTTTTTGAATGTCTGCTAAATGAGTGTATGCGAAATGATTTTCTGCGAAATGAAATTTCTGCCATCCGTTGTTATGCATTATAAAATTATGACAAAAAAAGTTCTGCGATAAAGGGTAGACCCTACATGCATACCTCTAAAAAAAGTCTATAACAATTTCTGATCGTCGTTTTTGTTCAGCGATTTCTAAATAACTTTCGTTTTGCCAGCATTTTTTTTCACTATGTTATATTTTCAGTATCTTATGCCCTAGTTCTTCCATTTACTTACAGCCACGCACATCATTAAGACAACTCCAGGAACCAAATACGAGGCTAAACTTTTTCAATTTAAATCGCATAGACGGCGCGCCCGTAACATTGTCTCGATGCATGCATAAAACTTTAGATCACACGTCGCCTTTATTTCTTGTTGCATTGCATCAAGTTACTTTCCCCTTTTCTGGATCTACCTCCATGTTCGTTTTTATGAAAATATTGCAGAGATTCTGCCTGCCACTATTAATCACGTTATATACGCATAGTTGATATGTCGTAAAAGTACTTAGGTATACCATGCCAAACTATCTTAGTTTTATTAAAAACATCGCAAACTACAGGCTACAAACTGAATGAAGAACCCTCATTGTGAGGGAGACGTTAGACGTCTCAAGCACTTACCACTGAAAATACCTAACTGTCAAGGACTTGTACTACTTGGGCGCTTTAAGTTGAGGCCTGTTACAGTGGCTTGCACCAAAAAACTTGCGAAGTGTACGTACGGTTAGTACCGTACGTACACTTCGCAAGTTTTTTGGGAAGTTCATATATAGTTTCGCCCGCATAGCTCGTATGATATAGTTATCATACGAGCTATGCGGGCGAAACTTCCCATATGAACTATACCTACTTTCTTGCATAACAAGTCTCAAATAATTGCGCACGTGTAGTACGCTGTATACGTATTTACCTGTCAAAACCTGTAAACCTTCAAAGGTTGTGCAAAAAAAAGTGCACCTACACTACCAGTTTCCAAGTCTCAAGATACACACTTCGGGTCACTGAGAGCCAACGAAGTAAGTACCTAAGTAAATGAAGTATTTATCAGACTCGGTGTTAGACCAAATAACTTTGTTGATTTACTTGAATGTAATACCTATCCATTCTTATTATGATCCGTAAATAACTAACTAAATATTTTTCGCAAAATGCTCAAAACCTTCAGAATTCTGGAAACATCAGTCCTTCAGGGAAAAGGATTCGATATTTTCCGAGGAATACCATTCCTTTCTGAGAAACGCAAAAACCTAAAAAGTTACTCGGGAACTTATTGAATCGGCCAAAAGTTTATTTGTTGGCTGTTATTGTTAGGAGCTTGTCGATTACCAAAATAGGTCCCAGGGCATCATTTCAATTCGTGCTTTAACACAATACCATAGAATACTACGCTCTACTCTATTCTGACATTCGGACCCTGCCCCATAGTTTCCATAAGTTTCTCCACTGTAGGTTGGACTTCTGACATGACTTGCGCTTAAAGTACACTGCGACTTCAATATGTTTCAAAGACTGTTTCTCCAACTCCTATTTGAAACTTCTTTAGGCATAATTCGCCGACGGCGTTAACTCGGTCCGAACTTCTGATGAAAAAGAGAAAACATTACCTCAATATCTTTCTTTTATTACCTCGATGCTCTTTTTGCTAGAACTAGTCTGATCAGCGAGATTCTACAATAAAACCATAAGTACAAACAGTGTTCTTGAGCTCATTATCAATTGCAGGCCGCTAATTATTTATGACTATAATATATGACTATTGCAAAAACATGGCCGCCGCTCGCTGCTGGGATCGCGTTTACTGATTCTGCTTATTTTGTCCTTCAAGACTTAACGACTGTGTAGCGTAGCCCATCACATTGATATCTTAATAGTTTTATCAAATCTTGCTAATTAATACTATGCACTAGCATATCACTCGTATGTTCAAACCAGCATTATATTATGTTTGTTTATTGCCGTAACGAATTCAATGTTCGATCCACGCACAGTACAAAAATTCGTGTGCATGAACATGTCTGTTTGTAGTGGACTGGGTGTCTCCTGTGTATATTAAGTATGCCTATCCGTAGCCTAATAGGTATCTCATAGCACAAGCATTTTTAATTTCTTAATGTGGGTCTAGAACGCGATGTGTGGAATAATGACCAGTGATATTGATTTATTTACTATCTTGATCATAATTAAATCAGTAATTTAACACAGCCTCATTAAAAGCATTTGGAAAACAATCGTTAATTAGTTACCAAAAACGAATGAAAATTCATGGTTTTTTACAGAAATATGCATGGCACGGCGGAATGGAGGGGACAATTAACGCCCCGAGAGCGGAGTGCGAAAATTAAATTGTCGGTCAATGAAACATGCAAATGAGAGTTGCAATCAAAGAAAGAAAGAAAGAAAGAAAAATAATCACGACCGCTTTTGTCCCGCGGCCGTGGTTCCGGCGCGTCCGTACAGATGAATCTTTCATCTATTTTACCTAAATGTAGGTACATTGTAAAAGACTCAGTAGTAATAGGGCTATCGCCCTAAAGCTCAGCGGACCTCAATTCCATATCCAGATTCTTCCATATTTTTTTTTTAAATTAAGCAGAAGCTTCTCGTAACGCAGTTGTGACAGTGGATTGGCAATGATGGCTGTTGTAAAGCATCACACGCTGGGTCTTTATTTATTATCTTGATCATAATTAAATCATTATTTGAACACAGCATCATTAAAAGAATTTGGAAACAACCGTTAATTAGTTAACAATAACGAATGAAAATTCATGGTTTTTACAGAAATATGCATGGCACGGCGGAATGGAGGGGAAAATTAACGCCCCGAGAGCGGAGTGCGAAAATTAAATTGTCGGTCAATGAAACATGCAAATGAGAGTTGCAATCACGACCGCTTTTGTCCCGCGGCCGTTGTTCCGGCGCGTCCGTACAGATGAATCTTTCATCTATTTTACCTAAATGTAGGTACATTGTATAAGACTTAGTAGTAACAGGGCGATCGCCCTGAAGCTCAGCGGACCTGAGTTCCATATCCAGATTCTTTAATACAATATTTTTTTAGAAAATTAAGCAGAAGCTTCTTGTAGCGTAGTTATGACAGTTGATTGGTAATGATGGCTGTTGTAAAGCAACACTCGCTGGGTCTTTATTTATTATCTTGAGCATAATTAAATCAGTAATGAACACAGCATCATCAAAAGCATTTGGAAAACAACCGTTAATTAGTTAACAATAACGAATGAAAATTCATGGTTTTTACAGAAATATGCATGGCACGGCGGAATGGAGGGGAAAATTAACGCCCCGAGAGCGGAGTGCGAAAATTAAATTGTCGGTCAATGAAACATGCAAATGAGAGTTGCAATCACGACCGCTTTTGTCCCGCGGCCGTTGTTCCGGCGCGTCCGTACAGATGAATCTTTCATCTATTTTACCTAAATGTAGGTACATTGTATAAGACTTAGTATTATTAGGGCTATCGCCCTAAAGCTCAGCGGACCTCAGTTCCATATCCAAATTCTATAATACAATTTTCTTTTAGAAAGTTAAGCAGAAGCTTCTCGTAGCGCAGTTGTGACAGTGGATTGGCAATGATGGCTGTTGTAAAGCAACACACGCTGGGTCTTTATTTATTATCTTGATCATAATTAAATCAGTAATTCAACACAGCCTCATTACAAGCATTTGGAAAACAACAGTTAATTAGTTAACAATAACGAATGAAAATTCATGGTTTTTTACAGAAATATGCATGGCACGGCGGAATGGAGGGGAAAATTAACGCCCCGAGAGCGGAGTGTGAAAATTAAATTGTCGGTCAATGAAACATGCAAATGAGAGTTGCAATCACGACCGCTTTTGTCCCGCGGCCGTTGTTCCCGCGCGTCCGTACAGATGAATCTTTCATCTATTTTACCTAAATGTAGGTACATTATATAAGACTTAGTATTAATAGGGCGATCGCCCTGAAGCTCAGCGGACCTCAGTTCCATATCCAGATTCATTAATACAATATTTTTTTTGGAAATTAAGCAGAAGCTTCTCGTACTTAGCGCAGTTGTGACAGTGGATTGGCAATGATGGCTGTTGTAAAGCAACACACGCTGGGTCTTTATTTATTATCTTGATCACAATAAAATCAATAATGTAACACAGCCTCATTAAAAGCATTTAAAAAACAACCGTTAATTAGTTAACAATAACGAACGAAAATTCATGGTTTTTTACAGAAATATGCATGACACGGCGGAATGGAGGGGAAAATTAACGCCCCGAGAGCGGAGTGCGAAAATTAAATTGTCGGTCAATGAAACATGCAAATGAGAGTTGCAATCACGACCGCTTTTGTCCCGCGGCCGTTGTTCCGGCGCGTCCGTACAGATGAATCTTTCATCTATTTTACCTAAATGTAGGTACATTGTATAAGACTTAGTAGTAGCGATCGCCCTGAAGCTCAGCGGACCTCAGTTCTTTATCCAGATTCTTTAAATACAATATTTTTTTCGAAAATTAAGCAGAAGCTTCTCGTAGCGCCGTTGTGACAGTGGATTGGCAATGATGGCTGTTGTAAAGCAACACACACTCACATCTTTACTTTATTTTTTGAAAATTGAGCTGAAGCAGAAGTTCTAACAGTGAATCGGCAACGATCACTGTTGTGAAGCAACATACGCTCGGTCGGAGTTGGGACGGGACCGAAATATAGTGATGTATTTTTCGGACATCTACGTGTTTCGGAAAGCACCTTAAGCAGTCTGGCCCTGTTGACGTGGCTAGATGTTTGTCGTTAAGCTTCAGGGCGGCTTGATTACATCTGACATGAACGTTGCATTGCTAACGTTACACCCCCTTCAACAATCCGCGCTGTGCCAGCGTGTTGTTCATAGTTGAGGTGAAGCCTATGCCCAACAGTGAGACGTATATTAGCAGTTCATGATATGTAAGCAACTCACTTGCCTTAGTGCACTTTGATTAATCCACTTCTCCCTGGATCATTCTAAGCAATTCAAAAACATTTAACAACAAACAACTTTTACAGAATGAAACATATTTTCTAAAATAAAAGATCATACAAATATAAAAATGCTATGCTGCTCATGTGACTAACCATGATATTTTACAGTTATGATCAGCTCAATAAAATGCACGTCTCTCAATAAATTTATTGAGATATAGGTAACTAAATAAAAGAAAATAAGTTACCACAGCAGTAACATGAGTAGTAGTATTGTGATCTGTCTGAGAATAAAATGTAGTAAGTAATAACGTTTTTTTTTAAGGAAAAGTTTCGTATTTTTGCACCAAGCTTGTTTCTCCGCCTTCATAACAGCAATTGCAATAGCAAAAATGGCGCTGACAAAAAAGTAACAATTGAAGCAAAATGTTGAGGCAGACTTTGGAGAGTGTAATTTTGGAAACAAAGAGCTCAGCCTCAGCAGAATTATAGTTACTACTCGCACAGCTTTATGACAATAACTAAACATTCTTGCACTAAACAAAACAGAAATTTCTTCAATATAATACTAATATAATAAAAGAGACAGTCTCTATCGTAAATAGTTGCTAACCTATTTCCACAATAACAGTATCCTCTATGTTACCTTCAGTAGTTTGTTGGAATAATCGTTTACACGAAGTCACGTACAAAACGTACCTTATACCAATGTATCTAACTTTTCTATCGTATACGTTATACATAACGTATACGATAGAAAAGCTCAAAATATATACTAGCAACATTCACCTCTAGAAAGGTGAACGCTCCCATCTCGAGACCAAGCCGGGTGATATGAACATTGTGTCAACAAACCTATTAGTGGAGAACATAATACTGTTTCAGCAAAATAATACAGAACGCTATCAGTTCCCTAGTCGTAGGTGGCGGATTGAGTTACGTATAGTCAACGACGTGAGAGCGTTGTGGCCCAGTGATTGAACGCTCTGTCTTGGAACCCGGCGCCGGTCCCGAGTTCAAGACTAGCCGGAACACCCTGTGTTCATTTTACAATTGCAAGTAACTCTCCGGTGCAGATGGAAAATACTGATATAAAACCCAAGCAACCCGGTTAACGACGGTAGACTCGCCCCTCACCACGTTGGGTTCAAATTCCCTCGACAAAATATGGGCTTCTGAATGTACTGTTCACCATGACGGTAATAATCAGTGTGCCTCTGACTAACTCATTAGGTATAAAATGGTGATGGTTTGTTATGTTATACTCGTAGTCACCAGTAGTAGTAGTGCCGATGCACATTTGAACCGTGTCACATTAACTTTGCTTTAGTTATCATAGAACTGATAAAGGAGCTGACAGATTTGCCACTATGACACTGTACCTACTACAGTGATCAGGGGGGCTAAAACGGCAACATTTAGATGATTCATATTATGAAAACATCTAACTGACGTTTCATCTAGACCGCGGTCCGTTTCGAGTCAAAAGTGAGTAATAGCGCGCTGACGTCGCTCACGTTCATACAATTTATCAATTCGGGACGCGTGTGAGCGCGCTGTTACTCACTTTTGACTCGAAACGGACCGCGGTCTAGATGAAACGTCAGTTAGATGATTCATCATATAAAAATATAATTATATGAATCATCTAAAATGTTGCTGTTTTAGCCCCCCAGGCACTTTTTAGCGTTGACACGAACAGGAACGTCAAAATGATGTGTGCTGACTGATGGAGTGGTCATAAAGGTATTGACGGTTCGACAAAAGTGACTGTAAGTAGTCAAATGCTATTCGAAGCATTACTAAAATCTAATACAATTGCAACACTATTTCGATTCTGAGGTGATAAGGTTGGTTTCTCAATACTTTATACTTATTTGACCACTGCACGCACAGAATATTTTCATGCAGACTGTACCTCCTAGTTGAATGAACTACTGAAGTAAACTAAGTGAATCTAACTACTACTACTACTGTGTGAACTATGTGTGTGTGCCCATAAGAAAAGGTCAGTTCTATTTTATTCTCGCCTTTCGTCTAATGACATGAATCTCTGATATTGCGAAAATTTTGCCATACATGTAAATGTAGAAAATGTACATGTGTATAAAAACGTAAAAAACAGCTGTAAACCTTAATAATGATATTGGACTAAAAGTCAAGATATTGAAGTAATGAGAACTTATAAACCTGGTGAAATTGGTATTGAATTATTCGGCGCGTGATTACGTTATGAGCATTTAGTTAAGAAAATGCTGATTTAAGTACCTAGTACGATACAATCAATATTCATCGTAAAATGTGGTTTAATGGATATTTTTATGGCTCAAATAATATGATGATGATTGTTGCGGCCAACTTCGTTCATGACGATCTCTCCTTTTTTACAGGTGTCTTGAAAAATTAGCTTCCCTGCAATCAAATAATAGAGGTAAATCCCTTTTGCCGGTGACTTCGTACAGGAAGATATTACTTATACAATTTTAGCCCACTTTTCCAGTAAACTCCACCATTGTCACCTCCCTTTTCACCTCCTCCTCCACCTCCAAATTATAAATCGGTTGATAGTCAGTTAACCTTACAAGATAGACATAATTCGACAATATAATGTTTCGCGAATTTCAACCGTTTACGCGGCGCACACAACGATGGCTCTCAAAAGCAATTTGCAACATTTTTTATTGATATTTCGCTTCTATTGGTCGTAGCGTGATGTTATGAACTATCTAACAAAAAAAGTTTTTTTACGAACCAGTACATCTCAATACTGTTGCGTTCAACCAAACGGACAATCAAGCTCTCCAGGCTTCATCATCATCAGCCATACGACGTCCACTGCTGACCATTAGGCCTCCCCTATAGATTTCCAGAGCAGCCAGTGGCGGCCCGCATCCACCGAAACCCTGCGATATTTATGAGGTCACCCGTCCACCTTGCGGGTGGGCGTCTCACGCTGCGCTTGGCCTCGAACGGTCTCCACTCGAAGACTTTCCGGCCCCAACGGCCATCAATGCCCATTGCCACTCTAACCTGCAAACACGCTGGGCTATGCCGGCGACCCTAGTTTCTCCTACGGATTTTCTCATTTCTGATTCGATCTCGTAGCAAAACACCGAGCACAGCCCTCTCCAGGCTTATTATACTTTATTAGTTTAGATTTATAGTCGTCTGGCTCAGAATTGTCTGTCCTTTTAGAATCGCCTATCAGCGTCCGCGTCTTGCGATATTTTGCCTAACAAATTGCAACTTTGCATAGACTTAAGAACTCTTCTGAATAGACTTTACATAACTTTCATAGTAAGTCTCGGTACTAGTTGGACCCACGAAGCATTTGTGCCCTGTATCTTATTTCCATTGTTATGAAGTTATTACGTTTCAACATCTATGATAAGTATTTAAGTTTCTGCTACAAATTCTTTTCTCGCTTGATTCGTTCGAGTCTCAATTCACCCTGATGCAAAATATTTAGTTTTGACGCACCTACTGATATCCAAGTAAGGGCCGGCGCCCACCATCGGCATCGGCACGCTTCAGGCTTTTAAGGTGGCAAATAGTAATATACTCTAACATAATGGCAATAAAGTAGAAAATGCCGAAACAGAAACAGAACAAATGCATTTTGTTTTTACGAGAACACATCACGGAAATTTCTACTTTATTGCCATAGTGTTAAAGTATATTGCTATTTGCCACCTTAAAATCCTGAAGCGTGCCGATGCCGAAAGTGGGCGCCGGCCCTTAGAGCTCGTTTTTCGCTTGTTTTGTCATGGATAGATCTAAAACTTTCTACAAAATGATGCAATCAGTTGTAAACAGATGTCGCTGTTCACAATTAATCTATCGTTAATAATATCGCGAAATAGATTGTAAATGAACTACGACCATTGATCGCAATGACAAGGTGACATATATTCGTATATAATATAAAAAAGTAATCGATAGCCACGTGAAGGTGAAGGGTCCAAGCATTTCGATTAATTTATATTATTCGTACTTATAATAATTTAATTGAGGATTGTGTACTATTATGAAATGTAGCGTTAATTTAGAAAACACTCTTTTTCAGCTACAAAAAATAGAATAGGTTAAGTAGTTTATTTGGGTGTCAGAACACGTTTTAAAATTTGTATCACCTCATAATCGCAAACCGTCGAGTTTTACAGAAAAATCCTCGCATAATGCTAACAAAATTTCCGTGAAACAAAAGCTAACACAGATTCATAAAACTGAACGACGACGGCAGCACGTTCAGTAAGTTTCTAAACATTTAGGAATGTGTACTAGGGGCCTGGTAACAATCTCTTTACAGTACTTTTGAGGCTTTCAATTTACTAAAGAATAGATAAACCATGTTGAGAGAGTTATTGCAGGAGTAAACAATCATTAACAGTTCCATTAATCACATGAAACACGACTCGTAACAGTTAATATTTCGACCAAAAAACAATAATTTGAAGTAAACACACATAAAACGCCAGGTCCAAAAGACGAAAGGTCAGTCGAACAGTCCGTATAGTCTTGTAGGGATGCCTGTCTCGGGAGTATTCAATAAAAGATTTTGGCTCTATTTATTGGCCTCTAGCACAATACACAATTTGTTCTAATACTACGAGTTTACGTCTTAGTTCCCGGCGATCGACGCCGTTCACAATCTCGCGTTGGCGCTCGGTATCGCTGCGTAAGCATAACGTGACCCCTACAGTCTCAAGACAATGCTTTAAACATTATTTCCAACTACAACGCTACACTGCCCATGTACTTTCATTATATAAATACAACGCTACACTGCCCATGTACTTTTATTACATAAATAATTTGGTTATTTTTGTAAATAGAGCATAGAGTCTTTTAAAAGCTCACTACAATTTGTCAAAAAACACATTTGTAAACCCTATCCGAGTCGTTGTTCGTATCTGGAAGTTTATCTGGATAAAAGACATTGTACTCTGGCCCCTGTAAATGTTAGGTACGTGTATAGTAGACGCATTCAAAAGCGATCAGCGAGCACGATGTTCAGCGTCGGAACAAAAACTGTAATAAAATTTAAAGGCTTTACCTACGTGACAAATATTTCCCCCTTTCGGGAGGTTTGCAGCTTTTTCCATACATTACTCTTTGCCCGCGGGCCCACTCGCAATTAATGTTGCCAGAACAGAAAGTAGAAGCTGGCTTTGGAAGTTTTACCGCGCTTTTTGTACAAGCCGGAAAACGTTGTAACTGTCACGCTACACGAAGTGACTCGGGAATACATCTGATAAAACATTCCAGGTACAAAATAAATATAAAATTCTGAGGTATTCGATGAATCTGTATGGAGAGCAAAGAAATAAAACATAATTTTATTGGAAATTGAAATTTTGATATACTAAATAGCTACCGAGATTGTTTTTTTGAATTAAAACAAATCACGAAGTTACAAATACAATAGTAAACATTTAAGAAAGTAAAGTGCAGAGGTAACTAACACCATGTAATAATTTAATTAAACTATAAATCGTTTATTTACTCTATTGGGAACATCCAAATAAATCTATTGTAGGCTACGCTTCCGACCCGTTAAAATTAAACCCACTTAAACATCCCATAGGAATTGTCACAGGAACAGTCGTACACGGCTGATCTGTAACATTGCCGACTTAAACCAAAGGGTTAAAGGGCATTTCGTAACTGTAAAATTCCAATTGATATTGGGTCGACTGTACAAACGTCCGTGCACTTAGTTCGCTTGTAGTCCGGCGACGACAAGTGCTGTGTTGGGTGGGCTCACACAACACAACACAATTTAAGTCTTAACGGGCCGGGTGTGACCACAAAAGAGCAAGCAACGTGGGTAACTTCAAATTAGCGGAAAGGAGCCGCGTGGTTGAGGCACTGCTGCAGCGAGGCACTTAGTGGCCACTACAGCTTGGTGGCGTATGTTTAGTTTCACGACGGTTTTGGTTTAAGGAACATTTTCTTCGATAATCTTTGTAATTGGAAACCGATTTCGTATCATGGTCAAGAAGTTAGCTACTACACCAGAGGTCGCGGGTTAGTCTTCCGCACAGTACAAGCATTTGTGTGCATGAACATGACTGTATGTATAGATTTTGGTGTTTCCCATGCAAGTGTATACTAAGAATGCATTCACAAAAAATGTCTGGTCCCCGAAAAAAATTCTGTAGTCAAACATTTGTTGCTTAGTCTAGGTCCAAGAATATTTTATGTATTTATTTATCTTTTACGTTCCATGTTCTTGCTTTGTTGAATGTGTCCTCAAACAGTGTTAAGCGGTTAACCATCAGCGTGCTTTTTTGCCACCTTTATAATTAAAGGTAGTTAAGGCAGTAGTTTATGAACACGATTTTACTGACACTAGGTAATCCTAGTGTCAGTAAAATCGTGTTCATAAACTACTTGCACTATTGTCTCAAAGTTACATATTTATAATTAATTTAGCCAGCTCATACAAACAAAGAAGATTTATAAGGCCATTCCGACCCTTCAGTAACAGTGGATAACCCGCATAATGCGGCATAGAAACTGTTGTTAGTGGTTTTTGTCCTTATCGGTCCTTCGTACCCCTATTAGCGGCAACCTTTGCTAGTTGGGCTTAAATGTCCCTATACTTTCACCGAAACTAGATTATTTTTACGTTAAATTGCTTATATTGCCACTAAAGGAAAAGTTATTTTGCCGTCCAATTTAGAAGAGGATTTAAGGCGCGATACCAGGAAAACGGCTCTCGGGAAAACTAAAGTTTTATATAGAAAATATGAAGTGTGAGGCACGAAAAAAATCGTCGTAGTAGTCAAAGAGTTGCACAATCAACTCAAACTTCCAGTATATGGATCAACTTACTAGATTAATGTGAAAAAAAATCAGAATATCGCTAAAAACGTGCAAAACGCACTCCCGTATTTCAAAAGTTTAGGCATCATATAAACTAACAACTTACGTGTTTTAAATAACGTGTAAAGATCAGATATCAAAGAAGCATTGCCAATCAGTTGTTTTTCATTGCTTTATTTCAGTTTTGTGCAAAAAATTCCCAAACATTCCGAATTTTTCGCTTGAAATCTCCATACAAATTACTATGGAGTGAGTGAAGTTTCTTTGATAGCTGTCCGCGCACCGTCGCAGCTCACTCCCCCTCATGTCCCCAAGGTGAGCGCACGTCGCTTTTGACGAAAATGACATTTATAATTACGCGGATAATTTACACGAAATAGGCGCACATAGGGTCTTTTGTTGAAAATAGTACAACTTTGTTTTTTTTCCTCCGTACTGTTTGTTCATATATGCATTATGCATAATTTATCAAGCGTATGATTTTATCATGATTCACCATGAGAGTAATATGGCAGGTTTATATTTATAAGTACACTTGATTAAAAGCTCACTTGGGTTTAACAATTTGGTACTAGTTGCCATTTCATTTTCCTATTTTTTCTTGTAAATTTTTACTATTTGTAACTTATACTGAAAGTTTTCACCTATTGGTATTTGAAAAACAATCTATGTATTTACTTTTAGCATGGTGTCAATCTGCAGCATCATCGGTTAATGCCAATACGGGATCTGCCTAAAATATTCAAGCAAAACAAGGGAACGAAGTAAGAACGCAAATAGCTTTGATTGCTTTCAAATCGAATTGATTAAAACTATGTTATTTGTGTGGTCTAAGCTACTATGTTATCTGATCATGAAAGCTTGATTAAGGTGTCTGAATAGATTAAAGGTTCTTTTTTGAACAATATTTTTTACTAAATTAATTTTGGAGGCCTCTATCATAACTGAAATTGTTCGACAAAGGAATTTGACGAAACATAAAGATACAAAGTTATAGAGCAGAAATCAAAGTTAATACTTACGTTAAGTTAAGTCTTTGAAAAAATGCGAACAGAAAACTATGCATCGAGTTCGTGTACTTACACACGCCGTATTTTTATGCTTGTTTGTATTCTTCACGCAGTGACGTGCACGCACCGGGCGTCATGTGGAAGACTGAGTTGCGGGACTGCGCAGACGGCTGTCAAAGAAACTTCACTCGTTCCATAGTAATTAGCATGGAGATCTCGAGCAAAGAAATATGAAAGTTTGCGTTTGCTTATACGAAACAAAAATAGTTATTGCAATAGAACATAATGACAAGTTATCCGAAATGGAAACACACTTCACACCGGAACAGCTTTTACAATTGTACCAAGCACAAATTCGGTTGTGTATGGAGTACTTCTGCCACCACTGGGATGGCTCTGCCAAGTATCAGCTGGATGCACTGGACTCAGTAGACCGAAGAGCCAGGAGACTGATAGGTGACGAGACGCTCGTTGGAACCAAACTCGAGTTTGGAGCATCGGCGTAGAGTTGCCTGCCCATCGGTTTTTTATAAGGTGTATTTCGGAGAGTGTGCGCAAGAACTTCATGACCTGATACCACCCTCTACTTTCTACTACCGGACCACAAGTCGCCGTGAGGGCTTTCAGCTCCATGTGGTCGACTTTTAAGCGGTTTGGTGCTTCCTTTCTGGTCCACACCGCTAAGGAGTGGAACGCCCTCCCTGCGTCTGTGTTTCCGGATACATACAACCTTGGTGTCTTCAAGGCAAGAGTGAATAAGCATTTTTTGGGTAAGCGTGGCTGGCGAGATCAGTCTCGCCAGCCACGCTTACCCAAAAAATTTGTTGGTTTGTTGGTTTGCGTTTGACCTCAGGGTCAAACGCAAACCCATTTTAAATTAAAAAAAAAATGGATCAGATAGAACTTTGATATAAATATGAATTATCATATTTACGTCAGCCATGGAAAAATGGCAGTGCAAGCATTTTTATCTCTAACTGGCTATTTGCACACAGCTTTTCCCTGTAGTCATTTGCATGAACTATACAGACAAACGTTCTAGAAAATATAATTAGCATCAACTATCATTTAGATAGTGAAAGCTTATGTAAAAACAGACAGAAAAACGCGGAGGGTGACTTCCTTTCATACTATGCTCTACTCGTAGATCAATTCCAGTAAGATGAAGATCACGGTGGATTCTGTATTAAATTCAGCGTAAAAAGCCTGAAATACGATGGCCTCTACAGGAGACTAAAGGTATTATACTCAAGTGTTATTATCTAAAATAAATTATCCACTAAAAGTGTCTCAACTGTTAAATTCCTCGTTTTAGTTAGTAACAAGATAGCTCCCTTTAATGCTTCTTGCAGGTAATTACAAGTAAGACCAATTTATTAGTGGGTTCTTCTGCATGTTACTAGAAATGGCTCCGTGTATTGCTATATCATATGCATTGGATGTAAGACATATTCCGTGTTAATGATGATCGAACGGATAAACCAAGTTACAACTAAATCTCGATGGAATCGTCAAGTACCAGATATAACATTGTGCAAATAACGTGGTCACGAGAATAGATTGCAAATAATAGTGTAAAAAAATAATTCGCAAAACCGCTTGTTAGTATGTTTAATAAAATACAATTTTTGGTTAGTTTCTTTTGTTTGCCCTATATCCTGAAATATTTTGGGTGGCGAAATAAAAATATCTTTGGTGAACGCATCAAATGATTATCATGCCGCGATTTATAATAATAATAAATAAATAAATATCCCTGGACATTATTCCACACAGCGCCATCTAGCCCCAAGTGAGCTAATTATACTCCGTTTTTATGGGATACTAGACAACGGATAAACATACTTAAATACTTTTTCTTTTGTAAATGCATACTTATTATACATAGGAAACACCCAGACCAATACAAACAGACATGTTCATGCACACAAATGTTTGTACTGTGCGGGGATCGAACCCGCGACCTTTGGTGTAGTAGCCGATTTCTAAACAATTACACCAAGACGGTCGTCCGGATTTATGCATTGCATTTATGCACGGATTGCACGGCCCAACCACTGTGTGACCATAGCTGTCACGATCGCTTTCAAATTTGACAGATTTTCTCTCCGGCCGACCCTAGTAGCGAACCTTAAGAGATGGTATCGTTTAATAAGGTCTGGTCTTTTTATCTTTGAAAGCGCAAGGTACTCTTTTATGAATACGTACACACGGCACATACATTACTTTTGGACCAAACAGCAATACATGTACACATACATTATGTCCATTTTGCCTTTTATTGATAATCATATTATACTATACGAGGATTTTGTGTTATGTGAAACATATTTAGTACAGTAAAAAGTGCTCAATAATTTATAGGTTGGTTGAAATTTTTATACTTTACGTACTTCAAAACTTTCCACAGTCTCCATTATCAAAAAAAATACCAATAAATACTATACATTTATATTTATAGGACCCAGTAACTCGGATTGCTGTTGTAAACGTAGCTCTGAAGGCAAATGCAGCGTGGACGCCTAGTCGCAAGGTGGACGGATGACCTGATAATGGTCGAAGCATTCCACCAAACAAGTCTGGCCGGCACCGGTGTGCTCCAACACCTTTACCACTTACGGTGGCAGGGGTGGGTTGAACTCCAGCACACGGCCAAGTTTAAGTTTTCATGGCTTCAAAGCAGTTCCGCCTTCCACCGGTACTAGGTACACTGCCCACCAAGACAAAGCGAGAACTCATGACAGTGTTCCAATGTATACTCTACAGGCCCTTAAAAACCTACACAATATTAACTCAGACAAAGCTGCAATGTAAGGAACACTAAGCCAGAATGATGGATGTTGCTACACGATCTTTCCATTCTACGACAGCAGTGCAAAAGAATGGCTGAGAGCCTTCTCAGCTCGCTACTGAGAGCACAAAAATAGACTGCACCTTAAGATGCATTGGATCCCGTATTTAATTTGAATGTGAAATTCACCGGAAGGTAACAATGCGGGGGCTATTCTTGTGTAGCTGATTTTACTTTGAAAATTTACTTTTGGCGAAACTGCTATACATTTCCAAGTTGCTAAAAGAATATTCGCAGTAAGAAGAATTCGGTGAAATACCTGCATCGCTGAAATAACCACCAATGCCAAAATGTTCCACGTATTACTTACAGGGTAATACTTCGAAAACATTAAAAAACGTAATAAAACGTAACGTAAAAAATAAGAATGTTCTTACCTTTAAGCACATTTTAGAATTAAATAATAAGCCAAAACTTTCATCTTACATAGTATAATATAGGGGTACCCATACCTATGGTAATGTGTGTATAATAGATGTAATAAATACGATTCAGTAATATGAATCCCAATACTCTTTTTTCCTCAAAGTCCGGTACTTGCATCTTAAATAAGTTTTTTATATTTCAAGTGACACAGACAAATCCACTTTCTATCCATCTTAGTTCGCATCCGTAAGAAAATATGAAGCCTACGACAATAACAATAACAATGGACTGAAATAATAAAGACCTCGGCTAGAAACTGTTGGTTCAAGAAATGATTGTAATACCTAAGATATAGCGAGTGCTGCTCTATTACGAGCCCCACGAGATGTATGAATCCAATCCTTTGTCGAGCAAGAATTGAAGTAAACTGCAGTAGAACACTTTTCACCGTATTTTACGAGTAAATACGCTTCAAACGATACAATGAGAGTTTGTTTGCGAGTTTGTTCTGCATTGTTTACGGCTCCGAGCAGTTTTGAAGGTATGAGAGCATTATTTGTCTGTTGTGTTTAGCTTAATTGTGTGTTAATACACATAACCTATCAGAGGCTGAATCATGGTATAGGATACTGACACCAGTCACTATGGAGATCCTGGCATTAGTCACTACAGAGACACTGGCACCAGTCACTATAGCGACACCGGCACCAGTCACTATAGAGACACCGGCACCAGCTACTATAGAGACACCGGCACCAGTCCTTTTAGAGACACTGGCACCAGTCACTATAGACACACCACCACGTTATGGTGTTGCAGTGCTGGTGCTAGCGTCTCTCAACGTCTGTCGCGAGTGCTCCTCTATTACGACCCCTCAAAAAAAAACTATGAAATCAAGCAAGCAAGTTGTCGAGCAAGAGTTGAAGTAGACTCCAGTACACTTTTCACCGTATTTTACGAGTAAATACGCTTCAAACGATACAATGAGAGTTTGTTTGCGAGTTTGTTTTGCATTGTTTACGGCCCCGAGCAGTTTTGAAGGTATGAGAGTATTATTTGTCTGTTGTCTTTAGCTAAATTGTCTTTCTACTTCTTTTGTAATCCGTGCTTCTAAAACAACCTTCTTTTATTCTATCTCAGTATAGTTGAAATCCTTATTTATTTTTTAACATTGTACAACTTCTAATTAATTGCATTGTACAGAGTATTTATTGCATTTCGAAATGCTTTCTAAAAGTTTTTTATTCTGTTTCCCCCGTTCTATTTTCTTTCTGTCTTACTTTATTTGTTTATATATTAGTTCGGCAACTTAGTGCCTATACAATGGAAAGCGCGGTGTACGACAGATGCCCCTCTCACTGAGACTCACTCTCGGGGTGGACAGGTGACCCATTGAAATAAGCAGCATTTTCCAGGTTGTAAGTAGGCTGGTTAAAAATGTTTGGAACTAAACTAATACTACTAAACAGTTTTTTTTTTATTTGGAAGATGAATTAATACCAATATTTTTTTTTCTACGTATACACGTATACATGTTTAAAAAAATACTCATCTGAATGTGTTTTTGCATGTAGCTTACAATTTGACAACAATGAACGAATAAAGGTCATCAAGGTTAGTTAAAAGAATAAAAAGGGTACAATTCAAATTTTTCACAACGAGAAAAAGCATTCAATTCACGTCCGCTCCCTTTCAAAAAGGACGAGCATATTGTTCTTTGTGACATTTTTTATTCGTTGAATCGTTTTTGTTTGCAAGGGTTATTCATGGTGAAAGACCCAGAGGCTTCATATACCTACCTTGCTAGAGACATTGGTTTCGTAGTCGAAAATTTCCGAATTCTAGCCCATAATTATTAAAAAAAGCCACAACCACAACCCCTATACAGTTTTACTATTTGTAACAATCGGTCTCAAGACTATATTTGTCAGTGTTTGGGATTTGGCCTACCAAGCCCGGTAGAAAAAAATGACTAGCAGATACTTTGAAAAAAACTTCTTCTCAAAAGGACTTACATGTAAAGTAAGCATCCGATAATTTCTTCTTTTTCAACTGGACCTAAGGGGAGAAATAGAAGCCAATCAAATGGCCTTAAGAAAGCAGTTTGATTTCCATGTCTTCTCGAGCAAAGTCTAATGCCAAGTTTGCACAACAGCAAAACATCCGGTATCCAATAAAGCGGAGTAAGGCCGAGATACTCGTAGCTGTCCACTGCAAAGACATTGCCTCTTGCCAAACGGATCGACAGAAGTTCGCCGCAAGCCTTCCAACAAGCTTATTTTACCATTGCATTGTAAGATAAGATAAGAAACACGTTATTTTACACGGAAGCAACACATTTGTGAGCATGTTCGCATTAATGTCAATTATTGCTAGAAGCAATCTCTTCCAGGTGAGGTGCCCGTGGCGCAGTTGTGACAGTGATCGGCGACGATCGTTGTTGTAAAGCAACACACGCCGGGTCGGAAAAGGGATGGGTGACCATCCGACCGAAATTTAGTGATGTGTATGTCGGGCATCTCCGTGCTTCGGAAGGCACGTTAAGCAGTTGGTCCCGGCTGACGTCGCTAGATGTCAGTCGTGAAGCCTAGTCGGAGGCCTTAGGGCGACTTGAGAACATCTGACAATAAGTTTGCTCACCAACCTTTCACCCCTCCAACAACCCGCGTGTTGGAGTATGGCTTGTTCCACCTCATAGTTGAGGTGAGGCCTGTGCCCAGCAGTGGGACGTATATAGGCCGATTATGTGTATGTGAATCTCTTCCAGACAACCTAGGCACACCTAAATATTACATGATTGCCTTTTTTATGGTGTTGCTGTGCTGCTGACGTCTAGGTTAGTCGTTAAGAATAGTTGGGGTGTTAAGGCAGCTTGATAACATATTACGGTTAATCAAGGTTAATCTCTAACAATCCGCACTGAGTCCAGGTGTTGGAGTAGGTATGTCGTGAGACTCGCACCTCTTCAAACTTAGTTGCCCCAGCCTCATAGTAATTGTGCCCGGAGTGAGACGTATAAAGGTTGTTGTTTTTAATGGTGTTCATCAAGTTGATTACCACCAGATGGAAAGTAGACGTGAAATGCGTGAGAGATTGACTATTGAAGTAACTACTGAGTTGGTCCAGGAATTTAATAATATCCTACGCAAATCCAAATGTTCGTTAGAACATAACATACCCTCGTCACTACGGGTAGTCAAGAGCACACTGATTGTTGGCGTCATGGTGAACGAACCATTAAAAAGCCCACATTCCACTGAGATATTTTTTACGCCTAGCGCTGTTATACGGGCTGCTTGGGTTTTTATCGGTGTTACCTTCACCGGAGCCGCAATTACAATTAACACGAAGTAAGTGTTCCTAACTTTTTTATTGTAACGAAAACTGTTCACGTAGACGTTACTTAAAATAAGCTCAGCATGAGCGTGAGCACTTGCATAGCGTTGACTGACGTTTGTGAATTCGGAAATAAGATGACTGTTCCAGATTCACTTTATGCCATTTATTTAAGTAACTAGTTATTTAATCATCATTCTGTTTTCGTGCACGCTGTGCCCCGGTTCGGTGAAGTGCTGATACACCCTGTGTCAGCGAACACTAGCGCTCGGGTACACTCGGTTCCGACGGATCATTTACATTTTACTCGATACATTTACATACTCTTTGCTGCCCTCGCAGGAACACAAACTCATAAAATGCAGAAACATCACGGCATTCGCTCGCTGAATAATTGAGCCGGTGCATTCTAACTGCTAACGACGTTGTTCCATCGTATCTGTTTCTTGCGAAGTGAGAACTTCTGTTTAAAGCTGCCGAGGTAGGTAATGAATGCTGGTAGATAGTGTTGAGCTCATTTAGTTGTGTTTTGATGAAACAGCTGCTATTTCTCCAAGCTTGAGAATGTGAAAAAGGTTAGGACGGTTTAAGACGAATGATACTCCTGTTAGAAGAATAAGTTAGTATTTTATAAACAAGGAGATTCATCCTCACAATCACACAACATATCTATTATAAAATGACGCAATAGAACACCTGTACACGAATGGACTCTTTTTTAATAGTTTTACTTTTATATTTTTGTGTTCTGTTTTGTATGTCTTATTTGATGTTATTAATTAATAAAACTACTTTGAGACAAGCAACTCCAGGTTTTTGATTCCTTCCCGAAAAGGGATAATTATCAAAGAATCCCAGTTAGGGAACCCGGTTTGGAGTGGATTACAATACCTAAATTCCAAGGAAATGTAAAAACCTTTTTAAAATTTTACCTTCAAACCAAGTAGGTAAATGGTTAATTCTAGAAAATTGATAAAATTAATTCACATAAAAAGAAAATTTTAGCCGCTATTTCTAGTCCCCATGATTTCCAATAAAAAAAACTAATTGGAGTTAATAAACGCCTAAACTAAGGCACATCTTGGAACCACAACAACATTTCAGCTCCAACAGTTAACAATTCAAAATTAAACAATATTTCCCCACCAGTTCCAAACCCTCGCTTCCTCCATGACAAGTGATCCTTATTATGCGGTTCCGTAGGTTTTAGAGCATGAGGGCTGCCAAGTTGTGGCTTTTACCCACACCTAATGGCGCGAAAGTAACACTTTCTCAGCCCATTTCACTTCTGATTTATGTAATAATATGAATACAAGTAGTAAGGCGTTATTGTATTGTTTACTTATTTATTACACACGCAAAATCTAGAACAATCCCAGTTTTTCTGCAGCCTCGTCATACACCCAATACCGCACGTTTTAAGCAGCTTCGCTCACCTTAGAAAGAAATAAAATATGTGTATTTAGTACAATATACAAATTAGTTGAAAATATTTCAGAGTTTACATAATTATCATTCGGTCAGCATCACAAGTCACAACCAGGTTCTAAATATCAATTCTATAAAGATAGGAAAACCAGAAAAAGACATTCGGTCTTGACTTCAGACGGGAATCGAACCCGCGTGTTTCGCAAACCTTGGAATCGCTTGGTATCTCACTTCGAATTCACTTGCGTGTCGTTCCAAGTGTGCATTGAGATTGTCACCCCAGGTAGGTAATTAATTATCTAAGAAAACGGGCCTCAAGGATACGAGGTGGGTTAGTGCCCACTTGTACTACATAAACAAACGTAGGTCCTGAATAGTATGTACTATAGTTCGTTCGCGTCAAAAATGCAGGGATTTTAAAATTTAACTCTGTGGCACACAAAAACGCGAACTTGCGATAAAAAACTCAGATCTACAACCTTTGCGGTCAGCAGGTCGCTGTGGACTTGGCTTGCTAATTAGGAACGATTTGATTGGTAAGGGGGCGTGCTAGGTCGAAGTACAAGTATGAAGTCACTGCATTCTTAACACGAACGGACTATAGTTCTACTACTAACTATCTCGAATGTGTAGTCTGCACTACCCCCAGGCTAAATCCAGTAATTACCTTCTTCAGCCAGTATTTATTATTCAAACATGTTTCAAACAGATCGTATTTTCTAAACATCTACATTGATTAAAGTCAGACATTTCTTCCAAACCTTCGTAACTCTTTGTGGTTCAATTCTACGAAATTAGAAACAATGTAGGTATGTGCCATCTAACGTTGTGTAGAATTTCAGAGAATGGAATTTACTTGTCGTCTCTATTTCCAGAAATTTCAAAGGTTCCAGTGAAGATAAAAAACCGGCCAAGTGTGGGGCGGACAGGCGCACGTAGGGATCCGTGATAAAAATTTGCTTAAAAATAAGATTTGATGTGTGCCACCCTTTGATGTTTTCACTAAATTCATTTCGAAAAGTAATATACAACTACATTCTGTGAAAATTTCAAGCGTTTAACGGTTAGCGTTATTTGTATTGAGTAAAAATACGAAAAAAAGATCACTTCTATTGTATCGCCAAAATATATCTTTTTTATATTTTTGTATTTGTTTGGGACCTGCCCAGCGATGGGACGTTTATAGGCAGTGTATTCAATTATTTGTATCTGTTGTTGATACAGCGTCATCGGAAATACATAATTTGTGAAAATTTCAGCTACCTAGCTATCACGGGTTATGAGATCTATACAACCTGGTGACAGACAGACAGCGGAGGCTTAGTAATAGGATTCCGTTCCACATTTTAAGTACGGTACCCTATGAATAACTTGATTCATTTTTCATTTCATTTCTACTTCCAGAAATTCACTGTTTCTAGTGAAGATAAGCAATTAGGATATTGGATTTGGAAAGTAGGTAAATCAGACATAAGTATCGATAATATTCTTAAACTGATGCTATCTATGTGACTTCGGAAGAAAACACAAATCTGTAGGAAAGATTAGTCGCACTGACTTACGATAATTTCTTGGTTTTCTTAGGGTTTGACTGCGTATAAAAACTGGAAATGAAGCTTTGAATGTTGGCAACGGGGAAATAAAACGTTGAAGAAATGGGTTTCATATTAAAGTAAATGTGAATAGACCGGTTTTATACCATGTTATTATGGCAGGCCTGTGTTATCATGCGTGTTTTGTCTTTGCGACACCTATCGATTTGTTGTACTGCAATAAAAATCTTTTTTCCGTATTCATGAACATTATAGTCAGCGCAGGACCGATCGTTGTGGAGATCCTTGGGGGAGGCCTATGCCCAGCAATGGGCGTCGTTCGGCTGACATGATGATGATGATGAACATTATAGTGAGGTCTCACAGTGCTCAAGAACGCATAGGGCCTACCCTTGGATAGATAGCTATCTATCCAACGGTAGGCCCTATGCGTTCTTATATTCTTTATTCTACAAAAACATTACATTCAAGCAAATTACAGAGAACCATGTACAATTTAGGCGGTCTTATCGCTAGAGAGCGATCTCTTCCAGACAACCTTCAGTATAGGATCGTAAGTGAATAAAATAAGCCAAATGTGGGTGAGCTAAAATAGTAGAGGTAAGTACTAATAATTAATAAAATAATAATAATTGGATGATCATTAGCTGCCGCAAGAAGTCCACTGCTGAACATAGGCCTCCCCCGTTGATTCCTAGAGCGCCTGGTTGCGTGCGGCCTGCATCCACCGGAATCCCGCGACCTTTATCAGGTCATCCGTCCACCTTACGCGCGGGCGTCCCTCTCTGCGTTTGGCCTCAAATGTTCTCCAGTCCCCTGCGTCCAGTGCGTGCCCCTTGCCAATGAATCTATGTATATATGTATGGAGTATGTACGTTTGTTATAAAATATTATTGTTATGTATGTATATTGAAGTAATTTATGTATCTATAGGTGTATGCCGTATCTTCTTACGTTATGTTGCGATAATTTTTATTTATCATTTACTCTCTCATCTTACTATTTCACCTTACCCACATTTGTTTTTTTTTTGTTTTCTCACGATCCTCTACCTGAAGGTTGTCTGGAAGAGATCGCTCCCTAGCGATAAGACCGCCTTAATTGTACATTGGTCTTTGTAATTTAATACAACAGTAATGTTTTTGTGCAATAAAGAATATCTATATATCAGTCTAGAACTTTTCGGACCCAACGGCCATCAGTTCTACGCGCTATGGCCCCCCAGTGTCACTACGACCTGTTTACCCGTGGGGCACGTCGGCGACTTCAGTTCCTCTACTAAACTCCTCATTCCGGACTCGATTTCGCAGCGAGACGCCGAGCATAGCCCTTCGTAGCATTCTTCAAGCCATTGAATTTGACTGAATTCGGTTGTGACAAACGCATAGTGGTGAATGTCACTCAAAATTAGGAAAACATATCCACGTGTCATGTCGTGCGTGACATCACTCTTACGCCTTTTCAGTCCATATTCACCCCATTCTTCTAGATTTTGGACATTTTCCATTCAGCTTAATAATATTACAGATATATTCAAACAAATTAAATGTATCTGATGGAAATAAACAAGGTGCAAAATTTTATTTTACACAAATGTGAAATTCCGAAAATGTTATTGATAATTTTCCCGTTACCAAACAAAATGCACAGCAGAGGCTTCATCATCAGCCTATGCTGGTCCACTGCTGGACGTAGGCCTCCCCTAATGCGCGCCATCGCGCCCTGTCGTCGGCTAGACGCATCCATCTCCTGCCAGCAGCCTTTCGCAAATCGTCGCTCCACCTAGCCGGAGGGCGTCCCACACTACGCTTGCCGAGACGTGGTCTCCACTCTAGAACGCGCTTACCCCAACGGTTATCCGTCCTACGGCAAATGTGACCAGCCCACTGCCACTTTAGCTTACTTATTCTGAGAGCTATGTCGATCACCCTGGTTCTCTGTCGGATAACCTCATTTCGGATTTTATCCTTCAGAGAAACTCCGAGCATAGCTCTCTCCATAGCTCGCTGAGCGACCTTGAACTGGTGCATCAACCGCACTGTGAGTGTCCACGTTTCGGCTCCGTATGTCATGACGGGTAGGACGCACTGGTTGAAAACCTTAGTTTTCAGGCATTGTGGTATAGGCGACGAAAAGACTCGACGAAGTTTTCCGAACGCTGCCCAACCCAGCTGAATCCTCCTCTTGGCTTCCCTCTCGAAGTTGTTTCTACCCAACTGCAATATCTGCCCAAGGTAGGTATATTCCTGTACAACTTCGAGATGGTGACCGAAGACAGTGACCGGTCCCGGATCAATGTGGTCATTGATCATGACTTTGGTTTTATCCAAATTCATCCCGAGACCGATTCGCCGCGAAGAGGAGTCTAGGCTGTTCAGCATCAGCTGCAGATCCTGGAGCGACTCCGCCATCAGGACTATGTCATCTGCGAATCGTAAGTGTGAGATGTACTGGCCGTTTATGTTTATGCCCATACTTTTCCAGTCCAGCGTCTTGAACATATCCTCCAGTGCATTAGTGAACAGTTTCGGGGATATGACATCCCCCTGTCTCACTCCTCTAAGCAACTGGATGGGTTCAGACTGCTGGTCCTGTACTTGGACACTCATAGTAGCAGCTTCATAGAGACATCTCAGCACTTCGATGTATCGATAGTCCACTTGGCATCGCTGCAGGGATTCCAGGACCGCCCAGGTCTCGATGGAGTCAAAGGCCTTTTCATAGTCCACAAAGGCTAGACACAGAGGACGATTATACTCCTCGGACTTCTGTATAATCTGCCTCACTGTGTGGATGTGGTCTATGGTGCCGAATCCTCCTCGAAACCCGGCCTGCTCTGGAGGCTGAAATTCGTCGAGTCTCCTAGCGAGGCGGTTCGTGATGACTCTGGAAAACAGCTTGTAGACGTGGCTCAAGAGTGATATGGGTCGGTAGTTCTTAAGAAGAGTCTTGTCTCCTTTTTTGAAAAATAGAACTACAATGCTCTTGTTCCACGCCTTTGGAGTCCTCCCGGAGTGAATGACAGAGTTAAAGAGGCGCTGTAGTTCCTTCAGTACAGGAACACCCCCCGCCTTCAGAAGTTCTGAAGTAACTCCGTCTTCACCCGGGGCCTTTCCATTTTTGAGCTGCCTCAGAGCCAGCACGATCTCGTCTTGGCTGATTTCTGGCAAGTCATCGGTATAGTGGCGTGTTAGGGTGGCTCTAGAGTCGTGGCCGTCGCGCTGAATACGAGGTGCATGTTGAGCGTACAGTCGGCCGTAGAAGTCCTCAATTTCAGCGAAAATCTCCGGCTTTGACAGTGCGGTACTGCCATTGTGCGTTGTCAGCTTCGTCAGGTGGCTCCTCCCAAGCTGCTGAATGAATACCTTGGACCCTCGGTTTTGCTCTATTGCCTGCTCTATACGGCGTGTGTTGGAGCTCCGAAGGTCATGTCGTATCATCCTCGCAATACGCTTGTTTAGAGTCGACCGCTCTGACGGTGAAGCTGCAACGTTTTCCCGCCGTATCGCCAAAAGCCGTAGAGTCTCATCCGAGAGATTGGACTTCCTGCCTGTACGCTGTGTTCGACAGAACTTCATGCCCTCATCTTTCAGCGCGTCAACCACGTTCTGTAGGGTCTCGTCTACGTCATCGGTAGGTTCCAAAGCAGCGAATCTGGTTCCAAGAAGGTCTTGAAACGTCTCTGAGCCCGCCATGATTTGAAGGGGATTTGGTCGGAGCGTGGACTTCATCAGACGACTCCTCTCAAGCTTGAGATTGATATTCAGGGAGCCTCGTACGAGTCTGTGATCAGAACCGGTGTTAAACCTATTGATCACGGAAACATCCCTGAATATGTGTTTTTTGTCAGTCATGATGAAGTCAATCTCGTTTTTTGTCACAGCGTCGGGGCTTCGCCATGTCCACTTCCTCTGGGGCTTTTTCTTAAAGAATGAATTCATTAAGAAGAGCCCCTCTTGCTCAAGGAAGTTGACTAGCATTTGCCCCCTGTGATTCCTCACCCCAAAACCATGAGGGCCCAGTTTGGACTCGCCGCAGTTCTGGATGCCTACTTTGCCGTTAAAGTCCCCCATAACAACGTTGAAGTGGGCCTTGGTTGAAGTGTTTAAGGCACGAGATATGTCCTCGTACATACCTTCCACTTCTTCATCCTGATGTGCCGAAGTCGGTGCGTAAACCTGTATAACTTTCAAGGTATATCGCTTGGATAACCGAAGTATCAGGTACGCCACCCTGGTCGACACACTGGAGATTTCTTCCACATTGTTGGAGAGGGACTTATGGACGAGAAATCCTACGCCACCCTGGGACTGTTGGTCGCCCTCGCGGAAGTACAGAAGGTGGCCGGAGTTCAGGGTTACAGTGTCCTCGCCCTCTCTTCGGACTTCACATAACCCTAGGATATGCCACCTAATGTTTTCCAGCTCCACTTCCAACTGAGCCAGATGTTCGTCCAGCCTCAGAGTCCGTCCATTGTACGTAGCCAGGGTCAGGTTTTGTAGGTAGCCTATTGTAGCCCGGGGATTCTTAGCACCCCCTGCCCTGCCGTTACCGTGGCCGCTACCGTAACCAGGAATAGCAGAGCGACCGGGAACTGGGGGCCGTTTCTTTGTTGCGTCTGCCATTGGGGGGGAAATGCCCATAATCGCCACGCTGGGCAGGCGGGTTGGAGATCGCAGGAACACAGCTGCTTCAGTCGCTGACGCTGCTGCCCGTCAGCGACCCGGTCAGGATTTAGCTGTGTCCGATGGGTGGCGCTATACCGCTGTCCACCGGTCGCCAGAGCCTTGTCCGTTGGTCAGCAGGATGACCGCTTGCAGGTAAGGTTGACAGTTGGAGCTCGAGATGGTTATGCTCCCAACATCCCCGAGATGGTTATGCTCCCAACATCCCTTAGAGGCTTACAACCAAGCAATTAATAATTTTCGAGTTTACCTACTGAGAGGTAATGAGCAAGCAAACAAGAGACATTAATGATAGTTTTGCGTGCAAATTGTATCATTTGTGTCAATTGCTTTGTTTGTAGAGCACTAGAACAATCTACCACAGCTCAAGCTCCGTTACTGCGGAGAGAGGGTATACCGAGTCTTTTTTTTGGTAGATTCACTTGTCACACACTCTGGTCTTACAGACCAAGTAATAGTGCCTATGTAGTCATTAAGACACGTCCTTGAACCATGTTTTAAATTTACCCAAGTTTTTAGTAAAGTACGTTCCAGTGAAGGAACGCAGCGACAGCGCTTAGGTACCACACTACCATCGTAAACTGAACTCTCATTTCCCAGCCTTACATTGAGCTTGTTGACTGTATAAAGGCTCGCGTGATTGCGGCAGACCAAGGCACTTTAGCGAAGATCCAATGTGGGCAAAGTTACCCGAATCGGACAAAGCCCGGTTTGCTTACGCTCGGTATTTCAATCTGTCGGCACTTGAGAATCTCATGTAGTGATGGGACTCGAATCAAAAATTGGAATCAATTCGAATTACCCTGGTTGAATTCGAATCTACTATTGATTCGAATTAACTAATGGCTCGAATCAGTATGACCTCAAATTTTGTACATTGTGTGTTTAGATACATTAATAACCTATTTTACCAACAAAACCAATCGTATCAAATTGAATTGAAAACCAAGTCTTTAATTACTATTAACTTCACCGCAACTAAATTTAAGTCACACGTTAGGAAAGCTATGAAAATGTCAAAAATGACGCTGAAATGAAACCAAATAATTCTTGAACCCAAGGTAGACTTGCCTGCCAATAAAAGATTCAAATCATAGAAACTGATTCGAATCAGGACATAATACGAATAGGCATTAGGTAAATCTCATTCGAATCGAGCTCAAATTGGCTTGATTCGAATCAGCTATGCTATTCCGGCGGTCGCCAAAACTCCCTTCGCTCGTGTGAGTGAACTTTAAAATTCAATTTCATTGCAACTGCGGTCGTTTGAGGGAAAAGAATTAAGCCAAATAACATTTTTTAATTATTTACATACAAAATGAGAGAAAATACTAATTCAAAGTAAAGCGTATTGATGATTGAGGTAAGCGTAAAGCACCGAGATGTGAAGTGATGTTCGATGTGCACCGCCGGAATAGCACGGCAGATGTGAATCGTGGTTCGAGTCCCATCACTAATCTCATGTAGTTTGACATGGTCACAGATTGTTTGTTGGCCGTTAGTTTACATCCAATTAAGTACCCAACTCAACCTACAGAAGTTATACAACAGCCGGTACCTAAATGCTGGCATGTCTAAATTAAATAATCTGGATGGCCTCTTGGCTCAGAATGCCTTTATGTCGTTAAGTCCACAACGTATCCTCGTCGCTTACTGGGAAATAAAACACTTGTGTGCGACAGACATGGCGTAGGTTTAAGGAAGAACTGACAGGAAGTATCAAATGAGACTATTTATAAATACCTAAGTGAATCATGTCACAAAAATAAAGCCTAATTTTGCCTCTTTGAAGTATACGAAATATGTGAAAGATTAGAATGTTACAAAAACCTTGATTACTTTGATACCTATGTTTAAGTATTAGGCAATGATGGAACTCTACCTTTGTAATGTTTTTTTCAGATCTGCTTAGTTCCGGTGACAATAAAAAAGAAGGCAATTGTATTTCTTAGCACGTCCATCGCCACCCCGGTCAAAAGAAATAGGATTTCGATCGTTTTACTGACCGGTGAAGGTGAAAGACTTAAGTTAGGTACTACTTTTTAATAGCCGTTTCCCTTCATATTTTTTCTAGCTTTCAGCTAAAGACCGTTTCACTAATTTATCAGACGCGGGCGGTAAAGGAATTTCAAAGAACAAAGGAGTTTGTTAACTTCATCCTGGAAAATCTTGTTCACCTGAAAAAACTCTCGGCAAATCTTAATTTCGATCAAAGAAAATTGTAAGATGAAATTAGGTTGATTTTCGTTGGCAGTGTCTATCGGTGCGTAAGCGAAAATCATTTTTTACCGCAACACGACGCGCCTGACTTATCCAAATTGAGTTAGTCAGTAAAGAGAGCGTCGTGGCCGAGTGGTTAACACTCTGGTTCAGAACCCAGCGGTCCTGAGTTCAAGACTGGCCGGAGTACCACTTTGTGTTCATTGTACAATTTGTGGCTTACCACAAATACCACTGATACCACTTTGGTATCAAATTACCTGGCTTCTGAATGTTCGGTTCACCATGAGGGCAACTCTAACTACAGCTTTGAGTTCATGTAATGTATAAGCATTGTTTTTTCATAGTAAAAGTCTGTTGAGGACAAGGGTGTTCTCGTAGTAGAGAGAGACTGTTAGCTGTAGTCGCCTAGTCTAGTCTATTATCAAGTAGTTAGTACCTTAATTAAACGAGATAGCTTATTCAACTCAGCGTTCAATATTTATATAAGATAAATAGATGCAAGTAGGTACTTCATTAGACAAATAGACCATTACAGTACAATTCAAACATAAACCTTGACTTGTACAATTTGGGTGGTGGCAATTTCTATAATAGTTCATTTAATTTCACTTATTCATTGTTGTGTTCATTTCAAATGTTAAATATTCAAGTCATGACTACTGAATTCAAATGCAATATTAAAATAATTAACTGATGGTCGTTAGGGCCGAAAAGTTCCCGAGTGATTCTTCGCGATAGAAACAACTTCCGAACCGATGCTAGAGTAACATTAAGTGTTTCTTACATCATTTTTTTTTTTTACTGACTGATAAGCCCTTGTAAAAGTTTGTGCAGGCCGTCTACAATTGCCCCATCTGGAAATCTATGGGGAAGGGCTGGAAAATTTGGCAAGCGTGGTGACCACTCTACTAGTAATTACCACTCATGATTCCATCCAACCTAAATTCATAATATGCCTATGTGATGTCATCTATCTTCTCATAAGCCATCAGTTTGTCTATAGCTTCATTCAAAAGATTCCAAATGCAAAGTCAATATAACGTTAAAGGTCTTCGCCGACAGGAGCAGCTGTGCAGCAGCAGATAGCGTCACAAAGTAGCATTTCTCGAATTCATACGAATTCATTCTGTAATAATGTTCCAAATGCAGAACGTTCAAAGATTCCGAACTGATTTCTACCATACTTATATTTCAGTGTTCTCCCAGTTGCTACACAAGAAAGCTTTTATCTCATGAACGAGGCCATCTGTCGCCGGTTCTGGAGCTACGTTCCTTAAACTGCACCTTCTTAATAATAGCATGAAACTGTTAGGTATCGGGTTAAACAAACCAAAGAAGGCACCTACCTACTCACTGAAATAATGTTTGGTAGTTACTTAATCAACTTTTGGGTACACATAAATACTTTCAAAATGAGTTGTTACCTTGTTTCATTTCCTTTTCATTGTTTTGTCAAAATGCGAATCTTCTGATATTTTGGAAAACCAACCAGGAACAAAAGTTGGTATTTTGGAGCTGTTCCACATTACCGTGACATGGGTTCTTGAAGTCCAAGCTGTGGATTTAGATAGAAAACTTTCGGGGAATGAAACCTACCGGAAACCTATCATTCGTCTTTGCAAAGATAACTTTATCACTTTAATAAATTTGACGCATTCGAACTTTTAAATTAACCTTTATGTTGCCTACGACGTATAATTATCACTTTCTTTAATATGTTTAAACACCTATTATCTTTGTATCTATCTGCATAATAGGATCAAAACGTGAATGTTGTGGCTATATAATTAATAAATTATTTGTATAAGGGAGAACCGGGGTTTTAACATTGCAAGGTATTTTGACCACGCATGGGTTTGCGATTATTCCGAACCTGACCCGAAATCCTGACCCGGTCGTGGGTTAGGTTAGGAATATGAAAAAATAATTAGTTTTCATTCCGAACGTGACCCTAGTCCTAACCTGACCCGACGTGTCGTTCCTATCATAACCCGAATTGCGATGTAGGTACTAGGTAGGTTTTCCTCTCCCCTTTCCAATAAAAAGAACGTACCTATGCGTCAAATCAGTTTAATATTTGAAACACCTAATTAAAATATCACAAAATCAATAAATTTACAAACATGAACCTTAAAAATTGTAAAATAAAACTGTCGAATATAAACTACTTTAATATTTCTAAACAGTACCTACCCTACAATAACTTAAGCGAACTTGACAAAAAAACATGAATTGAAAGTCCTTTCAAAAACATTTTTTTCCTGTTGTCACTTGTATTTGTGTGTGATGCGCTGTTGTATTATAAAAACTGTCAATTTAAATTTTTAAAAACGGTAAGTTAATCAATTTAAATCCTTTGATGTGCATTGTTGGTTGCATATTTCCGTCTATGATGCGCGATGTGATAAAAAACTAATACTTGGTTGTTGCGAACTCTTTTGTAGTTTGGTCTTTATTTTTTTTATATGTTTTTTTGGGAGAGTGACTGTGTCACATTTGAGTTATTATTATTTTGGTGGATAAGAAATATTGGTTGGTTTTAATTTTAATTACTTAATTATTCCATTATATTTTATTTACAGTCCATCGCTTCATTAATCTTTCGTCATTAACATTGGTTTTATTTTACAGAAAATGTCTAATGTACCAGGATGTTCGTTTAAAACTTGTGATTTAAATTTTATAAATCGAAATGGTGGTACTTTATTGCTACGAGCTGGTTACCAGTATACAAAAAAAAGAATAAACAAAGAAACAGTTGTATGGAGATGCGTTAACTATCACAAAAATATTAAATGCAATGGGTTGTTAAATGTGAAGGTATTGCATCCAATCTCTTTTTTTTACTGACACGATAGTATCATAGTTAATGATAAATGACAATGTCAAATTTGTTTACAGCAAAACACAACGATAATCAAAGAGACAGCACATAAATGCACGCCTGATATTGCTAAAAACGAAGTCGACGTGAAATTGGATAGCTTAAAAAAAACTGTTGTAAATTCAAATTTTGAGCCTGTACCGACTATTTTCAATGACACTATAGCCTCAATTAATGATTCTGGTATACAGCTAGTTACAAAAGTTCCTAGTTTCAAAAGTATTAAATCTTCACTCTATTACAATAGAAACAAAAAAGAGAATATAAAAAAAATAAAATTTAACAAACCCGAAGATGTGGAAATTCCACCGAAATTTAATGATTTTTTGATAGCGGACTATCGCGATGACGCTAATCGTATATTAATATTTGCTAGTGAAGCGGCGAAAAATCTTATGTCGGAATTAGAACATTTTTTTGGTGATGGCACATTTAAAAGTTGTCCTCCTCCATTCAAACAAATTTACACTATACACGGAGATGACAACAGTGACATGGAGCACACACGTGTTATACCATTAGTCTACGTGCTCATGACCAAAATGAACGAAAATGCATATAAGATAGTTTTTGATTTAATCAATACAGTTATACCGAACTGGGAACCTCTCAAATTTACATCAGATTTTGAAAAAGCAGCTATGAATGCTATGAAATTCATTTTTCCTGAAGTCCAGATTAAGGGCTGTCAGATCCATATGTCAAAGGCTGTGAAGAAACGAGCTAAAGAATTAAAATTAGATAAAAGTAAGCTGCAATACCGAACAGTAGCTTTGTGCACTGCTTTACCTCTTTTGCCCCGAAATTTAATAATTGAAGGTTGGAATTACATTTTGGATGTTATGAACTCCGATGAAAAATTAAACTCATTCTCTGCTTATATGTTTAAGCAGTGGTTAAAAGATGAGAAGTTTATTGACGTCTGGTGTGTAAGCGAGGAAAGACACAGAACCACCAACTGTCTTGAAGGGTGGCATAATCGGATTAATAAAAAAATCCGAGGAAACTGCAATTTAATGACTGTTTTAAATGCTCTCAAATGTGATTCTGATTTAAACATTGTGAAAAAAAAGTATTTAAATGAAAAAAGGAGCGAAAATTCAATTAACCGAGATTTATGGATTTTGTACGTTGTTGGTCAAGTCAGAAAAGCAAAGATTACTGTAGGTCACTCTTTAGAAATGTTAAGGTAATTTTATATTCGACAGATCTATAAATGATCGATTAGGAGAGTGAAATTATTTTTTCTTTTTTCAATAAATAATGTTGATTCTGTGATATTTTCATTACTAAATTATTAATGAGGGAAAAGAAATACCGAAGAAATGGTAAGGTGAGGGACAGCTTAGAAATATCAAATTTACATTCGACACTATTTTCTTTACATTTTATGATATGAAATATTTTTTTATATGTATTGTAACGGTGCGTTTTAGGTATTTTAGAGACACAAAACGAAAACGACGTTTACAAATTAGAAGGAATTCATTCGAATTAGGTTTATGTTTTATGTATTATGTATTTAATAATTATGTCGATTTTGTGATATTTTAATTAGGTATTTCAAATATTAAACTCTGATTTGACAAATACGTTTAAAAGGGGAGAGGGAAACCTACCTAGTACCTAAATCGCAATTCGGGTTATGATAGGAACGACACGTCGGGTCAGGTTAGGACTAGGGTCACGTTCGGAATGAAAACTAATTATTTTTTCATATTCCTAACCTAACCCACGACCGGGTCAGGATTTCGGGTCAGGTTCGGAATAATCGGTATTTTGTACGTACGGTACGCCAGCATTTGAAAACTTTAGGGCCGGCGCCCACTATCGGCATCGGCACGCTTCAGGATTTTAAGGTGGCAAATAGCAACATACTTTAACATTATGGCAATAAAGTAGAAATTTCCGTGATGTGTTCTCGTAAAAACAAAATGCATTTGTTTTGTTTCTGTTTCGGCATTTTCTACTTTATTGCCATTATGTTAGAGTATATTACTATTTGCCACCTTAAAAGCCTGAAGCGTGCCGATGCCGATAGTGGGCGCCGGCCCTTATTGCTTGTCGAGGCTCTACTTCTTGGGTTCAAGAACGCCATCTGCCTAATGAAAGGGCCATTGTGTATTCTTGCGCACAAAATAATTGTAAGTTAATATTTTGGTAGTCAGCTAGATGGCACTCTACGGCAGAGCAAACCAACGAGAACTTTGTTTTACCTTGTGACACTAGATGACGCTTACATTGAAAGCACCTTGTTAGTTATAAGACCACTAGATGGCGCTGGTTCCAGAAGTTTTCGTTGAGTAAATTTATTTTTTACTCACAAGATGGCGTTATAGCAAAAGTCACTATAATTTAAATAATAAAATAATGATGGCTGTCTGAATGTTGTCAGAATGGCTTCTTTCATTGATATAAACGGCACTTAATAATATTCTGCCTTTTCAGTGTTTCTTAACGCAAGGCTTGCATTCCTCACCCGTAAATCAATAATCGATACCTGCCTGTTGCACACCGTTGCACAAGCTACGGTGGCGAGTGAGAGACAGCCGATAACGGCAACGTATCATTTGGTGGCCAAGACAGGGATGCTCGATCTCTGATCGTAACCGACCCATTAATCACAGACTTTAATTTCAAACCTCATTTGAGAGAGATCTCGTAGAGACGCCATATTGACATTAAGTCCGCCTTTTGTGCCATTCATTGTGGTGCATTATGATGAAATAAATAACTTAGGTACAGTCGTATAAATGTCACGATGACTTCCGAGGAGAAAAGGATGATCAATTTGATCATGATGACTCTACCAGTTCGAATAAAACTACGATAATACAAAAAAACATTCATTTGTCTGTGAATCTGAAATTGGTTTTACTGATTTCCGTGAATATCTGTCAAATTGTTTCAAGTGCGGCGACACGTAGGTATTTCATAGAAATGCACAGAAACCAGAAGTTTCGTTTGTAATTTGCCGCCATGAGCTGCAGATCTGCGGCTTGCGGTTGCAGTTTGCGGCGAACTGCCGTTCTTGACCTTCAAGTTTGTTTTCTAATTTCTCCCGAGATTTTAAACTGTACCTGCAGTGTACAGCCAACAGGCATGACAGGCTACCCGTTTTCGGTCATACCTCCATGTTTTCCGACAAAAAAATGACATTTGGCAAGAGCAAGACCAAAAAGGAAATGGGTAGCCTGATAGGTATGCTGTTGACTTTACCCAAGTAGAGACCTAGGTGACCTGGTTAGCAGTAGTGTGAGACTGTCTAAGGGCTCGTCCACAATTAGACGATGCGACGTCGTTGCTACTAGCAAGCGACACTCTCACGATGCCGTCTCGTAGCACGATGCGACGCGACGTCGTATCGTCTAATCGTGTATAAGGAGGCGTGAAATATTTTTAAGCAAAGACGTGCGTCCCATTTTGCACGGTTTTTTTGTACTTTTAACCTTTCAAAACTATACTACATATAAGGGGCGTAAAACCGACCTTGGCTTCCACATTTACATTCACAGAACATTTAGTTACGTGTAAAACGTAATGTGCCCATTCCCACAGAGTCAAAGACACGCTGAGGTCGTGTTGAAATGAAAAAGATTAGCTCACACAATGAATGCGACAATTAGTTAACTTGACTCAACAATTCGTAAGTACATTTATACATATACGCACATAATAAACAATCAACCCTAAGAACTTGTGAAGCAGTCTGACAAGCTTTTGCAACTAATAATTGAATGGATGTTGTGTTATTAACATACAAAGACAATATTGAAGTATGTTCCTGTTATTAGTACATAACTTCATGTTATGTACTAATAACAGCAATGCATAAACTAATATACATAACCTGACCGGCCTATATACCGCTGGGCACAGGCCTCACCTCAACTATAAGGTCTAACGAGCCATACTCCAGCACGCGGGCTCAGTGCGGATTGTTTGGGGGGGTGTAAGATTAGTGAGCAACCCTAATGTCAGATGTTATCAAGCCGCCCTGTTATCACTAAATAAAACAAAAACTAAGCATAGCTTGTACCTGCAATGCCTGTCAGAGTCTCTGTGAAAATATTTCTATATTTCTAAATTATGTAATCATAATAAATCATCTAACCCCCAAATTCCCAAATATCTTGACACATTTTTCATAGAAAATGTGTCAAATTAGCCGATTGAGACTCAATTACGATTCAATTGAGGTGTTCTAAAATTAGCAGACTTGGGGCCCAGTTCAAAGGTACTAAGCCATAAGTATTATGCCAGCTGTTACCCCAGATTGGATTGGTTAGAAATCTGGGCCAAACAATTAAAATACTTAATTATTTAACTGTTTCCCAGTCGGCATTGATAGCTAGCGGTTGTTTTATCGGCCTAACTGGTTTTACGTCTCTATTCATCTTCATGTTCATTTCATTACACACAATAATTTAACCTTTATTGCATTTAGAAATAACATAGTACTACTGAACTAGTGTTACCTACTAACATTGCCTACTTAGCATTATTTTTATTTAAGCTAGCCTTTTGGAGATAATTGCAAGACAGCTGCTGGCCAGGTGATTTGTCTTCATATGTTCTTAGCTGACAGACGCTAACGTTAACCATTTACGAACAAATTTTTTTTGGCTTTTTTGCATCATTTAAATCGGCAAGCGAGAAGTCAGTTGGGCAATTCTGTAAACTCATTTAGATCTTGAATTGTTACCTAACTTACTAACTACTTTACTCATTTTCGTACACACAAAGTGTGAATCTCACTCTATCATCAACTCTTTCACTCAATATGAAAAACTCGGTGCATATCTCTACTATTACCGATGTTTACACAACTACTCTTTAGGCAAAAAAAAGACTAGTTTGGGAAGGAACCTAATACGAGAAAAGATGAAGTAGCATGAGGCTAATAAAAGACTTGTTTAGTTTATTAAGAATGTAATGAGGCTCCTGGACAAGTCTATTTTTAACTAGGTTTTTTGCCATTTTACACTATGGTATGATGATCTCACTGGCACGTGCGCAAGCGTCTGCAACTGCGAAATTACAGCTTAATTGGTTCTTATAAATAAACAGTATGGTCTCAACAAAGAGACAGATGCGCATAATTAACTGTAAGAGCGTTTCATAATTGAGATAAGTGGCTCTTTCGACTCTGTTGTTAGGGTTTTATAAGGCATCAAGTTATTCAACGTCGTCTTTAGAACCATAGGTGGGAGGTGTTTCCTCGCGTGATTGATCAAAGTTTAAATAGAGCAATCATGGACGCAATAATTGCTACATTTCTCTATTGACTGAGCTGGAACATAAGTCCCTAGTAGCAATTTGAGCGCATATTCAGTGCACACGGTGTATTTTTAACGCGTAGAGGACGCGTACATACGCAAATCGCCACACTTTAAGTATCGATTTGAGGTCATAGCACATTATGCCAACACGGCAACTGCACGACTCCGACCTCGCAATTATCGTGCCATTCCGATTTGGAGCTTAAGTTGTGAAGACGCGAGCTGCGAGTTGTGTGGTTTAGCAGCGGCAAGCGCGCTGACAGCTCGCCGTTGGCTTTCTCATATTAATAGGTACTGCAAAATATATTGTATCACTACTTAATGCTTAAATTTGAATGGCAAGATAAGTCGCATTGCTGAGTCGCAGCAGTGCAAGTTGCGGTTGCCGGTATATTGGACTATGAGCTTTATGGGTACTGCTGGTCTAGAAAATTCATTTTTTAGTTTGGTACTGTAATATAGTCTACACGCCTTAAAAATAAAATCAGGCTGTAGTTTCCAGGCGCCCTACAAAACTTAATTTTAAGTAGCCCCCGCCAGTGTGTAATTAGAAACTTGAGGTTCATTGTAAATTCGTACATAGAAGGTAATGTACGGAAATTTGTCACCAAAAGATTAGAACTAAAGACAGAGACTTAGAGTTGAACTGTTTTCTTTGTGCAGTAAAGTAAAACTTATCTTATTTACTTTTAACGCATTACATGGGTCTTTCTCAATTTTCAGTAACGGACTGCGTTACTAACCTACTCAAGGTACCTCTTAGTGTTTTCTAGCTACCCTGCGGCCTATTCCGTCGATTATAGGTAATTTAAGTACAGAGGGCCACAGAGAACCATTGCTGTAAGAAAATGGCCTTTAGCCAACGAACTGTTGAAGTGTAAACCAGATCTCTACATGACACATTAAGTATTCGCCGTTTATCTATGGGAAAAGGTTTAGTTCGATATGATTATAGGTATAATACTGAATCGAATAAATGTATTTTCCTTCTTTCTTTGCTGTTTATTTATTTAATCTAGTCGTAATCAAAACAATGACTTCAAAGTTTGGTGACTTTGTACCAAAAGTTGAACAGCTGTTATGCGTCATCCTTCGCCTACCCTCAGTTCGAATGACGTCTGTCTGCGTCCTCCAGGTCTAACCTCGTCCTTTCCCGTGCAGAGTTCAATGGCTAGCATTGAACGCCGTCTGAAGCCAGGGTTCATCGACTAGTCTGCAGGTCACACAGAATTTCATTTAGAAAATACCTGGTAAGTAGCTCTTGGGCACATTGGGATAAGCTGTAAAGTTAGTCTTGTGCTTCGTTTAATCAACGTTCGTTTACTTTTACTATCTACCTTCCAGAAACAACACCTTTTAAAATATTATGTTTGTTGGCGACCTGCATCGCACCTTTTTTGTACAGCTTTTAAATTGTCTATTTTCCATATATTTTTTGCTGCTTTTATATTGTTTGTCAGAATGTGTAAAATAAACGAAAGTGCATATGGTGAAAAATCTGGGTTCTATTATAATCAGGCTCTCCTCAACAATGTTAGCTCTAACACCCGAAGTACCTACACACTCTATTCAAGATAATTAAATAATTCATTCAAAATTTACAGTAAGATTATTAATATTATAATCTTAATAAAAGCGTAAAAATAAATAAATTAACCTAGTATTTCATCAACTCCTTATCAAGCAATTAACGTCATCTAACGAAGTCGTTATTGTTCTAAAACCGGAAGTACCGTGCCGGAAGCGCTTATTGCGACTATAAACAAACGCTAGAGGTACTCCCCACGCTCTCCAGTGGAGCTTTAAATTCCTCCCCATTCCAATTAAGAAACGTACTGGTATTTAATTAAATTAAAGTCGTCAAATGTGCCTGAAAATATTTCACAAATGCGTTTCCAAGAAAATATTACTTCATACGTCACCGACATCTCGTGACTATTTAGTCAATACTTGCACCTTTACTCTGCCCCTCTAGTGAAAACGAGGATCACCTTATCCTAACTCTTACTATTTATAGTAGACTAATCTAAGTATTAACTTAAGACCCATAAAGACTAACCCCCTTATTCATAAAAATGAACGCAACGCTAACGCATTGTTTAAGCTATTGACGTGTTCTGTCACTTTCTCGCAAATGGCGGCGGCAACAAGAATGACAGTGACAAAGCGATACAATAGTTATCGTGTTCTATAAGAGCTGTTTAAGTTTTTATGAAATAGGGGGGTCTCAACCTTTTTAAAAATGATAATATCATAGGTTAGAAAATAAGGATGAAAGTATCCTATGTACAGCTTATTCACACCAAGAGGATATAGTATTTTTGCATTGTTAAAAAAGAACCCATCTTTCACTGTAGTATCCAAAAGTATCAAAATCGAATGCTAATGAATGACAATTTTGGTAACATAATCGAATACGAAACATTTTGAGTCCTATTTTCACAACATACTCGTAAAACTACTTATCCTCATTGTAACAAGCTCTACTTTAGGATTCATAATTTTTTTATCCTCTAATCTAAAACAGGTACTTATGATGTTTTCATTTAATGAGTGCACCGCTTGGGGTACGAGTATATATGGGCCTTAAAATGTAAGGGTCAATGCTGCTCCAGATTGATATCGGACGTATACTTACAACATTTCCGGAAAGTTTCACTAAATCCAGCAACGGCTCACCTCACCTGGCCGTTTCCTCAGCTATTACAGCGTTCGTAAACATTTTATTGGACACTAGACACGACACGACCTATTTGCCAACGAATTAAGTCCCAGAAACCAGGTTACCGCAAAGCCGAGCCGGTAATTAATAGAAAAAAAGTCCCTTGCGAAAGAGGAAAATCTGTCGGAAAAGAGGAAAGCCATATAATTCATGCGATTGTCGGGCTCTTTTGTGCTTTTTCAACTTTGCTAATAAATGTCAACCTGGTCCAGAAAACGAAAACGAATAGATTAAACAATAGGACTTTGCGTTTTCCGACTTTTCTAATGTTGACCTTTTTTTAACCCACTTCGAGAAGGAGGAGGTGTTCAATTCATCAGAATATTTTTATTAACCACTTGGTTTTGGAATTTAGTTTTTGCTATTTAAGTAGATACTAGAGTGTGTTCGCTCAGGTTGACATTGCTAAGTTTGTTATAGGCAAAACAGCACTCAAGTAAAAGTAGTGTTGTAAGACTGACCTATTTACCTACCTGGAAATTAAATGCTCTTCATCCAATTCTTTCAAGTAATTGAAGTCCACGTCGCGTTCGACAAATATAAACAAATAATTAAAAACTGTGGCGAATATTATTGTATTTAGATAGAATTATCGCATAACTAGCAACATTTTTATCTACGCTAATTTATTTTCCATTGACAGGATCATGCTCTGAAACGTCTGGTGACTATAACTGCATGAGGGAATAAATTAAAATTAAGAAGGCCATTTTAGGGCCCAAATAGAAGGACCTCAAGCGTGGCGTCCCCATTAAAATAAATTTATACTGACGTAATATTCATAACGTAAATAAATCATATCATTGAATAGTAAAATAAATATTGAAGAATATAGGTATTTACCATTTGTTACAAATAGGATTAAGTATTTTGCATTTTTAAAACAAAACTCAAAATTTCACCCTTTTAGTAACTAATTTGTAGCAAACTGTACAACACCGGATATTTTAATCCACAATTTATTTTTGTTTTTTTCACTGATTTGTTTTTTTTTCAATAATGGCGCCAATGAGCTGTTATATGGGCCATAATGTAACTATAACTTTTTTATAACACCACCCCTCCGAAGCCGGCGGCTACGGCTATATTATCATAGATGCCGTACCGTGTCGTGTACCACCCACGTCGATCAAACGCAAACGCGTTATGACAAGGGTTAATTTCCAACTGTGTAGATTAGGGAGGATATTAATAATGCAGGTTTAATGAAGATAACTTGTAGGAAATTATTGAAATAACTAGATTGAGCCTTATTGGACAATGTTTTCTAATTAGGTAGAATACCAAGGGAGTTTATGGCCGATTGCTGATCTAGATTTCCGAACAATATCTATATCTATCACCAACAGTGCCTGGCTTTAAACTGGATGATGTGCCATATAATAGGTATCAAAAAATACAAATGTGACCCTTCAAAAAAAACAATGTATAAAATTTTGTAAGCACGAATTGTTTCGATGTGCTGTAATGTATTTGATGACATGGTACAACAGTTTCATCTGTCATTCAGAACATTAAAAGTCTTAAAATTTTCTAGAAAGTGATCAACACTGATCTGGTGTATGGTCTCGGTAGGTCAATGGTAAGTGCAGTCGCCCGGTTTGAGAAAGACGCGGGTTTGATTCCCGCCTGTAGCCAAGACCGAATGTCTTTTTTTCTGGTTTTCGGAACTTTAGTAAAGATACTGCATTAAAAAATGCTAATAATAACAGTTTCAGTATTAGAAATATACGCACTTGCAAAAGTACTTCGTTGGTGATTGATTTCTGAGAGAGTATTAGATAACTGAGAAGCGGTGTGTTGCTTTGGTTCAGGAAACTTTCAGATTGCTATCCCTACAGCTGTCGATGGTCTCTACTTACAAGGTCAATGAAGACGGGATTAACTTGATCGACCCCTCGTTACCTACTCACTTAGGGTCGTCAGAGGTTAAGACAGATCTAACAAGGTTAACAATCTATCTTACTAATATAAAAAATATGATTACAAAGCAATCCATTTGCAAACTCATGTATTGTTTACCACAGCCACAGCTCTTAGTTATATTAAACCTAATTTACCTGCTTAACTTAATTTACACCACTAATAACACGCCACACTGAAAACACCTAGAGGAGCTTCTAGTCCTTGAAACACATAATAAAAGGCGTCATTCCTTGCCTTTTAAGCGCCAAACCAATGGGTATGTGCATCCTCCTCATCCTCACCTAGGAAGCTTAAACTTGGCCTTCTACAGACCGTCAACCGAAATCCACCCTCGAGTTGAGTGTGAGAGCAATCTAGCGTAGATTTCTTGGTGTCGAATTGACAGTCCGTATACGCAACACAATTATGCTGAAAAACAAAAGTTACTGACCTCTCCGAAAAGGCTGCTAGGTTAAGGCTGGGGGTTGGGGCTGGTCCCGTCTAATACTATGGGCTATAATAGCGACCGAATGCGTTCCCGAAAACACAAAGCGGCCTCGTCGCAGACCTAGAAGGCGATGGCGTGATGAGCTGTGCTCTCATTCAAAAATTGATTCACCGAAGCTCTAAGCTGCATAGAATGAAGAATCAGAATCAGAATCAGAAATATCTTTATTTAAATAGACCTGTTACAAGTGCTTTCAAATCGTCAAAAACTTAATCAAACAAACAAAAATACACTTAATAATAGACTTACCGCCGCACTCAGAGACGTCAATTAACGTTAATGGTTCATTAGAGTCAAAATTTTACATTCTAAAAAGTTCTTTATTCAATTTGTTATAAAGTCTCTATTAAAAATTCAATTTTGACTCTAATGAACCATTAAAGTTAATTGTCGTCTCTGAGTGCGGTTATTAAATACTATAATAGAAATAATAAATAAATACACAGTATACAAACATAATGTGACTCAACCACCGAAGAAACGATAGGAAGGCCCTTGCCAAGCACTGGGACATTACAGGTTCATGATGAATAATATTGAACTAATTTCAAATTAGGAAACAGGCAAAGGCACTGAATTTGCTTTGCTCTTGCACAGCATTACTCCAAAGAATATTTCCTGACATGGCATAAAACATTGTATTGCATGTCATTTTTTTAAACTGCTTAAAACCTAAGTATTTGTAAATTCAAACCCTGCATTATAGTGTTACTTTTTTACAACCTGTTATAAAATTCGAATAAAGTGGGTAAAGAGTCCAAGCTATGCAATTAGCAACGTAAAAAATAAGGGGAACACGGAAATAAATCGGAAGAGGCATTGTTTCCCGTTGCCTTGACCACCGGAATAACAACAAAGGGTTTCGGAAATGAAGCCACGGTACACGAATGCTTACTAATGTAGTTTGTGAATACTGTACACTGTACTTTCGCGAACTAATTGGGTCACAAGTCTAGTAGTGAAATATGCAAATCTCTTGTACGTATCATTATAAGATCGTAAAAGATGCAACGCAGAGCCCATGCATCATTTAATACATATTATGTCGCTGCTGCGTTATCTCAAAGTTCAAACATTTGTGTTTATTAACATGTCTGTTGGTATTGGTCTGGGTGTTCTCTATGTTATGTAAAGAAAGTACTAGCGGGCGCCCGCGACTTCGTCCGCGTAAGAAAAAAAAGTGATACTATTTTACAAATTGTAGCCTATGTGTTATTCAGATGTATAAGCTATATTATTGTAAAGTTTCCTTCAAATCCATTCAGTAGTTTTTACGTGAAGGAGCAACACGGCACATCCACACATACAAACTTTCACATTTATAATATTAGTATGAAGTATTTCAGGACGCTTATCCATTGTCTTCCCATAGTGCAAGCTTTGGTTAGTTGGGCGCGAGACAGCGCTGTAAGGATTAAATTCGCAGGAAATGTAAATTGCAATGGACCAGTGTAGGGGACACTCCGAGTTTCACATCCATGATCGTTGATGATCCACTAGTACCACTGAGCTGAACCTTGGACTAAACTATAATGAAAATCCAGACAAAACTCGTTAACTTGGTTTCACTAAGAAATTATTAGCGGAGTCCTTTCCCCATTCATTATTTGGATTCAGTTTTTTAGCATCTTGGTTGAGTTGGTGTTTGTGCTCTCCGAACTCTGTCCGGTTAAGCTGTCACAGTATAAACAGCAGTCGCCATTTATAAAATAACTTGTATTGTTTTAAAACATAATATTGATATCAGTTTTATAACGCGATTTCTACCAATCTTTTACATCTATACTGAGTGAGTTCATCTGCAGAACCAAGGCCTACCATGTAAATCAAAGTCATCGTTTCAAGATGTTCGTTTTAATGATGACTACTAATTCATAGTTCATAGATTTTTAATAACCCGCTGCTATACGCGATGTTACCTACCGTGAAGGTCAAACGAAACTGCCGAGTTAATCGTATAGCAGTTATTTTTACCATCTTACCTTGTGATCCAAACTTACTATTTTCGTAAAGAGGGCAACGCATTAATCAGACAGGCGTATTCTTGCAGAACGTTGCGGTAGCTTTAGGCCATTTGTTTTTATAAAGCCTTCATTATGAAAGTAGCTGTTAATTTTAGTAATTATTTCCCCATCTGAATCGTTAGGTTTACCACTAGATGGCTGTAAGTAATATTTAAATTTTGTGTGTATATGTATAGTCATGTCATTCGTCGATAAGCAAGATTTATGATATAAAATGCTTCCACATAAGTTTGTACTTCAAAGAAAATGTATCCGTGTGCTATGTATTGGGCCATGTTACTGCGTACCTACTTGTACATTATGCTTGACGTTATAGTAATCTGGTGAAGCTACCACGTGGTAGCTTCACCAGACACTTAGTGCACCTTGAAAATCGATTTTTTATTACTTTCGCGGTAATATTTTTACTAAGGCCAGTAAGCCAACCCTGTAAGTTGTTATTTTTGCGCCGAATGTAAAGTTGTTATTAAAAAAAGTTATGTGATCCTGGCCGATTTCGGCCACGGTGACTGTCTTCAGCTCGGGTTTCGCCGTTGATGTGCGTGCATGATATGCATGTGGCCAACGTAGCCAATTTTGTAAAACCTATATTCGTTGATTGTAGTGTTTAGAGCCTGGTTAGTGTTTAGTTCATCCGACGCCTCCTCCCCCCGCGCTACCCCCGGCAGGAGTGGGTTTCCGGAGTGTAATTACCCACCACATCATACGGATTCTTTGTACACTTGAGTAGTCGTGCTCGAAAGTGTTAATTAGCCCACATTAGAGTCAATTTACATCATTCAGGTTCCTTGGTCCAATATCCAATTGGGGTAGTTCCGCCATGTACGAGATATTCATAGTTTAGCTCAGAGATTCTTATCCCCAAACTCAGACACGTCCGGCATAGTTAAGCAACCCTTACTTTTATCTAACACTTGCAGTCCTATAGACGGGGCAACATGAGTTTGAGGGCGTGCTCAATTTTGATTAATGTTTGTTGTATTGAGTAGTTCCTACTAGATAGGTTATTTGAGTACACACAAATATAAAGGTGAAGTAGGGTATTAATAACTCTACATGTAAAGTGAGGACGGTTGTTTCTCGTCTATCCCTCGTATGTTACGTCTATCGTAGTGTGGGTACTGATTTGCAGCTTCACACATATAATGTTGTACTGCCAACGGCTTATTAGCCTACTCATTCCCTCATTGCCGTTTTTTATCTCTCTCTTGTCAAATGTCAATTCTTGCCAATACCATTGGAAAAGAAAAGTCTTCACGGCGTCAACCATACATAAGCACAGAAATAACCACTGTTTAATCATTGTAACACAGTTTCTTCATGACTGTACTTGTAACCCTAAATTAATACCTACTTACATATTTATTAGTAAATTAGTGAGTAGGCGAAGTGCCGCGTCCCCTTCCTGAGCCTACAAACAATTACACACACGCATGCACACAATCATTTGCTGTAAACCAATCAATTGATGTACCTATGCTATGTACTTATAAGCTAGAGTTGTTGTAGAGCTGTGGCAAACCATATTATGTATTCGTTACTGAGTACATGGCCTGAGTTGAAGTACCGAATCATTAGTCCCGAATTAGTATCGTCACTCGTAACACATACATGTTACGAGTGACGATACAAACCTACGTCCCACTGCTGGGCACAGGCCTCTCTTCAACTATGAGGTGGAACAAGCCATACTTACTCCAACAGGCGGCCTCAGTGTGGATTGTTGGGGAGGTGTAAGGTTAGTGAGCAACCTTAATGTCAGATGTCATCAAGCCGCCCTAAGGCCTTTGACTAGGCTTAACGACTGACATCTAGCGACGACAACCGGGACCAACTGCTTAACGTGCCTTTCATAAGCACGGATATGCCCCAAACACACATCACTAAATTTTGGTCGGGGTGGTCGACCATCCCATTTCCGACCCGGCGTGTGTTGCTCTACAACAGCGATCACTGTCACAACTGCGCCACGGGCACTCGTAACACATTTTCCGTAAATCAGCATGATGATGTTTTTATGAATAAGGGGGTTAGACTTTTGCCTTATGTCATTAAGCTTCTGAAACTTACATAGCAGGTGTTATTATTTTCACATTTTTCTTAATGTCTCTTGGCATTAAATCCGCCATTTTTGTCATGTACAATTAAGAACAAATCTTTCTTCATTTTTTTTTCATGAAAAGAAATACTAAGAGGACAAGCCAAGGGAGCGTGTCAAAATGTTATTTGTAATAAAAGACATAGTCATAGGTTTGTACATTCTACTTAATCAAATCAGCCAAGTTCTAATTAGGTATTTATTTCATTACATCTGATTATTGAAGTCAGCCTTGAGAAAATTATCGGTAATTCCCACGAGAGCTAAAATAAATATGATCTTGACAGGTGAGCTCGACACTTCTTCGGCTTCAGTGAGGTGTTAAATAGCTGTGTACCTTGTATTAGTCTGTGTACCTAGATTACTTACTAATACTAATTTACTGCCTGGAAAAGTGATCCGCTTTCTTCAATTGCTTATCACTACGGTCAGCACGAGCACAGCTCTATTAATGTGTATTCATTTAAACTTACGTTAAAGTGTAGGAAAATATTATTCAGAATAAAAACTTACCCCTTATTCATAAAAACGAACGCGACGCTATAGCATATTTTAGGCAATTGACGTGTTATGTCACTTACTCGCAAATGGCGGCAGCAACAAGAATGAAAGAGTCAAAGCGATACAAAAGTTAATGTGTTGTTGAAGTGCTGTTTAAGTTATAAGAATAAGGGGGTTAACCTTTGTGACATTGGTATCAATATATTTTTATGCGAAACTGGCTGTTTAGAAAATATGCTGTCTAGTAAAATATGAATAATGCTTGCGCTACCTACTAATTTTGTAATACCTGTTTTATGCAAGGTGTTGCTTGCTAGCTAATAATAATCAACCATGGTGTTTGTGTGTCTGCTTTCACAAGTAAAATTAGGTTGAAGAGCGAGCATCGAACCTACTTTGAGTCCCGGCCGATACTGGTAACCACTGGCCCAAACAGATCGTCAAAAAATGCTATGTTTGTTCGAAAAATGTTAATCAAGTAACCTACTAATATTATTCAGCTATAACGTGATGTCAAAGGCGTTAAAAAAATGAAATGGTATCATAAATCTTAATTGCATTATCTCTTATGACAGCTATTTTGTGCCTAAACAAAGCCAATCAAACTCTCCGAATGAAAACACAAAATGAGGATTTACGAGTATTATCAAAGTTTTCGCCAATCTTCGAGCGTTTAAAGTCCTCAAAACGTAATAAAAAAGACTAAAGCTCAAAACGATTAATACTTTTTTGATACGTCGACCTTACGCCGAAACGTTAGATCCACCTGAGCCCGAAGGATTTGTGGTTCTTAATTACAGACGGACCACCCAGAAGCGGCAATTAGTCGCGATGTCCAATTACTGGCCATTACAAGTATTATAGTCGTTAGAAAAGCACACGCTGCGAGAGTTAAGCTGTAATTTGTACTGAACCATGGTTTGGTTTCTGAGTGTTTGTATTACACGGTAATGATTTGTAATTTAAAGGTATTTTCTAATGTGGTGTGATTCCTTTTAAAGAATATAAGCGACTGTATGTGTGTATAAGCGGTTCATAATGTGCATTGTTTGAATACTAAGAATTTGTGGTCATAATATCACTTTGTACGAGTACCTATTCATTAACTGTACTGTACGAGTACTAATTTATTTTGTAGTTAAAAATTTTGCAATCAAACAAAATTTCTCTAAAATAATATTAAGTAAAGCATACAAAGAAATACGATTTTAAATACTAGGGTGTCTTCTTTCATTTACCTGTGGGTTTTCTGAAAGAGATTGCTTTTAGCAATAACACCGCCTAGTTATACATTGTTACTAAAATTTCATGTTTTATTGTGCTACTTACTCTGTTTTCTGTACAATAAAGTGTTTACTCATCTTAACTAAGGACGGTAGAAAAAAACATTGTTCAGAAAAAAAATACTTCGAAATATTGAGTCATATTGGTAACGTGAACATTTTGTCTCGGGATTTATTTCTACAGGAGTTCCCCTCTCAAATCTCTAGTCACTATAAATACATAACAACACCCTAACGATATTGTAAATAAATTACGAGGTCAATGACACCAAGGCAAACCCCATGATACAAGTGCTCTATTATCAATAAGTTGTGTATTTCGAATAGGGTAGGTAGTTGACAAGGAATCGCGGTTTCCAATACAACCGTTTCCGTTTTGTAAAGGGGCGGTATTGCCACGTCATTGTCAGTGAGAAATTAGAGACCGATTTTTTAAAGAATGTTATCCTAATGTAAAGCTTCGTGTGTGGCCTGTGTGTATGAGTGCGCTCCAAGAAGGATTAGTCCCATCAGAGCAGTGCTTTGCTACGAAATTCGTTGCTTAAATTAATCGAAACATGTTATGTCAATAAAATAAGTAAATTTCAAACGACCCAAGGCGAATAAGAGAGGTTTTTTTTAACCTTCTTCTTGAATCATTTTGATCTACGGATGTAATCCTTTTGAAGAATTTCGAAGTAACCCAATCTACTAGCTGCTCTGCTTGTCTGGTATTTTTTTGAATTCGTTTTGATTGTTTGCGTACATATTTTGGCCAATCAGAAACCAATAGAAATACAACTTAACATGACATTTTCGTCTTAAGATTCAGAAAATACACATTGTTTTGGATGACTATATTCTCCAAAGTAGCCCAAACTTTCAAACTCTTCACACAGCTAAATTCATTCACAATATGATACATTAAGCGATAGCTCAAGTAAAGCTCCGCCTACGATTTACAGCAAAGGATAGATGCTTTGACATTTAAAAGAAATGTCCTTCATTACTCAAAATGTCCCGTTTGGAACGAATGGTATCGTAACCCGGAGAGCGTAATTCGTCAACGTCAGGGCGACGCGACTCCTTCCCATAGATAACCGGATGAATAGCCCCTTAACCCTGCCTTTCTTGGCCGTACCAGCCAAATTGAACAACTCTTGATTTGGCTGTTATGGCCGTAATAACTTTTCTTTACATCGTAATAAATTAAAGGGTTAACTCATAACTTAACACATTTTTTCTTAAAAAGGCGTGTTTTCACTTTCACTATTTAGAAATGAGAGTTGAATTAATGCTTAATAATGCTAATGCAGTGCTAACCATTACACAACTTGACGAAAGAACATTACAAAAGAAAATAGGCCTCTGTGGTACACCACATTACTACTACGCGCGCTAAATGCGGTATGCGTAACTGCGTTTATTACCTTGCTTAAATCTAAGGAAACTTTAGGGCAATGAAAACAAAAGAGATACGCAATAAGTACATTTCATCAGATCATAACATCTAGTTTTGAACATGGTAACTCTGGAATATCGGGGGCAGTGGTCAGTTCTAGGCTGCCACCGTGATACGTCTTACAGAATTCAGCTCCAATCAGCCTCCTGGCAGTCGCCTTCACATTTTGGCGACAGTAATTTAATAATCATAAATTCAAATTTTTCCTGCCACAGCTACTCAGTCAAGTCAGTCTCTTCTTTAAGAAACAAAAAAATTAATAAAGATCAAATTAAACAAATTGGTAAATTATACCACCTCCGCAATGTTTCGCTCAATAATTTGTTCAGTTACAAAATGAAAGTAAAGCTGTGAACATATCAACACCAATCGACGTACTTCTAATGTTCTTATGAATAGCATCAACACCGACTCATCGCATTCTAACAATTCACGCGTCGCAAAACACGAATACTTGAGATAATCTCAGCCCATTCTTTCTACCTGCCATTGTTCCAATATCACTGAAGGAGAAATCTCTTTACCGTCACGTCGATCAATTGCACTGCATAATGCATCACATGAGTTGCAGTAATCTTGAGAAATCACAAAAATACTTCAATGTTATCTGACAACTTAACAGTCTATTCAATTTTCAGATACACTGTTCTCTCTTTATCCGAAGTACCTACCTGCCGCATTGGATTACAATTCAGTCATATCATTAGTCTAAGCCTACTAAGGGGTATTCATAACAAGCTAAATAGCGCTTCAATATTCTTGTAGGTTAAATTAAAGCTACATGGTACAAACAAACTATTGAGTGGTAAAGTAAATCAGTATATTAAATAATATACAAGAGCGTACAAGACATGCAATCACAAAAGCACACACATGACAATCAACTTCTTTATAAACAGAGTAAGTGTCAATGGTTACTGTAGAGCAGTCTTTCCCAAAGTGGGCGATAACGCCCCCTTGTGGGCGCTGCAGGTCTCAAGGGGGGCGGTAAGAGACCCAGAAAGAAATTGGTGGCGTTGTGTTGAGACGGTAGGTGAAAAAATGGGGGCGCTAAAAAAATATTTATTCTCGAAGTGGGCAGTAGACAAAATAAGTTTGGGAATCTCTGCTGTAGAGGTTCAATACCTCAACACCCTCCCATAACCAAGACATCTTACAAGACTCCAAGATCCTCTGTGAAGTAGTCATGTTTCACACGCCCGCAGGGCTACGTGAAAAACATCCGCCACCATTTGACCGGTCAGCCGGAATTAAGTTGGCCCTACCGACGGTTGCAAGTCTGTAAACCCTCCCAGATCGCCTAGCTCTTAAGACTATTACACCAGTCTTAGAAATATTACATTCTGTCTTAGAAAACACAACATTGTAGCCTTTTTGCGTCAAACTATGAACAGAACACAAGTTAACAGCAAGTTTCGGTACGAACATCACATCAGTTAAAGTAATATTGACAATTTTACCGTTAAACTCCACTGAAAATTGAACATCACCGATACCACTCACATCTAACTTCTTGCCGTTAGCAACACGCACCTCCTTCGTCGTAGACGGTTTCAGTGTATCAAACCACTCACGACATCCTGTCATGTGGTTAGTTGCACCACTGTCAATAAACCAAGAACCGTTGTCAGTACTTGTACTGAGCGCCGATAGGACCAGATTACTAGACATATTCTTCTGAGTACAATCTTTCTTCAAGTGACCTTTTGAACGACACTTCCAGCACCACAACTTCTTTGTCTTATTCGGCGAATCGGTTCGTTTCATTTCTGTGCTAGGATTGTTGCTATCGCACATGCTGCGCTTGTTCTCAACACGCTGTCGTGTAAACAAACAGTCATTGCCAACATCTTCGCTACCTTTCCACCGCTTGTCTTGCAATAGCTTCAGTTTGACCATATCCGTCGAGATCACTTTACCAGAGTGCTCTAATGCCATAATCATCGGCTCAAATTCTTGCGGTAAACCTTGAAGCATAATGGCAGCCAGGAATTCATCATCAAGTGGTTTATCCATACCTCGCAGTTGACTTGCTATCGATAAAACTTTATTGACGTACGACTCCATGCAGTCGTAATCAACCAGCTTGATCATTCACAAATGACGAAGTAACTTTAACCTTATGTTCAATCCCCTGACATCAAAAGCCTTTTGTAAGGACTCCCATACTTCTCGTGCAGTTTTCGCATGAATTATATGAGAATAACATGATTTGTCTACAGACAGACAAAGCATAGACCGAGCTCTCTCCTCTCTACGAGTAGCCTGCTCTACAGTCTCTCCCGGTACAACCTCTCCGGTCACACTTCTCCACAAATTCTCAAATACCAACAGATTTTTCACCTGAAAACTCCAGTCTCTGTAGTTGGACGCGCCATTCAGTTTTTCAGTCAAAACAATTGCGCCGCCGCCAGCCATATTAGAATTTGTAAGGAAACGTATGAAAATTAAACCTTATTATTGCCGCGTCCTGGGCCCATAACCTCTTGTAGGTTAAATTAAAGCTACATGGTACAAACAAACTATTGAGTGGTAAAGTAAATCAGTATATTAAATAATATACAAGAGCGTACAAGACATGCAATCACAAAAGCACACACATGACAATCAACTTCTTTATAAACAGAGTAAGTGTCAATGGTTACTGTAGAGGTTCAATACCTCAACAAATATCATAATAAGTTTTGTAGCGTTTTGTCACTTATTCGCAAATGTCGGCAGCAACAAGAACGAAAGGGACAGCGCGGTACAAAAGTTAACCTGATGTTGAAGAGCTGTTTAAGTTTGTAAGAATAAGGGGGTTAGACTCTTATATTGTGGCATGCTCGTCTGACAATTGCCTATCCATTGTCCTCTAGGAGAGCTTATGCTCTGAAAACACTACTTCTTCGCCGTTCGTTGTATGCTTTGAAAGTATTAGAAAATTTCTAAAGATGGCCGAAATATCGATCTCGTAAAAATGAAGACCCATTTTTCACTTGTGTAGTATGGCAAAATTAAGTGGTCTAATTGCTTATGAACAATTTACTTCCGAAGTGCACCACAATTTCATAGAAATCAGATTTGAGTCGGACTCTACATGTTGACAAGTTTGTGAAACTAAATCCCATACCCCAGTTTTCTAAGAAATTTCGAAAAAAAAAGTAAGTATTGGTTAATTTTGGTTACTAATTGTCTTTTTTGTAACTTACGTGTTTCAAATGTAACCAAAAATAATAAGTTAAATTACTTCTTGGGCATCGGTTTTCTGATTTCTGGCGAAAACAGATTTCTTTTTCCAAAGTAATTTGATAAATGTTCAGAATTATACAGATTGTGCTACAGCATATGCATAATGACGAATGTGTTGTAAGTTCTCTTGCTTGGCTTAGCAAAGAAATGCTCAGCAATTAGATTTTTGTTCAGTAGTTTCGGCAATTAACTCGTCAATCTCTTTGTTTTAGCTGCCTCTTTCTTAACAGCACGGGTGTTTCATCCGTTTCACATGTTCACTTAAGTATTTTAATTTTCGTGAAAATTAATTCATCTTGAAAAGACTCGAATCTTAAACTTGCTCGAATGCTAAAGTTGCTGAATTTATTGTACCTAAATCTATACTGCTACATTGGAGACAAATAAACTTTGCAGCGCTTTTAAATCACGAGTTGTGTTTTATAATGCTTTTCCATTTCCTCGTGTCAAGTCTCCCAGGACAAGTGTCCGATGTGTTTTGTATTTCTGTCTCGTGCATGCGCCAACTTGAAATAAAAATAGCAAGAACAACCCTGATATAGACAAAAGACTGCACAAGTTATACAACTATCTAGAGTATGAATAGTATGTACAACAATTCGAATAAGAGTTTTTTAAAAGGAGTTCACAGGATCATTCTTCAGTCGTTGAATTAACAGTGTAAGAAGCCACCACTGACCCCAGTACTCGTACATATTTATTTATACCTCTTTTGCTTAGATCATGGATCTTGGATATCCGAATGAATCCTGTGATATCCAAATAAATAAATTGAATTGAATTGATTGAATTAGCTTTGTCGAAATAGGCTTACTCAGGTAAGATCGCGGTCACATGCCAACCAGTTTTTTTAAATGATAATAGGTACAATAATAAAAAAAGGGCCGTCTAAGACCATGTTATCTACACCGCTTGCAATAACATTTGTGTTCAGGTAGTGAGATCTAATTGCTGACGTACAGTGTCCTAGCTTTGAAATACAAACACATAAATTCACAAAAGTGTATTCGAATACTCATAATCTCTTTTGTCTAACATATGTGATTCCATTTGTCTAATTAGTCATCGATGTGTAACAACGAAAAAAATGGCTCTACCATAAAGGTAGATTTGTTTTTAAAATAGGGAGCACTGTTCGTTCGCTGTGTCTATAATGGACTGATAGGCCGATAGGTGATAGGCTAGCAGACGGCGACAGGCCGGCGAGACACGGCCGCGGCGGGTCTGATAAGTCCCACGCCACAGCGCGGCCCACCTCTGCAATGAGATCAGACCTTTTTATACTCACATTTCACTGTATTTAGTTGTAGATGATGTTCTAAGTCAATAAATATACAGTAATTTGTGCGAAGAAGTTGGATCAGTAGTATTGTGTAAATTGGGCATAATTGACATTTATGTTGTAAAAAAGGCCCGAAAAAGGGCACTTGTTAAAAAAATGCAAATTAGGGATGTATATGCTGAGTATTTATTACATTAATCATATTTAAAGTTAATTCTACCACCACGTACTGATAGGTATGCTTGGATTTGGATTATCAAAAACTTGGCAAATCAAATTACACATCATCACACGGAATGTTGATTGGTGATCATAATTATTTTGTGGTTGTTCCTAACATTTTTGAATGAAGTAAATTAGGACCATGAATTTATATCCATACAACAAAGGCAACACTGTTTAATAAAAACAATTATTTTTGAAGTGAAGGCCGGGAAATCTTTTTATGCAATGTAATCAAAATTACGACTAACAAACAATTCCAGACTCGTATTAAAAGAAGCAATTAAGATTTTGCTTTTGTTGCAAAAGGTTTGATAGACTAGACGTTTTGATAAAGGTATAAACTTTATCTCAGTTAATAATCAGAGCACTTTAATCCGTTTTTAACTTTACTTTGTTCTACACTGAAGAGGGAGTTGATCGCCCCATTTAAGCAGGCATACCTTATCAAACGTCTTACGGAAAAGTGAGCAGTATCTAAGTAATTTGGAAAATGATGAGAAAAGCAGCAAATTTCCGCTGATCTATAGCGAACTACCACAAGTGAGATGAGATGATGGTATAACACATTACAACCATTTTCCCCCTTTTCTCCAAATGACCCCTACTGTTAAGCCGCCGATAGCTTCAACAGCTTTACCAGGCTGAAGCTTTACCGCAAGGTCTAAAACTAAAAAGCTAACATCGAACTCAAGCATTGTTCTGAAAGTCAACATGGCATGCTCCATCGTAGACCGCATCGTCGCTTTCCATCAGGTGAGATCGCGGTCAAATGTTGGTCTATCCAAATTAAAAAAATAATAATTATGAAGCTCGGTATACCCAAAAACCAATTTAAAATACCATATTGAAACTTACTACCGTTGTATTCGATCCTGATTTCAACGAAAAGAATTTCATCGGAAATCACGATATTATTGAAAGACCTTCAACTGAACGACGGATCACACCCCTTACCGTTACCATAGTAACAATGGCACATGCAGAATTCGGTTACATTTAGCACAGAGGTTCTGAAAAATAGGTCACCAGGATTCATGAGGCAAAAACAGAGCACAGTGACAAAATTTTAAGTTAAATGTTGTACTGGTTAAAACGGACGTGTATAAAATGGCTTCCTATCCACTTCTTAGAAACAATCATTATCTCTCTCTTAATTTTGAATCGATAGCACAACCAAACCTACTATGTATATAGATACAAGTGAAATATCATTTTAAATAGTCTTCTGGGCTTGTAGATTTCAGGATTCCACCGCTTTACGGCGTGGACGACATGGTGATGATGAATATGATGATGATGAAGATGATTATGATGACGTTAATGATTACTATGACGATGATGATTGGTTATGATCAAGAAATATTCTGGCAAACAATATATTCAATCATCAAACTGAATGTACGTAATCACGTAGAGACAACTCTGTCTAACTATTACTGTACACAGATTTTAAAAAAAACGTAAAAGCTAAAATGTATAAATACCTACTGGTAAGCTGAACTTTAGCGCTGAATTTGTATCATGTTTGCGGTTAAAAAATTCAAGTCGTAAATTCGTAATTACTTAGTTACCTGCCTGTTACGTTCAGTACGCTAGTCGCGCACCGGCGAATCTGGAGCACCGCGTGGATGCAAATATACGTCGACGACCACATAGGCGTGCGCCGACGTGCAGTGGTTTCAAAATAAAAACATCCTCCATTGCTCTCTTGCCCGAAGCGAGCGAGCGCAGCGAACATCGCGCGAATGCATCAGCGCGATCTTTACACAACTCGATCGTCCGCGCCTCAGTCCCAACACGAGCGCGGGCGGGGCGGCACGCGCTGTGCGCGCCTCGCGATTATCATTGTTTTCATGTAAAACCATTGTTTAATTCCATACGACTGCAATCGATACTACAACACAGTGAAATAACGGCCTATTTGTTGCATCTACTCCCGTTTTACAGTGCGGTAACAAATCTGGTGACAATACAGTGTTATCTATACGTAGATGTACTAGCAAAAAGGTGGCTTATTGACAAGTGAAACTCTTTATAGTTCCATTCATCCGCAAGACGGTTCTGTTTGGTTTTTGTATTGGACTATAAACGTGTTAGTGATCTTTGTTGTAAAGGAAAGTATGCAAATCGATAATCGAGTGGATGCCCAGCAGCGAGTCGAGAGCTCTTACTGTGCGGTTTAGTACTCGGTTGCATATTGATTCGTTGTACACCGGGATCACTGGAATTGTCATTCAATAACGGTGAGTTTGAGTATTAATCAGGACCCCAACATCTGCTTGTGTTTTCTTTCAGTCGCATTACTATGAGATTCTGATGAGAACTACTCACCACCTGCACCAAATGCACCAGAAACTTTAACCCGTTACAAACCTTAAGGTTTACTTTGGCACTTGACCAAAATTAATAAATACAAATACTGTTTCGAGAAATATTATTTTGTGTAAGATATTTTAAAGAGAAGATAAAAGTGATTGTTTATCAAAAGATAAAACGATTCAATCACTCGATATAATCTAAAGCACGTGGATATTTTTATATGCATCGAGCGTTTTACTGCAAATTAAGAAACAGATAAAATGGTAAGCCAAACAAACAACTTTCCATGTCAACAAACAAGTGTTTGGATAATTACTAACAATAACAAAGCGAACCAATAAGAAACTAACAAAGAACGTCACGAATTTCACCCTCGAGTTCACTCTTAAAGATTCAAACTGGGAGTGCCCAGGGTCAGTACTGAAGAAATCCTAAGCATTCGGGCCATGTGCCAGCTCCGGCTGTTGCAAATTATTTCTAAGTCAAGAACAGCTATAAACAACACCCGAGCTCATTGGTCGCGATGACACAAACATTTGTCATGTTGTTTTCGAAATAAAATACAGTTCGAAGAAACACGGCAAAAAATACCTCCTTGTGGGACGCCCTTGAAACTCCACTTGAGATTCATTAAAGCCCTATCCAATCGTAACTAATTGGTTTTGTAATCCAATAGGGTATTACAATGCGGCTATTATGATGGAAGCCAATATGCAGTCTATGGCTGGGCTAATCCTTTACGCCACGGACATATAACTGGGATTAGTAGCTACTACGGTAGTGAGCGGCCCCGCTCACTGTTTGAAGGCAAGGTTACTTACGGTTTGTTTGATTCTCAACACACTGTAATTACTGTTTTTATTACCGACTTGTACAACATGTGAAACATCATACAATCTCTAGAGAACTGCAATTTAAAATCTTCAAACGATTTGTCCTTCACTATTGACTTGCCATTTGGGACTCCTAAGATATAAAGAGGTCAAACGAGGTTAAGTATAATTATACGGCTACCTGCTCGGCCTTGTGCCGAAGCTACGGTTACGAACGCAACAATGGGACTGGAACGAGATTGAAACGCAGGTAGAGCAATATTGCACTGATTAAAAGATACGTTTCGTGGAGTAACCATTCACAGTTATTCAACTGAAAAAATGTAAAGCTGGGAGAAATTATGCCAATGTTTTTGTCTGCTCTTCAAAATGATCTGTTAAATAAATTCTTTTTCAGTGAACTATACAAATTTGGTTATTATCTTGTATTTCAGGCTCAAGAATTTACTTACTGAGATACTTGAAAAGAAACTTAATTATTGGAAGAACTTCACATATAAGAACATCATCCACATAGAGGTGTGCTAAAAAAATATTAAACAATGCCTGAACAGTAATTCAAGATATTTTATTTAGTATAAATCAGCTGTTTCCTGCCAGCGGGATTGAAGTACATACATAAAGCTGAATCAACAATAAATCTCACATGAGAAATTGAGAGGCCCCTTTGCAAAACACACCTTGCAGCAACAAGAAAAGCCAACCAGTTCTACCACCTGGGCGCACGCACACATTGCTACATCCCACCTCCATTGCTACTGGGATCCCATCTTCATACTCGTAGTCAAAGAAACCACTAATTGCGAGTCATAAAATCGTAATAATAATAATGATGAAAGTAGTCTGAGGGTACTGCACAAAGAGCAAACTTAACCGCATACTTAACGAAAGTGATCCATTGAGTAATCGATGACAACGTCTTGCAATTATCGCTTTTACTTCGCAAACAATTATTTATTCTTGGAGAGTTCGACGTTGCAGCGATGCTCTATTGTTTTTCACGCTCGCATACACTTTCTATGATTGAAGAGAAGAAAACGCTTTGAAGACTGATATTCGTGTGTGAGAAAGTTTCTAATGACCCGCTAGCTGAACTCATCAAACTAAACTCTTCTGGTTAACTTACTTTCGGGTTCGAACAAGTTTGGCGAGTTGGCGCGATTGTAACTGGTCGTCTATCGGTATTCGAGCTCCGAAGTTTTCCCGTAATATTCTCTGCATCATCAATTTATTTCAGGATGACACCAAATTAGCCTCCCTTTATTTAGTTTGGACAACTAGCTGTGTAATGTATCGGCTCGCGCAAGTTTAGTTTTTTTTGTATGACCTAATGAAGTTCTTCAAATTATAACCTTCAAGGATTCAAAGCACTTAACACTGCATGGCTGTCCCTTGATTCACCCCATTGATATTCACAAAAAAAAAGTTGTGGCCAGGAATTCCAAAGTGGCTACATGATTCATCGTCCATTTGTTGTTTATTTTTTTGCTTGGTAGCTTCTTTCTTATTCCTCATCACCTGGTTCAAACGACATAAATTCTTGACTTCCTATTGTTTTGCTACTGATAAAGGTAGTAAAAATGTTTCTTAATGGATATTTTACGATGTACTCATGATTTAACAGCTCCAGGTCACGCTACCGAAATGTAGGTAACAGCTGGACTGCCCAGTGTTATCACTGACCCTAATCTAAATGTGTGGTCTAGATAAGAACCATCTGATCTGTACTTTTCTAAAATAACAATGCGTGTGTACTTTGTGCGGAGTAGAGCATTTACAAAAGAGGACCACTTTGTTTAATGGACCCATTGTTCGTCATTTTGACAATCGCCGTTTTTCAACTATGAGATATCATGAGTTCATGATTAATTTGAAAGCTTAAGTCTGAAACATTTTTATACTTTACCATCACCATGGTTGTTAATGACGAGGCTGATTTCAAACATTTAGTATCCCAACCCAAACACATATTTTTGGCTTCAACAATGGCTTTAATAATAAAATATAATTAGATGAATTGCAAATCTCTTATACTGAGACTAAAAGTTATCTTTAGAAAGTAAAATCAAGCCTCGACTGGCTTTGACTTTGGTATATTTTGCACAATTAAACGTTTTGAATTTAAACCGGTGCGGAATGAACCTTAATTATAGACATCTTTCGTAAGTTTTAATGATGTACACTAATCAGTTAAACGTGTAATCTTTTAAATTCGGACGCACCACTTTTTAAGACCTGTTGTTTTTAATGTATTTGTATCAAACTTTCTGAAGATGTTTACTTTACCTATATGTCAATTTTCTTTTTATGCAACAACTAACTCCCATGCGAACCGCCTGATGGTAAGCATTCACTGCTGCCTGTAATTGCACTTACTCTACTCCAAAATTGCCGTTCAAAACATGTGAACACTTCAATAAGTTGACGGAGGTAAACAAATGACTGCAAAATTAACTCTCCTTGTCAATGTGAACGACATTTATTATACTTTTTGATTCTTGTTTATAATTACCACCGTTGACATTAAAGGCGCTAAGCGACACGTGTCGTATTGCTCAATATAGTTCCAGTCCAAATGCATGAGCGTACTTAATTGTCTCATTGACTGTATGCAAAGCAACCGGTCATAATTGGTCTGTGTTCCCACGCGTTAGCAAGACTACCCACGCTCCAGTACCGATGTTTCGACTCGATGCCAAGTGACATATTTCACAGTGAGACAACAAAATATCATCATAATTAACCTACTAAAAGCTATCTCGCGGCTTTTGCCTCGATTAACTGGCTTTACTTTTACCTTGTTTTCTTTTTAAGCGTCTGCAACAAAAATCACAACTAATTGAAAGACTCTATTTTTCTAAGAAAGTTTTCATTTAAGTCCTTAAATATTCAGTGATATGTGCTTACAACAGTGCAAACGTTTTCATTTAAAAAAATAGGTTAAAATTAAATGAACGCACCGTTGTAGGCAACGTTGTATAGTAACACAGAATTATTGAAAAAACACATGTATTTTTTGTTGGAGGTAAATCAAATCAGATTTTGCTATCGGAAAAGTTCAAAATCGAATTGAATTACACAACAAGTAAAATATTGTTTCAATTGGTCACGTCAAAATCGATTATTGAGCAAGTGTGTAATTTGGGCTGGGCCATTGTGTTAGTGGCTTCAATATGAATGTTAGGGCGCGGTACTGTCACGCTGTCTCAACTCGGCCTATTTGTGTTAGATAACATCGAAGGGTTATTGTTATCATTTAACAATTAGTCCTAAAGGAAGGAAAGGGACCTGATCAATAAAGGCTACACTGAACGTTGTACTGTAGACAAATGTACTGCTGTTTCTGATTTAATTTCGCTCTGAGGATGAAGTATTTTAATTAAGATTCTGCGGAATTTGCTTAGATTGGATCAGAAACAAGATCCCGCGTTAAAAGGATATAAATAAGTTTTCTATATTGATTACAAGGAGTTTACTAATGAATAAACCCATTCGCAGTTGCATAAAATTGATAAATCTGTATGATCGTAATTCATGAATTTTTGGGGATCGAATTCGCGACCTGAAGTGCCTTACCCATTTCGCCAGCAGACCAGTCCACCAACGGGCCAGTTTTTATCTTCCGTCACAGTCGACCCTTACTCTCACTCACTCACACAACATTTTTCCATCAAAGAAGATGCTGCGAAGTAGGTCAAACTTAAAACAACTGGTATTGGTGATACTGGTCTTCAAGATATTTGGGTAACAAATTATTGCCTTCGTTGACACATACCTACTCGTAGCTGCGAAACAAGACCGCGATGGGTCTGTGGGAATTGTGTACGCTGGCCCTTCGCGTTTGCTCACAAATATTTGTGTGACGCCTTCGGAGTTGGGTCGTGTGGACAGAGAAATTGTTATATCATTAGTTGGTTTGCTTGGATATAGTTGTTTTCACTCGAAGCTCTAAATAGACATTAATGTTCTACAATGCTCGGTGTAACTACAATACAATAATTTAGTGATTTGATTAACATCACTTACAAATTCATTCACTTGAAAACATTTAAATTATTTCCATAGAGACAATGCCCAATCGTTATTAGTATCTTACTCACGTTATTATTAGTTTAAATTTATGCATTCTAATGTGATATAATCCCGTCATGGAATATTAATTAGTGTCGTAACTAACGATAATCCTTACAGATTCAAATACGAGAAAACATTAGGCCCGTGTTAAGAAGTATAAGTCCTACGAGGTGATGATGATAATGATGATTGGGGCATTAGTCTTGATGCTTACGGTTCGATTTCAAACGGTAGCTTGGATTATTTGCATTATCTAATAACTTTCATACTGATAACAGAAAATTGGCTTTAGACAGCCCTTAAAATGTTTGCAATCATCATTTTACCAACTATTGGATACAAACTATGTCTTTCGATAAGCAAGTTATGTTAAGAAATGACAAAGAATGAATTGTTAAGTTATGACTAGTATTTTTAGTTAGTTAGTTTAGTTGACTATAGTATTTTTGATATACAACAACTGACTGACACAATTCACTGATAGTTATGTCACTAAACATCCTCAGAAATATTACTGGAATAAGCTTACTACTAGTCTGAATATTGAGACCAGCTACAAATCGATTGCTATTGTACTTCGAGCCCTAAGTACCAATCTACTATCGATTGTCGTTGCACCTCAATACCGTATGTAACTGTTAGCATCTTATGCCATTACGGTTCTTATGCAACCCATTGTCTGTCGCGTTAAAGCCCGTGGCTATAAAAACCTGTAGCGTTTTGCAACAGCTGAACAAATTCTTAACTTTCTCCTCTATATTTGGCGTAATAGTTCCATATACTAGGTATTATAAAGGATAGGATCAGCGAGGTCTCATTGTGAGCTACGGTTTACGAGCAAACCAGCGGGAGATCGGCCATTTTGCGTACCGACTGAGTCAGCTTTTGTTACGTTATTTATTTTAATAATAACGCGAGGAATTATTTTGCGCTGAAAACAAATTACATTTTAAAATAAACCCCAGTAGCTTAAATCACCGCACATTGTGCAATAAACCGAACTGAAAACCTTTGATGTTCTTTGAAAACCAGTTTTTTTTTTAACTGTGTGTTCCGTCGGGTCTCAACAAACTTTAGAAATTAATTGAATTGATGTTCCCAATTGTTTATGTAAGCGTGATTTACAAGTGACACTTTATCAGAATGTATGGCATAGCTCAATTTGTTTGAGGATTTCCAATCCTCTTTACACAGCACTATCCACAATGTAAGTAATCAAATCTCAACAAAAAACAGACATTATCCAAATTTGGTAACGGTTTGGTTGAGAGTGTTAATTCGTTCCTACAAACAAACAAACAAACAAAACATTTATTTGCAATGAATACAAGTGAGTCAATAATGGTCTTAAAAATATCTAGACATAGTATTCGGCCTGCTAGCAGGCGTGCAAATTATTAAAAGTAAGTTACAGTTTAAGAATACTTAGTTTAAACTACAAATGGCCAAAGGACCAGTGACCAAACTTTAGTCATTAGTAGGCGGGTACAATAATAACTTTGAACTCTACTTTGACCGCCGGAGGTCGACGTCTCTCTGTTCTCATTATGGGTCTGTACATATGTTTTGGTCATGTCATAACTAATCAACAAAGATCATTTTTTCTCTAATCGGATACTTTTATACCATTTATGGTACATCGTGTTTTATAATCAAATTAACAAATAAAAAACCGGGATTCGTAACTTTGTTTTCAATCCTATTCAATATGTTCAGTCTAATGCGTTAAAACATATTTGACTTTAAAAGATAAGAAATTGAAAAACTGGACATCGATCGGTTTCATAAAAGTTTTATCGCACTCGTACCAGCTATCGATTGCAACACTGACAACGATTATGGATCGAATTGTGAAATGCGCGTAGGCAGAGAAATTACCTCTAATAGAAAATACAGCATTCATTCATCTTCGTTTGCTTTCGGCCGAGTCATCGTCCTCTTGTATATGAATGAAACCACAAAATTGGTTCTATTTGAAGAACTTATAGTAATCATGACTTACAGAAGACTGAATATGTAATAAAACTGTAAAAGTCGTTTATTTATAGCATACACTTAATTTAATGAGTATGTAATAGGGTTTAGAAACCACGTGGTATTATCGATTTCACAAAACAATTAGGAATCATCTTTGCAATAACTAATTTCTAGTCGACTGTTTAGCTTTAAAAACCGAATTTTATCAAGGATAATCATCTATGGGTTTATTAGAACCATTGATAAAATTAACCATCTCGTTGAATCACCTAGACTGAAGGCTTCTGATAACTCCATTCAAGGGTTACAAGCTCTACAATCATCCAAACTCATTTATCCTACGATTACAATGGACAAAATGTCGTCTGCCATTTTGATTATGGTTCTTACTCGGATATTATGCAGCAATAATTTCCTACGTCACGATAGTGTGCAGTGCGATAATTCGTTGTGTCGGACGGAAGATAAAACAATCCACTGTTTATTTTCCGCTGCAATCATCAAGTAGTCTTAACCGTAAACAGACGACAAGTTAAATATTTCCGGAACGAATTAAGAACAACAAACTTGCCCTTGAACTGATATTGCACGCAAAGTCTTTAGGACACTGCCTAACAAAAGTATTTAGCTCTTTAACTGTGTAGTACGTCCACTAATGATACTGCCTTCAAAGCCGGTTTTAAGCTCCTGAAGCTGAACATCGCACTAATGTACAACCATAATTTGTGCATAAAGTTGGAACGATTTTGGCCCTTTGAACAAATTATGGTCACGAACGCTACCTCTCTCACAAATTGACTCATCCTTATTGGTATTTTTTTATGGCAACATTTTGTTTACTAGGAGAAATCGATGACTGCATCATCATCACCAGCATGTTGCAGTCCACTGCTGGACATATGCCTCTCCGATTACTGCATAAAATGTAAAATTGACAAAATTGACAAACATATCATAGTTTGTAAAACAAAACAAACAAAAATCTGCCTTTGATTCATCAGCAAAAAGTATTTAATTGCCATTTGATAATTTGATTTCGTAGTCAGTAGCCGAATCACGTTGATGAGCGGAACTGCTTAATGAGTATCCTTTTTAAACTGGTGACTCTCCTAATCGATCGGTGGGGTTGTCACGTACATAAGTGGATAAGCTAGACTCAGTCGTAAAAAGTCGGAGCCGCGTGGGACTAGTTCATTTGCCCCATGCGCCCACGCATTCTCAGTCGCTGACTGTGAGAATTTGATAAAAAGTAGGAAAGCTAATGGGTAAGTGCTACTTGTGAAGAGGCACTTTCATACTGCGCGAAATGTACGATCGTTTAGGAATATAATAACCACCAAAAGTTGGCGTGATGCATGTGGCGAACGCTCTCCTTGTTTATGCAATCATCATATTTAAGAAAACGTTATTCATGAATGAATAATCACAAGTGCCTTTGTATAAAATTGAGAAAATCTACATAAATATAATTCAAAAATGTGGTTTTGAAAAGGTGAATTAGTGCATCAACATTGGATCCTACGCTTGGCGCTGTAAATCCCAAGTCAGATTCTCCGTAGTGGATCATTGGAGCTTATTAAAAAGATATTCGAACGCACCCTGGAGATGCTCGTATGGTCACGCGAGCTAACGAACGCTTTGCGTGTGAGCATCTGTTTTAAGCACAGTTCACTGGCTGACGCTGCCGGCTGTGATTGTGAATGGGCTGCCTAATGAAGTCTGAGCGCGTCCCACACTTGCGTCTGGACGTGATCTGACTGCTGGCGGAACATGAGGAATCCTGATTAGCTTCTATAACGTAAAATCTTATTGAGTACTTTGCATTGGGGCTGTGAATGTAGTTGACGATCCAAATTATCCTATCCGTCAAACATCTCTAGTTCATTTTGCGTAGTAAACTAAATTGTTTCTTTTCTTCCAACATCGGCCAGCTCAGTTCAGCCAGTAGGTACCTAACCTAACGGAACACTTTTTTTCTAAAAAGGTTGTATATCATGCCCCTTCTAAACTAACTACGCTGGTATTTTGGGCATCATCACGTCGCGAGTACAATGTCGTTGATAGAGATACTCAAAACTTTAGATTCTAGGTCCGTTAGTTGATTACCGTTGCGCTACCGCCATTAATGGCAATGCCGGCATTATGCGAGTCATAATGTTTAAATTTTTAGGCATGTATCAGCTGGGGCTGATATCTCTAGATATCTGAAGCCTTGAATGCTTGATAAGATGGCTGACAGCAAGGTTTCCTATCCTCACAAGCCTAACATACATCCTACTAGTATTAATCAAGCCTGGGCCTAGGCACCGTGAGATTTAAAGGTTGATGTGCCTTTTTTCTATTTTTTTTTAATTATTAAGACGTAAATAACTATATATACCGCTGCATTGATATGAAAGGGGCCTACTTGCTGTAACGTCGGTGAACTTGTTGATCAATATGATCTATTAAAAACGCAACTCATGACAAATATGGTAACTGCGCCGGGCGGTAAATGTGACTCCAATCATTTCACGCGCGTCAAAGGACTCAAAGCGTCGCTTTGATCCTCATGCGGTCTCTGTAACTGAATTTGTCCCACTACCCATTTAGAGTGCGGCGTACAAAATAATTGCTCCAACCATTAACATTCCGGAGCGTACCGCTAACGAAACTTTCTAGTGCGGTGGGTGGTGCCACGCCAATATAAAATTACATTCGGAGTCACGAGTTTCATAAGTCTGGAGATAACACGCTCGTACCCAGCCACTGTTCTGTTTACACTGTAAGTACAGTCAGCATCAGAATTATGCAACCTAACAGAGTAATCAAAGGCATATATACAATTTGAATGAAGCAACCTTATTTCTACAACCTAAAGTAGATTTTAGATTTGAGTGACTCTACCAGTGATATAAGAACGGATCTATCAAAGTAGGATTAGTTAATATTATTTCAAACAGTATAGATATTTTCGGCTGCTCTGAAATCACCTACTTGTAGCTGACTGTACCTACTTTAAAATGTGTTGAGAGTAGTCACGTGCCGACCTTTGCATAATTACACAGTACTACCAGAGTACTTATATTACCGCGTTGTATACCCTCTGTCCCCTTAACCTCGGTTGGTGCGCTAATCTTGGATTTAATTAGCATGTCTTTGTACCATCTGAAGCTTTTGAGGTCGCAATTTGTGTATATTGGGGTCTAAAGTTTCATCTGGAGTAGGATACGCTTAATTTCAATTGACGGTTTTCAAAACATTGAGGACTAATATTCAAAATAACCTTATTTTGCGTGAGCGTGTGTCATGCATTCATGTCATCAACACGATCCTTCATAATCGTGTTCCTCCACGGTGCAGGTCGTGACCATTGGCGTGGAACGAAACACTAAACCTCTTGGTACTCTACTTAGTAGTACATACTGGCCAGCGATTTACATACCTACTCGTAGATACAGGTTTATTTACCTTAGGGTCCATTCAGAATTAGACGATCACTCAAGTGACATCAAAAAATATTTGGATTCTATTTACAATTTCATTTACAGACTTGTATAAAAAGCAGCGGTAAATCTAAAACTGTTTAATATATTGCTGCTTACGCAAGGGATTATTACCCAATAAAATGTGCCTTTACGGTACGTGATACCTGGGTCCACAGGATGATCCGCTGAAGGGTTCAAATTTGCCGAATACGCTTATCCGTGACCTCCTTCACTTGCTAATTAGCTTTACCTTCGGCCAAAGTAAACACAATGACCTCACCGAACCTTTCCCTATCGATATTACGGCTAAAACAATAGCATCCACGAGGGAAAACGGCTCTTCATGCTCCATTCATGTGTCAACGGCTCGTATCCGAACAAGAGGTTATTGATCTGAAAATATAAAAGGTCTCGATATTGTCTTAAACGGCGTTTCTAGAATGAAACAAGCTAAACGTGCCCAAGTGGCCGGGACGCAGAGCTAATATTGCCTCTCGTAGGGCCCCATTCATGACTGAACGCTGCTGGATCAGTCCCAAGTTTTACAAAATCTGACATCACACACGTAACGCTTGCAATTAGACGCTTTTGAAAATGTGCCACAGCAAGCTATGTCCCATTGATGTTTTTTTCTTGGCAGGCTTTAGTATTTCAAATATCTTCTACGGTTTTCCCTAAAAGTAGAATTCAATATTTCTAACTTTTACCACTTTCGTGACTTAGGTAACTAAAAACCTTAATCTTTTTCATCCGACTATAGAATGGAACACTAGGGTTACATGTTGGAGTGTGACTCAACAAGAACTGGATGTTAGAGTTTACGATTAGCAATCGGCGAATTCCCATTCACCAAAAGAATTGACTTTTATGTCCCTAGTAGAATTCAATAAAATAATAACGTTGCAATAAGAATGTTATGTTACCTTAATTTAACAAGCGTGATATAAGTTAGATAACGAACCGAAATAATGCTGAACCAACATTTTACAACCCTTAAAAAAACCAAACCCTAACCAACCTATACAATTTAGGGCAAACTCTCAGTAAATTTCATCCGACAACAGCAATAAACAAGCCGCTTACCTACTGTAAGACTATACGTATACAATTTTGTCTCTGAGGCCAATCCGGGCTTTTTGTCCTAATCTCCGCAACGGGTATGGCGACCCTACCGCCGGGCGCTGGTGTGTATTTTTAAACCGATATTGCCTTCGTAGTAGGATTGAGATCATATTTGCCGTTCTCTTTCATATAAAAGGCATTAGCTAATGGTGGATGGGCTGGACTCGAAAATCGATCAATACGATTTTATATTAGGTTTAAGTGACGCAGTATCTAGTAGATTAGATCTTAACCTGGAGTTAGAATTAAGGCTGAAAGCGATCCGACCCATGTAGAGGTATGTGAAGAGGCCTGGGTTTAGTAGTAGAACAGGTATGGCTGCGAATAATGCATTCAAGTAGTCTTCAACATTTTAAGACTGGTTATCATGGATGTTTTTTTTTTGTTAATGGACTTGATGATTAAAAAACACTTGCAACAAACTTATATAAAATTATCTTTCTATACTCAAGGTGGACGGATGAGCTGATAGGATGATCAAAGAAAGAGGGTTTCGGTGGATCAGGCTGCCTACAACCGGCCTGTCTGGAAATTTATGTACAGCAGTTGACGTGGTGTGGCTGTTTATGATGATATTTTTCCATTATTTACCACTACAGCGACATTTGGTTAAATCTAGCTAAATCTACTTTTCCTTACCCTAATATTAAAATAAATGTAAAGCCTACTGGTTACTACTAATGAACTGTGTTTGTGGATAAACATTCCCACGGGAATCTGGAGCAAAAATAACCGAAAACGTGTTTTATTTTCCGCTTCCAAATTTTGAAATGTCAAACGGGACAAAAATGCCCGGTATTTGTTTAGACAGAGATTTGGTAGTCATAAATACAGCTGGAACGGCAGTATTGACATTGAGCTGGTCTAAATCGGACGTGTGAGGGAGCTATTTATAATTTCACGCCTACTCGTAAGCGACGTCGACAGTTCGTCACGGACCAGGAATTTTCTATTTTGGATCTCCACGACAAACTCGGCGGAAATTCCTTAGGTTATGTTCCTGAGCTTATAAACTTTGGTGTAGAAGCGGATTGTGCAAATCTGTATAATTTTCTGTAAGAAAGCAGGGTATCAAACAGTATTGTTTAGTATTTAGTAACTAAGGTTGGGTTGCACCATCTGACTTTAACAATAACAAACATCAAAATTTCAGTTAAAGTACCGGTCAGGTAAGCAAAAATGACGTCAAATTGTCAAATTTGACAAAAACTTTAACTAAACTATGACTAGAACTATAACTAGAAGTTAAAGTTAAAGTATTCGTCAAATTTGACAATTTAACGTCATTTTTTGGGCCTAACCGGTACTTTAACTGAAATTTGGATGTTTGTTATTGTCAAAGTCAGATGGTGCAACCGAACCTTAGTATTCCTTATTTAGTGAGCTGTCAAAATACTCAACATTCTGTCAAGTATGTCTGTTTAAGGGTAAGTTGCACCATAGTAGAAGTTAAAGTTAAAGTTTTTATCAAATTTTACAATTTGACGTCATTTTTGGCCTACTTTAACTGAAATTTGGATGTTTGTTATTGTTAAAGTCAGATGGTGCAACCCACCCTAAGAGTTGCTAGTCTAGTACTAGGTAGTTAGTATTCCGTATGCTTACATTGAGATGGGTCGTAACGTAGTGGTACTCTATCTGTACCTAACATCATATCGTAGGTTTGGTAACGAAATAAACTCATGATCTTCATAATTCAAGTACCTAGTTCATAATCGTCTGAAGCTGGCGATGGGTTGTTAAATATGTGAATTCTTCACCTTAGTAGCTTTTTCGAACGAAACACCAAACTTCAACTGCCACCTTCAGCGAAGTCAGAGATAATGTGCTAGATGTTGAGTGCGTATGTTGCCGAAAAAAATATGCCTGTTACAACAGTATAATTGACTGTATGTGGAACGCGAACCCAAACAAAATTCTGTCTCCCACGAGCATCAGTCTAAATTGGAGTGTTCCATCACAGTCCGTAATCACGCGCGAGTGTCATCACACTGGCTGACTATTTTGATAGCCCATCAATCACTTCGGAAACTAATATGGCTCTGCACGCTACAAACACCACGAACATAAATAAAAAATAATTCAATCAACCTAGTTTTGTAGAGCCGTTTTGTTCAACATGACATTAATGCATCGTGAGAATAACCGGCTGGTGTGCTCTTTAATGTCAAATACACGTTTTTAATTTTGCGTGATTTACGTTTCAAAAAAAGGGTCGTTGCGTTAATAGTGATCAAATCATCATCATTATCATCGCCAGCCGCTTGACGTCCACGTACGATTTAGTTATTGAAAATCTCGAACAACAATTGGGAAAAACTCAGACAGCAATGGTAAATAATTTGGACAGCAGTCCTAGCCAAGTAGGCTAGCTGGGCGTTTCTTTAGCCAATTAGAAACTTACGCCCAGAAGATCCAAAAATACTTGGCCTCGTGTTTCAATGCCATCCGTATCGATTTAAAAGCTTCCAGATTGAAATAAGTTCGGGAACTTCAGTATTTGTATTTTTTTAGAAATTTTTACCTTGACTTATTGTGTAATATTTATAAATACTTACAAGACAAACCAACATCACGCCACGACATTAAAATATCTTGCTCATCGACTTCAAAGTTTCTTTCATATTGATTTGAAAATAACTCACCTGAATGCTTTGATAAATATCACTGAACAGGTATAGACACAATGTACCTTCCACGCAAATAGGATTATAAATAATTGGGGAAAGTCTCATTAAGCATATGAGTAAGTATATACGTAACTTCACAAACCTAATTGATGCCATTCCTATTCACTCGTAATGAGTACAATTAAAAACACTGAATACCGGCGGCCCGACCACTAAAGATCTATATTTAAACGACGTTCTTTTATACCCCCAGCTCACCCTTTTTATATGTATAAGTAAATGAAATAAAAGGATCGTCTGGAAAGTTCAGGAATAAAATTTCTTTCAAAGGGACTTGATAGGTAAAGTAATAAGAAAAGTGGTTCTTGTACAAACATCAATTTTGATCTGGATCAAATTAAGACAAAGAGGCTTTTATGTTCTTCGAAATAGAATTACTTAAGTGCTACTCTACTTCTAGGGATCTCTTCATTCGATCTCCTGGAGAAATAAAGAGTACTTACAGTTGTAGGTATTTCAGTCCGTCGCATTCAGATGGGGCCAAACTTGTTTGTGGTTGAGGCCTAAAGCACCACGTATCTAATTTACAGGAATATATATTTACTAACTACGTTAGATAATTTATCACTACCAGTGCCGTAAGATTAAGGTGGCAAAATTATCTCGATGCCCTGAGGACAGCCTGTACGCGAAATCTTGCTCATAAGACCCCATTTTAGTTATTCTACTGACCCGTAGCAACTTAAAAACGCGCTAAGTGTCCTCTTCCACTAATCAAATCGCAATTTCACGCTCGGACAATAAGGAAGCATTACAGCATTTTACCGTAGCATCAAATAATGGCGTGAGATTGCGTCTTTGCGGAGACATTCCGCCGATGCCACCTCGGTAATGACTGCGTTACGGAATCGGCTGGCACGCGCAGAAGCCGTTTAACTTAGTTCTGGATAGATAATAACGCTCACTGATGTCTGCAGAGTGGTTTCCGTACAGATTTGTAACCATTACAACACAATGAATTTCTTTCGGTAACCGCATCTGAATCAGATTGCGGATGTGGCAGATATATCAGCATTCTGCTTCCTAAGAATTTTGAGACCACTTTTTTACGTCCAGCAAATACTTTGTAGAGTTGCAGAGTTTGTGTTCCAAGTCCGCGGACATAAGACAAATCTCCATTTATGAGATCATAGGATAGTGGGGTCTTTTTTCAGGACATCAGTATTGCAGATGAGAAAAATACCCGTTTTTTGTTGAGAAATGATATTGATCATTGGACAAATATGTACAACATCGGAGAGAACTTAAACGACGTAGCCCCAGAATATTCATCAAATTTTACAACGCTTTGCATAATGGTTGAACCAATTCAAATGCCGCAATCGCTGCCTTTGAATATTTTTAAGCGACAAAACGGCTTTTAGGGTCTAATTTGGCAAGTTTAGCCGAGATTTTTTAACAAAGGCATCGCACGATTTAAGATTGCACGCAATCAGCCTGAACAAAATTGAGGACGCGTGATATCAGCTTGGTATTGGACGAATTTACTCGTAATACATTTGCGTTTAACGTCTATCATCATAATTAACATTGTCAATTCATAACCAAGCATCAATAGCCCCGTTCAAAGGCTGCTTGCTAACAGTTTCAAACAAACTAGCGATAGCGCTCTCCTAACTTAACTAAGTAATTACCGACTCCGAAAAGTCGCAAAGTTGGAATCATTGGTGCAGAAGTACGTATGAAATATTATTAGAAAGTTGCAAATACAGAGGCGTTTATCAAATATCAAAGAAGTGAAGCCGCAAGCGTTTGTAGTGCGACCGCGGCTTCACTTCTTTGATCTCGCCTACCTACACGTTGTGTTTCATAAACGCTGTATACTGACGACCTTCATTTTTATAAATTTTAATTTAAAATAAAAATAAAAAATTAAGTAACTACACAAACCTAAGGGTGGGTTGCACCATCTGACTTTAACAATAACAAACACCCAAATAGTTAAATGACGTCATAACATTAACCGTAACCGCTCAATTTTCACTGGTTACTGTTATAGTTTGTGTTAATTAATCTGTCACTTTGTCAAACGCGTCAACGTAGTCAACGTTAATGTTACAGTCAAATTTGACAAAAACTTTAACTCTAACTTCGACTATGGTGCAACTTACCCTAAAAATACTTTTTTGACGTACAGTCGTTTTTAAACTGAGAAGAACCCACGAGGAATTGTAGACCCACAACAAACAAGGTTAAGTGCTCACCACATGCCTTCTGACATACTTAAAACAGTCAATACATTAACCTATCATCGAACAGCTATTGTTTCATAAAGCAACGGTACCAATAGAAGTCGTTGCTCGCTTAGTGTATTTCAAGGCATCGCTTTCCCCACCGGCCAGCTCGTAAAAAGGCTATTTCTACTAGCAATAAAACTCGTCTTTGATACGTCCTATCCACCATCCTATCTCGGTTCGAGGTGACTTCTTCCTCGTTCAGGGCTGGCGGCATAATGCTGAGAGATTGGAATTATTGTAATTGAAATAGATTGATCATCGTTATCCTCATTATAAAATCTTCTATTACCTAACCAGATACTAAACGTCGACTTGGTGCAATGGTTAAGAAATTTGCTAGGTACTATATTTGCTACAAATATTTGCCATAAACTTGTTTGTCTATCTATTGTATTGGTCTGGGTGTTTCCTTTGTTTAGTATGTATGTAACTAAATACAGATAAGTATTTGAGTTTTTATCTGTTGTCCAGTATCTCACAGTATGATTGAATAGTGTCCGATAATATTTATTCATTTGTTATTCTATATGCTATGAATTAAAACACCATAGTCAAGGAACGAAATATGAAAATAATAATAATGCGGTTCTCATGCCCATGCCATACATGAGAATGTATCTCCCAATTCGAACCAGTATCTAGTGACATTTATCTGATATCCTGCGTACTGAACCGTAACCCGGAAAGTTATTCCATTCCGCAGCCCTGCCCTCCTCGAGTCACTCTTCAACTCCAATAAACACTCACAAGAGGTCCTCATGGAATGCTCAAGCAGATATTTCCAAACTCGAAACCCGGCGGAATACTTTTTATGGAATATTTTAGACTCCTTTAGGAAGTGGCACAGAGTCTTACGTTTGATATTCCAATGGTGCGCAGAAATGAGATGTAAAGTAAAAACATAACAAGGCCTGCTGAAGGGGGAAGTGATTGTAATTGACTGCTAAATAAGACCCGCATGTCTGATGGAAACAGCCAATGCCCTCTGCGTTGTTTTTTTCTTTTAATCTTAATAGCACGTACAATGTATTGGAAAGATTTATAGCTACATAACATACATAAATTTGTAACAGAACGTAATGAGTACTGTGTTATGGTACGTTTCTCATATCAACTGTAATTTACACCTTTGGTCTTTGTAATCGAAGAGAGGAAATATGATTTCTCTATCGAAAATAATTATTTTTGTATCAAAAAGAGGAAGTTAAATCCTTCTTCCAAAACTGGCACTAAACTATGACGTGCACGCAAACAAATCGCTGTACTCTTGGCTTGAAAACAGGTCCAATAGACCTGATTTTGTAGGGCATCGCGCGGTACGCCGGTGCTTCCTGTTTGTTTGAATCAAAGCCCTAAGTGTATTTTTTTTCATATGAGTACCTAATCATCTTATGTCATTCTGTCGTAGTCCTACCGAAAAGCCAAAAGCCATACTAAAATGTTTGCACATTTCTTTTTATAAATCTGAAAATGCGGCAGGCGTACCAAACCTACAATGGAAGATCCTGCTTCCTGCCCACGGTACGTGCGGATAGCCGCTTTATCCCGCTATGGCCTATTTTCGGGATAATAGAACCCGCTCGCCGAGGCTATCGATCTCTGCTTTAATTAAACACACACACGTGTGCACATAAACAAATACATCCTATGAACTCTAGTCGATGGAATTGGAATTGAAAATGACCTTAGTAGAATTGTACGAACTGTCGAAGTGTGCAGTCGACATCGGAATAATGAGGGATAACAGAGTAGTCAAAAAGATTTTGGCGGTTTGACACATCGTAACACTACATTGACATAGTTGTATGTCGTTTGAAGCGTCAATAAAAACAAAACAAGTTAAACACTGCCTTTGTGGTTTCTGTTATGATAAGGTTGCTACTCTTAAACACTTCAGACGTTTTTGACCGTTTTGTACGCACACATTATTTTGCTTCATTCATTTTGATGCTGACTGTACTGTACACTGTACACTGGTACACCCTCGAACAGTGACCGTCAATACACTTTTTCATCCCATCATTTCATCTTGACTAATTCAGGAAATATTAAATTAATTCATGTAACTCCATACTTTAATGATAATATTATAACTTGGTATTTACGTTCACCTGTTATATTGAACCAAGATTACGTTAGAAAATTAGGTTTTCACTTGCCTTATACCTCCATCCGTGGAGAGAAAGTTTTAATTTATTGACAAAACAATCATAAATCATTGGGAAATGTAGCCGTCTGTTTACGTAAGTTTCACTCAGATGGCAACAGCTTATATGAAACAAAACAGCTAACCAGCTACAAATGTTTCATTCGGAAGCGCCTTTACATAATTCAATAACAGTGGTGAATGAACTAAGAAATATTGGAACAAAAGGTCTCTATTAGTAAAATAAACATTCTAACATCGTTCGATTTTCTGCTACACCAAAAAAAACACGAGAATCGATTTGCGTTTTAATAAACATTCGCTATCAACCCCGCAGACAGTTTGGATTCAATAGAATCTACCCTTTATACCACTGAGAATACAGAAGGAAATAGCATGTAATGTTCGTGTTTCGTTTATTTTGGAAAGGAAATAAAACGAAACATTTCCATAATAAACAAAGCGTATTAACAATGGACGCCGGAACGACGCTCCAATTACTGGGCAAGCACAGCAACACAATCAACTACATCGGATTTGTACCTTCCAACGTGAATTTGTGCAAAACGGTTATAGATCTTTTTTTGAACAGAGCATTTCTGCCCAGTTCTTAAATGAAATAAAATCAATGTTACAAAGTGAAACAGAGCTAAGTAAAAGTTGAGATTTTAACTGCGGTAAATAGTCAAATATCACATTTTACCGTACAAAATATATGTAAGTAAATAAATATCAATTTATGCGTGTTTATTCGACTTGTTGAAGTACATTTTCGTAATAACAAAAAAACACTTTTAAATGGGTTTAATGTCGTCGCTATGATTGCATAATAAATATAGATACTAGAAGTCAATGTTTTGTATTAGAGTAAACGAACAACACTCATTTAATCACTGTGCTATCTTTGTAACACTATGGCATTACACGCATCGTGCGCACCGCACATTACCGGTATCACGGCACTTCCGGCGCACAATGCGCACCGGAACACGGCGCGTGCGTGCCATACTGTGCGCCTGCTTGTACTCAGTGCAGTGGTTGTTAGTATTTTAACACACTTGCACACGTACTTGGATAAACTTATCAAGTTATACCTCTTTTAAAATCAGGTGAAAAAAGTGACCCATCTAACTATAGACCTATTTCGATACTACCAGCATTAAGTAAAATTTTTGAAAAAAATATTATGAATCAGTTACTCTCTCATTTCTCTTTAAATAAGCTATTACATGAAAAGCAATTTGGATTTACTAAGAATAGAAGCACAACTGATGCAGGAGTTGCACTAATGAAACATATATTCGATGCGTGGGAAGGCAAGCTAGATGCAATAGGGGTTTTTTGTGATTTATCAAAAGCTTTCGATTGCGTAGACTATGAGATCCTACTGATTAAGCTGAGACATTACGGTGTGTCAAACATGTCACTTAGCCTGATAAAATCCTATCTCACAGACAGGATTCAAAAAGTGAGTGTCAACGGCACGAACTCTTCCGGTGCCACCATACGTATGGGAGTGCCCCAGGGATCAATATTAGGACCCCTGCTTTTCTTAATTTATGTAAATGACCTTCCTTTCTATGTAAAAGGAGCATGTGAGATTGTATTATTTGCTGATGACACCTCGTTGATATTTAAAGTCGGCAGAGGTACAAACGCGTTTGACGACGTAAATAATACTCTTTCAAAAGTAGTGCGTTGGTTCACTAGTAATAGTTTATTACTCAATGCCAAGAAAACTAAATGCATCAAATTTTCCATGCCTAATGTTAAACAGGCTGAAATTGTTGTTAATATGAACGATGAACCACTAGAAATTGCGAATTCCACTGTATTCTTAGGAGTCACTTTAGATTCCCAATTACAGTGGGGTCCGCATATTACGTCCCTGGCAGGAAGACTTAGTTCGGCTGCTTATGCAGTAAGAAAAATAAGACTGTTGACTGATGTTAAAACAGCTAGATTAGTTTATTTCAGCTATTTTCATAGTGTAATGTCGTATGGACTAATGTTGTGGGGGTCAGCGGCGGACATAAATACTATTTTTGTACTTCAAAAAAGAGCCGTTCGCTCCATATACGGCCTTAGACCACGCGACTCGCTCCGAGAAGTATTTAAGGAGATAAATATATTAACTGTACACTCTCAATACATTTATGACAACATAATGTACGTACGCAAAAATTTGCACCTTTTCAAGAAGAATTGTGAAAGTCATAAATTCAATACAAGAAACAAGAACAAACTTGTAAATCCTAATCTAAGACTTCATAAAGTAGGAAAATCATTTGTGGGTCAATGTGTAAAATTCTTTAATAAAGTACCTCAAAGTCTTGCTGAACTACCCCTTCACAAGTTTAAATCGCTAATTAAAGAAAAGTTAATGAAACGAGGTTATTACAATGTAAAAGATTACTTGAACGACAAGGATTTGTGGTCATCTCAGAAATAGTCTGCTCCTCTGCACATCATGTATTTTGACTTTACTGTTGTTACTCTGTTATCGCAATTATTGTAAACAAACAAGATTAAAAAAGAGTAACTACCGAGTTTCTTGCCGGTTTCTTCTCGGTAGAATCAACACCTCCGAACCGGTGGTAGAATCACATTATTACTTTTTAATTTTTATGTTATGACTTGTCATAAGTGCTTTTTAATAAGTTTACATGAATAAAGACTATTTTTACTTTACTTTACTTTACTTTACTTTACTTTACCAAGTAATATGCATTTTTTCTATGACACTTTATTTCTATGAAGAAGGTTGAATTTTTGGTTCATTTCAGTCTGTCTGTTTTTTTTCATTAATTAATGAAATTGACATAAAAACATCACTACATAGTATAAAACAAAGTCGCTTTCTCTGTCCCTATGTCCCTTTGAATGCTTAAATCTTTGAAACTACGCAACGGATTTTGATGCGGTTTTTTTTAATAGATAGAGTGATTCAAGAGGAAGGTTTAAATGGATAACAACATCCTATTGCACCCGTGCAAAGCAGAAGCGGATCGCTAGTATTTTCTAAAATTAAAAATAATTACATTCATGTCAATTCACTTACTCACCTGACTTTTCTTTTTATTCGTTTTTACAAAGTAGTGAGTTGTGCCTGTCGTTCACTTGTTCGACCTTATTGGAATAAAAACAAATCTTAGTAATTAACACACCGAAGTGAAAGCTAATTAAAGAAAATACAACAAGATATTGTTGTTAATCACGCAACAGCTTAAAGACTTTTATTATTTTAAGGGTACAAACCACACCATATTTGAAAACAGTGTCTTGAACAAAAACTGCAGATATTTTCAATTGTAAAACTACACCTTGAGCTACAAAAAACACATTGAAAAAGTAGCGTCTTCCTCGAATAATGAGCACTGTGCAAGTTTAGTTACAACTGCTACAAAGGAACCGAAAATGGAAATTTATGAAATGCAGTTGTAAGTTGTAACGCAAAATAGGTCAACGCTGTACTTAAGACATGAATATTTATGAGCTTCATAATATCTCGTAACGTAGACGTTATATATGAAGCTTTGTTTTTGAATATATTTTGTTATTTGAGGCCAAACGCAGAGTAGGCGCCCGCCAGCAAGGTGGTCGGACGACCTGATAAAGGTCGCGGGATCCCGGTGGATACAGGCCGCACGCAACCGGCGCTCTGGTGATGAACTAGCTAGGCATATGTTCAACAATGGACTTCTTGCGGCTGCTAATGGTGATGATATTATGTGGAGAATCGGGTGGTGTAAAATATGTTTCCTATCTTATTTAGATAACAGGCATAGTATTTTATTTCTTTAAACTAATTGTATATGTGCATACAGTTACAGGAGCCTACATTTATGAGACTATTTAAAATATGCCATACAATACCACATGAAGTTTCGAGTCAACACATCAGTGTGACAAGAAGCCTTGAAAACAGAACGCTATGTGTAGAGAAATTAAAGGTGGGATTGGAATGTTGAAGCAAGTTAATGTCTACGTCACCGTTCCAGTGATTGCCTTCTATTGAATGCCTCATTGTTGAACTCTTTCATTGATAATATAATTAAGGATGTGCTTTACAAACTATACACTACCCATCATGGTAGTAAAATTTGCCAGGAACTCACGGGTGCTTCTTATCAAGACAAGTGGAGAATGAGCTACTTGTAGAGAACAGTGAAAAATAAAAAAAATACATCAAAGACTCAAAGCAACAAATTAAGTAAAGATACATTTAAATAGGTAGCACAGTCGCATTATTCGTATTCGCGTTCAAAATTAACCCTGGCATCTTGAAGGTACTCTCCCTCAATATCTTAGTACTTTGGAAGGTGACAGCAAAAAAAGTTAATTTGACATTTAAGTTTTGGCATGACAATTTTAAACGGAGGAAATAGCATGCTAGTTAAACCCTACAATTGTTAACATCCTCACGATGGAGCAATACCCATATCCCATTGTTCGCCGCCATAGTTGCGCAAGCATCAATTTGCTCCTACACTGTTCCTTCCCATCGTAGAATATATTAAGGGCAATAATGAACGGGACCCTCGTAAACAATGATTAAATGAACTGTGACAACCGTGGCAGCTAACTTCATAACTGGTGTTATGTGTTTGATAACTTATCGATCGGTTAGATCGCTAACTTTAGGGTTAAGTTCGACTCTAACAAAATCAATTAAACGAGCGTATAGGGTTTAATTGACTAGAAATGTAGAAATCAAAATTTAACTAAAACCTTCCTTCTTTTATTTTTTCCAAAGACAACCTAGTTTAATTTTATCATCATTAACATAAGTGTCAGAATAAGCAAAAGCAATAGGCGCAAATGTAGGCTCTCTAACCTTACACATATATTTTTTAATGCATACAAGGCGGCTACACGTAAGTGCATTATAACTTAAAAACTAACACATGAACCTTGGCAGGCATCGCAAACATTACACAGAGGCAGATTCAATTTATTAACCTTGCACGAAAATAAACCTATTTGATCTATACTCTAGGGTCACGGCATTGAAATACCCCTGATATTTATTTAGGACCTAAGAACTCGCACTAGTTTGCGGTGAAGGGTTAAATACACAAAATTCAATTTCCTGTAACATCCCCTACTATCGAGCGGTGAATGATGGTGTAGCACATGTATAAAATAGTAGGTACATATTTACTGAAGCGTCGAGTAAAATATGCAAATGCCTTCGTTAGTTTCACAACCATTGTACAGGATGTCCCGAAACTCAACGTCAAACGGGCACCGGGATGAATAATGATAAAATCTGTGTCACTTGCCCCCGAATTCACAATCGCAAATCAAAGTTGAGCATCCTTCAGAAGTATAGCTGTCCCTTCTTCTATCCTGTCAGTTCTATTGACATTTAATGGGACAGCATGAGCGTGAGCGCGTGCTTAGCGTTAATTGACCTTTGTGAATTCGGGGGTTGGTTTAGTAATAATATTTGAAAATTTTAGAAATCTATCTTATTATAAGCTAGCTTATTATTGTTAGTAATCCGCTTTACCTACAACAACAATGAATCAAAATAATTTAATGGCTTTGTCTTACCATTTGCCATTTATGCTACGTCATAAAGTGACATCGATGATGAAGGAAAATGGTGAAAAGACATTTATTTATATTCACATACTCGCAGTAGACGTAAAGGTAATATTTAGACGTCTGAATTACGTTTTCATATCGTCAGTTAGGAGGTATTATCCGCCGTAGCCGTATAAAAACAGTCTAAAAATGATTTAGAACCCTTATGCGATTACGTGAGAGCCGTATTAGTGTATCCCCACTTACAGTGCACAACGCGACGGCGACTGATTGATCTCGTTAGCACGGTCGGTGAGGCCAGGGCCTGGCTGCCTCTTCAAAAGGTTGATGCTTAAGGATAATAAGAAATATGTACATAGATAGCACATATAAGTTAAGAAAGAATAAAGCAGTTGACACGATCCACTGGTCACTGATAGAATAGAATTATGAAAATGTGGAGGGTCACTTCTTTCACAACTTACTTATAGAGTCACAATACTAGAAACGTTATATATACCTACATACTTTAAGTATGTAGGTATGGACTTCGATGACCATTTCGAACGCTGATTAGTACGATTAAAACCAATGTAGCTACAAAGTAGCCATGCTGATGCGAATCTTGTCTTGGACACTGAATAAATTACAACTTCATTGCCTAGATTGAGAAGTTTGCTTGAACTAAAAGCTTCGAGAAGTCTCTGCCCCGGAAGTTTCATTCGTGTTTAGCATTTTAAGGAATTCGCAAATCGGGAACTGGTGGATTAACCATGGATTGTTTGTAGCTAACAGACAAGAACAGAAAAAATACTAAAAATCTACTTTCTGTTACGTTTTGCTATTTCAACGTTACACGTGTAATCTCATGAAAGAGAATCGTTATCGAACCTACAATGCGTTCAGTTATGATAACATTAATGTTAAAAACCATTATAAGTAATACAAGTTTACACGCAAGAAAATACGTGAGCAGAATGACATACTCGTATTATATAATGTCATATTTGATAAAGTACGTTGCAGTGGATAATACATTACTTCTCTTATCTTATCTGTTACTACCGTTCACAGATACGAGTAGATGCAATAAGTTTCTAGCTACTGGTAGTGATACGAGAACTCATAGATAAGATCGCATCGCTCCATTATTCTGCAACATCTATGGCTGTGACTGCAACAGCTACAAAAAAACTTAGACAGCCTACGCAACCAGACAATCTATTCATAGGCTAGACTCTGAAACTTCCCGTAGCTTCCCGTTTGATTTACTTACGGCTGCAGACGACATGCCTATTTATATCAACGATACAACTGTAGTTGTTCAAATTTACACTTTGTTAGTACGTGAAAAGTATTGGCTCATATGCCCATACTCGTTAAGAACGATACCATTCTTAAAACACGAAACCACAAAGGTGAACGTGTATTTCAAGTTATTTTGATAATTATCATCATACATTTAAAAATTACCAACAACTATTGACCATTTGGCGATGATAACTATTAATTGTTATTACTAAGTTAATGTCTGCTTCAACCTTCAGCTTCGAACTAATATTAAGCTTTTACCTAATAAAACGTATACCCAAGAACAAGACAAATTGTTATTTACAGCTAATCCTTTCTCATCCTTTTACCAGTGTCATCGTCCTGTAATTTACTTCAATTTGTGCGCCCGCGGCGAGGCTAGACCTATATTTAAATAAATACAGGAAGCCCTTCGTTAAAACTAACCTATAATTTGCTTAACTTAGCTACCTCTCTTATTTTCCTTTAAATCTTGAAGGAGCGAATTGGTTGGTTGGTTCTGAAATTCTAAACTGGGTCTTCTTTTGAGAAAATTATTATATTCTCATAGCTAGCGCGAAGTTATGGCTTGTTTGAAAATTAATACAATATTGAGTAAATACAGGATCACTGTGCTGAAAAGAATAACGTTTAGCAAGTAAGCAGATAAAACATTCCTATTTTGACGTCATGTGTGATGTGACGTACTGTAACTCGCTCAAAAACATTAATTTAATTATTAAAATTGAATACTCATTAAAAACCTCGAAGCCTTGTCTTTGCAGATCTTTGCTGTTAAACTTCACATTTAACTCCTGATGCAATCTCTATATATAAAAATGGATTGCTGTTCGTTAGTCTCGCTAAAACTCGGGAATGGCTGGACCGATCTGGCTAATCATAGTTTTAAAATATTTGTGATGGTCCTGCGGGCCTAGCATGCGCAACATCGACAAAATAGGCATCTCCCCCTCTTTCGCTCGAGAGAATCGAAGGGCGTGACTTGACTTCGTTGCTTCTCGACAGTGCTGCCATATTACAGAAAAAAAATTAGAAACTCCATTTTTTTACTGGTAACACTTTTAAAATTAATTCACACAAAGACTCAATCAAGAGTAAGTAAAATATTTTGTTACTGCTTATCTCATAACAAAAAATAGAAAGATTTTGTTTTTAGATTGATTGTGTGTTTGAGACGAAAATTGGCCGAGTATTTCGACTCTAAAGTAAAAAGCAAGCACGCGTGCGCCATCTGTCGCCACTTGCCACGAATCAAGTTGCTCACTGTTATCTCAGTTGATTTTTGTTCACATAGCCATTCATTATTAAAACTTGTGTTTATTGAAGAAATTGATATGTGAAAATCACTTTTTAATTATGAATGGTATAAAATCAACCGTAATAGGGAGTTTAGACAACGCCTGTCAAAGTTTCTTTAATTGGAGAACTTTTAATTTGGGCTTAGCGGCGCCATCTGTGAATATTACTTTCCATATAAAAGTAGTACGGTATTGTCATTTTATTGTTGTTTAACGAATATTTGTAATGTTATCTTTAATTATTGTGATGTGATGTGACACCGAATGGGAGTTGGGTTGTATTGCAGCCCCGTTATAATTCACTCTAATGATGGTAAGCAAATTTCAAAAATATAATGTCCTTTTACTCCGAATTCTGAAAGGCTATGTCGTATCGTTTTAGCATTGACGTGTATTTTAATCGTTTTCTTTCTTTGACAAAGCTGCACGCGTTGTATTTTAATATTTTGGCATACAATTTCACTCGTCTCGTCACTTCTCGTCCACCCTTCCGATCGACGAGTAATTAAGCCAACAGAAATGTCAAAAATCGATAAATTCGTGATAAAACAGTGGTGCCATGTTAGGGCATGTCGAGAAATCCGTATTTTCCATACAATATTTCAAATCTGACATTAAGCGGCCATGTTAGCAACAGTCGAGAAAATAGAGAAATGGCTGCAGGGCGACCTGTGATTGGCTATTTGCTCTCTCGGATTTACTCGCGGCGTGCATGCTAGCTGAGTAAACATGAGAAAATGCTAGGAATATAGTAAAAAGCCACAATTTAGTTTTCTCTTAGTAACAGTTCCTACCTGTCACGTGACACTGAACGTTACACAACAGAACGAAGTCTGTTGGGATAGCTAGTCATAGGATATTAATAAGGTTTTGACGTGAATTTCTGTGTATCTACATGTATCTGTGCCATAGTAGCTCTCAAATGAATCAAATGCAACACACACAGTATTCGAAGCGAGCATAATTCCCCAACCACCCACTTTTGAAAGAACCGAGTAACATCCTTAAACTTAAGCGGTCCCTTTATTATTCATTCGCTCCTTTCCAGTTTAAGAAGTTGCTAGTTGATTCGGGATACTTAGTAGTTTAGAACATTTTGGAATGAAGAGCCCTTCAATCATTTTCCCGTCGGGGAAGTTTACAAGAGTCTTAACTTTCATAAAGGTTTAAGTGGATTAAAGTATTTAATAAACTGCCTTCATAAGGATTATTCAAGAGTGCTTGTTTGTTATGCCTAAATATATACTTGATGGAAATAAAGCAGAAAAACATATACGAGTATTCCACGGGCTGAAAGTTATTGGTTGTTGGTATATTATAAGACCTACATGTCTGCCACTGTATCATGCATCGTGGTATATTTACAAAAAAAAATATAAATAACTGTTTATTAAAATATTTAACATTAACTGCTAATGAAGTCTGCAGTTAAATACTGTACCAATACTAAAAATATTTTAAAAAGGTACTGACCAGTTAATTTTACAAATTCTAACCAATTGGTGCTGTTACTGACATTATTTATAGTGTTTGTAATGATTCACTAGGCAAATTAAAACGACTAAATTATGCCTTTTCAGAAGGAGAAGCTCTTTAAACGATGATGAACGAGGTGCCCAACTCCATTTCGAAGTTATGAAAAACTACACAGAAAAAAAGGATTTCTCCAAGCAAGATAAATAGTTTTTTTGAAATATTTAGTCATTTTAAATTAAATTGTCTTAAAACAAATAATGTTTATTTATTTCTAGATGATGGATATCTCAAAACAAAAAATATATTTCCTTGTTGCAATTTTTAGAATCAAGAAAAAATATTTTAAATGAATAATAAGTAAAGTTAATCTAAGAACTTCTGATTTTATTGCTTTAATACAATGAATTACTTGTTTCAAACTGAACGTTTATTTATCACAAGGATACAATATTTTCAATGAACAAAATATCATCTTGAATCCTAACATAAGCAAATTCAAAAATTATATCTCTTGAACTAATGACATCCAGTCTTGTTGTGAATAAACATCCTGGTTTTGCTACAAAATGTTATAGTGCCTTGTTTCAATTACAAAAATGTTTAGATTCAATATCCAGTATCTTTACTTGAGAAAGATTTTTTTAGTAAGTCAACCCACGCTACCCTTTAAAAATAAGACAGATTGTCTTTTGTCTAGTCAGTGTGTGTGCGCTCGCCATGCTAAGCATGTTCTAACTTATTCTTTTCGTTTGAGCTGTTTATTTTCTGTTTTGGAAGTGAGTGGTGAGTAGTGTTAATAGTAGTCTGCAGTTGTCAAAATATGTCTTGTGGTGCGGTGCTTGTGTTCTGATTTTAAGAAGTGCGACATCAGCAACAACAAAATGGACGACGAAACTTAGTTATTTTTCATTGCAAAACGGCTCTCATGTCAGCAGCTTAAGGTGCCCATGTAAAGTTGATGAGAACGTTAAAACATTGTGATCGGTATTGATGTCTTATTATATGTGTCAATAAATGTTTATATGAACAGCATCTTTTTATTTTGTTAAAGAAATCCCAATTTCATATGCTTTTCTTTTGGTTCTTTGTTTCTTCTCTTTTACTTTCCTTTCAGAAAACGACATAACTTCCATTGGGACTAATGGGAGTTCCTGTTTTGTGTTACAATTAGTTTTTAGTTACAAACATTCCTGAAGGAATTTTCGCTAACTCAAAACTAATACTGACATGAAAACGCTTCGAACAAGCATTTGAGACTCTATTTGCAAGGAACTAAATAATTAAACCAAGAAATCTTTTTCACGAAACAAGAAAAGTTTATCTTTTTTAAAGGCAGCATAAATTGAAATAATAATATTAGTTATTGGTCTGAGGACATAGCTTTCTCATTTTAAAATGAACACCTTTGAATCAAGTGATATTAGTGTTCAAGCTAGATTTATTATTGTTGAAAGAACACTTTGTCTATTAAAATTAAGCATATATTGTTCCCAGTGAAGCAATTTCTTTTTGAATCGAAATCAATATTTTCTTGTAGTAAAAACACATCCTTGACTTGCATCAAGAGAATTTATCAACTTAAAATTAAGAATGCTAATCATTCTTGGTTGAAGATGTATTATCTTCAATCAATTGAGAATTGTTTTAATTCAAGATTATTTCAACTATAAGTTTAAGTATTTTGGTTTCTCAATGTGAGAAAATATTAGTTTCAATATATATGATGCAACCATAATCTTAGTTCAATGCAACTTAGTTTCATGCAAGATTATTTCACTTAATCGGATAAAACCGTTTTTTCTGTGTATGCGAACAAACAGACAAACATCTTCGTTGATGTTGTTAACAACAAGAGATTTAACAATTCAGGTTCAGAAGCAGACTGCAATTAAAGTACCTAGTTGAATGATGAAGAACTAAATACAACCGTCTCAGCCAGTCAACGGACAACTTTATTAATAAGTAAAGTTATCAAAGAACAATATTGAAATCTGGCAACTTTTCCACTCCAATTTATTCTCGTCTCTCATACTTAGGGGTCCTAATTGTTAAAGTTCTAAAGATGAATCAGGATTCTTGAACAGGCATATTAATCCTGAGCTAAGGCGGGATTAACTTCAGATATACAAACGTTTGATCATATATTAAGCGCTAAGGTATTACATAGAACGACGTAATTACTTGCTACCTATATTAAATGCTAGAATGTTTGATTTAGTTAGAATAATTAGCGGGTTTATTAACAGCTATTAATCAGCACCTAATTAATCTGAGGTTGTGTTACCGGCAAGATTAGAATGCCGCTGGGTTTATTGTAGCACGAATACGCACAACATATTATATGGTGAATAATATTTTATGGATGCCCAAAGTTTATCGAATATAACTCTCTATGAGATAACAGTACTGTTATTGAGGTTCGACATACAGTTTCGCTGTCAATTGCGAAGAAATCGAAGAATTTCTAAAACAGGCTTAAGAATAACTCTTATAAGAACAAACTAGTGTTGCCGGAACGGTTGAAAGTTTTGTTAATGATGCTGTGTCTTTACGATGAAAAATAATGTTATCTTTGTTTCCTCTTTTCAGATACGCAGAACACGACGAATAGGGGTGGTACGTATATTTATTTATCTACTGAAAAATATAAAAGAAAAACTTTATTGCGGAACAAACTTATGTTTACAATTCGATTTTGTCTGTAAGGTGAATGGTTTCCTTTAATATAAGCTAGCAAAGACTGGTTGTTTTTTCAATAAATAAAAACACATATTCTCATATCTCCGGTTACTTAATAAATATTCATTTTACCTTTTTCTAAGTGTATTTATGAGTAGACCCTGTGTTTACCCGGCCGGCTGCTCCTGTGGGAGTCGCACAAAGGTTTAATGCGTGACTTGACTTTCAGTGCTCAAAAAAGTCCAGAATTCAACAGGCTACGAAGAATGTAATAAAAATGAGCGTTTATTTTCATCAATAATCATGGATGGAATAACGGAATATAAAATCCGTTTTAGTGTTGTAGGAGAGAAATATAAATAAACTCTATAAATAGGATATTTAACTGTAACAAAACAATGCAAATGACTCTCACTATCATCAACGTAAAAAAGGTGTGTCCCGTGTAGAGTATAGATATAAAAACTCCCGTTGTGAATCGCCGACTGATAATCCTTATTCCAATGATTGACACAGCACAGACAATCAGCTGGCCTGACCCACTAGCAACGTAAAACAAACAATGCACTCTAACGCAAATCAATTATTACCAGCAAACGGTGTAGTCGTGCGTGCACTTGACGTTTTACGACAGCTACACGAGGTCAATGACCCAGATAGAAACAAGTGTGAATATTGACCCATATCCCGGTCCAGCGCTCAAAGCCCATCGACGTCGCAATTGGCTGAAGGGACACGGGGTTATAATTGCTAACGAGTGATACATACAGACGCAAAGTTCGGACAATAAAATCAAAGAATTCTGGGCGTTCGTTTTAGAATGGTGGTTTTTTGTTTGCATTCATAAACATTGTGTTTTTTTAATGAGTACGTATTATATTTTTGGGTAGGTACGAGTATAACACCTTGCTAAATTACACTAAGTACAGCGCCTGTGTTTGTGTTGGCTTCAAATTTTATAGTGATATTTAATTAAACAGTGATTTTCCTAAAGTTTCAAAACCCGATAATCACTACACTAAATTGTCACCTGCCTTAACATAGAAAAACAGTTTGACTAACTTGTCGAGTGCCTAACACTTTCTTAAAGATCTTTAACTCGCTGCTTTGTCGTAATAGGGCATAATCTCTTGAATTTTTTAATCCTCATGTTTATGTATAAGTAAGAGTTTTAGTAGGTACTTACTTTCCAGCGCAGTTCCGTTATGTTACCATTATTATGTACTGAAACATAAGAAACAGTAACATTTTGGGAAGTGAATTCGTCAAAGTTAACAGCCGTAAGGCCCAGACTCCACCAGAGCTGAGCGGAGATGTGCGGCGTCGAGCTGTGTTTTCAAAAACCAATAGAATCACATCTCCACATCTCCATGTGTGAATAACGCAATTCTATTGGTTGTTGAAAACACAGCTCGACGCCGCACATCTCTGCTCAGCTCCGGTGGAGTCTGGGCCTTAAGATCAAGAATTAAGGTGAACATTATACAATTATATTATCATTATGTTATGCTCATGGTTTGCATTCATAAAAGAGTAAGCATCACTTTATATCTGTAAACAAGAAATATACACAAAGTTTTATGCTTAAATATATTTTCACAAGCACAACAAAAACGAATCATCCGATTTGACCGCGCAATCTTCTTGAAGTTACGTTAGTTAGTGCATTGTTATTTCTTACACATTATTTAGGCCTGTAACGTTAGCGATTTCCTCTTTCTAGACATTCGTAGAGTACTTAATGAATGATAAGACTCAATACCAGATACGAAATATGTAATACGCAAAAGCGCTTCGGAAATCTCTTGTAGAGACATCAAAACTTCGAACTTTCGCTTCGTTAGGGCACACCCTAACGAACTTCGATGGGGCTGTTGGGACAAGAAATTTGGAATCACCCGTGTATTCAAATAGGTCAATCTTAATTAAGACGTTTCGAGGCACACACTAGTTATGTCTTCAGCTGCGAAGTTGCTCTGAATATAATTTATAATAATTTTTGAACTAAACGACATTTTAGATATTTTTCAGGAATCGGTGGTGTTTAATGTAAAAACAGGGAGCAAATTAAACACTCGCACTATTTCCGTTGTTGCTCACTAATGCACTGCATCTTGTGTACCGTGGTGCGTGTGAACACGTAGGCGGAAAGTTCACATACAACCCGACCGGCTAGAAAGACCCCTGACACATCAAAGAAAAGCTATAATGTCGTAGTTTCGGCACTGCGGATGCTAGGAAGGGGAGGTCCGACAAAGTGGTTGCTCTCGGGAGAATAGACACATGTGGGGTGTGGGAATTGCAGCTTGCACCCTGCAAGGTGCAGCTGCAGTATTATGAGAATTTTATGGTCTTAACCTTAAAGTTCACTATTATTCACTAATTGCAATTACACACTTTCTATGTGCTTAGACTCAAAACAGGTAAGTAGTAGTAAGTAGTAGAGTGGAGTGGACGGTTTATGGCACATCCAGTTTAATAAAGTGCAGCGCCATTAAGGTCAATACCAAGCTTAGTTCGTCGTAGGCACGTCCACTATAGCCTACTCTACCTTAAAAAGTGAACTCAATAACATCATCACTAAAAAACGCATTCTGATTAATCTAAGAATTTTATCGCGAAGCAAACATGTTATATTGAACTAATTCAGCAATCAAACAATAACGTCAGCTGGTTGATCTTCCTCCTTTTTTTTCGCATAGCACATGCCCCATGCAAAATAAAAAAAATCACCCGTAGCAGGTGCAAGCGTCATGTGTTGTAGAATTTAGGAAGATAATAAAGTTTTTTTATTAACGTCTATCCTGTTTATTGATAAAAGCTTATATACAATGCTCAAAAGTGTCTAGGGATATCTCAAGCATTTTCATACAAAGTATAGCTATTTGGAAGGCTGTAAAAATTAAAATATTGATACCAACGTAGAAATTTGTAGAACACAGAAACTGCTATAATCTCCCTTTCAGATTGTATAAAGAAATTATTTGTAGTAGCATTATTGTACAATCGTAAGGACGTTAAAAAAAGACAGATTTTTCTTTTAAAAGGTGTCAAAATTTTAGCAAAATTAAACGTTTTTTTTTTGTAATATTCTTAACCTTTATCTTATGCCTCTGTCCTCGCGTTATTCTAAGATAATGCTCAACTTGTCAACAGACTTAACTTAATGAAATATTCGAAAAATGATATCCCTATGATATCCCTAGACAGTTTTGATGTGTGTATTTGACTTTATACTTGGTTTATTTAAGACTTGCTTGATGTCAAGCGAATTAGCAAATATCTCTGGGACATTTTAACACATAACACCTTGATCCCAAAGCAGAGATTGTACTATACAATAATATCTTTATTCACTTGAGAAATTCACCCTGTGTATGTATGACTCTCACGCAAAATGATTACAAAACATATTCGTTTCTCTTCACGCACATTTTGATTCGCCTTTCATGGAACATTAACTCGAATGTTTCCCTTCCCTCATGCATATTTCTGTGATAAAATAAAGCTAAAAGGTCGCGTCGTTAATGTTTACAAACACAAGTAGGTACCTATTCCACATCCATCGTGGTGGACTGTGGAGGTATCTCGATGGTCGTATTTAACAAAATAATACCATAAGGATTTTCCTGTAACTCGATTATTAATAAAATACGGTTATTGAAGAAAATCAGTGAATCAGACTCCCATTTTACGATTATTGACAAAATTACAGTTCCAAACCAGAAAGAGAGTTAAAAAACAAGACTTGCAGGACAATTTTTTTACTACCAAGACTATTATTCAGGAATTTAAATATATATTTCCAGTTTATAGAGAAAAGATATTGAGAACTAATTTGGTCTATGCAATTATTTTAGTTCAGCTAAGCAAATGCTGTGTTCAGCTAAAACTGGAATGCATGTTTAATATAAATGTATGTTACACTGATGTACGAGTAATTGTGAGCTGTTATTTGTTGCTATGTACCTAAAATAATATAGTTGGTGACTAACATTTTTATTACGGCTATATTTATAACTGAATCATGTCTCGAAGGTATGAACTGACGAACATCGAATCTATTTTTGTAATAGTACGCTCAGATATCAAACTACATACAACAATATACCGCCCAAGGTAACAAAGAAATATGACATCATACCAATAAAGAACTGTCTGTAATTTTATTACGAAATACTTGAGGTTGATTTTGTTGTCTCTCTTTATCACAACATTTTAGAATTCGTTTCTAACATTATTTAGTTTGGAAACTTAACTAAGCAGCATTTAAGTACTATGAAAATAATACAAGAATGTCCTATGATACTACGAGACAGGATAAGATACTAAGTTTAGTAATCATGCATTTAAGTTATTAATAGAAGCAATTAAGCAGTTCGTTAATTAAAGTGGTTCAAACGTAAATTACCCGGACAATGCTTCTCAAAGTTTACTATCCAACAACAACAAAGGTTACTATTAATTAATTGGGAAAATAAGCTATGCCGGGGGAGTGTTGATGAAGCGTTAATACTATAACACGTTGAATGTTGTCAGGGACAAACATGTTCCTAAGACTACTCAGCGTAATACACAGACATTTCCGGTTTGGTACAATCATATTTTAATTAAACTTATAAGACTTAAAGCAAAATTTCATCGTAGATTCAAAAAAATTGGCAACGAAAGAGACTATGACGAGTTTTCTATTCTAAGATCTAAAATAAAACACCTTGAGAACGAATGCTACCTCAAACATATAAATAACTCCCAATCAATCATAAAACAGGATCCCAAAAAACTTTGGAACTTTGTTAAAGATATGCGTGGCCCCCGAGGAAACTCTGGCTATCCCAACACCATGACACATAATTCTTGCAAATTTGGAACCGCCGAGGATATCTGTGAGGGTTTCAGTGATTATTTCTTTAGCGTATACAATTCCTCCACAACTGGAAGCGGAGACTTAGACTGCATACCACCTCCTAGAGGCGACAGTGGTTACGTAAATACTGTCTATATCCAAAGTGATACAGTCTTAAAATATATTGAAAAAATGAATATAATTAAGGGGGCTGGTAGCGATGCTATACCACCTGTATTTTTGGTTAATTCCGCTGGGACTATTTCTAAACCACTTTCTATTTTGTTTAATCGATCTCTGAAAGAGGGAGCATTTCCTAACAAATGGAAAGAGGCCCACATAGTACCCGTACATAAAAAAGGACCCAAAACCGCAATTTCAAATTATAGGCCAATTTCGATTTTAAACTCTATAGCCAAGCTATTTGAAAAAATCGTGTACGACATCATATATCCCACAATATCGAGTAACGTTGGTGATCGGCAGCATGGATTTTTGAAGCGTCGTTCCGTCAATACTAATTTAAGTGAACTACTAAATTATACTTTAAAGTCCATGGATCGAGGTTCCCAGGTTGACGTGATCTATACGGATTTCGAAAAAGCTTTCGACCGGGTGGATCACGCCATCCTCTTGGATAAGCTGAACACTCTTGGAATTTGCGGTGATCTATTTCGCTGGGTCACATCATACGTCACCAACAGACGCCAAGCGGTCGTAGTCGGCGGTTACAAGTCTGATTATGTAATGATTCCATCCGGGGTGCCTCAGGGGTCCCACTTGGGACCCTTGTTCTATAACGCCTATTTGTACGATATGGAATATTGTTTCTCTCATTCAAAACACTTGCTTTACGCTGACGACAAAAAAGTTTTTTTAGAGATAAAGTCTGCGGATGATTGCATGAAAATGCAGGGTGATATCGACCGTCTAGCAACTTATTACAAACGCAATAACATCAATGTGAACATTGATAAGTGCATGCACATAACTTTCTCTCGGAAATTGAAGCCGATCACCTTCGATTATTTCATGGATGGGAAGCAAATTAAACAAACACATATCGTTCGTGATCTTGGCGTAAATTTGGATAGTAGGCTTTTGTTGACGGAACACATTGAGGCCATAGTAGACAAAGCTTACAAGAATTTGGGTTTCGTAATGAGAGTCTGTAAACCATTCACGGATACTAGCTGTCTCAAGGTGGTATATTACGCCTATGTCAGAAGCCTACTGGAATTCGCCAGTGTCATTTGGAACCCGCAATATGTCACGTATAGCAGCAAAATTGAACGTATCCAAAAGATCTTCGTAAGACACCTCAACTTTAAAGCAGGTAAAAGGTTTTCTGCCTATGAGGAGGCCTGTAAGTTTCATGGGCTCGTTAGCTTAGAGAACAGGAGAACATTGCTAGACTTAGCTTTCCTACACGATATAGTGAACTCAAATTTGGATTGCACAGATCTTTGCTCTCTCATCGACTATCACATACCGAAGCGACCACCGCGAGCTTGCACGGCAAAACTATTTCACATACCTTTCAGCCGAACTAACTATAGAAAAAACGAGTATTTTTCACGTGTCACTCAAGTCTACAACTCAATATTTAATGACGTCGATCTATTTGCCTTTTCCAAGGCAGTATTTAAACGGAAAATTCTGGATAGGATCAGCAACCACTGACTGTTTGGATCCCGGCGACACTCGTTCACATTGATTTAGGAATTATTGTCATCCCTTCACCGTTATTAGTGGTTCGGATGATTGTTGCCGGGATTCGATCATACATACTTTTCATATATTTTCATGCTATTCACACATTCACACACTATCTATAACAACACATGCCACTTTTATATTACGCTTTTCATACATATGTTATGTATTAAAGTACACATTATTCACATATCGTATCGTATTCACATTATTTATATAACTATATATCTTGACTGATTTTGAACCAACTATCACCAATATCTATGTTTTCCCAATTTGAATATGCATCGTTTTAAATTGCGAGTGGACCCTATTTTCATGCAAAATTTCATCAACACATAGTTCATTAAGTACTTGAAATATTTATTCATATACTTTTTTCTTGATGTCTTTGTTAATGTAACTCATGCTGCGATATCCTATAATTGGCTTTGTATTTTCAATAATGTAATGTTTGAATCTGTACTCATGGATTTGCTGTTGGATATCCGAATAAATAAAATAAAATAAATAAAATCCCACAAGGAAATCCTCTTGTCTCATTTCATGATTACCTTAATATCATACAAGCAGCACGTTTGTGCTTAACCGTCACTTTATCCCTTATGAACAAGAGCAAAAGCACTCATTGTTTTCCTTTGATCGTATTTGGATGGAAATACACTTGTTTTATTATTTCGCGACGAGTCGCCACCAATAGGGCTCGGATTTCGGCGAAGTTTGCTTGTTTACGCCTACGGCGAAATCACTTTAGGAATACTCATTTCTTATGAATATTGCTTCTTCGGCCAAGTTTATAAATCATAGATAAATGATATTAAGTAGGTAGGTAAGCCTAAATGCTAAGACGTGGCTAAGATAAAAATAAGTCAGACATCCAAACGTTTAACACATCACTTGTTGTTAGAAATTTAACTTCTACAGTGTTTTAAATTGACTTAATTAATATAAACTAATATTAAAGCAATTATGTTCAGGCTCCAACCTAAGTTAAGCTGTTTATTTATCTCTGTAGTGTTAGTAATCGGTCTTATCTCACTTATTGAAAGTAAATAGAGAGTCGTAGTTACATAATAGTCCTGTTTGAAGACATGCCAGAACTATTTCAATTGTTTTGGATGCTTGCGTTTGAATCAGCCATACTACTGTTTCTAACAAATTAATAAACTGGAACAATGAAATTAGGTGTAATAGTTTGCTGGTGCCAGTTTGAAAAGTGAATACAATATCTCGGAATTAGAGAATCCATTTAGGTGTATCGTCGTGAACAGTATCTTTTAAATGATATGAAGTACCTTCAGATCTATTTTCATCCTTCGTTCGTGGCGTGGAACTGGAAAATGAATGGCCCTCTTATCTAGTTGATTCCAGCGGTATTGTTGGGTAACGCATATCTAACGGGGAGTGATGGGTCGTGTAAGTAGGTCGGATATTAGGGGACAGGAATGAGAGCGGCCAACTGGGTCGCAGACTCCCAGCTGCACTCAGGGGTGGCCGGACCGAACCGGTAACTAGTTAATAGAAATCGGCCATCCCCTTTCTTGACGAATGCAGTCGCTGAAATCTTCTCAGATTATTGTTGAAACATAAATACATTTTATTTCCTTAAGAGCGGTGAGACAGTGTGTAACACGTTTTATTGCATAAAAGAATATTCACACCTTTATTTTTATTGGCAAATGTAAATTGTAAAATTAAATGCCATAAAATATTATGTCTTCAGAAAAACAAAATAGGAAAATTGATAATCAGTAAGCCCGATGAAGGTATAACTTTTTTTTTGGACATTGTTTCGGATTTTGCAGCTTGCAATTATAAGCAACATGTAGAAAAACAAATATTAGAATGACGTCAATATCTTTTTTATCTACTAACCTACGTCGCTCTACTCTGACAGTTATTATGCTTGTCATTATACTCTGGAAGTAACAAGTTCAGTCAGTACCGAGTAACATTTAAAAATTGCAACAAAAACTAATACACGTTGAAGTCAAATGTCACCGAAGCCATCAGCCGCATTCCGGCCGCGAAACCGAACGACGACGCTGCACTTTCTTCGAGCCAGTTTACTGATGGCCGATACAGACGAAACTTGTCGCGCTCTTGAATTTATGGACATGGTAGATGTATAACATTATGACGCTTTTTCATCGTCTCAATCAAAGCATTTGAATATTGCTCTTAGGCGAACGCTACACGGTCAATAAATATCATGATGTTTACTGATGTATCATGGGCCGTATCAGAGCACATCATACACCATCAAAAACCCAGCGATAAATATTGTGATCCGTCAATACACTACCCGACACGTCGATAAATATCTTGATCCGTCACATTGACGGATCACAATATGGATCAGTGGTAGCGTTCGCCTTAGCGTCTCCAAACACAGTTTTGTGGCACCACAAAACGCCGCCAGCTGCCGTATCATATATTCTTCTTCTTCTTCTTCTATCATCTATTTACTGACATACATAATATACCCAGGTACATGTCTAAAAGTAGTAGCCCTGATCGCAAAGGTTTATACCCACATCACGGTAATAGTATCCCACATCTACAAACGCAAGTAATGTAGGTATGTCTGAATTTGAGATATAATATTGGCAGTCTGGCATACATACGAAAGTAAATCTATACCATATTTAATGATGTGTCAGATAACATGTTTGAGTTCATTCGTTTCTTTAAGCTATCTATTTTCAACCTCTTTCATTTAGGAAAAGTAATTAAATTAGTTATTTACGTTGGGCCACCCCTATCCGCGAACATGCCCAATGTACAGTCAGCAGACCGCCATCCGTCACGGGAGTGAAATATGGATGCGATACGCGTATCCCATTCAACACGCATTCGCACACTTTTTGAGTTTTCCTACTCGTACCAAACAAGTAGCAGCCTCATTGGAACGTAAACAAGTATTGAAATTGGTAGGAACTTAAGCAAACTCGCATCCTATGATTTTTCAATCCTACTAATATTATAAATGCGAAAGTTTGTATGTGTGGATGTGTCGTGTTGCTCTTTCACGTCAAAACTACTGAATGGATTTTAATGAATACGTACAATAATATAGCAGATGCATCTGAATAGGACATAGGCATGGTATTATATTCCTTTACCGTGGCATAGGCTACACTTTTTGAAGATATATCTATTATATTTTACAACTCGCGGGCAGCCGCTAGTGTGTAATATAGCCGCATAGGAACTACGAGTACTATGGAGAATACTGGGTATTCCCACTCCCAGTACAGAAGTAAAATATTTTCGTTTGAACGTCGAAGTCAATGAGGTTTCCCTCTCAAAATGAAATATACCCAGCTATAAATAGCCGTGTGTTTTAACCATACAAGTAGCCTACCTATATAGGCTACTTGTATGGTTAAACAACACGAAATGCATTATTTTATTTGTGTTATTAAAACTTTAAGTAGAGGCTTGTACCATTAACCGACAAAATACGAAATCAAGAAATAATGTGTTCGTAATGAAACTTTCTCGACATTACATGCAGTTTTTATATTCGTTATCTAATCTGAATGCGTTGTTCGCTTTCATTATATCGGTACAATGAGGAAAGGAGAAAAAAGAAACGCCACACACACAACGACATCCCAGTTGCTTTGCTTGATATCTGAGACTTTTCCATACTTATAGCTGTTTTTTCAATAGTCAGATAGAAATTATCAGACCAATAAATTACAACTCTGCAGATTTTAAAATGTATGTCAAAATGACATATTTCAATTAAGGACCTAATTATAGATTTCGACCTCCAACATTTATTTATTTATTTATTAGGTGTCCAACAAGACTTGCACTAATCCAGGATTCCAAATTTTAATAAGAATAATGCTAAATGAAGCCTTACTTATAGGTAACAGCGGCATGCTATAGATTTCATTTGACGACATTGAAAGCAACTATAAAGGAATGAGTTACAACAACAACATTAAACAATAATGTCTATCTTTTGCATAATCAGCCTTAAAACTAATTTATTTCTGTGCTATTACGATTGTCACCAGCGCTGACGTTTGTCATGAACTGTCAAATGTATTAATAAGTAGTTGCTAGCTTTTCAAACTGTTCATGAAAAGGTTAATAGCTTTTCCAAATTATGGGTTAAAGAATAAAGGGGACAAGTAAAACGGCGTAGGTTGACAATTATTAACTCATATGACGCGTTGTAATGCAATGCTTGGAGCTTATCATTATTTATTGTACTAACGTATACTATAGTCTGTAGGTTCGTTGTTTTTTTATTTAATTTAGAGACAATAAATACCGCAATAAACTGGTAATCTCCTAATTATTAACAAATTCAAGTAGGGTTTTTGAAAGTCTTTTTCATTTTCCCATGTAAACAGACAGGTGTCAGACTTTAATTTAAAATCCAAGTAGGTACAAGCCTTATTGTTCATAGTTACTGCATGAGGTATCTTAAGTATAGTAAATATATGGTATGTTATTATTTTCATTCTGCTGGTATAGAATATACTCTTTCAAAAGCTTCCTTATTCGCGCGGCACAAAAGACATGGCATGAAAATAATTGACTTACCATGGATAAAACCCGTCTCCCGACGTAAAAAGGTTACTGTTAGCAGTTTCTGTAAACCCTTCAGCTTAGTGGAGAAATACGGACTATTACTTTGCTTACTTTGAACTGGCGAAGAGACCGGCTAGCCTTAGCAACTGTAATTCTTCGTATTGAAACATTTGTCTTTTAGCAGATTATCTTGGCTAAGAGATGGCTGGGGTTAAAGGGGATGAACGACAAATAACATTTTCCTTGTTCTATTCTCGACAAAAAATAATTGTTTTTTATTGATTAGAACACAGTAATGTGACTACACATTTTTCATCAGGCAAAATGTGCCATCTTAAAAGTGATTTTATTGACTCGTTGCAATTGCAATTGGCATTTAAACCTGTATCTATCGCCAACCAGGCGACTGCTCCCACATTTAATCTATCGGGGTTGGTTAATATAATTGCCCGAACGATTTTTCCTGGACGATTTAGCTGTAGGCAGTCATCATTCCATCTTTTTTTAGGCAATTCAATATTGAGTAATACATAATCAACACACGAAAGAAAAATCCGCCACATATTAGATAGATAGATAGATAGATATTCTTTATTGCACAAAAACATTACAGTTTTATTAAATTACAAAGACCAAGGTATAATTTAGGCGGTCTTATCGCTAGGAAGCGATCTCTTCCAGACAACCTTCATATTATTATTTTTCTTTCAATAAGAATTTCTTTTCAATATTATTTCTGTTTTTCAGCTTTGTCAAAACATACGAGTAGCAGTAATCTACGTAATAAAGATTAAAAACATCTGTGTTGCTTTGTCAGTCGGGATTCAGGCTATAAACACGTACAGGACTGAGCATGCTAAATAATATGAAAGCAAGGAAAAGAAGCAAACAGGAAGTGATAGTGATTCTTGTGCCAGGTTCCAGTTGTCTGCGACGACGCATTGGTTGACCTTAGCGATAACATTCAGATAAGGCATGTGCAATACTGGAGCACTGAAGCAATAAGCAAACTATTTGAATGATTGCCAAGCTCTACATTTTCGTGACGTAGGTACTTGCTCTTGCAGTAGCTACCTACAGTAGTATGTAGCTACTGCATCAGTAAGTACAGTACTTAAAGTTACTGCTTACTACAAGTATACTCATATGCTTTATAAATCTTAAACTTACGCTCATTTATAAAACAACCACGTTGAAAAAAACGTCTTAGGAAACTCTCATCACATAATCGTTTTATAATTTTTGCGTCTTGGAAAATTCTTGTGTATATTCAATGCTTATCTTTTGTTCATTATCATGAATCATCACCATCGCATCCATGGCAGAATTGTGTGGCTGCTAAACATAGGCCAGCCTTTGATTTCTAGACCGGCCAATTACAGCCTGCATCCACCGAAATCCTGATCCTTCAGCCCGTTAAAATTGTTTATGTTGTTTATATGACAAAAATGTATTTTGTAAGTCAATGCCCAACAAATTAGCAATTAGCTCAGCCAGTCAAGGTACACTGAGCACACCTGCGTCTGCCTCTAATCCAATCCAGCTGTACCTTGACTCTAAATCCATTTGTCTTAACTTTTTGTTGAACGTCCTCGCCGGAGCGAAGGTAACTCGCCTCGGTTCACAGAAGGCTGCTAATTGTAGCCAATCAGTTTAGAAACTTTGCAATCTTGTCTTTTCGGCAAAGGTGTAGTCAGATGAGTCTGAGCTTATTGAATTAGATTCAACTTAACTAACTTTAACCTCTAAAGGTTCAATTAGAGAATTTCAGTCTGTATTAAACGCCGACTTGTCCCTTCAATCATTTTCAAATCAATTTCTTTTATACAATGTGTTTTTTCCAAAACCAGGCAATTTTTAAGGAGCAAAATAAAAAAACAATTCAGAATAAAAAAACAAAACGTTTAGTGACACTGAGGAAATAGATTTTCTTGAACTTTATTGAAAATTCCGAGTTGTGAATTATGTTGAAGGCATACAGTATAAGATAACATATCATTCATTATTATTTTATAGAAGAAGAGGTATTAGTTTTAAAATGACAAAATATTCTAAGTAAAAATAATAATATAATTTTTTCAAGTATTAATTTAATATACGAAAAATTGAAAAAAAGCGGACTTAAAAAAGCTAGCTAAAAGCATTTTCCATCAGTCAACTGGGGCGAGACAGAAAAAGCTGTTAGCAGTGCAAAATTCTAATTTACAGACAAAAACAAAGATATTTAATTTAACCAACGAACTAGAAAGAACGAAAGAGTTATATTGACTTTCAAGAAGAATTTCATAAAACTTTCATGAACTGGCTTTCAGAGCATCACTTTCCAAACTTCCAAGGAACGTCTCGAAAGCAAAAGAGAAAAACCCAGCTGAGCATAGCTCAGGGCGAGAATATTACCCCAATGCAATTTCCAAAGGCAGTGACCGCAAACCGAGTCGCAACCTGCTCGATAGCCCGGGGTCGTCTCCCGTCTGACCAGGTTACACGCGCCAATGGAGAACGATGCTCTCGATAATCGCCGCAAAATGCAAATCAAATCAAATCAAATCAAATCATTTATTCGGGATTAACAGGTCGTGGTGTCACCACCGGATCTTAGGTATTAAAAAATGTATCACTGCAATCAGCCTCACCGGTATACGAATATTAAATTAAATTGTATAATTATTACATTCAAATCACATCATTACTAGAATTATATAAAATTATACAAATTATCAAATTATTCAAATTACTACTTAATTAAAATTATTATGTCATAATTCCTTATAATATAATAATAACAAAAAGAAAAAATAAATTATCAATGTCAATTAATTAATCGGATTACAATCTCAAAATTCAATCAGAAACACAATAATAAATTTAAACAAACAAAGAACCAGCAAAGAAGAATAAAAGAATAAAAGAAAACAGTCTATTTTGATTCCAAGAATTCTTTGACGGAGTAAAATGATGCATCTAATCTCATTCAACTTGTTTATGTAAACGCTTAGCTTTCTAGGGAAACTAAGCCGCTGGCCAATATTTTATAGTCGGCCGTCAAGCTAGCTTCATTTGCATAATTAAACATTTCATTTCAAATAAACGATGGCATAGACAGGTCCTTGAGAGCGACCGCGAAGCAGCAGTTGCTAAGTGGTACGCTAGTCGGCTTATCTTGATTCTATCGGAAGATTGAATAATTGTTACTATAAAAGGCGTTATCAAGAAATTAACACCAATTCGCACCACGACAGTTAGTGAGTCAGCTGATCGCGACTCGGTCGATGTTATTGCCAGTCGGTCGTACCTACCTGTTAATTCTGAGTTCTTGAATGTTATCTTCTTCCTTACTTATAATAAATCTGTAGAGAGGCCAATTCTGTACATGAAATATATTTAGTAGAAAAAAAAGAAAAGTAACAAGTAAAATTTTTGTGTCTGTCTGTCTGCTGTATGTTCGTTATAGAAACAAAAACTACTCGACGGATTTTAACGAAATTTGGCACAATTATTCTTCATACTTTTAGGCAGGTTATTGTATACTTTTCATTACGCTACGATTAATAGCAGAGCAGTGAAGGGTAACATTGGGAAAAAATACTCTATTTTGTACACGTAAAAACTACTAGATGGATTTAAATGAAAATCTACAGTAATATAGTTTATGCATCTGAATTCTTATTCAGATGCATAAACTATATTACTGTATTACTGACGATTTAATTACAATTTATAAAGATATACATATCACATTTTTGTTAACTCAAGTCCACGCGGACGAAGTCGCGGGCGGCCCCTAGTATTTAATAAGCATCATAAAAAGTGCTAGCAGGTAAACAGTCGGCAGTAAGTTCAAGGCTATCCAACTTGCTATGGAGAGGACTACCTATGCTCGGTATTTGGAATCGAGTAATTACTACTACGGAAGCAAAACTTAGATCGCCGATGTAGTTGAACGGTTCAGCAGGTTGACTAGAGTGCAAAGCGTTAAGAAGTTATGGTCCTTGTAATGAAGGTATATAAAATATAAAACTTCATCTTTGGCATAGCAGGCATACGATTTCCAAAGCAAACTAGGTTGAGACCAATTTAAGAAATTGTTTTAATAACGAAATTACTTATTTGTAAAGTAATTTAAATCGGAACTCTGGACAAACAAAACAATCCAAAACTTCGGCCCATAGAAATTTAAATCCCAATTAAAACTCCGTACTTCTAACTTTTGGCAGCGCCGAATTATTCAAGAGAGATCAAAATTAACAAACGGTGAAAGTTAATTGACAATTGGAATGACAGAGATAAAACAGACCTGTCTGGGGTGAAATTGATGTTCTATTAAATCGGATTCGGTATCTAACAATTTTCATTTCAAATGACTAAGTATACACCGTTATGGTTGCAAGAATATAAATCAATATGTAGAGATAGTAAAATGTCTTCTCCTTATTAGAAATTATTCGTCGTTCGTGAAGGGTTGTTAAGTAAATTGATTCCTATTAATTGATTGACCTCCCTAGTACCGAGTGCGTCACATCACTCAGCTCAAGTCAGTTTTCATAGGAGTACTCAAAGTGGATGCTCAGTATTAGTAGGTACTTCAAGTTAAAATATGTTAACGTTTTTAAAATGTTCATGATGTTAACAACGCTGTTTAAAATTTCTCTGTGAGTAGGTCCTACTTCACGTAGTGAAGGTATATGTATAGTTAAGCTCCGCCTGCGCCACTGGCAGTCGGATACGTATCGAAGTAACATTAAACACATATCCGATTCCAATGCAACCCGACACACGGCTTCTGCACTCCAGTACGTAATTGTATATCGCGATCAGGTGACTTGAAAAGTTAACCTTGATCCGTTAATTTATGCCGGGAACTAGTTCTGCGTTTTACGACCTTGTCACTTGATGGAAGTGGACGGCCGATGAAAGTGGAGATCGCATCGACATAAATCGATCACTTGAATGACTAGCCGCTGGCCGCTAAGCTGACTGACCGCAGCAAGTTAGTAGGGCAAACGTCCGTTGCATTCAGTGAGTGCAACATATAGGTCGAGTTTCGTTGGTGTGCCGGGAAAATTTTATGACGGACTGCTGACTGACTTTCAATATTGGACCCTCATGAATTCATATTGAAGCTCCAAACTATTACCTCTTATGGCAATAGGAGTTTCTGAGAGTAATTTCTCTTCCTCCTTTTGTTCACAACCTGGTTGGCCGTGGGTTCGTTCAGCACCCAGATCAAATGTTTGTTTTGTATCTGATGTAGGTACTAATAAAAGTCCTGCTTAGCTTGACATGGTCAACTCGCTTTACACGCTGCCTTGTTATACCTACCTTGTTTATATTTTAAAGTTCATGTTATTTGTATCTACTTTGTTTTTCTACATGACCACCAATCCTCTACGATGAGTTACAAAAACAAGTCCGACCATTGTGGTGGTGATGTAATGATTTCTGCTAATAACTATTTAGTTACGGATGAATTTTATTTTAAATTGATTGTATCCAACATCTATTAGTCGAACAAGATAATGGATATAATTAACACGCTAATAGTTCAGTAAGAACATTTTCTTGTTATTTAATCGCTCTTGGAATAATATTTTACCTTGAAATAACACATCTTAATTGTTTTTTTTTTACTAAAATCTTTGTCAATTCGAGTTTCAAAGCAAGTGATATTTGTTTTTATTGCTTAAAGTAATGGCATCCAAAGTTTTACCACAATAGCCCTACTGAGCCAGTTTATCACTTATTTGCAAAAAAAAATGAATAAATCGTCATGATAGGTACTAGGTTCCAGGTTTTAATTTCTCTATTGTTTGTCCGTAAACTAAATCTTTGCTCAGTTACAATATATTTTAGGGTAATATTTCCATTAGATTTTGTTGAACGCAGATGCGAGTGGGCTCGTTTGAAAGTCATGTGAAATCGAGTTTTTAATCCGAGCGCGAGTCGACCGCGCGACCCGCCGCAGACCAAATGGAGAGCGAACGTGACATACAACCCATACAACCATCGATTCATGGTATGAATTACAACAACATCCTTAAACTAATATACTTACTGAACATTTGTTTTAGTGGGACATACAAATAAATGATAGATAACCTTTATGGAATCGAAAATTATAACACATTGACTTTTGCAATGTCACTTTTTGTAATGCTTTCAGCGATAAGCCACCCAAGTCATACACTAACGCGTTGATGAAAAATACTTGCCCGTAAAGTATTGTTGTTGTTTTAGTTTGCAATAAACAATATTTACTTACTTACTTTCATAGTGTAGGCAAAAGAAATTACAGCAATATAGGTACTTATATACGTAACTGCGCCCTATCTGCTTTGAATTATCTTGCAAGTTGCAAGTGCATTCAAGAACACAATGGCCTCGGAAAGATTGTGATTTTATCCATATTAATTGCTAAATGCTAAGCTACAATGAACTCCGACATCTCTACTAAAACGGACTCGATGGCGCGTTGGTGTGAGCATACCATCGCGCCGGAGGTAGTTAGTTCGATGGGAAACCAGAACAAAAATCATGTAAACAATTTGTTTGTTTCTTTTTCTGTGAGTTGATGTGTATCAAAGTATGTATGTTTAAGAAACAGGCGTTCATGGTGACAGTTCTACTATGTTTTGGAATCAGATGGTCCTAGTGCAAAATGTCCTAGATATGAATTAATTTCACAAGAACCAGAGAAAGTGCTTCAAAGCGCTTTGGCTTTTGGCCAACAGTTTACGAACATTCAGGCGTATTAATCTTCTGCTTACCTTTTGATGTCGGGCAAAAAGGCTAATAAAAAATGCTGAGCAAGCAGAATGTTGCCTGAATGCAATATTCAAGTTAGATTACGTCTACAGTTCCCAACTATCTTGGCTCGGTGCCCGCACCCTCTCTTTCGTATAGGTTTAGTTCATCGTTTTTCTTGACATATTCTCGCCATATTACACACTCTCGATCCTATAGACGACAAATTAATTCAGCAGGTACTATCCTCAGCTAATAATTATACGAAAGTATCTCAGACTTAAAACATGTACTTACTACGAGTTCCATTAACCATAAAAGGGCAAATCTAAATAAATGTTTTACACCATAACAACTTGTGAAAACATTTTATTCGTTACCAGTGATATATGACTTGTGTTTAGTAGGGACATCTTCAGTTTCAAGTGACCTATCTCAGTAGCATCTTCTCATCTTATGATGAGAATTCACTCAAATCTGAAAGCGTCTGTACATCAACAAATGTGATTTAAAGGGAGGTCATCGTCTGAAGCGTAACATACATACCTACAAAAAGAAGTAAAATAAGCTTCAGAGATTATGTGAGTTAAGCACACAGCATATGATTATCCCGCGCCTCCATGGTGTGCACGCACGTAAATGCATGCTCATTAAACCTCAATTATGTTTGCTGATGCTCACGCAGGTGCTCCAGCTCTGAAATTAAGCCGAGAGCCAAATTTAAAATTGCTAATGTTCCCAAAAAACCGCGTGCGTCAGTCACGAGCGTCGACTGCGCGGGCGCGTGGGTCAACGGATGAACGTAATCGCTGTTGGTTCAAACTTCAACCGTCACTTGTTAACGTGACAAGCGGAAGAACATCTGCTATTTTTGCTTCACGAATCATCGTCAACGTCGTCATGTCTGAATATTCGCCAACAACGCTTTCCTCACGTTAAAAGGAATTGGAGAATCAGAATTCTTTCTTCACCATCTTGAACTCATTTTAAATCGGTATATACCACATTACCATCACTGCTCAAATGGTCCACCTATGCATAAAACGATAAGAACTGCTCCATTTGTGCAATTGTCGAGTTTTCAATTCAACATTTTGTTGTATATCGTAGTTATATCGTTTTGATATGACTACATAAACATTAGATGGTAATATTCACCAACTTACCCCATGAACAGTCGTCAGGTGTTCATTCGTGCACAAGCAAAAAATACCTAATGATGCTCGCTAATCTTGTTATTCCCAAACGTTCAAGACGTGAGAATCTAAAAATGTTTTTCGAATGATACAGGAAAAATAAAGTGTATTTGTTAAACCTTTTGCCCGTACCTTTTTCGAATACCCTTCTTAGTTTTATCTTGTGAGCAGCAATAATAGGAAGGATTACGTTAGTTCTTCTCGTGAAAAAAATATGGGAGAACCCCAACCGTATTTGGGTCTGAATTAGAAAACATGCCTAGACTTAAACAACATACCTTCTTACACGGAAAAAAATGATTGCTATAACCAAGACGGATTAAATTCTCAAAAAAAATGTTTTGAGCTAATTGTTTATTTTCTTAATATAAGTATATGTTCTCAATCCAAAAAAACGTGCATTGTTACGTGAACACTAATATAGTCTTGTAATAAATTCTTGCAATAAGTAAAAAGTTTTAGTTCAAGAATATTACTGTTTCATTCGAAGAAGATATCCGTTTTGCCTTAAGACTTTGAAAATAATCCATATCAAGATAATATTGCCTTATAGTAAGATGATATTATCATTCATTTAAGACAATTTTATTTTTATTGACCGAAGAGAATATTATTTCTTAATCTAATAAATGTTTACTCTATACAAGAATAATTTTACTAATTTTAACCCTATTTAATTATTATCGGCTGAACAAAATATATTGTCTTGACCTAAAAGACGTTTTCTCTATTCGAGAACATAGCACTCAAAAAGGCTTTGTTTAACCAAGACAAACCTGTTCTCAGAATACTGTTTTAATCCAACAGTTTATTTTCTTAACATACGTATAATGTTCTTAATCCAAAAAATCGTGTATTGTTACGTGAACACTAATATAGTCTTGTCATAAATTCTCGCATTAAGTAAAAAGTTTTGGCTCAAGAATATTACTGTTTTAATCGAAAAAGATATCCGTTTTGCCTCAAGACTTTGAAAATGTTCAATGTCAAGATAATATTATCTTTTAGTAAGAAGATATTATCATTCAATTAAGACAATTTTATTATTGTTGACTGAAGAGAATATTATTTCTTAATCTAATACCAAAATGTTTACTCTGTACAAGAATAATTTTACTTCTTTTAACCTAATTTAATTATTATTGGCTGAACAAAATATATAGTCTTGACGTAAACGACGTTTTCTCTCTTTGGGAACATAGCACTCTCGTTTCTAATAATTATTATCAACTTACCTCAAGAATTATAAGTTTACCTGTATTTTTAATTCAACAATCAGTCAATTTTCGTCCAAGAATATTAATAACTATATTCAAACTGAAAACTAAAAATATACTTGCGGTCAAAATACATTTTTCTATGCAAAGAAGCTATTTTACTTAATTAAGTAATGTCGCTTAAATTTCACTATCGTATAGGTATCGTGGATGCTCCATTGGTTGATAACGTACCAATCCTTGAAAGGTTCGTTCTTAATCAGGAAAATAAAGAACACCGTGTGTTTAATAAGCTAGGTGAAAATAAAATATTGAACATCTACCGGTCCTCTCGCTAAATATTACAACGTTTTGACCCTTTATCATGAAATGGTGCGATGAACGAAATGATGCGTGCAATATTTTCCTTTTTGAAAGTAGATGAGTTTGACATTTTGTTCTTGAAATTATTGTTTTGTTGTAGATTAAACAATTTCAAACTACAAAATCCAACGATATTTGGCAAAGAGCTCTAGGCAAGATTATTGCCGAACAAAGTGACCATTCACGCTAGTGATTAGCGTAGCGTGTAAACCTAACCTATGTTTACAAAGAATGGTACAATTGTAATGAAAATTATAGTTTTCTTTTGATTCCATAGTGTTTCTATTGATTGATGAGGGCTGACTCACAACTCAATTTTAGCTAAAAAAATATTTGTTCTTAGCTAAAATGATCCTTGTTGTCTAGTCTATGTATTACCTTCGAAATTCAACACTAATCGACAAAAATACTAGTAAACTCAAAATAGTGTTTCGAGTCATCCCATTTAACCGGTAGTTTTGGCTGTGCTTAAATTTTTGATCCTTGCCACGTTGGGTGCAAATTCCCTCGGGGATGTGTGGAATAATGTGGGCTGCTGAATGTTCTGTTCCCCATGATGGCAACAATCAGTAGGTATGCCACTGACTACCCCACCTGGGATATAGTCGTGAGGGTATGTGTGATCCGAAAACACTTTCAAAAAAAATTAAAAGGACACCTTACTTTGTATACCTACATCTAACTATGCGGACAACATGATGAAAAACATATTTTCTTGGTTCAAGAATTTCTGTCTTGAGGTAGGTAGTTATAACTATGTGCCTACGAAATCTTTATGGCAAGTCACGACGAAAATCAAGACATCTTTTTCTTGCCTTAAGTATTTCACCTTTTCTTTTTTATATGAGTTGCCAGAAAGATAAAATTAACCTTTTATTAGTAAATTATTAATATTATTATCAGTATGCTTAGTGAACGAAAATGTATCTCGAATACGCTGCGGAAACATATTTATATGGTAAACTTAAGGTAAAACTTAGCAGATTGTCATTCTGAGATGTTTTATTATTTACCTACATATTAACTTAAGTAACTTATTTACAATTAAAATGGAAGGAATAAAATTGAATTTGTAATACATATCAAAAAAAATGAACACCCCGAATCAGAATCAAAATATTTATGTATGTACATATAGCTTCCAACGATCCTACTAATATTCTAAGGGAGAAAGTTTGTATGTGTGGATGTACCGTGTTGCTCTTTCACGTCAAAACTACTTCATGGATTTTAATGAAACGATGGAATAATGTTGCTTTTACATCTGAAAGGCACATAGGATATAGTTTATTTAAAAAATACGACATAGCTATATTTTTTAACATTAGTTCTCGCAGACGAAGTCGCGGGCGGCCGCTAGTTAGTTCATAAATATTAGCGTAATGAGAACGAAGTAAAACAACATAAGTATATTTAAAAAACCTGTATTTTGTTACTATTGTTCATTTTTAATATACGGCCATTGTATATTTTTACCTTATAACTCAATATACCTATGGCAGTTTTGAGTTTGAGAAACGGCAACCCTAAAAGACCGGCGCGCGCGGCTTTCGCATATCGATCGATCGCGTCCGTCAATGGCGTCAATTCAATAACTTGCGCGATCAGTGATAGTGTGGAACCTCAAATTCACTGTATTTTTATCAAGTGACTGTATGGTGGAAATGGAAAAGCTGAGAGATCTGCGTTTAGCTTGGAATATCGAAGAACAGACCATCGAAAATTTCACAAGTAAGTTGCCTCGCATTTATTCTTTGATTCGTTTTAAAAGTTCCTATCTAACATAATTACAAGTAATGAGTCCTCCTACTTTTTATATTATGCAAGTTTTTTTAGTTTATGTACTTAATAGGTATAAAGTAAAATATTTTTGTATCAAGAAAAATATTCTTCATTGCACCTACTGCTTATTGTATTTTTGATTATATTTAATTTAAATTTAAAAATTATTTAAATGATTTGCACAACTACTGTAATAATATCTTTGACAAAAAATCAAAAACTGAATGCAACTCTTTTTCTGCAAGTAACATCTTAGGAAAATTAACAAATATTCCGTCAGCTTGTTAAATGTGACCACTAAATAAGTTGCTGTTATACAAATTAACTGCCTTCTTGCTTAACCTGTTAAATACCTTATTTCTTTTTAATTGCAGGATACAACACGAGTATCAAGACAATGGAATTGAAGAAAGTAATTTCAAAGACCTGATTAATGATTTGTAAAGGATCTCTGTCCTATAATCAATGAATATCTAACAGCTGCGCTGAGGTTAGTAATTTTTGTTATATTTGATCGAAAATGAAACAAAACTGATGATCGTTTAGTCGAGGGTTTCTTGAATGAATTTCTGAAATTTTGCATGTTTAGTAATGACTACAATACTATTTTGAGGATTACCACATATAGCCTGTTATTCTTTTTATAGCACTGCACAACGATGATGTCATTTGGCTTAAGTACAATTCAGAGCCTTGGGAAGATGTTTTACGAAAATGTAAAGAGACATATGAACTCCACAAACCGCGGATGGTACTGATGTTTCAGTACAAAATTTTATAGAAAAGAGGCCTGTATTGAACGATACGAGAAGCGATGTTTTGGTAAGTTATCAAAAAATAAAAGTTATATTATTACTACAATATATTTTTTTATAATTGTTTTTTGTACATACTTCTTCTAATTTCATTTTTTTTTGTAATATCAGATTCATCTGGACTTCAGTGCTAAATATCCTGATCGAGAAAACAAATGAAACATATTGTGGAACACTTTCATTTAAAGGGTCAAAAACATCAAATAAACAAACAGTAATGATGAAAGCGTTGATCGAATACATAGACTGGATTAGCTGATGATGGTTGGTACTATATTTCTTTATCCATTTTATTAACCCTATGATTACTATTTGCTACACAAATTAATCTGTCCTTCTTTCCGATTACAAAATAATTTACTATGGTTTATTTGCGTATTTCTTGCAAATGATGGATTATTTCATTTATTTTTTGCATTTTCTATTCAGATTATTAATGTATACTTCTATAGGTTGACAAATAACATATTTTTTTTCAGAACACAAACTTCCTTCTTAGATGATTTGCAAATAAGTTCCCAATAATTTTCCACCACTGAGTGCACCCAAAGTTTCATACAAAAGAAATTCGACGAAATTTCAACATATACGTAAGGAAACAGAAAAACTGAGCAACCATACATCATTCATTGCACAACCGAAGAATATACTGGTGGAATATTATATTTAATTAAAGACAAAGTCAGGTATGTTTTTCAATCGGCCTATAAAGCTTTCACACGCTGTTTGAATATTATCACGCGCTTCGTGTTGTATCCAAAAGCAGGTTATCACCTGTGTTTATTGTTCCAAACATGATGTCAGTACTAAATACGATGTAATGTCACCATACATTTAAGATCATTTCTTTTGAATGTGGTAATGAATGTTATTAGTTGATTATTGAAGTGCTGTATTTGCCACATATTTCTTTATTATTGTTGTCACTTAGATAGCTGTAAGAATGTCAGATATCATATTTTTTACTTTTTTAATCAATTTTATTAGTTGATTATGAAGTACTATATTTGCTACTTATTTATTTATTATTTTAAGTCTCTTAGATACTGACAAGAACGTCAGAAGTCATATCTTTTGAATTTGGTCATGGTTGTTATTATTTGATTATTAAGTGCTATATTTGCCACATATTTCTGCATTCATGTTGTCTCTTAGAAACCACCGCCAAGTCAGATATCATAATTTTTAAAAAATTTAATATTAATGGTATTAGTTGATTAATAAGTGCCAGATTTGCCACATATTGGAAATGTAAACGTAAATGAGCATATACAGGATCTTCCATAATGAGTGGTTCAACCGAAAACCCTAGATAATTTATTGGATTACCTACAACTGATTTGAACAGTTTTTGAAAATTCCTCAGGGTTGCCAAAAAAATTTATATATCGGTTGAACCACCACTCAACAGCCTGTATATTTTTTTCATAGTCTAAATGTCAAATAAATACCTACACGTCAAAATGATAAATGTTTAATTAAATATTTTTAAGTTTTAAGTTGATTTAAGTAACGTTGAAGAAATTACCTCGTCAAGTAATCATGTGAAACTTTATTAATTACTATTTTGTATAAAAAAATATAATTTATTTGATTGAATAAATACATTTTAAAAATATATATTTTTCATTTATATGCCGCTACCAGAAGTCTTGTTTCATTTTTATCTTTATGTCTACTCGTAATATAATATATTGAGATACCTACTATTTCTTCTGTGTCAAGACTTAGATGTTTCCTGCTAAAATAATATTATAATCTTTGATGAAATTATTACTATTCTTAGCTGAAAAATATCTTTTATATGTTTAAAACCTCTTAAACATACAACTGATTCAACATACATATAGTTAAGAATAGCAATAATTTCATCTAAGAATATTTTATTTTAGCAGGAAACATATAAGTCTTGTCGCAAAACAAGTATCTTTTTGATTATTGAGAATAGCAGGGCCTTCATAGAAGACCATAATACTTCAGCAGGAGACATTATACGTCTTGATCGAAAGCGACAATCTCTTCGATTGAGAATAGCAGAGGCTTCATCTAAGATTACATTATTTTAGTAGGAAACATTATATGTCTTGATAGAAAACGAGAATCTCTTCGATTGAGAATAGCAGAGGCTTCATCTAAGATAACATTATTTTAGTAGGAAACATTATATGCTTGATAGAAAACGAGAATCTCTTCGATTGAGAATAGCAGAGGCTTCATCTAAGATTAAATAATTTTAGCAGGAAACTTTATATGTCTTGATAGAAAACCAGAATCTCTTCGATTGAGAATAGCAGAGGCTTCATCTAAGATTAAATTATTTTAGCAGGAAACATTATATGTCTTGACAAGAAACAAGAATCTCTTCGATTGAGGATATCTGCTATCCTCAATCGAAGAGACTTCATCTAAGATTTAATTTATCTTAACAGGAAACCTACAAGTCTTGACGTAAAACAAGTACCTCTTCGATTGAGAATATTAAAAGCTTTATCTGAGATTATATTATTTTAGCTGGAAACATATGTCTTGACGCAAAACAAGTATCTCTTCGATTAAGAATATGAGGGGCTTCATCTAAGATAATATAATTTTAGCAGGAAACATAAGTCTTGACCTAAAACGAGTATCTCTTCGAATGAGAATAGCAGAGGCTTCATCTAAGATTAAATTATCTTAAAAGGAAACATAAAAGTCTTATCACAACACAAATATCTCTTCAACAGAAAATAATGAAGTTTTGACTTGACACAAATATATCTGCAACTAAGAATAATACGGCCAAGAATATAATTCCTAAGAATATTATTGTCAATTTATAATACTAATTTGATTATTGATTTGAGACTTTGGAAGTCTTATTTCAAAGATTAATATCTTAGACGAAGACAAAAAATCCGAGACAATATTTTACTTTGTTAAAGAATATATTGTTTCCGCCATATGGGAAACTACAATTGTCTTGACCAAGTCGATATTGTCTTCTTTTAAGATACTTTTTTTTTCTGTGTAGGAACTAACAACATTGACTACCCAAAGTCAAAATGAGCTCAAATATATTCAGTAGCCAATGACAAGAGTGAGAATTAGCCGTAAAGAAAATCGACATTTAAAATTGCGACTTGTTTGAAGAAGGCAATCCGTCGTTCGTCTCGGCTCGGCTAATCGCCATGCAAATGAAAAAAAAATGCTAAGATTTCCATTTCAGTAAATTGAACTTACGACAAGTATATTCACATAATAGCACGTGTCGAAGCACACTATACAGTTAGTAACAGAGACTGAAGCGAATTTAATAGGATTTACGTATATCGCTCCACGGAAACCGAGCGCTGGCGCGCGGTGTCCTGATCGTTACTTGTCAATTGGCAAAGGCTTGTTGGTGTTCCACAGAGTCTGCAAAAAACAAAAATAACATATTTTCCCAATACAGATGCAGGTACCTACTAACACGTCTTATCTTATCTAAGATTGGATACGTCATCTTGAGTGTAAACTGTTATCATCACTCAGCATGTATTAAGTAATATCTTAACATTTGAAATTATCTGATCTTAGACAAAGATCATGTGTTTCATAAACATATATATGTACTGCACTGAAGATTCTATCAAGATTCCTTGGCCAGCTAGAAGATACATTTGCTCATTGCAATGTCTCATTGTGCAGAGTGTCTGCGTGTGGCTAGTTGTATGACGCAAGCAATAGGTCGGGTCAGCTTCGATGGGTATTTCTTAAGATGCTAGAACTGCTATTGCAGTTCGTATTGAACGTTAGGACTAGATTGCATAACGTACCTCAGCCTTATTGGGTCTTGTACAACCTATAGTTAATATTTCTTTCACTCAATAATATTTCGTACTTACTTAAAACACGACTCAACCTCGAATGGGGTACCCACTAATCTAAGAAATACATGTTGACAGCTGCCAGTGTCATTGGAAATGGTACTTTAATAAAATAGAAATACGACTCATGAGCTGTGGCCTGACTTTTGAGCCTAACTGACCTAATGAAGTTTAATTTTTAATGACTCTGGCAGCTGTAAAAATGTATTTCTTAGATTAGTTAGACTATAGTCAGAAGAAGCACACTGACTGCTGCCGTCATGGTGAACGTAACATGCATAAAATGCATCATGGCAAGTGGCGAGCTCACCGCCGTTATTTGTCTTACACGTTTAACGGTTTTCGAAGTTTTACAAAAAATCGCAAATATTACACCAGAGTAGACGTTGTTGTCGTTCGTTTCAATTAGCTTCTCTCTTACAATTTTAGTGATTAATTAGATAATTATTAACTAAGATCAAGTCTATTTGTCTCAGTATTCTAAACATTTCAATTAGTCTAGACTCGTCTTAAGTTTTATTCGTCTTACTTCGCATCTGCCGATTCTAAGAAATTAAACCGCGAACAAGAGTCTGTTCATCCGAAGATCAAACACGGAGCATTGGGGTGGGGCTTGACCTAAATCTGCTTGATGTTTCTCGAACTGCGAGTTATTTTCTCGATCGGTGACATATTTATTTGAATGGAGAGAACTAACAAAAATACCTAGAGGCCGTTGTTGCCATGTAAATTGTATTCGTTTATCGAACTTGTAAAAGTCTTATATTTAAAATTATACAAATCCCAAGAAGGGAGAACGTATTTAGGGAGCTGCCGGACCTAGTTTTTTTAAGTTTTTTAATTATAAATATTTTGGTGTATGACTTAAGTTTCAGTTCGAAATTAAAATCAAATCCACTGTCTACTTACATCATTTACAACTTTGGAATAAATTTTTAATACATTACTTATTTTGAGCTTTGACTGTTCTGTAAGTGAAATAAATGGTATGGGCATTTCTGTAATGTTTTCTTTTTTTATTATCATTCCTATGCATTCAATTGTAGAGTATTGTTAAGGGGTAAATTAATTGTTTTATTTCGTTTATTGATTTTTTTACTAATGTAGTGTACGTACCTAGTAAATACTGCTGTGCTAGTACCGTCTATCCCACGCACGTTCAGCAAATAGAGCTATACAAATTACCATACAATCCCAGCGCCCGCCCGCGTTAAGAGTGCGTATAAACCCAGCAAATTATTAAAATTCACCCGCGCCCCCCTCTCTGCGAACACTATCGCCCGCTGAACCACAATACATCTCTCTCGCTCGCTCAACGCGTAGCTTCCGTAGTATACGTAAAACAATCAGATAACACAGTGGGCATTATTTTTGTGAATACATTACCTACATTTTAATGTGTGTAATTTTACTTTGTATATAAGTTGAATGTAATGTTGTAGATAGTAGTCTCATCTTTTAAATTATTTTTAAGGATCGGTATGCAAAAGGTAAAAACAGGACCCTATTACATAGACTACACTGTCTATCTGTCACCAGTTGATTTTTTCACAATAAATACTAAATACTAGCAGCCGCCCGCGACTTCGTCCGCGTGGACTTAGCTGTATGTGAAAAAAGATTTACCCGCTTTTCTGTAGAAATTTTCCGGATTTTTCTTTGCTATAAACCTCACGGAGCCCGAGACCATTCCAACGAATGCAAAACCGTGGAAATCGGTTAGTGCGTTCTGGAGTTATAGCATCAGGAAGGAAAACACGACTTATTTTTATATACTAAAAAATATAAATAAAATATTTTAAAGTAAATACACAAGCGGGTTTTTTTTGCGTTCTTTGTTCTATAATAGTGACGGTAATAGGTGGACGCATTTGTATATTTATAAATAAAAGCTCCCCGGTGTCATGATTTGACCCGCCTTTTTTTTTCGTGGGGAAATCTTCATGCATACCTCGCCGCCCGGGGAGACGACGAAGTTATGTTGGACTCCTACCGACTAAAACCCCGCGGCCGCTACCACGCGCCTCAAGGCGCTTGCTGGCCGCACTGGCCCCGCAACCCCACGTGTCGCCCTTACGGGCCTCAGCGAGTGGGTGGCTAGTCCACCACACTGCCACTCCTGAGTTCTATTCGCTTCCCGGCGGTTGGACCCTACCACCGGTACTAAGCCCCCTCGCAACGCCAAGGTGAGAACTCATGAGGGGGTGGTTTGACTCTCCTCCAACAACTGAAGACGAATTAAAGGGTCGCATCCCGCCTGGCGCGATTGTCAGCGATTATAATAATAGATTTTCAATTGTATCTGGTTTATAGGGCGTTGAAAGGTGAATGAAAAATGAAAATGAATGCCAAAAACATCATCTTTATTTCAAGTATGTACATATTATACGAGGGTCATTCAATAAATACTTACTTAGCCTACAAAAAGTAAAGGAAAATTTTGGAAAGTGGCAATTTATTTTTCAACATAGTCTCCATTCAGTTCGATACACTTAGCACAGCGATGCTCAAACTTTTTTAACCTGTCCGAAAAATAGTTTTTGTCAAAATCTGCAAAATAGGCCTCCGTGGCGGCTATGACCTCCTCATTTGATCCATATCTATTCCTGGGGAGTGTTTTTTTCAGATTAGGAAACAGAAAGAAGTCTCAAGGGTTGGCCCCTTGAGACTTCTTTCTTTCTGACCGTCTCTCTGGAGAATACGGTGGATGGGGCAGCAATTTGTAGCGCAATTCGACCAATTTGACCATGGCAACGGCAGACGTGTGAACCGGTGCGTTGTCGTGGTGAAACAGCACGTTTTTCTTCGCCAGGTGGGGTCGTTTTTTCTTTAATTCGGCGTCGAATCAGCCCAATAAATCGGCATAGTGAAGCCCTGTTATAGTTTTACCCTTCTCGAGGTAATCGATGTAGATCAAACCTTGTGAATCCCAGAAAACGGTGGCCATAACTTTTCCGGCCGATTTTACAGTTTTCGCCTTCTTCCCAGCATGTTCCCCGGTCTGAATCCTTTGTTTTGATTGCTTCTCGGTCTCTGGTGTGTACCAATGGATCCAGGTTTCATCGACGGTCACAAAAGACGCAAAAACTCCGCGGGATTCCGCTTAAACAGCGCCAAACACGTCTCCGATGTGGTCCCACGGTTGCGCTTGTTGTTGGTTGCTTGTTTTTTCTACATTTGGTGCGTCATTGTGGGAAGATTCATGGCTACACTCAATTCTTGAAATTGTTCTAAGCCAATGCCTACACTAGTAATCCCAGTGACAGCGGCTGTGTTTATGTCTAGGTTCTGGGTTGGTTGTGGATCTGACGTATTCAGTATGAATTCACCTCTGCACATATTACACGAAAGTTTCAGTTTAGAATAAAAACCCACTTTACCCACGTTTCTCCTGTGATGTTTAAGTTAGATAGAGTGCAACCGAATTGAGGAGCATGATTCGATACCATTTTTATTTTTTCAAAAAAGTACAACTTGTCTATTATCACTTTCTCTGCTGCATCGTACAAATTTTCAGCCTGATCTTCAGTCTGAGCTTGTGGCCGACTACTTAGAGTGCGTCGTCGCTTCAATGAACTGTAATGAAAAAGTTCAGCTATTTCCAAAAAAAAACATGCAGAAATGACACAGTAGAATAAAAATAATGCGGAAGCCATATTTAACGGAATTTATGTTTAAAAAAGGCACAAATTACCCACTATTAGGAAAGTCATTTGCAATTAAGCATTAAAGTACTCGTATCAAGTGGCGTTCTGAGTCAAAATATCGCTCGGCTCATGCGTTTTGTGGTTGCAGTTCTAACCACCCCACCCAAATCCACCCTTTTCCGTTCAACTGATCGGATTTATTATATATTTACAGGAGAGTGCAAAGCAGCGGCCAGGCAAAAAAGTAGGCGGGAAATGCTTAATTTCGGCGTCTGTTTGCGCTTAGTTACTTTCATTTAAGAAAGGATGGTTTGGAAAGTGATAACTTTATCAGAAATTATCTAACGTTATTTCTCAAATGACTATTTCCCATTCGTTATTTTTCTAATGACAGGTCTCAACTAGTTTAAATGTTGTAGTTACTAGTGTAAAATAAACACAGTACTTAGTATATTTACTCATGTCGTAGTAACTAGTTATTGTTTCAGCCAGCTTCAACTTTACTAAAAAAAAAAACCCAAGATGGAAGAGCGAGTATGGATACTATTTTTAAAGAAACCTACATAGTCGACGACGCGCATGCCTCCACAACTTCATTTTGATCACATCTGTCAGATTGTGAAATATTTTGAGATACAGCAATTCTGAAAATTAAATATTATTTGAAAACAATTTAAAATAAATACCTGGTGGATTGAAACAAATTCCTTCGAAATCAACCTATTATTTGAAGAGACCAACTAAAGTCATGTGATTACTTAGCATATACTTTACACCATCTGTTTACGTCATCTTACTAGATCGACTCAAATGAATTTATTTCTCTTAAAATACAATACAACATACCTTCGACAATTAGCTATCCTTTCAGTTTGTAACTTTTTTAGCTCTCGTCTACTAAGTCTTTTTAAAGTCCTTTCCTTTTTCCCCATTTCATTATTTATTTTGAAACTCGGAGCAGCTAAGAATTTGAGCGTAGTCTTCTCGTCTCAACGGAGCGATCGGTACTGATGTGTGAAATAGAAATATGTGTCAAGCTTCACAAACGTGCGACGGGAGATGGCTTTTTCCGCGGAATCAAAACGTATTAAGTGCCAAAAGTGTTTAATCGTTATAAATCCAAAACTAAAAGGAATTTTAAAAAATTACTAGACATAGCCCTTACTTATCTTTCAATATAATTATTTATAAAAAAATTGTCATCATAGTAATTGCCATGTCCAGTATAAAACGAAAAAAAGGGACAATCAGACGTAACTTCGTGAATTTTTTTTATCGAGATAATTTAATTATTTTATGTTTTTGATCAAACACAACCCTTGAAAATATCATGTAGCGTAACATTTAATAAATTCATAAAATTTCATCTAGTATTTATCACGTACAATCAAGAAAAAGATTGGTAGTTTTGCTTTATGCGCACTCTTAATAATTGCTTCCCGTCGTCTGGCTAAATCGAACACTCCTAGAGTAGCTGCGTAGTGCCAACTTGTAACGTGCTTATTTTTAATTAAGGCTTAATTTATTATTTATACCCACAAGGACGTTTTTCAAACAATACTCAGGCTTCCGACAGGTACTCAGTTTTGTGTGTTACACTTTACGTTAGGTATACAGTACTGTACATACCATAGCAAATCAGCATCAGTCTGATATCAGTACGATGAGGTACGCGTGCCTCACAGATCTAAAAATCCCAGCTTGTACCGAAATGTTGCCCCTTGTGTGATTCAAAAGCAACTGACAAGTGTACAGATTTCTTTAAAGCTGATTGCACCCACTCTTTACGTTAGAGGAACAAATAGAAAAACAGTTGTTTACTGAATTAAAACAATAATGTTAGATGTTGTCTAAGTATGCTGCATTTGAACGCATAAGCACGCTCTGTACCTATCAAATTATTTACTTAACTGGGACATCTTACACCAAGATCACCTGACCCAAAACTAAGCAGAGTTTTTTCTCACGGCTGTTAGAGAGTGATAACATACAAACCTAATTTAATAAACTAAGTATTTCAGTAAATAGAAAAAACACCCTGACACATAACAATCGCTCGATCATTATCGCTGTAAGCCATCTACCTCCAGGACCTCTACCCATTCCACATTTTCCATATAAAAACTAGACAGCTCTCAAATTAATTTATAGCCAGCCTTCATAGAACAAAAGCAAAACAACCCGAGAGTTGAAAATAGCGCATCGCAGCCACGTGCGGCTAATTACAGGCGTAGTCTGCATCGGCGGGTTTTTGCGCGGATTCTCCCGCCAGGTGCTCGCTGAAAACGAAATGGAATCCGCTATAAGGGCGATTACAGATTAGCGTATTTTTCTGCGCGTGTACATTCAGCTTACACTCGTGCTAGACCAGACTCGCGTATACCGGCGTGTTTTGGTCAAACAGGGGTGGCATTCCGGCAAACACCACTTCACTTCCCATCTCGGTGCTTCACGCTTACATCAATCATCAATATGCTTCACTTTGTATAAGTATTTTCTACCATTTTGAATCACCACGACCAAAGTGAGATTTGGCGCCAACCGGAATAGCATAGCTGAACATTTCGAATTGCGCCAACACACACTTCCAAAAAGGAACATGTGCGCGCGTATAAAACACTGATCTGAAACCGTCCTCACTCATAGTGCATGGTGAACTTCGAACGTTCGACGCGACCTCGTTATAACTCTAGCTGTTAACGCCCGACTGTCTGGAGATCGACAGTTCGGTACAAAAATACTGCTAGTTAACAAGTAGCCAGTTATGAGGTGTAACTGTCGAATCTATTTGTAGCGGTCTTGTGAAGGGTAACGGGTTTAGATTAGCGAGATCACGCATCGATAACGGAACCTTTTTTGAAAAAAGATTATTGCTACGACGTTTGAAGTAATGCTAAAATCTGTTGAATACAATACTGCAAATCTTGTCCATTTCATTCTTACGATAATTGCAGCCAGACTAGTTTTTATGGCACGTCACCAAGTAATCCTTTGCATTCCTACTGAACCATAATTCAAATCGTTACTTTTCCCTTGCAAACATACAATAACAACTTGACATAATTATTGATATTTCCTTGAGGAAAATCTTTAAAGAAATCTTACGGCAAAATACTCCCTTACCATCTTCATGCATTTATTAAGCTGTCAACGAAGATGTTCGCTTCGAGATGACACCTTACATTACGCGATTCTGAGTACACCATATTATTGCTTATTCACCACTTCATGTCCCAAATTCTTACGGCGTAACATAAAATCTCACTCAGCGTTTCTACGATGATTCTCGTGTACTTTACCGGCTTTCCTTTTTGGCGGAGCTTTACTAAGTTTATTTAAGTCCACTTCCATGATTACTTAATAGATATTCCTAACACATGACAACTTAGCAAAAAGTGACAAACGTTTGGATTATTTGTACGATAGATTTGGCTTCTATTTGTCAGAATACGGATATTTTACTGGCTGTTAGATAATATTAAAAAAAAATGTTCTAATTCATCTTGTCATCATCATCATATCAGCCGAACGACGCCCACTGCTGGGCATAGGCCTCCCCCAAAGATCTTCACAACGATCGGTCCTGCGCTGTCCGCATCCAGCGGCTTCCCGCGATCTTGACCAGATCGTCGGTCCACCTTGTGGAGGGCCTGCCCACGGAACGTCGTCCGGTACGCGGTCGCCATTCGAGAACCTTTCCGCCCCAACGGCCATCGGTTCTCCGCGCTATGTGTCCCGCCCACTGCCACTTCAGCGATGCAATCCTTCGAGCGATGTCGGTTGTCTTAGTACTCCTGCGGATCTCATCATTTCTGATTCGATCAAGCAGGGAAATACCAAGCATCGCTCTCTCCATTGCTCGCTGGGTGACTTTGAGCCTTCTTATGAGACCCATAGTAAACGACCACGTCTCACTCCCATATGTCATTACTGGCAACACACACTGGTCAAAGACTTTCGTCTTGAGACACTGAGGTATTTCGGACGCGAATATATGCCGGAGCTTCCCGAACGCTGCCCATCCAAGCTGGATTCGACGAGAGATCTCTTTCTCGAAGTTGGACTTACCTAACTGGACTGCCTGTCCCAGGTAAACATAGTGGTCAACAACTTCGAGTGTAATGTTCCCAACGTTAACTGGAGCAGGTGCAACATGGGCATTGAACATGATTTTCGTCTTGTCCATGTTCATCCTAAGACCCACTCTTTGGGAAGCACTACCGAGATCTTCGAGCATTATGTTCAGGTCTTCCAAGGTCTCAGCCATAAGAACTACATCATCGGCGAATCGTAGGTGTGTTAGGTACTCGCCATTGATGTTGATGCCGCGTCCTTTCCAGTCCAGAAGCTTGAAAATATCCTCCAACGCAGCTGTGAACAATTTCGGAGAAATAACGTCTCCTTGTCTCACGCCTCGCTGTAGTTGGATCGGATTAGAGTTCTGGTTCTGTAATCGGACCGACATGGTGGCATTCTGGTATAGGTACCTTAGCACCTCGATGTACCTGTAGTCTATTTGGCACCTTTGGAGAGACTGCAACACTGCCCAGGTCTCAATCGAATCAAAGGCCTTCTCATAGTCCACGAACGCTAGGCAAAGTGGCAAGTTATACTCTTCGGTCTTCTGTATAATTTGCCGCAGCGTATGAATGTGGTCTATGGTACTATAGCCTTTTCGGAACCCGGCTTGTTCGGGAGGTTGGAAGTCGTCGAACCTGCGAGCGAGACGATTCGTAATGACTCTCGAAAACAGCTTATAGATATGGCTCAGAAGCGATATGGGTCTGTAATTCTTCAAGAGAGTTTTGTCACCCTTCTTGAAAAACAGCATCACATCGCTCCTGCCCCATGCCTTTGGCGTTCTGCCCTCGAGGATGACAGAACTGAAGAGCGTCTGGAGGACTTTGAGTATCGGCCGACCGCCCGCTCTCAGAAGCTCTGTTGTGATTCCGTCATCACCCGCCGCCTTGTTGTTTTTAAGCTGCTTGAGAGCCATCCTAATCTCGTACAGGCTGACGTCCGGGATATCTTCGGTATAGTGTCGGGTAAGCTTGGCTCTAGGGTCTTTAGCCTTGCTATCAACCGGTGTTTGAGTGGAATACAGCTGTCCATAGAAACTCTCAATCTCCCTCAGGATTTCAGGTGTTGACGTAATGATGCTACCTGCCTCAGTTTTCAGCCTCGTCAGTTGGCTTTGCCCAATAGACAGATCTCTGGCGAACACTTTGGAGCCTTGGTTCCGCTCAATGGCCTCTTTAATACACTGGGTATTAAATTGGCGAAGGTCGCTCGTCAAAGACTTAGATATCTGTCTATTGAGTTGCCGATAACGATGGGCATCCGCTGAGTTCTGTAGCCGCATTGCGTTTCTCTGATCCATGAGTAGGAGAGTCTGGCTGGAGAGTTTCTTTGACTTTGGACGGCGGGTTTTAAAGTACTTGGACCCTACCGTACGGACGGTATCCACCACCATGTTGTATTGATCGTCCACATCGATGCTGTTCTCAAGGGCTTCGAAGCGGTTTTGAAGCTCGAGCTGAAAGCACTCGGGGTTTTGAATCTGAGCCGGTATTGGTCGGAGCGTGGATTTTATCAGTCGCGCTCTCTCAAGCTTTATGTCGATATTCAATGTGCCTCTGACCAGGCGGTGATCGCTTCCTGTCTTAACAGCGTTGATCACAGCGACATCATTGAATATATGCTTCTTCGTCGACATGATAAAATCGATCTCGTTTTTGACCCTACCGTCCGGACTGATCCAGGTCCATTTGCGGCTTACGGGCTTCTTGAAGAAGGAGTTCATCATAAAGAGGTTCTCCTTCTCCATGAAGAATTCATCTTGTGCATCGCCTCAATTTCTCTGCTTGAATGATATGGTTGACTGCTAGAGAATGCCTAATAAGCATTAAGTCCGAGAAACAAACTGAGCCAAACTCATCATATTTATGGAATAAAAGAATACTTAGTTAATAGTTTTGTGGACTTAGGTGACCTAAAGCTCTATCTGTTGTACCTACTCGTAAGAAAGAAAAAAACAAATGGTTATTGTTATGGTTATTTTGGTCATACGAAAAGCTACTAAATTCAAAACCTTAAATACTTATTTTTCGAAATGTATATCCAAGCAACATGACATTCACGAAAATATCGTGCTATGTTTTTCGAACATGATTCGAGAACATTGCAATTCTTGCAGGATAATCCATTTATGTCAGAGAGGACCAATTTATTCATAGATCTGTATGTGTCCAGCTGTCCACCGTCCTCCAACCCCCTGAGGTTAAAGTATGGGGCCATCTTTCATTGTGGCTGTCGTAGAAGTGTAACTAAGTTTTTCAACTGTGTGTCAGCTATTTAGAACTTCTGGCGCAGTTGTTTTGGGTTTTTCTTTTGTAATCATATTATTAATTAGATAGGTACTTTACTTATGAAGTACTTATGTTTCTTCACACCATTAACGTAATATGTAAGGACTACTCAACAGCCTTTTTGAAAGTGTCTTCCTTGCATGAAAGCTTCAGAAAATAAATACTAAAGACACAATACCCCGAAAAGATATAAAAACTGTAAAGGGTTCGGTGAGATTTTAATTTTCTGTTGCTTTGTGGGTTGTGTGGAGTTGAAATTGTGCGAATACATATAAGAAAATATGCGTGAGGACTACTCCAAGGACCTCGTGTGAGTTTCATTCAGTCAAACGCACCGAACGCGTACACGCTTCTGTTGGTTGGAGGACGTAAACTGTTTTTTTATGTTAGTACGGTTTTTTTATGTTAGTACGTATACGCGCTCGCTGCGTTTGATCAAGGAGACTCACTCTAGGTCCTCAGCTCCGCTGTAGACAGGCAGAATTTGCGACCAGCGATCACTACTGAGGACGCGCGGAAGGAATGGAAATTGACGTCCACACTCTACATCCGCCTCTATTTATGTTTCACGGAACGTTAGCAGGGAAATAAATGAGAATGCTAAGCACCACCCACGTTATTACGTCCCGTAATGTCCCCGTAAGTGCAATATTAACTTGTGGAGAATTTATTACTCAAATAACATCTGCCTTTCTGTTTTAAGTTGAACGAAGAATGCATTGTTAATTTACAAAAGAGGAAAGTGACATCCAATTCATCTACTAAGCTCTACTATTCGAAGCTACAAATTACAATTCTGCGTCGATAGTATCACATCCGTTCAATTTTGGTCAATTTGGAGAGCTAATCCATTGCTTATAAATCTGTATATCTAATGGGCTTTGCTCGAACTTCAGACCTCAGGATATTCTGCAATAGCTTAACTCAACCGTTTCAACTATGTATGAATGAGGTGTATTGTACGAACGTATATCGCTTAACAATCTAGGCGTCTCTAGGAAATGGTTTTTATCCTCTACATACTAGTACACACACTTGTGTTATGAGCTAAGTCCAGTATTGTAGTCAATTCTAAACTCACTAGACAAACTCATTCTCTCAGAGATGGGTCGGAAACTTGGAAATTACCATCCGCACTTGTGCAATTACACCACTCAACCACTATTCGATTAAGGAAGTGCGTACAGGAAGCTGCGCAAATTGTCTTGCTATTAACTCCTGCACGATTCTTTGTTTCGTTATTAAATGTAATTTGCTAACAATTCCGGAATCAATTTAAGTACAGTTATTAGGCATGATGGATATAGTGCAAAAATGTTCTAGAACAACTCAAATATTAACAGTTGTTGTAACCCCACTCCATATTGATTTGATGATCGATTATGAAAAACCTTCGAGGCGTAGTAGTTCGCAATCGAGAAGCACGCATTCATAAAAGCAGATGTGTTATAGGTAGATAAATGAATACTCCAACAGCCCTACAGACTCACTGTAGCTACTGGAAGATTGTTTTTCTTTTGTTTTTAATGCTGTCAACTTTGCGAGAAAGTAACCAGGCACTTATATCGCTAAACCAACGTCACAACTCTGATTTAGTTTTTGTTAATCAAGGGAAAGACATTTAATGAAGTAGGACCAACTTAGCCATTCAATTTAGATAGTCCATTTTTGCGACGCCACTGGCGCAACTTATAGAAAATTAACTCACTTTACGATTACGTACTAACAAGTTACTTGTGCTTGCCCTACTGACCCCGAACTAGGCAGTACCCGCAACTTGGTCGTCATAGACCGTCATTTTTTGATAAACGTTAACGTACAAGGTGAAGATCTATCAGAAATGTTCGTTCCATGAACGTTTGCCTTTCGTGGGAATTGAACACACGTGCGTCCAGAATCCTGGTGTCTGTCCTATTCCTCGTATTTTTTTGTAACCTGTGCCGGTTTCTAGTCTTGGCTTGGTACCTACAGTGTCTGAGCGACGATCCGATCACCGTTGTAAAGCAACGCATGCATGATTGGGAATAGGATGGATAACCACCCTGACCAAAATTTAGTGATATAAATCATTTAAAATGTTGCTTGTTCTTACAGGTACAGCTGACAAACTACTGAAGAGTGGACTCACTTCGAAGAAATCGTCGAGTTATAAAAAGTAAGCGTTTGCTTAAAACAATAACTAATTTATCTAAACTCACTTTTACCGCCTATGGTTCACGGATCGATAGTCAAACAAAACAAAACGAATAAGTGCCATACCTAATCTGTGTTGGGTTTTGGCAGAGAATGCCTATCCGTAACTGTGCCCTATACCAATAAGGGTTTTGATTAGACGATCACTTCATAAAATATTATATTCATCTGATAGGATATTTATTATATATCAAATTGATCTCATCTCATCGAAGTATCACACCCGGAAACGGTGTATGCAGCAAACACTTAACGCCTTCAATATGGTGTCTTTAATGTATCTAACTGCAAATTACGCTTGACCGTTCATTCGCACGCGCCAAAGTTAAATAGAAATAACTTAACGACCCGTTACCCGTTATGTGTACTACACTCGTTTAGTTAATAGTTTCTATTAGCATTGCTATTAGCAACAACTGGTCGCATCAAGGTACTTTCTCAAAGCAAATTATTTGACAGCCTCGTAGTCTTTATGACAACTTGATCAAGGGTAAATGGGGTAAGGAACCAGTGTACTGCTATTTACGTCGCTCATATAGATACTTTACTTGGGTAGGTTAGTTACCTAAGTAAGCCGGGTTAAGGAGAGTTTAATACCGCCATTAATGTTGAACCCAACGTGATAGGTGGCGGTTTTTATCCGGGTTGCTTAGGTTTTTATACTAGACCTTAGCAAAGAACTCCGAAAAGTGTTACATTATTTATATAGAAGGACTATCTTCGTATTTTTCGATGAAGAACACCTTTGAAATGCCGTTGCAACCAAAATTATCGCAAAATCTCGCCTGATGCAAATCTATGTAACTGAAGGCTCAAATTACGTTGGTACTTAATAGACTGACAATAACCAATAGCTGTAAAACGCAATGCTTCGATTGAGGCAATGCAAATTTTCTATTATACTAAAACGACGGAAGCTCAATAAGCAGCCATTTAAACGATCGTACTTTACTTGATACTTGACAGTTGTGCGTTGCTGCAATGGACATTATGAGGCCGACTTTGGACGTGTTTAAACCACGGTTTAAACCGTTTTAAATAGTACTTCTATTACCTTTAAACGACACACTCCGTTCACCACAACGAGTCCACAATACGATGACCACTTATCGTTTACGTACATAATGCGACAATCGTTTATGTATATCAGCGACATTAACATAAAAAGTAATGAGGTAAGTAACGTAAGGTCACTTTTAAAAGTGAAGACATGCATTCTGAAGTAATCTCGTAATACAAAACCTAGCAGAGCCGACGAAAGAGATGGGATGAAAAATTAAACTATGAAAAAGAACTAAGCGTGGCGGCTGTTCCAGTGGGTTCGGGTAATAGGCAAACTTAAACCTTAGTCAAACTTAACTCGTAAGAGGTGTTCAAATCTGCCCTATCTATTGGAATATCAATCCAGACACTTACGATGCAAGTTATTGCAATCTATTCACTTTTTCAATGTACTCCTGACTTTACAATAAGTGATTTACCGCCGCACTCAGAGACGTCAATTAACGTTAATGGTAAAACGTGGTGGCAGTAGTCAAAATTTTACATTCTCAAAAGTTCTTTATTCTATTTGTTATAAAGTCTCTTTTGAAAAATGAAATTTTGACTCTGATGAACCATTAACTTTAATTGACGTCTCTGAGTGCGGCAGTTAGTGCAGCTATACCATACAACCCAATTGGCCAATTGGTGCATTTGTGAAGAAAGTTACAGATCAATTCAGATGCAGCAAAGGCACCTTTTAGGAAGGATATGCCTAGTACTATCGTACCTTGCACATCGCTGGCATACTAACGAACGGAAGAGGGCAAGTCAGTAGTGGGTTATTGCCTCCTAAAGTAGGCTCATCTAGTGTCACCAGAAACGGATAGGGTTGTCACATTTGTAGTGCAGAAATCATTGCTTTGTTGGTAGTAACGCCAGCCTCAAGTCCTTGCGTTGATATCGCCTGACAAGCAATCTTGAATAGGAAAGTGTAAAATTTTACATAGTAACAGTGTATTCCATAAGTCATAAGTCAGGTAAAGCGTCAGTTCCTGTTTGTTTATAAAAATATTTTTTTCCATTCTGAACAGGCTAAGTAGAAGTCTAAATCATGAATAAATAAAAGTGCTGTTGATATAGTGAAGTAGCTCCAGAGCAGGATGTTGCGCTTGCACATCGCCGACAGCATACTAAGGACCGGAAGCGTGCAAAGTGTTATTGACAGGCCAAGTATCAAAGCTCTTTATGTCCGTCACCTGAAATCGATAGGGCTGGTTGCCTCACCCACGCACATGATAATGCAGATCACGTTAGTTTTCTTGTTACTCGCCGCAACTCACAAAAACCTGGGCAGATGTTACACGACAACAACTGGTGATAGTAATGCGGTCTCGCAGTCTTCTTTTACCGTAGTTGGGAGCTATTCGCGGAAAGATTTTATTTTGTTTTGGCAAGGTAATTAATTACTTGTTATATATCTGTTTTATTATGAACATACTCCAAAGCTGAAGATGAAGAAAAAAACATTAATTGGCCAACCCTAGCTGTGGCTAGCGTGAACCGCATACGAATACGGCCACGGCACGACCTGTTGCGTTGAATACCAGGTTGCATAGCGGACTTGCCGTAACTGGACTAGCAGTGGCCGCCTGCATTGATCACTTAACGAATTACTGCAGACGTCATTGTTGCCACAAAAAAATGATAATGCACATAGAGGCGATAAGGGAAAATACATTCAACATAGTTCTCTGATGGAAGCTAACTTCCTGAATCTGAATCTTTCACCTGAATAAGGGCTGAATCGGAAGATACATAACGACGTGGACATGTATGATTTACTTTCTGAAAGGCCAATGAATGCAATAATCAGAATCAGAAATATCATTATTTAAAATAGACCTGTTACAAGTGCTTTCAAATCGTCAAAAACTTTATCAAACAAACAAAAATACACTTAATAATAGACTTAAATACTATAATAGAAATAATAAATAAATACACAGTATACAAACATAATGTGACTCAACCACCGGTGTCGGAAAGTTGTTTCTGTACTGAGAAGAACCGGCAAGAAACTCAGCAGTTACTCTTTTCAATATGTTCTGTACAATAATCCGTTAGTAAATTACTATTATCAGCAAATTAATCTAGTAATCAATCAGCAAATGCAGTGATCGAACAATGTCAAAAAGTGTGTTGTAGTTTTGTCATCAAATTACATCACTTGACATGCGTTGGAGTTATCAGTTAGGTAATCATAATTATTGTCTACCTAACCATGAACATAAATAAGCGTCTAAGAAACTAGGGGTGAATGCTTCTTGTTATTTATACTTATCTTCTACACATCGTTTAACTTGTTATTCCCTATTAGTCGCCGTCTGGTAGTACATGTCGTACAGACAATAGCCCATTTTGTACCCAGTTGATCGGTTACCATTGTCTAGACATCGTTTATTGTAATGTATGCGGCGCATTTGAGAGAGAATAGCTAAAATGCATTCACGTTATATTACTAACAATTTTTTGTAGCCATTGGCTAACGAACGTCTCACCTGAGGTGTTCCTAGCGCCACCAATTAGTCAGTTAACGAGCCCCCGTTGACACGGATGCCTGGTTTTAGTATTTATTTAGTCAGGTCACGGATAAATGAATGTTGTGCTAGTCTGCAGAGATCAATGATCTCCTGAGCCGAGCTGCGTCGAGAGCAAAGTACGGATGAATGATTTCAGTTGCAGACGATTAAGTTCAACGATAAATCGACCACAAATTCGTTAACAGCGTAAAACATTCTGTATTTACTATTTGCTGTGTATGCATCACTGACTCCGGATTTTTTAATCAAATTAAACCGTAACATCTTAACAAAGTTTCATGAAAATACTGATCGTGGACGGCCTATTGCATGGTCATCTGCTGTACTTCCGTATTGCGTCATTAAGATCGACCTAGTTTTTCCAGCACTTTTCTTAGAACTTCTTTTCTTTTGTCTATTCCAAATCACCTTTTCGTGCAATTCGTAGCAAGACAATTCAATTGAATCCAGAAACTTGAATTATTTTATTGAGGTGTGCTCAACCTGTATTTTCACAACCAAACTTAATAGCTAATTAAAGGGTTACTCCTCTCTTGAATAGATCAAGTTGAGTACGTATAGAAGAATAATATTCAACATAGACGTGTATTGTCAATAATATTTTCAGAAGGGTCATTTCAATATTGGGTACTATTAATCAACGAGCATGTATTAAGGGTTATAGTAGAAGAGGCGCAATATGTAGGTATGTCAGGAAGCAGGATCTTAGCAAGTGGTAAGTATGAGGAAATAGACGTGAGACGTGTATCTATGAAAGTATTATCAAAAAAGCACAAAATATAGTATGAACAAGTTCTCTTCTTTGGTTTCTGCTCATTGAAAGCGATCCACAACAAAACTAAGATTGTCAACAGTTTTGTTTTGTAAAGCGTGCTTAGGCGCGGCTTAGGACCGGAGAAAGTAAAGGGCCGGATCGTGCTTTCTCTCTGACCCTGACGCACCTGATCTGATAGCGAGCTCGTTACGGTGTAAACTGTAATATCAGCGGACGTGGGCTGAGGACGCTCAGGGAACTGAAGAGTTTCACTTAACCCCTAAGGTGCTCGTGAATCATGCTTTGTAACTGTAGAGACGGCTGCTTCTATGCTTATTGCCACTAGTTCTATTATTTTGTTCCATGATGGAACTAGTGGTAATACACCGTTCGACCGTCTGCGTTTACATACTAAAAACAAACTGTGGCCTTCTAAATAATATCTGGAAAAGTTTTTAAAGAAATCAAATAAACAAACACAATAGTGTAAGTGAATTCAGTCAAACAAACGTTATAGTTTAATGTTATGGAACTTGGATATTATCAAACTGTCGAATAGATTAGCCAGTAGGCAATAAATAACACTCTCTCTGGTCATGTTTAAGTCACAAAAAAATACTTTACGTTTAATATTGTCAATTTATCACCAACTAAACATTGAATATGAATTTCGTTGAGAAAGCGCTGGACATCGCGATAGTGAAAGTTTAAATCCACGACTCTTAATATAATACCACATAACGGGATTACTGCTAAAATCGCCATACTGTGTCCAAAAAAATTTAGGTATTTGCATTATCAAACGGCTATCAATAAAAAGTGTGTCACCGAGGTGCGACACACTAACCCTGTGATAATAAATACTTACTTATATTTGCCCGAATAAAAATGATCAGCCCGCTTTAGTAAAATAATTGCAATTATTTTTGTATTAAATGTGCACAAGGTACACTTTACCAATTCATAAAAACATAAAAATCATTTTTCACAGCTTTTGTGTTTTAAATATTTTCTTATCCAAAAACATACAAATTCATGATACACATTACACCGGTTATTATCGCAATTATTATTGTTTCAGTTTTTTTTGACGGAAAACGTTGAACATCATTTCTGTAGGCTAACTCCATAACTTGAAATCGCGAGTCAAAAACAATACATTTGTACACATTCAGGTAGGCCCATGCTGGCAGCAATATCACAATATGTTGGCTTATTTTGCATTTGAAATTTATTTGTGCAAATATCAAATACCAGGCAAGCTTCAGATATTAACCTTGTTCAGAATCAAAATCCGTTGTGAGATAACAATAATAATAACGGACAAATTGTTCTCATTGTTAACTTTGCACTAAAGCCGGCCGAACAAAAACAAAAGTTGCCATACTAGTTTTTCGAGATAGCCAGGTCGAAGGCGCACCAACCAGCCGCACTTGCGATTTGCATGGTGTTAAATCGAAAACTTTCGATTTAACACCATGCGACTTCTAAACAAGAAACATAGTAGGTAGTAAAATGAATTTAACTACCTTTCTATTTGCATATGATAGGCGTTAGATACTATTTAGGTATTTGTTGAAGAAGTACAATTCCTGTTGCTTGCAACAGATCAACATCTGTTGAAATTTTTTCATTGGCTGTTTCAAGTTTAAATGATAAGAGATCGTTGTTTGATTGATTGAAACTTGCAGCAGACAGTAAAATTTGTCATGTGGGCAGCATTAAATTGCAATTGAAAAATGCTTACATACCTTCCTAACTAACCACAAAGTAGGCGGTCCTGATGGGAACCGACGAAAACTATATAGGCAGCACTTAGGAAAAAATGAAAAAATAATAACAAACAACATCAATGACTAATAGATTCAGTGTATAGGTCAGATCATGGCATCCTCATTCCAAAGTAGTTAAATTAGCTGTATTAGAAACTTTTTTGGTGCTTCTTGTAACACAAACAGTTCTAGTAGTTTTTCGAAGTCAGTCGATATAATAACAACTCTAATTAGGAATAATAACACTATTTTTAGATTGAACCTCAGACTTCTTTTCAAGTAATTACAATATCTCGTCTTCTAAAATGACCACAAGAAGTTTTGGCAAATATGTAATTTGACTTGCAAGTGCCGTCAACTGTCGCATTATGTGGCCCAAGCACCGAGTCGCTTCACACAATGGTCGTGCAATTTGCGCGCTGAGATCGTTTCAGGGTCATCGCCCGCTTTCTGAAGATCAAAATTATCCAGGCAAGGTGTAGTGCGCAGCTCGCGCACCAGGGCTGGCGAAACTTGAAATAACACTTTTGTTAAGTTTAATTGAATCCAAGCTTGAGTTTTGTAAAAAGGTTAGTTAGATGGGAGGAGATTTTCACTTTTTGTAGCAGCAGGTGCGAGGCATTCTGGAATAACTTGTTAAAACTTGCACACGTACCTCCAATCTGGAAAATTGTGCTAAAATGTTGTTTTTCGTAGTACCTTCAACCTAATGTCTACCTTCTTATTGAAAGTTAATAATATTCTATTATTTTAGTTTAGTTTAGCAAGCGTTCCCCGACTGTCGTTTCTCCCTTGGGCTGATCACCGACAGGACGTTTCTTTCCTGGGACATTCGCCGATTTTCTATGAAAAATTATGTCAAATTAGACTATTGAAACTCTATTACGATTCAATTGAAGCGTTCTAATGCAGCAGACGGTTGATGGTCGTTTCATCGGCAGTATTATTCGCTTCGAAGACAGGACTTTTTAACTGTTTATGGTATACAGAACGTTAATAGATGTCGACCTTGATTAGTGACAATTTTAAAACACTTTGTAAAATACTTGTTTTATTCATCATGTACAGTTCCATTCCGAAATTCAGCGTCAAGCGGACCCCGGCACTACACTTTAACAAGACAATATAAATAGGATCTCGAAAATATAGAAATCAAAACGTGGTCTAAGTCCAGCCATAGAACAGAAAACGAAGAAAATCGTAACTGAACTCCGAATACAGTCACGGTAGCCCTACGATACGGTAGCAACAACCCGGCCCGTGCCTCCGTACAAAAAGTCGTCTCGTCTGCCGCGAATAATTATTAAAGGGCGCAAGCGATGGCGACATCTCGTCTCGTCTGACGCGACACCTCCCCCCCCCCCTCTATCTTCCGCCTCGTCGAGAACAGTTAACTCTTTTAAACTGGTCTATGTGTGCGAGCCAGCTATGGCTTGACCAACAAACACAGTTGCTCGGCCAGACGTAGCTGAGATCGATCAACATTAATAGCATCAATATGTCAATGGGAACACACCAGATACTGCAATAAATATAACAAAAAACTATTTTGAAGTTTTTTTGTGACAAAGTAGGTGCAACATTAGTTAAAAATCACATTTTGGTGAAGACAAAAAAGTTAAATCAATTTACTGTTTCCATAACACATGCCTGTCTCGTGCTGTATTATTCTGGAGATTATATTACTTATGTATAAAAAAGGTAATTAACACAGCATCTCTAACCGACATATTCATATGTCTTTAATACCTTGTGTATATCATCATCAATTACAGCTATTACAATCTCCACAAAACTATGAATAGGAATACTAGCCACGACTTGTGGCGCAATGCACGCCGAGCTATAGCCAAAATAGAATGAGATGCAATGCAACTGGCTGGCATCGAGTCTGATATTTATGCCTATCAAGACATCTTTGATGATATTGTATACAACTCGGCGCCTGAAAGACGTTTCTATTACTAATCATTACAGTACATTAGCGTGTTAATATGGCCATCGCTGTTTGCGGCAATCCAAACGTTAAAAAATGAAATAATAACACTTGTTTTCTTTCATCTTTTCAGGTAAAGCCAAATTCTCATCATGGTGCGGTCAGATGACAGTGTCAGATAGCCGCCCCGTGGCTACGAAGCATGGGTGCGAATATGGGCAAGAACTCGAGCCTGCTCGACGCGCTGCCCACCGCTCAAGGCACGCTCCACGTCGTCATGCTCGGCCTCGACTCCGCCGGCAAGACCACTGCGCTCTACCGACTCAAGTTCGACCAGTACCTCAACACCGTCCCCACGATAGGCTTTAACTGCGAAAAAGTTAAAGGCACTATCGGCAAATCTAAAGGCGTCAACTTCCTCGTTTGGGACGTCGGCGGCCAAGAAAAACTACGACCCCTGTGGAAATCCTACACAAGATGCACTGACGGCATAATTTTCGTGTTGGATTCAGTCGACGTAGAAAGAATGGAAGAAGCTAAAATGGAACTGATTAGGACGGCGAAATCACCTGATAACACGGGTGTGCCAATACTTGTGCTGGCAAATAAGCAAGACTTACCAGGGGCTAAAGAGCCCAGGGAGCTCGAAAAATTATTAGGACTGCATGAGCTCGTATCTTCCCCACACGGATCTCGGGACGCACATGCGTGGCACGTACAGCCAGCCTGCGCCATCACCGGAGACGGTCTTCACGAAGGCCTTGAAGCACTTTATGAGATGATCCTCAAAAGGAGAAAATTAGCCAAGTTGCAGAAGAAACGAGTCAGATAAATTGACTAAAACGTTTCGTATAGGTCTAGAAATTCAGACCGAGTTTATTGTACGGTTTGGAAGTTAAGTATTAAAAATGCTCACGTTGTGGATGTGTTACAATGTCCGAGTTTGAAACACCAAATATTGTTTTTACTATAGATGTATAACGTCTTATGAAAATATTCCATCATAATGTTGCTCAAGTTATACTGAACATTTTGACGAAGATGAATATTTTAATAAAACTAATTTAACTACTAGTCATTTTCTTTTGAAAATAGCTAGGGGGGTGAAGATAATAAGATAAATTTAGTTCAAAAAGAATTTGTCGAAATATAACGAAATACTTTAATGGTGTAAGTATGGACCGGCCCTTAGTTTGTTCAATTGACCCCTATATTATGCAGTTAGTCTTGAATGCTAATAATTTGGGTATAATGGATTAAGTAAATTCATTGAAACGAATAAGTTATCCTTTGTATAAACAAAGGAAGTAATTGGCTCCCAATGTCCGATGGGACCATTAGAATATTATTACGGACATGGTAATAGTTTTTTTATGTAATACATCATGTATTATGAACATAGTCTTACGCTCATGGTAGATAGATTTGATGTACTGGACACTTCTGACTAATGTTGGAATGAACTGATGTTTCATCTCTTGTAAATTACATTCTATTAGATTCTTTACACCTCAAACCTTTATCTTCATCCTGCTACACTTAAAATCCTTCTAAACGTCCATACCAAAATATTTCTTGAGTAGCCACTTACGATTAGTCTGTAGAGATTATTTAAAATTATTGTGATGTTTCTATGTATAACCTTTATAAAGAGGCTTTTAATGTTTGTGTTTTGGACGGCTTCCTCATGTGTAAATAAAGTGTAAATATTCTTTAGGAACAATAACTTAGTCCGCAGAACTTTGATATTTTTCACTACTACGCATTTTATCGATAAACACATTTTACTAAATGGGCATTTAATTTACCTACTCGTTTCATAAAACACAATTATCTTCAAGATTATGTTTAATAATGATGTAAAGGTCTAGAATATACAAATAAAATCAATCACTTTGTTTTATGCATTTGCGATGTAACGGATATCTTACGTTATTCATTATACACTTTTTGTATTATGAATTAAAACTAATTAAACTAGATACTCAATCGAACACAAAAATCTAATTGAAAATAGACCGTAACAAAACTATGCAAAAATACAAACATAGACGTTACATCTCGAATACAAGACTTTTCAGCAGCTATACATTATTATGGTTTATTACTTTATTAGCCTTAGTGTTTGATAGCTATTTATTTATTTACTCATAGATGTATAACATAGTCTAAACGATCTTAGTGTACCTAACTATTGATAAAATCATGAAGCTTTTACCAGAGTTTGTGTTATTCCCACTGTAAATATGTAAATTCCAAGTAGTTACTCGTCAATACCATGAAACCAAACATTTTTATGAGTAGAATTGTATATTTTGTTATAATAAATACTATGTTCGTTTAATTGTATCAACAAGCATATTATGTTTTATGAAAACACGTAAATAGATGTTTTTCGGATAAATTCCCCGTAAATAAAAAACTGTTTTCGATAATATGTTGAGTTTATCATTAATTCTCCTCACCTAGCCTGTGAAAATATCTAGCAGGATCATCGCCTTCAACCCAATCTGTAAAAAGTTTGAGGTACTCCATTTCAGACTCGTCTAGTTTTAGTTCAGGTTTTTTAATATTTGGTTTTGAAAATTCTTTCCTGGTCCTTTTCGGCGGAGTTCTTATTTTCATTGGTTTAATGAGTGGTGGAAGCCTATCTGGTATAGGTTTATATGCACGAAGTAATTCTCGTTCTAACCTCTGAAACTGGTATAGTTCTTTAGCAGCAAGTCTTGCCCTCCTCATTTTCCGACGTTCCGACTCTAAACTCTGACCCACAGCTTGTTTTACTGTGCTACTATGTATTGTATCTAAACGCTTAGAATAATCCATATAAAATCCTTCCAGCGATTTCGCCAGTGCAACTATGTCCATATTAATGGCTTTTTCGGAATTTATTCTTTCGTAACAAAATTCTAAATGTACGACCAGCTTCAATACATCTGGTGCTCCCACACTTTCATAGAACAACCCGTTAAGTATTTTGAAGAAGGTAGTTTCTAATTCAATGCATCTCTCATTGCTATATTCCAAAAGTTTTTCAAAACCTTTTATGATACTTTGCACAAAGGCACTATCTTGACTAATCATATCTTTCAAACATTTAGCTCCATCTTTTAGAATCTTTTTGTGAGGAGCCAAGTGTGTTACATATGAAAAGTGATGCAATTGTTGTTTTTCCATAGCATCAAATATTTCTAACAAATCTTGAGGATGTTCGAAATACAGAACTGGTTTAACTAATTTTCCAAAACAAACTTTTTGCATTTTGTTGAATACTACATTAAATGAGTCATCTTCACTAGAGTTGCCTAAATCGAAACCTTTAGCTTCTATTTCAACAGAATGAGCAAATTCTCTATTTTTAGCTCGCCAGCTCGGTGGAGACAAATAATACAAAAATCTACCATACTTTTGTTGCACTTCATACGAATAATCTAGTCCCATGAGAATAGAAATGATGGTAAATTGTTCAACTGCTAAGTTTTGCAACTCGGAAACTTTCAAGTTAAGTTCCAACTTCAAAGTGTCCCATCTTTCAAGAAAAGACATTGATTTTTGATAATCCTCCGATATAAAATCATCAAAACATTTTATTTGTTCTTTACATCTCTTCAGACTCAAATCATAAGTTTTTAATTCGTTTCTATTACTTGTTGTAATATTAAGGATGGCCTCGTTTCTAATACCAATATCTTGTTTTATTCTTAAGAGGTCAGCTAATGCTGATTTAAACGATTTGAAAACAGGAACACGGTCCGATACAGGCCGGCCATTGATGTAGCTGAAAAACTTCTTGTCTATGTCGGTTATAGCGTGCACATCGTCGGGGGGGTTTTCAATGTACAGTCTTTTCTTGATATCAGTGCTGATAACTTTATACTTGTCATGTATATTTATTGAAAGCTTTTGTTTATGTCTGCCTCGTTGTTGTGCCTTTGTGTAAGCTTTATAAGGTATCAATAGCTCTTCTCTCTTGAAATGATCTACAGGTAATGGTACCTCAGCAGGTAATACATATTTCTGAAGTGATGCGTCAGAAGGCTTCTTCAAATGCTTCTTCATGGTTCGCTTTAAAACAGATTTTAAACGGATGGGTTTCAGGAGACCTTCTGAAGATTTAGCACACACCCTAGTCCTCGGAATGTTAATAATGACTGAATGGCTGTCGTCTTCCATGTCAAATCAATGTACAAATTATAAAAATATTTTTCAAAATATGAGCTATAAAATCAAGAAACCATCGAGATTTTTAAAACACGAATGGTTTGATCACTTTGGCTTAGATAATTGCTTTTTTTCCCTAACGTTTACCCCTCTGTACCTACTTTTAAGCTATTTTTGAATGAAAAAATATATAATAATAGTAACACTAAAACAATGATGAGTTAAGAACTACACATTGCATGAACAGAGTAACTACAAAAACAATAAGTCGTTATCATTATCAGTCACGCGTCGTCTTCCGAAAAGGCATACCCCGTAGATTTAAAACTTGCAGAATTTTCAATTGTAGAATGATTTGGCCGGTCTTATCACTAGAAGCGATTTTGGAACCCACTGTTCTAGAGGTGATTGATAAGTGAACACAACGGCATTAACGCACAAGGAATTTGTTGCCCGTCTGATTGGTTCACTTCGCTGGTATAGGACTTCTCTCGAGGGTGGGCTGAGATAACAGGTACCCGACCTGCTATGCGGTAGATCAGTGAAATCTGCGGCAACAGCGCGGCAGTCCATGTGTACTGAGCACCGTAGTTGTAGTGTAGTTGTTAGCCAGTTAGTTAGGTTGACCCTAGGGGACCCTCCCCTTTTGGGCATTACCACGCACTCATTTGATTTCGCATCATTTTAAAACTAAGTACTTAAGATTACTCTGGGCCCGTTCTGGGCGATATTGGCAGCTGATAGAGTTGAATGCAGGAACATGGAAGTACGTGACTTATCTAACCTGCAAACGGTAAGTTGCCGAATTTTTAATGTAACCCCGAATAAAAGGCTATTATTATTATATTACTAAAGGCTGCAGACGCAGCGGTAGATTCTGTGCGCCTCGGTGAAGAGTCAAGAGACACTGTTATGGCCTTCCTTGAAGAATGAAGACCAAGAACAATCTCTAAGTTTATTTTAGTAACAACTTTGGACTTCGGACACTACTCGTAAAATTAATAATGGTTAAAATAAGCATTACATTTACATCGCCAGCGATCCGGATTCTCTAGAACACCTATCTCATACACCAGTGTCTCTCAACACGCACGGTGCGACCGAAATTACCATTTGCATGTTGCGAAAGAGATTATGAATTTATTATTTCTTTAAATAGGTACAACGTGACAATCTTATCCTTGCGAAGAACTTTCAGGTGGAGAAAAAAGGGAAGAAAAAACCAGACGTGCTAGTGACTTTTCTGTTTAGGAATTTAAGAATAAAAACATTTCTTCATTATATTTTTAAAACGCTAACTTTTATTTTGGAATAATGACAGAATATACACATGACACAACATACAACAATATAACATTACTGAAATACAGACTTGCGAGGTACCCATTCAAAGGCAGGTTTCACGAATGTGTAATATTCTCGCAAATAAGGCCCGGGGTGCATTCCCTCACACCACTCTGTAAACAACATCAACCCTTCTCTCTCCTCAGGCGTTAACTTATACATTTTCTGTCTAGGTCGCTCTCCGCTATCCATTTGAGATTTTCTTCTTTCAGCTACTTCTAACTGCATTCGGCTTTTCTTGTCTAAGAATTTTTTGAAAGCAGGCCGCGTGTATTTCTTTGGAGGCAAAAAGGCTTTATTCATAGCGTTAGTCATTTCTCTGAACGCTCTCAACTCTCGTTGAGCTTTGTAGGCATTGGTCATCATCTTCAAATCTTGAGCAAAAAAGTCACTACGAGCCTGATTAACGATCTTAAAATCTAACGAATCTAGTCTCAAGTTATAATCCTCGTACATAACCTCCAATATTTTCATTGGATCTTGTATACTCTGATGTCCTTCTTCACATTTTCCAAATATTTCTTCGTAGACATATTCTATACAAATTTTTAACTTCAGTGTACTAGGACTGGCTACACTATCGTAAAATGTTTCATTCAGTATCCGGAAAAACTTTTCTTGTAAATGGTTTTCGTTATAAGTTTCGCGACCTATTTCGTTGTGTATGCTATCTATGTAATATTGGAAATAATCTAGCTCCTGTTTGGTGGCTTGCTTCAACTGTTTGATGCGTTCAACGAGCAGTCTAAATGGGGCATCGGTCTTTGCAAGCTGCTTTAAGTATTCGCGACTTTGTAATTCCATTGTACGAAACAAATACAGCATTTGATCTGGTTTTTTGAAGTACATACAATTTGGAAGTGGTTTCCTAAACTCAATTTTCGCCGCTTCAATCATTTTGTCTATACCCAATGTCTCGACCAGATCGTTGTCAGTAGCAAAAGCGCCTGCTTCAAACTGAATGGACTGTACTCTTCCTTGCAACGTCTCATCATTTTGTTGTCTCCATGAAATAGGCGCCACAAAAATTAAATATCTGCGATATATTTTTAATATTCCTCTGATGGCATCCAATTTAAATATAATGTTATTCATAATTGATAGTGTAGAGACGTAGCCAAGAAACTCTGAATTTTTGGTGACTAAATCAGCATATACTTTCTCAGCTTTTGCCACTTTGAAACAAGCTTTTTTATAATCTTCAGTTAGGAATTTTTGAAAGTTCTTAATATGCTGTTTTAACTTTTCAACAACATCATCACATTGTTTTGACTCCTCCACCATACTTTGCTCTATTTTCAGCACTAGATCGCGTCTGTAACCGATTTGCTGTCGATTCATGGCATATGCTCGAATGTTGTTTAAATACACTTTTATGTCGTCAAAGCATCGCAATGGACGGCCTTCGATTACTGTATAAAACTCGGGGTGGATTTCAACAACCGCTCGTACATCGTCTGGTGTTTCATTGATGAACAGTCGTTGCGAAATATCTCTGGTCGCTGCTATCCTCAAATTATCTTTCAGATGAAGTGGTTGCGCCAATCTGTCCCGTGCGCATTGCTTCTCCTTTCGGTCACTATACTTGATGTACGACAAAAGCTTTTCGGATCGTGGAACACGGAAAGGCCTGGTACGCTTAGGCGCTGCAGTCTCATCAAGTACCGCATGCTTCCGATTAGCAAAATAAAATTGGGTATTCGGAACAAAACGACGTCTGAATATAACATCTAAGGTTTTTAAAGGTACCATGGGTTTACGTTTTTTCTGTAAGCAGGACATTATAAGAATTATCTAAAATATAGGTAAGCTAGAATATTTCTAAACTAAATAAAATTATCTATCGATTGTAAAACTTCTGTATGTCGAAACTAAGAGTCTAATAGAAAAATCAAAAGGAAATGGCATCTGGTGGTGTCAAACTTTGAAGTTATGAATGACCAATTAAAAACAAAAATAGCAAAAAAAGCGTTCTGGTTTCTGCTTAAATATAGGTACAATGAGTACTACATGGTACTATAGATCGATGCTATAAATATCGTTTTCGCAAAGGTCATCGCGTTTTTTCTAACAGAAAATAACTGAAAATTGACTGAAATTCAGACCCGGCTAGGAATATGATTTTCTTTTTTAATTGAATTACAAGCGAATCAACTAAGATAGGTTCTAGTAATCACATGTACCTCCACAGGACGTGTTCAACCATTGACAGGGACTGCAATGTAAAAGTGACAAAACCTAGGCCACCTTAGGCACTCCCATTAACGTATGTATGACATTAGTAGAGAAGTATTAGGTTAGATGCCGAAAGCGTTAACTGTAATGTCTGCTGGTGAAACAGATAGTTATTTTGGGTGTTGGCGTTTGTGGTGTACCTTGTTTTTTTTAGTTTCATGAGCATCAACAGAACCTTACTATGAGATCAGGAAAGTGCATACTATGTGTATTTAGTTGGTTTATTGTTGTTGACGCCATCAACTCTTGGAATCAATGATGAAATTGTCTTCTTGATGGCTCGTAAGAAGACTTCATCCTTCTGTTTAATTTATCTACGTCTCTAAGTAGTTTTGCAGCTTCTTTGGCTTGTTTAATTTCCTTCTCAGCATTTTCATAAGTTTCCTTCTCTATTGATTTCACAAGGTTCAAATCGAAAGCGGATATATCCAGTTGCAGATTGTCGTATTCGGTCTCCAAAGCTAGTGTCATATCCAAAGAACTTAGACTAGTTTCATTCGGTGCCAACAAATGCTCGTATGCAAATTCAACGTAGTTAAGAATTTGTAGCGCCATTTCGGATGATACTAAATATTGTATTTTTTGTTCCAAAATTCTGTAGAAAATCTCTTTCAATTCTATCTCTCGTACTACGTTCATGTTTATTATTTCTTGGGTTTCTTTTATCTGAAATAAAAAAAATATGTTTGCGCAGTCAAATGAAAATGATTAGGTATTTGATATGGACTACTAGCGGCTGTTACATCGGCTAAAACTATTTTATCAAGGTCAATATGATCCAGCATACAAATCTTATTAAAATAATTATTCCTTACAGTCGCAATCGAGTTATACTTAAAGATGTCAGAAGTTGGAAGAATGAATAAATAAATATCACTGAACATTATTCTGTACAGCGCCATCTAGACCTAATTAAACAACTAAACTATTGGACACTAGGCAACAGTAACCATACTTAAATACCTTTTTTTTGTAAATACGTACGGTACTTAATATACATAGAAAACACCCAGACCAGCACAAGCCTACATGTTTTTACCATGCGAGGATCGAACCCGCGATTGGTGTTAGTAGCCAACTTTTTAACTATAACACCGTCAAAAACAATAATAACTGTTTAAATCGATATTTTCACTCGTTAAACTTTCTTTTGTTTGTGTAAGCTCAAATGACGTCATTCATTTTCTTATAATATCTACAGAGTGTTTTTTTCAACTGGCCGTGCGTGCATAGGCCAAATCACAAAGTATGAGTAATACAGAAAGACTTTAGGCCAATTTTAATGAAACCTGAACGGTCCATAGACTTTGAATCAACTTTGTCCTTAGCCAGGAGTCGAACTTGTTGGCTTTAAAGAAACAGCCTCTCCGTAATAGAGCGCCATCTTCATGTGTCGCTTAAAAGGTTATAAGGCGGATCATATCGAACTTAAAGCAAGATAGCATGTACAATAGAACTTTGGTATTTAGAATTAATTTGTTGTTACAGTATTGACTTTTAAGTCTCAATAGCGCTGCTACACCTTATCTGAATTTCAACCCGGAAATGGTTAACAATAAAAAAAAACTATTTATAAACTGCTTACCTTTTGCTGTATATAATCCAATTCTTGCATCAACAATTTTTTCAAACAATCCTTTGCTTTTAGAAACTTATTCTTTTCCGCGTTCAGTTCTTCCGTTACCAATAAATAATTTAAATTCTGCTTCTCTAGCGCACCAAAGACAGTGGGTAGTTGATCAGGAGTTTCAAAATACAGATGCGGGGGCGGGAGCTCCCCTAATCTCTCTTTTACTAAATCAATATCTACTTTGCAAAAAACATTAGAATTCATCGGGCAAATCTCCGGCCTGTTCCCGTTGAATGAAATATTAATCTTTTCTTGCCATAAAACAGGGGAAGCCTTGTAAAGAAAGTTCTGGAAAGATAGCAAAATCGACAGACTTTCATCAATATATTGTAGTTTGGACTTAATTGTGGCCAGTTCAAAGTTGGCTTTCTTCTGATCCTCTGTTTGGTTAGCCAAATCTTTTGCCATTGTGTCAGATTTCTTCATGATAACGATAGTTTTGTCGTTGTCGTGTGCTAGGAATTTATCGAAACTGTTTTTGTATTCATCGAAATGTCTTGATGCTGTTTCGTATATTTCTCTCTCCATCTCAATTTCCTTGTCTATTCTGAGGATTTCATCCACTAGGAAGCCGTGGACAGTTCTTTTCATTGCCACTTCTGTTATGTTTTGCTTGTACTTTTGTATAGATGTGTTGGGCTTGACAGGACGACCCTCAACCAAAGAGTAGAAACTTGGATCGACATCTGCTATAGTTTTTATTTCTCCTTCTCCTATTGGTTCAATTGGTGGTAGTTTTATGCCAGCAATCGTCTTCCTAGTACTTCTTCTCGCATTTTTCTTCTTTTTATTTCTAGCACTATCCATAACTCACTGTTGATACTAACACGTAACAAACATTGACTAGAAATAGATAGATCAATATTACTATAGCAACTGGTCAACGATTTTATCAATGAAACCAGCGCGGTCTAGGAATGATGATAACACTTTGTCGTTTTTATAGTACAGTCACCATCGCAACTATGTAACCTTTAGAGTGACGAAATATCTCAAATATTTCAGAAAATTAACCTTGTTACTGAAGAATTCAAATCTTAGAGCTTTCTATATTGTCTAAGATTCAAATAGTCTTTTATTTGATTGATGTTACTAACAACTTACGACTACTAAAAAACAATCGTATACTCACATAGTTGTAGTACCTACTCGTATTCGATTCACTTTTCAGAACCGCAAAGATCTTTTTGGATTCTTTTGGATTGGATGGTTTTGATACTTACTGTATCTACCTACTACTTTCATGAATACCAAACCAAACAAAATCAACCTAGTAAAACATGCTATTCATATAGATACTCGAGAATTTAAAACACGAGTCAATACAAAACATCTGTATTTATTCACTATTATCTAACTAGGTTTTCCAATAAAATAGGAATAAAAAAATGACTAGAAACTGAAGACGAGCAAACAAATTGCCCATCAATCAGACAATTTAAATACAGAAAGATCTTCATAATACAAGTAGATGTTTGTAGGTTAGTCGCTAGAAGAGTCGCTTTGCTGTTCTTCTCTCTCCTCTTCGTCGCCTTCTTTCTCCTTCTTGACGAGCTCCCATGGCATCACAGGCAGCGGCTCCACGAACGAGTCGTCTACCTTCAGCTTATACAGCAGACGGGGCGTGAAATGCGTCGGAAGGGGCCATACTCTTTCTGGGGTGAAACATAAAAACATTTGTGGTAGTGAAGTCAGTGTTGTAAGAAACTCGAGCTCGGAAGTCTAGCTTTAAATGACAGACAGACAAGCCTTTGCTCAGAGCGGATTGTTAGAGGGCTGTGAAGTTAGTGATAAACCTTGTAGTCAGAGTTTATGTAGCAGCCCTGAGGCCTTCGACTAGGCTTAACGACTGACATCTAGCGACGTCAGCCGTAACGAACTCGAGGCATCCTAACTAATTTATAAAACTTATGTTCTTTCGTCCAAGGCTGGCGAGTACGCCGCGCCCATGGCCACGGCTCGTAATTCCAAAGACAAAGTTTAACGTGCCTTCCAAAGCAGATTCCCGGAAAATAGATCAGTAAATTACGGTCGGGGCGGTCGTTCCGGCCGACCCGGCGCGGCGATCGCTGCCAATCCAGTTTCGAAGGTGACTAACCCCCAAATTCACAAACGTCAATCAACGCTAAGCACGCGCCCGCTCATGCTGTCCCGTAAACTGTCAATAGAACTAAAAGGGACAGCTATACTTCTGAAGGATGCTCAACGTTGATTTGCGTTTGTGAATTCGGGGGTAGATCTGTCAGAGCCGAGTCAACCGCGAGTAATCAAAACACGAGCTCGAGTCTTCAAGGAACTATGCTCCGCTCCGCGCCCGACGACCGCTGATCATTGCTGATTCTTTCCAAAACCGCTACATACAACATAATCTCTTGAAGTATTTTTGATTAGTTTCAACTCACCGAAATAGAAAATGTAATCGTCAACTCGCCGATGCAAGTGAAGTACGTCCCGGAGAGCGAGAATGTGCGGCGACTGGATCAGAAAGTCTAAAAGGGCGACCTCAGGCAGCCCTTCCATCTTGGGGTCTACTGCGCTAAGGCCTTCAAATGACAGCTACGGAAACAGGTAAGCAACAATCAAAGTTTTATCACTAACAGCTATAAAACATACGGGTCTCTATCTAGACTACGATTTCGATCAAACATTTTGTCAATTCGCATTTTTTGCTTCAAAATAACAATTTACCTACTTTATTCATAATGCTTCGAATTTATTGATAAATTAATTTGAACCAAACTATCAATAAATAATGCTGTGAATTGCAATTTTAATGCAGGTAGGCAACTGGTAAATATAACTTAGGCGTCTTTGTCACTAACAGTGATAATCTTTCGGACAACCTCGAAAAACTTTAGAACATTATGCGGTGGTGCAAGATGGTTAGTTGATGATATAAAATTGATGTTTCCTGAAAATAAGAATGGACAGCAAAAATACAAGTGAAAGAGTTCTTTTAAACAGCGACACAAGCTCTCCAAAAAGCAGTGTTGTCTAAATATGAATACCCTCACCGTCTCCTCTGTCTTGGCCAGCTCACAAAGCTTGTTGATTTTGTTGATGCAGACCTTCAATTGCTCGATGTGGTCCTGCAGCGAGCCATACAAGTCCAGCTTGCCGATCAGGGATGGCGGACGGGCTGTCACAGCTCTCCAGTCTTTGAATAGCGTCTAACGTGAAAAACAGGAAACTTAATTTTCGGTTGGTGTTACGTTCGTCAACGTTGCGAAACTAACAAAGACCTAATTCGTTACCCCATTAAGCATGCTAGCCAGATGTTGACAACTGCTATAGAATGCTTTTAGCATTAAGTCCGCCTCTTGTACTAGTTTGTGCATTAAAGATTGTAAATAAGCACTTGGGTATGAGAGCAAACTTACATAAGTTATCGAGTGGTATACCATCAACACTTTCAGCCGTTTGAACATCTTATGCTCAACCTTGGGCCGCGGTTCCTCATCCATGATGACAGGCAGGCCCTCAGCCAGGGCCTCCTCCAAGGCGCGCTGTGCCGCGAGTGCCGCTTCTTCATCAGCTTTGACCATGGCCTTTATCCACTTCTGTTCTTGAGTGAACATAAACCTCAGCTGCCTGTGTACTGTGTCTTCAGAACCCTACAAGTTTGATTAAAGTAACTCATAATTGCATCTTTTATGCGATAACAATATTTTTTAGTAACTTAAATATCCTCGATAGATTTCTAGCATCATGCTATGTAGCAGCACCTACTAAGTAGACAGTTTAAGACTAGGTACCCGTCTAAAAACGAGCTTTTAAGCTTGGTTCTGCTATTCTATTCTGGCCAACGCCAAATCTCATCTCGATCGTGATGAGGAAAAAACGCCAACTTTAATAGTTTATTGGCTTCACCTTTGATTCTCCCTCTTTTGTTTAGAAATAATTTTAAAGTGTTATTTGGATTCTTTTGTTCTTTTCACTCGAACGATCAAATTCGCGTAGTTATTGAGTTTTACAAAACGCCAAAATACAATATCACTTCATATTCATTCGCTGTGCAAATGCAAAATGCCATTCCTTTTCTGACCAACCTTGAAACTTCGGAACATGCAATTTGTCAAAAAAAACCCTGATTCGCAATCGCGAATTACTTACCTATCTTAAAAAATAAGTGTTAATCACAATTTAATAACTTGTGCTTGTGATAAAATAAATTAATCAATAAATAGGTAGGGCGGCGGTGTGGGGTGACCTCACTTCGTCGTGCACACTGGCAGATGTTAGGGGGGAGGTACAAATTCCCCTCGAGATGGGCAGAGCGCGCCAGGGGTCCACCGGTAGAGTACATACTGGGGTCCTCGGGGACCTCCTGGCATCGCGCAGAAGACGGTCACCGCGGTCACCCCCTTTCTCCCGGAGGGCGGGATGTCCGTAAACGGATTTCCCCCGTCAAAAAAAAACTGTCTCGTTTACTCAGGTAAGTTATCTCTAGACTGCAAAGACAGTTTTCTAAAAGCCTTTCTGGCTTTCTATGTTAAGTTATTATTCATTAGGTTACACTCCATAATTTATTATCTTTTATTATTATTATCTAGTGTGAAAATATAACGCAGTTCATTGTAAAAGTAATTAAATATAGGACGTTTAGGTATGTAACCAGTAAAACGAATATGTATTTCGAATATGTTTTCCATAGAAAATCTTCTAGGTAAGTATCTTAACTTTTAGCGTCTTGCTGTTAGTGACTTTATGCATGTGTTTGGGCATTGAAGGTTATTTGTCATATCTTATTCACACAGACAGATTATGAGGAATACGCCGCCACGCGAGGACAGGAGTAGGTAGCCTTAGCTGCCCTAAAACAAGTCGAGAGCAGCGTGGCGCAGTGATTAAACACTGGGTTGGAACCCGTGGTCCCGAGTTTAATTCTGGCCGGAACACACCTACGTTGGTGTTTATTGTAAGTTTTGAGGCTAAATCTCCGGTGCAGGAAAACACCGATATATGTAAACTCAATGGACCCCTATGACGGCCGGCGGTAGGCTCGCACCTTACCACGTTGGGTTTGACATGACGACAGCAATCAGTGTGCCTCTGACTACCCAGTAACGGGGTCCCCGTTTGAGATATAGGCACGGCTGTTCCGTGGATATAGGCAAGAAAACATAATGATGCCAACATGACCAAATGTCTTTTTCTGGTTTTCTTTAGAAAGAAAACATAAGTGAGTCAGAAGTCAAATACCTATGTATTTGACTTCTGACTCACTTATGTTATTTACAAACCTCGATGATATGAACGAAATAGCTATCGTAAACGAGCAGCAGGCCGGTGACGTCAATCTCGCAGTAACTGGAGTTCACGTCCTCAATCGTCTTACGGAATTCCACAATAAAGTCCTCTTTGGGCAACATGTGTTCACCGATGTAAATCATGCGTATGGCATAAGCTTTCTGCAATGAATATTAGCGTTCGTGAATTCGGTGGAAGCTGTTCCCATCGTGACATGGGGAACCCGTCACTTGTCCGAAATTTACTAGTCCGAATTTCATTTGACCGAAAACTATAGACCAACGTTTCATTTGCCAGATGTTTTGTTTGACATATTATTAACCCGTCGAAGTATCTTTTGACATAAGGTTCGTTTTACCGAACTACGTTAAACCGAATTTCAGAATAAACTTTTTACTATTGCCCGAAGTCTTCTTTCATCTTTTTTCGTTTACCAGATGACTTATTTGGCATTTGATCACTTTGCCTTAATCACATTTTACCGAATATTACTAGGCCACAACAACTGTATGATAACGTTCAACATCTCGCTAATGTCGATTTTTAGTAATTTCAAGGGGAATCCGACTCAGTCAACCCCGACACCACGTGGTACTTGTTTTGCCCTACCCCAAGAGTGTTATTTAAAAGCGCGTAGGCATGGAGGGGCGAGGCGGCCCGCGGGCGGAGGAGCAGGTGGCTATGAGCGAGGCGCCACGCCGGCCAACAAGCCGAAGCTGCGGTGCTGAGCGAAAGCCATCTGCGACGATTAGCACGCGAGGAACCGCCGGAGCCCCATAATGCCGGAGCCGTGACAGAATTTTTGTGTTTTCCTTAAACTTGCATGTTGAATACTTGCATGCTGTTTAGATGCTGTCAATTTCTTATTTTATTTTAAATCCAAATTTAAATACTGAATATTTCCGGAAGAATTAATAAAATAAATAATCCTTATCTGCTTTAACGCTGCTTGCATTAAACTGTAACTTTTTATGATCGTTTGGTAAACTAAAAATATGGCAATCAAAACAGTGGTGTAACGATTGTTCTGGAAAACAATACTTCGGACAAGTGTCGTTTCGGCCAATCAACACTTCGGTAAAACGTTTTGTGGCCTAGTAAAATGTCTGGCGAACGAAAAAAATCCAGTTGATAATTGGTCAACTGATACAGTGGCTAACGTCATTTCGGGAAAATGAAAAAATGCCGAACAAAAAAAAACCAAACGTTTTCGGGAAAATGAAATTCGGGAAAAGAAAATTCGGTCTTATGATAGGTAACCGTGACATGGCATCGCACATTGCCACTTAAACCATAATTCTACTACAAAACAGAAAGATTATGTTATGGCATTAGCAAATTTTTGCTCTTGCTTTATTGTGCTGATTTGTGCTCTACTGGATAAGCCTAGGGCTATCAAATAGATACCTTAGATGGCTACCTACTTAATATTGTATTGTAGAAAATGCAAATTGTTCAATGAGTGTACCTACAGTATTGACTGAACAGTGGGTTATACACCAAGGGTTTATTGAGTTTATACCACTATGAAAGAAAGAAAGAAAGAAAGAAAGAAAGAAAGAAAGAAAGAAAGAAAGAAAGATAAATTTATGTTCACCTGGGTGGAATTTTCAGTGTCTTCATTTCTCCTAGGAACTAAACTGCACCCAGGTGATATCCTCAGGTGCACTGCAGTCCAAACTAAGGTACACTCTCCAATCTTTGACAATACCTACATACTAACCAACGCAACATTCTCGAAATTCTCTTCTACAACGTTTAATACGGAACGAACGTCAAGGTCTGGCAAAGCCATTGTTATGATTACTCAAGCCAGTCGAATACTTCAGTTCATTTTCATGGCTATTTGCCACATGCCGCACATGTTATTGATTAATGACATTATGTGACGCCAACAGTAACTGTCAATATGTCGCCATGGCAACGGCACCACAGTACCACACGAGAGGATGTTGGTTAAAGTTACAGGGCATAGACCATAGAGCTTGCAGAGCATGTTGCATAAACGGAAGAGAATTTCAGCGAAGAACAATCAATTGATATTTAAACATCCGTGGGTATAATACGATTCAAACTTAATGGCGGCTCGGAAGTTAGCTGCGAGCGCCGAGTGCGCATGACCTCACCTCGCAACCCGCTGACACCTTAATTTGTGTTCTGCGCATATCTCGCGCGATGTTCACAGCCGCCATTAAGTTTGAATCGTACTATGTCCGTAAACAGTGGGCTTAATTTTATTAAGCCCTGTTTGCATAAGAGCGAAACGCAGCACAAAGATGTGCGTTTAAAGGCTGTTGTTTGTAAGTTACATATTTTTTACAAATGGAAAAATTAAACTGAGCTGTCTCTAAATGGTGGGTGGGTAGTACGGCACCGTTAAACCATCAATCCTGACGATGATATCCATCTATGATTCAAGGGGATTATAGACAGCATCCAAATGATTTGAGTTCTTACACAGGGGCAAAAAGGGTATTGGCGGTTGGAAAAACGCAATTTTTAAACTACACAGGGTCGTATGTCGTTTGAAGCGTCACTACAATCTAAAACAAGTGAAACAGTGACTTAATTCTATAGTTATAAGGTTGTTTTTGTTAAAACACCTCAGACAGTTGTGATCACTCTGTCTGTACCCGTGGTCCGTTTGTATGCTTACATCATTATTATTTTTTAGGCCGACTGCATATAAAATAGTTCAAATAAAATGCCTTTAACTAGGTACATTATTTACTACTTTGCATTAATACATAAATACAACTAATATCTATATCTATTAGAATTGCCAAAGTTATTAAATCTTTTGTTAGAATTCCAGCTATACTGCTTTGGCCTAAATCTATTTTGCTTCTCTTTTGTCTTCGAAAGTCCATAACTACGCGCCATGTCTTCCAATTCTTGCGGTACTTCCTGAAAAGCAACAATATCATAAATTGAAGAAAATGATCTGTTTTGTAGATTTTCTTCACTAGATGAAGATGCTGTCGCATTAGCAAGTCTGACAAGTACTCAATTGCATAATATAGTTTTGATTTTCTCAGGGTTATATTAACTTATTCATACTTTTACGGTAGTTAAATTTAAACAAAAAACAGACCTGATTAGCTTCCTTCAGAACTTCTATCAAACTCTTGGCTTGTCGTTCGTCTTCACTGGTTAGTATGGTGTGGGACTCGCCCTTGTTGTTCTGTCTGCCAGTTCTGCCAATCCTGTGAATGTAGTCTTCAGAAGTGTTGGGAAAGTCATAGTTGACCACATGTGTTATGCCATCGACATCTGGAAATAAGTGTTGAAAAGTTTTAAAGAAAAGTAGAAAGACTTTAGTAGGATTGTCTGGAAGATATCCTACCCTAAATGGCACATTTAATTTTATTCAAGTCAAACCTAGCAACTACAGTCTACACGGCAGAAATCTGCAAGGTCACCTCTGCGAGCCTAGTTGGAGGCAGTGTATTTCGTATTTTAAAGTAGCAGTGAGTACAGGGCCTAACAAACAAAAAAAAAAAAAAAAAGGACAAAAAGCGTAGGTCAAAAGCATAAAAAGTGTTTTCTTAATCTTCTTATATTGATTTACTAATGTGAACCAGAACCAATACTCTTTCTAGTGTTTGTCTTCAGAATTACTTACCAAGACCTCTAGCAGCAACATCTGTAGCTACAAGAATATTGGTCCTGCCATATTTGAACTTATTGATGATAGTGTCTCTCTGCAACTGCGACTTGTCACCATGAATACCCATTGCTGGCCAACCATTTCTTCGGAGCATCATTGCTAGCATGTCCACAAACTTTTTTGTGTTACTGAACACAAGGATTTTACCGGACCCTTCTCCTGATATACTATGCATTATGGATTTAAACCTGGAAACAAAATTATAAATATAAAGAGATCTATCATTAACTTGATTTTTGCAATACTAGCTACAGTAAATTTTAAATACTAGTTGCTTCAATCATTTTTTTGTTTCATATTTTTCAAACATAACTCATGGTTCAGAATATTAGGCAAAATAAGCAGACTGATCAAAAATAAATTACAGAAAAACTAAAACAGATAAATGCAGATGAATCTCACTAATCCGGCAATTTTAAGCCAGAGGTTTGCCAGATTATTGGAATGTTTGGATGACTGGATTATAGATAGGAAATCATTATAAATACTATTAAATTATTAAGTACCTACAAAGTTTTAAATAATCCCTTATTTGTTGATGAGGTTTGTTAAGGTGCACCTTGTGTCAGGCAGAAGGTGTCTTGTTATTGGACTCATTGGTCTAATGTAGTGCCAGTTAGTGAGATTCTACTGTATCTAAGATTTGTTTTATTTCGATAGTGTTCGCGTAAACATTAGAAAACATTACTTGTTGTACTGTCTGAAACTATGCCAACTTATACACTAGGTGATGGAGTTATTTTTTTGAATTTTACACACATATTATTATAAAAAAAGTCTTTACAAGATGTACCAAAAAAAAATAAGATTAACATTTAATTTTACTCACTTGTCCATTTTTTCCTCTTGTTCACAAATATGAACATGTTGTTGGATATTATGATTAGCAGATAGCTCTGTTGACCCAACATTGACTTGGACAAACTTTCCTAAATAATCTCTTGCCAAATGCTGCACTTCCTTAGGCCATGTTGCTGAAAACATCATAATCTGTCGCTCCAATGGTACACCTTCCAAAGCCTGCCGTATTTGGGGTTCAAAGCCCATGTCCAGCATTCTGTCTGCTTCGTCTAGTACCACATAGGTACATCTACTCAAATTGGTTGTTTTACTCATAAGGAAGTCATTTAATCTCCCTGGAGTGGCTATAACAATATCTACTCCAGATTGCAAAATTGCTGCTTGTCTGGCTCTGTTGGCACCACCATATATGCAAGCACATCTGATGCCTAACAACCTATTGAAATCCTTTGCAACTTCTTCAATTTGTCTAGCCAGTTCTCTGGTAGGGGCTAGAACGAGCACTCTAGGCCCAAGGCCTCTTTTGGTCTCATTTTCTTTAATATGAACAACTGCAGGTAGCAGATATGATAGTGTCTTCCCAGTGCCTGTCTGTGCTATACCAACAAAGTTCTGACCACTCAGAGCAATCGGCCAAGCTTGTGCCTGTATAACTGTAGGCTTTTCAAATCCTTGTGCATTCAAGAAGTCTTTAATGTAGTCAGGGAAATTACTTGTATTTATGTCTATGTATGGATCAGGTATGTCTTGTCCAATAATTGTAATATTATGTTCATTGCGATATACATCAATGTCTTTCTGTTCTGCTTTGACAGAATAAAATCTTTGGCGGTAGATTTGCTGTAAGTCTTTATGTTTAAGGATTCTTCGATTTTTTAAAGTAGTTGTTGTGGTTGGAATAATTACACTATTTAACAGTGGTAGTTCTGTTGATAATTGCTTGAAATCATAGTAAAGACTGGAAACAAAATAACTTTCATGAGCAACATAACACTAATCAGCAAACCTGGGGTGGCATTCTGCACTTTTCTCATCAGACGAATATGAAGTAAGATTGTATTTTGGCGTATTGTAAAATTTAATAACTACGCGAATGTGATCTTTTGAGTTGAAAGAACTAAGCCAAATAACATTTTAAATTATTTCTATCCAAATGAGTAAGAATACCAATTCAAGGTGAAGACAAATAGACGATTGAAGTTGGCGTTTTTTCCAGATCACGATCGAGATGAGATTTGGCGTTGGACAGAATAGCATAGCTGAGCAATATTTAAATCAATTACATAACAAAAACCTACGTAAATACAATACTTACATCTTTGACAAATCTTTCCGTCTTAGAAGTTTTCCGAATAAATTATAAGCCATTTCAATAACAGTGAATGATTTTCTGGCTAAATAAATTCACAGGTGAGGTTAAGTTTTAGGTTTTGACTCAAATTGTCACTTAAATATTGACGCCACTTCGACAGCCCCAATTCGTGTTTTTACGTTGTAATGGGTTTCTACAAGTTCTTCATAGGTATAAACTTTGAGCTTTTTTTTATTTCACATGTGCCCAAAGCAATTTTCTCGTTCTTTCTGTCAAATTGTTACTTGTCAGTCTGTGCTGTCAAGTACTCACTGTCAGTCACCTTTTTTTAATATGTGTGTTTATGGCCTTGGATTGGACCTCATATCTTACTAGCACGAATGTCGTCAAAAGCTAACAGATACACATGCTCATTAGTAGTACTAGAGCCAATAGGTACTGATTTCTCTAAAAAGTTACCTAAGGTGGCCTTCATCAGGTAGGCAGGTAGGGCAAAATAAGTAGTTACGAGATAATACGAGAATGTAGGTAAGACCCTACACGGTTACACATCCGTACAAGGAAAGCCTGATGGCACTAAAAAGCATGTGTACCAGTG